>OW388278.2:4768214-5429642 GCA_936450705.2 Protodeltote pygarga
AGAATAAAAAACCAACGTCCATACAAAAAGCGGACAAGTCCGACCATTCCAACAATTTGAGAAATCACGCTTTAAGTTTTCGTTGTCAAGTGAAGAAAGATGGTAGTAGAAAAACCCAAGCCAGAGCCAATCGGGTAACTCCGTAACTACGAACTTAGCCGAACGTTTAACGAAGTCAACCGATACCACATCGGTTGATTTCGTTACACGTTCGGGAAAGTTCGGCTCGGAATTGGGTTCTTCAAAATGATTTTAAACTTAATTCGCCAAAGTTAAATGAGAAATAAATATATAAAATATACAGTTCAAACATCATGGAGTTCTCTATTACCGAAAAATTAAAAATCTTAGTTGCACTCTTAAAATAAACATAAAAACATATTACCTACTCAACAAAAAATATAAAATTCTCATTTTGACAAACATTTTTGCGTTCAACACTTCATTTGATCGTTAATAAAAAACTTTATACATCATCATCCTCCTAGCCTTACTATTCTCAGGGGTCGGCTTCTAATCTAACCAGATGCATCTGAATATCAGTTTTCTAAAAGCGACTGCCTATCTGACCTTCAACCCAAAGGGACACGATATTCTAAAGTTAAATTACTTGTCAGGATTTTATGAGGGTACTGACTCCCTTTGACGACTGTCAAAGATCTAAGCCGCACATAACTTACGAAAAGATAGAAGTGCGTGCCTTGGGTTCGAACTTAAGACCTCTGATTTGTAAAAAAAATTATTCACTATTAGAATTAAAAAAAGTTTTGAACCAAGCTTCTATATTGGAATATCAAAACTAAACGTATATGCGATAGTATATGAGATATGTGAAGAGTTCCTTTATCTGGAGCGAATCCTGGATGTCGATTCAGGGGGCTTAGCCAAGTTGACTATCTACAATCGCTAACGCTATAGAAAACGTAAGAAATGTATAGGATGACATTACCTGTCACGTGACATATCGATCGAAGGTAATGTCATCCTATACATTTCTTTCGTTTTCTATTCGTTAGCGATTGTAGATAGTCAACTTGGCTAAGCCCCCTGGTCATGCTTAAAATTAACCACAAAAACCGTGTGACAATTCAGGTCAGTTCAGACAAGGATTTACTTGTCTTCGTATAAAGTTTTTTATTAAAATCAAATCTTTATACAATAGTGCTAATTCTCTTGCACACGCTCTAACTAATTTAGACTCGCCATCTCTTTCTAACAGAGATCATTAGAAAAGGATAGAAAATTTTTAGAGCTGTCAAACTAGTCCATTTGCGTGTTATCAGCGAGAATTTAGTCGGCACGTCATAGAGGTCTCGTCTAATTTCACGTCAATTGCAGACGTAGACTAATTTGACAGCTCTAATTTGATAGTTCAATTTGCTGTCCTTTTTCGATGGTGTTTATTAGAAAGAGATATAGACTAAAATTAGTTTAGCGTGATGTACAAGAGAATCAGTATATCTTAAGAAAATATAGACAATTATACATATAATACACAAAACATCAAATAAAAGGACATTCAAACAAAAAAAAATGTCTACCTAGAAATTATAATGTCTATCATTAATAACACAAAATATGTTAAGATATAGATATAGACCGGTAATTCCGCTATTTTACCAAAAACGTCCATTCTGACACGATGCTATTGCCATTGTGTCACTGGCCTCAAAAAGTACTTGCGGAATACCAGACGTAAAATAATGCCATTGTCATTACACTGCCACTCTATTATGACGTTTTATCGTTACGTGAATCGGGCCCCTGTAAGGCACTAAAATGTTTTGTAACAGAAATAATTACAAATTTAAAAACTCTAGACACAAATTCCTTAATTTTATTAGCTACAACTCTCGATCAAGTCATCTTAAAAATAAAAAAAACTAATATAGTGTCAAACTTTCGCAAACGTTTAACATAAAGAAACAACTTTTAACTGATAACTCGCGTAAATGTTTACTTTTAAAAAAAACCTGACGTTTCGAGAGCTCGAGCTCTCAAGCTATCCGTTAAAAGTTGTTTCATTAAAAAAAATATCAAAATCGGTCCATTTGTTTAGGAGCTCCGATGCCACAAACAGACAGCCTTGATAAACACACAGACACGTCAAACTTATAACATCCCTCTTTTTGCGTTGAAGGTGATTTGATCGAGTGTATTTTATCTAAAAAAAATTGAGGTTCACCTAATTGTGTCGCGGGTTTTTTAATTCATAATTGTGTCACAAAACATCTTAATGACTAGATCTACATTCGAGCATACATTGTACTAATAACATTAGACCTTATATATGAAAAGTCGCGCTCCAAACATTGCATAAAGTATATTTCTATAGACAATATACTGAGTGTAATCGGTAAGAGTGGCCAGGGGGCTATGCGATCCCATTTTTTTTTTCTTTATTTGAGAGCTTTAATCACAATGTGATTATGTCGCTCTAGTACAGAATAATAATTAATTATTAAAAACATACACACATTTTACCTAAAAATATAAAAAGGTTACAAGTTATTTATTGTAGCTGATCTGAGGCGAATACATTATTATACAAGTGTATTCAAATGTAATGTTCTTTTCTTAGGAAAAATATGTCATTTTCAAAAAAAGAACACTACATTTAGAATTTTAGAGCTCCATAGCCCCCAGGCTATTATTCTGTAAATTTGTCAATTTTGATTTGATTGACAGGTTCAATTACGTTTGTCAGTTTTTTAGTGGACCTCATGCTAGCTACACTGTCCACCCCCATGGTGTCTCATTGCCTATATGAACTGCATTTCCCTGATGCATACATGCCTTATCTATACAGGGTTATTTGTAAAACACCAGCATCCAAGGGGTCATTAAACTCATCATTATGAACAACTTTTACTAAAGGACCAACACTGAAATCTCAAAAAAAAACAGCTGTTCCATACATTTATGTTCACATGACCAACAAAATGTATGGAACAGCTGTTTTTTTTTGCGATTTCAGGGTTGGTCCCATAGTAAAAGTTGTTCATAATGATGAGTTTAATGACCCCTTTTAAGGATGCTGGTGTTTTACAAATAACCCTGTATATACTACACGCCCCCGGAGCAAACGTGGCCCTAATTAATATTGAAATCGCCATTTCACAATCGTCTTAATAATACCTATCTTTTTGCATTAAATTAAACTAAATATGGTACAAAAATTTTACACCTAACAATAAATGAAAATGTACTTAAGAACATAAAAATCTCGCTTAGAAGCTAATACACTCAATATTATAGTATTTTAAATTTTCATTCTTAACTTTGAATTACCCTCAATTCGATGTCTGCATCGAATAAACTTGCAAGTGAAAATCGACAAGTTTACAGGAGAAAATAAAAACGTTTAATCCTTAATATATAAAAGAAATCAAGTACGATTCATCATCTGCTTAGCCTTTTCCCAACTATGTTGGGGTCGGCTTCCAGTCTGACCGGATGCAGCTGAATACCAGTGTTTTATATGAAGCGACTGCCTATCAGACCTCCACAACCCAGGTACTGGGTTACACGATACCCTGCTAAGACTGGTTGTCAGACTTTCGGGCTTCTGACTACCCGTAACGACTGTCAAAGATCTACAATTGACAGCCGGGGCCAACAGCTTAACGTGCTATCCGAGGCACGGAGAGTGATAATTAATTCAATCAAGTACGATTGCACACGGATTTTTGGACTAAAATTTATTTAAAAAAATGGGGGGTAGGGGGATGGGCTAAGGATTAGAAAAACGAAAAAAAAAATCGTGTAAAAATCGCACGTTTATTCGATACGGTCATCGAATTTAACTCTCAATTTTATTAAAAAATGCTTTATGCTCAAATTAAAATAAGTAATTACTATAAGTAAACAAGTTTTTGAGCAAATAAAATAACTTAAATGTTAATTTTTTTGCTTATTCAATTCCAGAAAGGTTTAATAATGTTCTCCTGGCCGCATTCCGGTAACAGCGGCCAATCTCAACGGAGATTTGCCAACTACGCAGGATATATTATAGTGCACAAGTGTGTGCGCAAACACAGTTGCACTCTCTATTCCCTCACTCGGATGGGACGGCATTCCGACACGACCGGAGAGATCAGGCGCAGAGCCAACGGCTTTACGTGCATTCCGAGGCAAAGAGTAAGTGATAATTAATTTATAAAACGCACATAACTTACGAAAAGTCAGAGGTGCGCGAACCCGAGACCACTGACTTGCCAGTCAACGGTCACCACCACTAAGCTATCACGACTTAATAGTAAATTAAGGGAAAATTTAAATCATTATGACTATCCCATGCTTAACTCAGAAATTTCTTTCGTATAGACTTAGAGCCGATTTCACCACTGACACTAAACGCGATCAATCATTTTAAACTCGGTTCAAGCGTTTAACTGAGTTCAGAACTGCAATTTTTGTACGGCTGAACTTAGTTTAATTAAACTCGGTTATAAAAAAGAATGGTGAAATCGGCTCTTAATTATCAAAATTAAACTCGTCTGAAATGATATTTAAATCAGTTTTTTCGTTATTTTCCCTAGTTATTAGATCTTCTAGTGCTATTTTATCATTTTTTGCATTAGCAACATTATTTTCACCGATCTCAGCATCTAGGGCTGCCATGAGCCGAATATCATCGTCTTCCGAATCATTATTTTTATTTTTTTGATTATTTACAATTACGCTAACAGTTTTACCTATGTTTTCTATTTCGTGGCCGTCTTGATAATCATTTTTAATACAATTATCATTAATTTTAAAATCATTTACATTTATATCAGATTCGGAAATTTTGGAATCTTGACTTGAATTTTCAATTGAATCTGTTAAAGATTTTGCATCGTGAGAATTGCATTTATCATTAAAATCATTATCATTATTAAGACTGATATTATCAAAGCCTTGTGTGTTGTCTGTTAGTAAACTTTCGCTTAATGCACCGATAGAATTAGAATCTTGGCTTTCGTTGTCATTTTTCGCGTCATCATAGAGCACTACGTCAGACTTATCGTCATTTTTAGCGTCAGTTTCACTCCCTTCTCTAGCGTCAGTTTCACTTTTATCGTTAACGTCGCTTTTATCGTTATCGTAAGCATCTATTACATTATTTTCTACTTTTTTAATATCGTTTGTATTTAAATCTTGTTTAATATTAACTTCCGTATCATTATTATCACTACTTAAATCATTAATAGTACCATTATTAACCGTAACCTTATCATCTGTACTAGAAACCTTATTATTACTACTTAAATCGTTATTTGAACCATTTTTGCGCGATGCATCATTTGTTTCCCTACCACTAATGTCTATTTCATTTGTAGATACACCATTTTCAGCACTACCCCCAACTAAATCATTGGCATCATCTTTCAAACTATCAAAATCATTATTTTTATCATTCCCACTGTCGTGATCATTATCAATATAATTTTGATCAATATTGCTTATACCTTCAAGCAAATTAACACTATCACTTAAACTTACGTCTTTAGAATCATCATTTACACCATCAACATCATCATTATCATCACCATAATCATCATTACCTAAATTATCGATGATATTATCAATATTCCTAGAAACATCATCTTCTGTATCAACAATAGAATCAAATACATCTTTTTCTTTCTCTATTTTAACTCTTCTGCGTTTCCTAGGGACTCTGCCTAAACATCTTTGGGAGAATAAAGTTTTAAGAGTGAGAGTAGCAAGGGTATCAATTCTCTTATTTTTAGGAGAATGGATTAGAGTTACTTCATCATCAGAGTCGCTATCGGAGTCCCAGTGCACGTAATTTCCTTCTGAACAGAATTCGTCTTTGACATCTTCGTCGATGGCCACCATACCGTCTAGTCGATCAGGATCGGATTTAATTCTGAGACCTGATACTCTTGATATGTAGGGATAGATACAGCTCTTGTCTAGGCCGAAATCCTGTGGAACAAAAAATACATATACATTTTAACTAAAAAAAATAATCTCTCCTGACCGAATTTCGGTCACAGCGGCCAATCTCAACGGAGACCAGCCAATTACGCAGGAGATATTATAGTGCACAAGTGTGTGCGCAAACAGGTGCACTCTCTATTCCCTCACTCTCATAGTCTGATGGGTCGGCCTTCCGACACGATCGGAGAGAGATCAGGCGCAAGGCCAACAGCTTTACGTGCTTTCCGAGGCACGGAGTAAGTGATAATTAATTTATAAAACGCACATAACTTACGAAAAGTCATAGGTGTTCGAACCCGAGACCTCTGATTTGCCAATCAACGGTCACCACCACTAGGCTATCACGACTCCCTTTATTGCAAGTTAAATAAAGGCTTGTAAAAGGAATACTTACAGCCGTTACGGAGGATACGTCATAATGTTCCTGCTTGATATTGCCAAGCAATGGGTCGCAGCGAGACACTCGGACTTGCATGGGTTTCAGTTGGCTTAGCAATTCTGGGTCCACTGTAAAATCACCTAAAAAACATATTGTATTTAAACATTTTTATAAATCATATAATATGAATGGATGCATGCACTAAAAGTTCCAAATTTTTGATGGATGGATGGATGGATGGGGTGTAGCAGTAGTATGGATGGAGATTACGTCAGCAGTACTCATTTTTTTACTTTTGTTGGATTTTCTACAAAATTTCGTCGGTTTTTATTTGACACATGGCAACCCTACTTGTCTATGCCTGAAAACGGAACGCATTTTAAGGGATTCCCCAAAATAATAGATATACGTTTACTCGCTTAGAACTGAGCAGGGTAATGACCGAATAAGAGCTTTTCTTACTAGTAAGTAAGCAAAGCTCTTATTCCCCATCCCCCTCGTCAGCAAAAGTAAGTATACTTCTTTTTCTTCTTATCGTATGGTTGATGAACAACCTGGTGCCAGAGTTTAAACCGCCCGTAGGCCTCTGACATGGCTTTACACACCATTGAAAAATATCTCAGGTGTGCTGGTTTCATCACGATGTTTTCCCTCACCGTTTAAGCAACTGATAATTAATTTATAATACGCACATTACTTACGAAAAGGCAGAGTTGCGCGCCTTGGGATCGAACTCGAGACCTCTGACTTGTCAGTCGACGGTCATACCACTAGGCTATCAGTGCTATTAAATAAGTATACTTACTTTTGCTGAAGTGGGGAATGGGGTTAACAATTGCAAAAAATCTGCCAACGTAATACTTTCCCGTACGGGATTCACTTGGGTATTGAACGTGCCAGCCATTATTATAATATATTCAGTCATCCTCTTAGCCTTATTATTCTCAAATTTTGATGGGTCAGCTTCTAATCTAACCAGATGCAGCTGAATATCAGTTTTCTACGGAGCGACTGCCTATCTGACTCCCACAATCCAAAAGGATACGCTATTCTAAGGTTAGATTAGTTGTCAGGATTTTATGAGGATACTGACTCCCTATATCGACTGTCAAATATCTTCACGACAACCGGGGCCAACAGCTTAACGTGCTTTTCGAGGCACGGAGCAGGTAATAATTAATTTATAATACGCAGGTGATAAATTATATATAATTTAAAATTCAGTGTTAAATTAATAAGGAAAGCTAGTGGGATAAAAAAAATACATACAACCGAACATAGAACTTCCTTTTTGAAGTCGGTTAAAAATAACTTACCTTTCTTTTTAGCGGTGCAAGTAACTTCATGTTTCTTCAAATTCTTTAGTAAAGCATAACTACGATTGCATTTGACGCATTTTCCTGCAAAATTAGAAAAAAAAACACTTATTTATCGATGGTTGATAAAGAACTTAGGATCAACAACAACAAACGTGATTTTTTTGCCGTTTTTTGTTTGATATTAATAGCGACAACACGTAGATGCTGGAGTGTCAAATGTTTTATTGATAGAATGGAACAGTTAGCTGTTACACAGAAGGATGCTGCTGCCTATCCTCCGGATCTTTCCCTTTGTCGCTTCTTACGACACCCGCGGGACGAGTAGGGGTGGTTCTATTACTACTTACTTTCTCAATTTTAGGTAAATATAAATATATATATAGCACTGATAGCCTAGTGGTATGACCGTCGACTGACAAGTCAGAGGTCTCGAGTTCGATCCCAAGGCGCGCACCTCTGACTTTTCGTAAGTTATGTGCCTATTATAAATTAATTATCAGTTGCTAAAACGGTGAGGGAAAACATCGTGATGAAACCAGCACACCTGAGATATTTTTCAATGGTGTGTAAAGCCATGTCAGAGGCCTACGGGCGGTTTAAACTCTGACACCAGGTTGTTCATCAACCATACGATAAGAAGAAAGAAGGTAAATATACTCTATCTATTCCGAACTCTATTAAATAGTAATGGAAGGATAACTCACCACCCGGTCTATGTTCTTCTCCAAGACACTTGTGTTCAATAAACAGCTTGTGTGTGGGAAAGAGATGCCAACATACTTCGCACTTCTCATCCGGCACCAGATCCCATGATATGCATTGATTGTTTCCAAAGTGTCTGTAAAAATAACAGAATATTAATAAACTTTTTTAAATTTTAAGCCTAGTTGGTCTTGTGGTAGCAAGCGCGACTGCTGGGCACGTTGTCTTGAGTTCGATCCCCGGGACGGGCAGTGTTATTGGGTTTTTCCATTGGGAAATTTTCAGTAGCAGTACAGAGTCTGGAATTGTGGCCGGTTAATGGCAATAGGCTCGCCCCCTATTTCATGAGACTTATAACATAGCCGGCGAAACGTGGGTGTACTGCACACCTCTGCCTACCCCCTCTGGGGAATACAGGCATGAGTCTATAAATAAAAAATAAAAATAAGTATAATACTTACTCATCATAATCAGATAAATGCTTGAAGTCGGCAGTACATCTCCTGCAGGTGTAGGGCTTCGATTTCGTCTTGTGCCGTTTGTGATGAGACATAGACGCTTCGAGCGACAGGAACCATTCCCCGCAAGGATCGCAAGCCAATCTATGAAAAAAAATACGTTAAAAAAGTTATTTTTAAAACAACGTAGCAAATTATGGTTGTCTACCTATAGTATTGTGTGTAATTAGTTTTTTTTTATAGACTCACGCCTGTATTCCCCAGAGGGGGTAGGCAGAGTTGTGCAGTACACCCACGTTTCGCCATAGGGAGCGAGCCTATTGCCATTAACCGGGCACGATGCTGCTACTGAGAATTTGTAAAGTAAATCTCAATAACACTTTGCCCGACCCGGGGATCGAACCCAGGACCTCGTGCTCAGCAGTCACGCTTGCTACCTACACCTAGACCTAGTTATGAGTTAGTTTATTTTTTGAAAAAAGGTATTTTAATTATTTTTTTTAAAGGTGTATTTGTAAAAGGTATTGTTGTTAAAAGGTATTTTTGTAAAAAGGTATTTTTAGTTCTAAAAAAGATATTTTTTATAAAAAGGCATTTTGTACAAAGGTACTTTTAGTTCTAAAAAAGATATTTTTTATAAAAAGGCATTTTGTACAAAGGTATTTTTCTAAAAAGGTACTTTTTGTAAAAAGGTATTTTTCATGTTAAAAATGCAGTTTGTTTTCAGAACACTTACTTGGAATTGGTGTATCCAACAGTATGTACCCTCAAATGGTTTGAAAGTCCCTGCGGACTAGTTTTTACTTGTTCACAAATTAAACACTTGTACTGCGGCGTGGGTGGTGGTGATGGCCGCTTCGGTGCTGGCCTTGAGGGTCTCGACAGCTTGCCAGCATGTGGAGACGTTTTCAGTGACGATTTTGGAGGCGATGAAGGTTTCGTGGCTATCCTGGAATTTTAATAATATTGTTACGCAGTTGAATTTATGAGCGCTCCTAGCGCCATCTGTTATCGAGTAGCGACACTAAATTCTCGAGTAGAAGAGTCTAAAAATTACTAAAACTCTGATAGCCTAGTGGTATGACCGTCGACTGACAAGAGGTCTCGAGTTCGAACTTTTACTTTTACTTTTGACTTTTAGTAAGTTACGTGCGAATTATAAATTAATTGTCAGTTGCTAAAACGGTGAGGGAAAACATCGTGATGAAACCAGCTCGACTGAGAGATTTTTCAATGGTGTGTAAAGCCATGTCAGAGGCCTACGGGCTGTTTAAACTCAGGTTGTTCATCAACCATACGATAAGAAGATTAGATTTTGGTTTCTTCAAAATTTCAATAGAACCTCGGATTGATGTACTTATAATATAGTCTCAACTTTCGCGAACACTCAACATAATGAAACAACTTTTTAACGGATATAATTCGCGTTTTTGATGTACTTACTTGACTTTTTTGACAGGCGTCTCCAACTTGACAGGTTCTTTATCTCTGGAACGTTTTAACCGGGGGGAAAGCAGCGACGTATCTTCCTGCAAACAATATGAATATAATAATATCACAGCAGTAACTAGCCTTAGTGATAGCCTAGTGGTGGTGACCGTTGACTGGCAAGTTAGAGGTCTCGGGTTCGAACCCAAGGCGCGCACCTCTGATTTTTCGTATATTATGTGCGTTTTATAAATTAATTATCACTCTCCGTGCCTCGGATAGCACGTTAAGCTGTTGGCCCCGTCTGTCAATTGTAGATCTTTGACAGTCGTTACGGGTAGTCAGAAGCCCGAAAGTCTGACAACCAGTCTTACCAAGGGGTATCGTGTAACCCAGTATCTGGGTTGTGGAGGTCTGATAGGCAGTCGCTCCATGTAAAACACTGGTATTCAGCTGCATCCGGTAAGACTGGAAGCCGACCCCAACATAGTTGGGAAAAGGCTAGGCAGATGATGAATAAACAGGTCAAGCTAAGTAAAACTGTTTAATAATTACCTTTTTTTCCTTTTTCAGTATAGACTTTGGAGCAGGCTTCAGTGAAACTTTAGGGTTTGGTGTTTTATCCTGGAAAGAAAAAAAATTTGAATAAGTACTGTCGTTTTAACCGACTTGAAGGTCCTAAAAGAAGGTTCTTAATTATTTTTTTTAATGTTCTTCATTGTATGGTTGGACCACCTAATGTTACCAGCTGACCACTGACTAACGGTCAAGGAAAATCGTGAGGAAACCTGGACTTTAATAGTCTGAAATCGCCAACCCGCAGTGAGCTAGCATGGTGATTAATGCTCGATCCGTCTCTGTACGAGAAGAGGCTTTTGCCCTGCAGTGGGACAGTTATAGGCTGATTTATTATTTTATTTATTTACTAGCTGTGCCCGCGACTTCGCATGTAAGTTCATCACAATCGGCACAGTGGTTTGTCCGGGATTGACGGGCTAGTGGATCAAGACTAGTGGTGGTTAATAAAGCGTTTAGCGCCAAAATGTAGCATGCTATTTTTTCTTAGCATTTAGCATTTGCTATTTTCGATCTGCCTTCGTGCTATATGCTATAATATAACGTCTCGCTCAACAAAGCGCAAACAGCGCGGCCAAAACGGGATAGTAACATAACGCGAAAGCGTCTACTCTACAAAACGCAAGTAGCGGGGCCAAAACGAGATAGCAATCTATGATCGCGCGCTGTCCGACAGCGCGCGGCGGTTTCGTACGCCAGCGGCTGTCGGATATTTTATAGCGTGCTATAAATATAGCATATAAAATAGCATGCTATAAAAATATAGTCTATAGCACGTCTATAGTTTATAGCAGATTTGAACATCACTAATCAAGACCCCTACGTTCTAGGAACTGTATACAATAGAGGGATCAAACTGTATCTCATGATATACTTGACCGATTTTGATAAAACAAACACCAGTTTTTAAGTTAAGCTAATACCTACTTATTTCATTATAATCCGTTCAGCCGTTTTCACGTGATGAGGTAACAAACAGATAGACAGACAGACAAGAATTCTAAAAAAATAAGATTTATGTTTTGTTGCTTAATTTTAGCCTCGCTAGCTGATTTTTGAAAAAAAAACATTCAATGTACAGACTTTTTTAACTTTACGATTTTATTATAGTTTAGATTCTTAGAAGATACAAGATTTAACAACTTTTATTTAATTTACTTTTTCTATGTTTAGGCTCTCGTGACCTGTAGAAATGACTTGTCATCATCATCTGCCTAGCCTTTTCCCAACTATGTTGGGGTCGGCTTCCAGTCTTACCGGATGCAGCTGAATACCAGTGTTTTACATGGAGCGACTGCCTATCAGACCTCCACAACCCAGATACTGGGTTACACGATACCCCTTGGTAAGACTGGTTGTCAGACTTTCGGGCTTCTGACTACCCGTAACGATTGTCAAAGATCTACAATTGACAGCCGGGGCCAACAGCTTAACGTGCTATCCGAGGCACTTACCTAAAAAATAAATTACCTGCAATCTGCTTAGAGCTATGTTGTCCTCCATATTACTCTTGCTAAGTCTGGTTATTCTCGGAGGAGTCGGAGGCCTCCTACTTTTGTACCGACTGGCGCGCGTGTCCGATTGTAGAGGCGACTTTTCTAACTGCAATATAAAATTCAGTAAACCTAAACTTACTTGGTACCTTAGAGTATATAAGAAAATATAGAGCAACCCTATAGAAGTATGAACTGTGAGCACGGGTATGAACTTCGCGGCCGCGACACGAGCTCCGTTTGCGATCATACCTCGATCGACTGCGGTTCAACTAGGCTCCACGAGCGAAAAAGTTACATTTTAGCTTATATCATGGTTAACTGCTGAGTTAAATTTTGAAAAACGTCTAGAAAACATAATTTGAAAAAATGACATTTTAACATTTGTATGGTGAGACCTGCTTTCGCTCCGCACAAGGCAATGTGGTTGACGTTATCACTCTATATTTTCTTGAATACTTTATGCTTGGTCCACATTTTAGGGACTAAATGCTAGTGGCGCATGGCGGTTTCCCATTGAAATATGTCACAGTCAATAATAAAATAAATAAATAAGCCTCGTTAGATGGCTGGATAAAGGGCTTGATGCAGAAGGCGGTACTCCTGGACACGGCTCGCATAGTCAGGAGGTTCCTTTCTCTGGAGCCCTGACCACCGGTAGCTTGGACCCTGTTCCCAATACCGGTGGGCTACTATATTTTATATTTTTTATATATATTTAACAGCTATAACGCCATGGGGGACACATGGTGTCCGACAAACAATAGAATTTGCATTGTGTCTGCAGTCTGGCAGTCAAAGTGTTAAAAATGTATTTTATATCAAAAATCAATGAATAAATGGAAAAATAAATAAATAAAATTCATTTACTCCAAACAATTCTTTGTCTCCATACTTTGTAATTTTGTTAGTAACAATGATCTATTCAACTGTGTTAGTGTCAATTAGATAATAAATTCAAATTAATTTAAATGCATTCAAGTAGTTCAGTTCTGACTCAGTTCAGTTTTGACTGATTCTGATGGGATACGGTGGCTCAGTGGTTAGAGCGTCGGTACGGTACGCCGAAGATCGTGGGTTCGAACACCCTCCGACGTTAAACAGGCGCAAGAAGTAGTCGATTTGCGGACACTGCCCGATTTTGAAGAAGAAGACCCAACAATCACCGTCAGGCAATTGCCCATCAGGCAGAACACCCGCCTGGTCGAAGAATCCTCCCTTTTCAATGAAGGAACCCCTCAAATTGTTCCTCCATAAACTATAACTTAGCCAGAACTTATCTAAAAGATAAAACTAACATACCTTAACTTGCAACACTTTGCGATCGGAAGAAGATTCTCTCTCCTTCTTGACTTTGACCTTCAAATCCTTAATCTTCTTCTGTTTTGACAGAGGCTCGCCATCAGAGTCATCGTTCACATAAACTGGTTCTGTGAGCCCTAGAATACAGTCACCGGCATCCGGCTGAAAAGAATAATTATAAATAAGTTCTCCTGACCAAATTTTGGTGACAGTGGCCAATCTCAATGGAATTGGCCATCGGCACTGCAAATATTGCAGTGCACAAGTGTGTGCACTCTATTTTTCCTAACTCTCATAGTCTGTGGTGTGGTTCTTTCAAAGACAGACTCAAGGCATTTCTTTTTTTTTTTTCTTGTTTATGGCAATCTGCTGTTGACTTCAGCAATGTCTGCCAGTGTCGTGTAGTGACCGCACATGTGGAAAGATGTTGCTATTCTGTAGATGACATTTAATAATTGACATTTGGTAATTAATGAAGTTGCATAATTTGAATTGTTAGTAAGGAATAGTTAATTTATCTAGTGATTGGATTTTGTTATTGTTTGCATGGATTTTATTAGTTTTACATACATACATACCTACATTTTATTAGTTATAATATTTTTGAGCATGTTTAAATTCGAATACAATATATATTGTTATTGAATAAATTGAATTGAATTGACAGAACCGAAATCCAACACAACCGGAGAGAGATCGGGCGCAAAACCAACTGCTTTACGTGCTCAGCAATGGGACACAGTAGGCCATAAATAAATAATAACACATTTAATTGGAGAGAATATCCCATAAGGAACAATTTAAGTGTCATTAGAAACCCTGAAAGCTAAGAAACTATATTTTTAATTCACACTTGCAAGTAAATAAACAAAATGGCGGGTTTGTATTGCATATACCTTCTGCGCATGCATTCATATAGAAAACGGTAACTTACAGCTCCTCTAGGCAGCGACTGCGGAGGCAAACCAAGCCGCAATCTTGTCCTTTTGTTGGTTTGCCGACACATGTCCAAGAATTCGTAGAAATCATTCACCTTGTCCACGCACAGCTCACAGATGAGAGGGGGCATTTTGTCATCTTGGTCAACCTGGAGAAAAGGTTCAGGTTATTTATGCTCTTATGGCATGTAAAAGTATGTTCAGTCAGCTGCAAAAGTGCATGGACAACAGGAAATATTGTATTTGGTCTTTAGTGGCGGAAAAACAAAATGGGATCCAACTCAAAATATTTTTAATAAAGTATATTTTGTAAAAAGTTAATGTGCTCAGTGCAGGAGAGTACTTATCGAGATTTAGGGGCCCCCTAGGCCGGATCGGAGCGCCCCCTCCTTCAACCCCCCTTAGTGGGGTCTAGGTTTGTACATAGTAATACAAGATAATTGTAATTCTGTGTCTAACAAATTTCCCAGCTTGTGAAGCGAGTTTATATGTATAAGCAACAATTTAACGCTACCACGCCAACAAGAGTACACAGTAAATCGCTAACCTTTAAGGCATGTGGAAAGAAATGAAAAAACAAAAATGTGTATATACCTACTCCTGCTCCAAATTAGTTCAGCAATCTTTTAATGTATTAGATTTATACTACTTGTATTTATATTACTTGTATTTCCCATTTAGACTTAGTTTCAATTCAAATTAATAATCAAATAGAAAAATAATTTATGAAAACAATTTCAATCATTTGTTTGACAACAAACATGAAACAATATTTTTGAACAAGAATAATTACTATAAATGTGACATGAAAGTCCTTGAATTAAGTATCGAAGGAGCGGTAATATATTTTAATTAATAAATAATGTGTTTAAATCGATTGAATTACCTCAATCTGAACGCATTCTCGAATTTTTTGTTTTAACTCCACATCGCTGCTGTCATCCAGGTCCACTACATTTTGTATTATCGGCATTTTGTAGCCAGCCCCCGCCCCACAAAGACGACATGCTCTATAAATCTCATAAATCGTCTCCTTATCCCTTTTAGAATTCAAAATACGATCCATTTCAGACATTTATAGCATTACTATAAAAATACACAAGTATGACGACGATTGCCGCTATTCCGCCATTAGCGCAGTGACAGTAATGCCCAAACGAAAAAAAATAAAAAAAACCATAGACTAGAAAAAAACGTAAAAAAACCGTAACTTCGTTAGTCGATTTTTCTTTCTCCATCAGACCACCATCACCACCTCAGACTCATTTTTACCAAATGTAATTAAAACCGATCTCAAAACACAAAAGCCAGAATTAACTAAAATAACACAAAAACGATCATTTCGAAGTCGGTAACAAGACTAAAGCCCAGATGGTTTAATGTGGAACCCGCTTAGCTTGTCACCGACTCTAAAAGAAAAATTTTTGCGTGGTTAATTCACAGACATATAAGAGTAGCAGACCATACATTAATCACTAGTTATATTTATATAGATGGGTATAATCTTTTTTCCTTTTCTTACAAAAGGACAACTCAATATATGTATCTCGTTCTTTCACCTATTGCAACACTCACACACACATAGACAAAATATGAGGCGTAGTCTATTTTGTGACGCCGCCATATTAGTTAAGCTACATAAGCTACATCGATTCGAATTATTATCATCAGGTTTTCGTAAAAAATATTGCTCGGTTGAGAATTAAATGGTAAAATAATAATTTTATAAAATGGTAAAGTGCAGTGCCTATCAGTGTGATAGTGCTAGCTATAACAATACACCTGGATTGACCTTTCATCGGTAAGTTTTATGTTGCTTTGTTAAGATTAAAAGCTATTCGGTTCTCTCTGATGAAGAGTTCAAATAATTAGTTGTTGTTTAATAGCTTATTACATAGATTTTTAAATTTGGAGCTTAATCGTATATAATTTTGACCTATAACAACAGAAATAAAAGCATTTATGAGTTAGTTTGTTGTAAAGTTGCAAATATTGACAGCTCAAGTACTACAATATTATCGAGGGACGGATTTGGGAACAATTCAAATGATTTTTTGTAGATATGGTACCTATACCTAGATTGTTAAATATTTACGACATCATATCCATAATAATGCAGAGCACAGATTGTCAGCTGTTATAATAATAATCTACAAAAAATAGTCGCAGAAGTCTTAATTATTTTCATTAATACCTATGTCGATCATTCACATTTTTGTAATTTCAGGTAATTCAGATCAAAATTAAACAGTATTAATAAATCTACCAGGTTGTTCATCAACCACACGATAAGAAGAAGAATAAATATATCTATTTTTATTATGTCGTGATTATGTCTTATTCACCATGTCCTAAATGCGGCCCTGGCATAAATAGTTGTTCAATGTGTGCGTTTTGCCTACGCTGTTTAAACTTTATATTAGGTCTGCTACTCTTATATGTCTGTGGGTTAATTCTAGATTTTAGTGGATTTTTTTTTAGTATTCTGAATTATTCAGTTTTATTCTTTTAATTTTGCTTAAAAGTTTTTCTGTTATCTGTGCTCTGTACCATTAAAAATTAGTTTATCTCTATAGAATAATATATAATCTATGGTGTGTCAATGCGCCGCAAATGGTTTTGCATGGTGTTTAGCGCTGAATTTAGCAAAAAAGTGATAAAACCTTGAAATAATCGTGTGTAATTCTGATATTTCATCAAAACAGTGTCGGCGTGTACCAATTGTGCGTTCATAGTTCATTGTTTCTTGTAAGTAATGATTATTTTATCTGTAAGTGAAAACTACGTTTGTTTGTATTATCCTGCTGATTTGAACGGTGTAACCGCTTTTTGAATTTGACCAATTTTCTCTTAAAAATGTACTTTGTAATCATTTGCTATTGGTTTAGTAGGAATTCTAGGTAATATTGCCTATAATTAAAGTTATACAGCATAAAAAACCATGTTCACAGGATACTTATAACCTAGTTTTATCCAACTTGTAATTTTTGCATGACCCCCCTTGTCGTTTAGTCGACTTATGTCATATTTTGGTATGTCTGTTTATGCAAAATTTTTGTGTTTTACGTCGTTATATTAAATATAAGTTTGTACAAAGAAATTTGAATTCACAACAAGAAATCTGCGTGATATAGTTTTTTTTTTTATTGGAGGTAGGTAGATCAAGGTTATGACCATAGCCATTTTTTTTTAAACAATTTTTTCCATGAATGTTTGTTGTGTGTTTTATTTTATTTGATTTAAATCTAGAACAGAAAGTGTTTTAGAACAACAAGCAAAGCATAGACACATTCCCAAAAAAGCATCCTAAGGTGTGATTAAAATGATCAATATTTTTATTTTAAGTAACATTTTTATAAGGCATTTATGCATGCAATTATGCAAAACCAATATTAAAATTTATAAGCAAAATTTGAACCTTTTATATAGGTTTTAATAAAGCAGTATGTGTTATTCTGGATGAGAACAGCATAGAATCTTATTGAAAAGCTTAGGGCCTATGCCCAGCTGTGGCCACCTCTACAAATTGGCATCTTTATTTTTTTACCTGTATTAATTTATCAGGATTGGTTTAACATAACCCGGGCTCAATTTAAAAGAACTTGGTTTGGAAATAGAATAGGATAACGTAAGCTGTTGGCCCTGTGCCTGATCTCTCTCCGATGGTGTCAGATTGCCGTCCCATCGGACTATGAGAGTGAGGAAACAGAGAATGCACCTGTGTTTACACACACACTTGAACTCTAAAATATCTCCTGCGTAGGTGAGATGGGCCGCTGTGACTGAAATTCGGTCAGGAGGACATTATTATTATTGATTTTGATTCTGATATTAATGCACACACTCTAAACTAATTTAGACTCGCCATCTCTCTTTCTAACAGAGATCATAAGAAAAGGATAAAAGATTTTTAGAGCTTTTAAACTAGTCTATTCGCGTGAAAAATTTAGTTGCATGTCATAGAAGTCTCGTCTAATTTCACGTCAATTGCAAGGACGTAGACTAATTTGATAGTTCAATTTGCTGTCTTTTTCTGATGGTGTTTATTAGAAAGAGAATATAAATTTTATTTATTTTTATATACAGTACATCACACGGCTTCTCACTCGTGATTCTAATGTTTGACAGGTATGAAGTTTGTGTGGGACAATAAAATTCTTGTTTTTACTATTTTCCTTGCAAATTTTCCATATTTTCTCAACATTAAAACTTTCCCTGAACTTCACAAATATTTCATTTGCTAAATAGGTCCAGCCATTCTCGAGTTTTATTGAGACTAACAAACAGTAATTAATTTATAAAACATAATAAATGTAGATAATTTCAAGAGAGTTTCTCCAAAATTAATTAAATATACAGGGTTATTTGTAAAACACCAGCATCCTTAATGTTCAATTTATGTTCACATGACTCAACAAAATGTATGGAACAGCTGATTTTTTTGCGATTTCAGGGTTGGTCCCATAGTAAAAGTTGTTCATAATGATGAGTCTAACGACCCCTTTTAAGGATGCTGGTGTTTTACAAATAACCCTGTATAATATATCACCTATTACACACACACACATTTTATACACACAAGAATTCATGTACTACATCATACATTTCATATCTATCACAAGTGTAAATTATCTTTTTAATCTTTAAAATAATCTCTTCATAATTATTATGCAATACATAAGTAAACGAAAAAAACCCACTTGTTTATACCTACTTTGGCTTATAACTGTATTATTTTCCTCAAAAAGCGATTGCACAATGTTTACAAAACATTGTGAAATACCTATGCTATAAAAAAAAAACTGTTTAGGTATTTTATTATTTTGACTTGAATCACAGACATTGTTATTTTTTTACTGAAAACTACTTTTTTACAATAAAAAGTAGCCTATAGCACTCAGGGATAAAATATTATTGATAACAACCTATTGATGCAAGAATTTTTAGGATCGGATCGGTAGTTCCAGAAATTACCCCTGACATACTTATATACAAACTTTACTTCTTTATAATATTAATATATGTAGATAAGATATCAAAATCGGGTAGGTATTCAAAACTCAGGTACCTACCAAATTCGTGGTGATTAGTCTATACTTCTATACTAATATTATAAAGAGGTAAAGTTTGTATGTATGTGATAATGTATGTATGTTAGGGGTAACCTCTGGAACTACCGATCCGATCCTAAAAAATCTTTCACCAATAGGAACCTACTTTATCCCTGAGTGCTATAGGCTATTTTTTATTCTGAAAAAGAAGTTTAGTTTTCAGTAAAAAATAACAATATCTGTGATTCAAGTAAGAAAAAAAAAACAGGCAATCTGGCTGCTTTATAAACGTTATTTACGGGAAAATTTAATTTAACGCGGACAAAGTCGCGGGGAACAGCTAGTGTTATATACCTAATTTGAATGATTAATACTTTCTTCAAGTAAAACCGGTTTGATATTGCACAATATTAATTGCACAATACTGACAAATTTACAGTATAAAGATTAGCACGCCATTTTGTTTTACTCATTCCCAGCTTGGCTGTCAATGTTGGTGGTTCACTAAGAAGTTGTATGAGGTTGAAATCACACACACTTCAACATACTCTCAGACAAAAAAAAAACAACATTTTAAAATTTAAAAAAGTTAATTTTGTGTAATATTAATAATATTATGTAACATTCATTTGTTGCATTTTCCAAGTAAGTTGTATAGAACTCTTTTTATTATTTTTATTTATTTAATTTAATTATTATATGATATTAATTATTTAATAAGAAACTCGCAAAAACAACTGACTCGGGCGGGACTTAACCCGCTATCAATGGCGTGCCGTGCCATCGCTTTACCAACTAAGCTACCAAGTCCTACCTACTTCAAATAATTACAAAAAAATAATTACATTTAATAAGCAAAACATATGCATAATATGCATATATATCATCATCTGCCTAGCCTTTTCCCAACTATGTTAGGGTCAGCTTCCAGTCTGACCGGATGCAGCTGAATACCAGTGTTTTACATGGAGCGACTGCCTATCAGACCTCCACAACCCAGATACTGGGTTACATGATACCCCTTGGTAAGACTGGTTGTCAGACTTTCGGGCTTCTGACTACCCGTAATGACTGTCAAGGATTTACATTTGACAGCCGGGGCCAACAGCTTAACGTGCTATCCGAGGCATGGAGAGTGATAATTAATTTATACATATGCAAAAATATGTAAAAAACAAACATAAAATATATCAATATTCTAGTTCTTTAGTTAAATTTATATTTTAAATTCGTTTCTATATTCTGTTGGTTTAGATCAGGGCTGTCCAAACTATACACCTTCGCGGGCTAATTAAATTTCATACAAAAGCTGGAGGGCCAGAAAAATATTTTCAGTTGCAAGACTGAAGATCAATAATTATACCAAGTACTGAGTACATGTTTTGACAACGAATAATATTATCCAAACTATTTGTATCCAAAACTATTTTAAGTTAAGTTATGTGTGTATTATAAATTAATTATCAGTTGCTAAAACGGTGAGGGAAAACATGGTAATGAAACCAGCACACCTGAGAGATTTTTCGATGGTGTGTAAAGCCGTGTCAGAGGCCTACAGGCTGTTTAAACTCTGACACCATGTTTTTCATCAACCACACGATAAGAAGAAAAAGAATAAGTCTAAATCTATAAGTAATACATCTAAATGATTGCTGTTCGTTAGTTTCGATAAAACTCGAAAACAGCTTGAGTGATTTGGATAATTTTGGTTTTGAAATATGTGTGAAAGTCCAGGGAAGGTTTAAAAGGTGAGAAAAAGAGGTAGAGTAGGGTAGGGGTAGAGTAGAGTAGGGTAGGTAAGTACATAATAAGTAGAAGATTAATTGTATTTTTTCTTTGTTACAGAATTAATAATGCTGAACTGATGTAGTTTAAGTTTGTGAATACTTTTAAGAAGTTGTTAAGTGGAAATCTAAAAAAATGTTTCAAAAGCCAGCATTTGGTGCTAATACTACAAATTTCGGTAAGTCATTTATATTTTTAGGGGACCATATTTTGGGTACCCTAAATTCAGTGGTTTATTTTTACTGTTTTATGATTCAGTGTATTTGACATATTTTAGGGTCCTTTAATTCAGTGATTTAGCCATATTTTTAGGGTCATTTAACTCAGTGATTTTGCCATACTTTTAGGGTCCTTTAATCAAGTAGTTTTGCCATATTTTTAGGGTCCTTTAATTAAATGATTTTGACATATTTTTAGGGTCCTTTAATTAATTGATTTTACCATATTTTTAGGGTGCTTTAATTCAGTGATTTTGACATATTTTTAGGGTCCTTTAATGAAATGATTTTACCATATTTTTAGGGTACTTTAATTCAGTGGTTTTGACATATTTTTAGTGTCCTTTAAATCAGTGATTTTGCCATATTTTTAGGGTCCTTTAATTAAATGATTTTACCATATTTTTAGGGTACTTTAATTCAGTGATCTTGCCACATTTTTAGGGTCCTTTAATTCAGTGATATTGCCACATTTTTAGGGTCCTTTAATTCAGTGATATTGACATATTTTTAGGGTCCTTTAATTAAATGATTTTACCATATTTTTAGGGTACTTTAATTCAGTGATATTGCCACATTTTTAGGGTCCTTTAATTCAGTGATATTGCCACATTTTAAGGGTCCTTTAAATCAGTGATTTTGCCATATTTTTAGGGTCCTTTAATTAAATGATTTTACCATATTTTTAGGGTACTTTAGTTCAGTGATATTGACATACTTTTAGGGTCCTTTAATTCGGGGACTACAACTGCTTCTCCGTTCGGTGGATTCAAACCAGCTACAGGGACGAGTGCGTTCAGTGCGCCGCCCGCTTTCGGCGCTGCTGCGTCTACGCAGCCGACTACTGGTGGAGGTAATTACATAACAGTATAAATAAATCAACTTTACTATTTCTAAGTATTTTACTTACTAAGTGTTTTGTTTTTTTTTTAAATCAACGTTATTTTTTGTCACAGGTTTATTTTAGACAACTATTCGCCGAATATCGATTAATAAGAATATATTTTCTACTTGCTTTTTTTACCTGCTATTTAAAATAACGAGTACAAATCGCGTTTTGTTCGTCCAGGTCTTTTCGGTGCCACGAACACGTCTGGAGGTGGTCTCTTCGGAGGTACAGCAGCGTCTACATCCACTGGAGGCTTTGGGGCTAGCACTTCAGGGTTTGGGTTCGGGACTACCCAGCCAAGTGGTGGTGGTCTGTTTGGCAATACCTCCACTGTTGGAGGTGGATTGTTTGGTAATACTCACAATCAAACCGCCTTCGGGGCTAAACCTGCAGGTAAAAAAAATATATTTTATTTTATTGATTTTAAAGCCTAGCCTAGTTGGTAGGACCATTGACTGGTAAGTCAGGGGCTTAGAGTATATAAGAAAATATAGAGCAACCCTATAGAAGTATGAACTGTGAGCACGGGTATGAACGCGGCCGCGACATGAGCTCCGTTTGCGATCATACCTCGATCGACTGCGGTTCAACTAGGCTCCACGAAGTTATATGTTAGCTTATATCATGGTCAACTGCTGAGTTAAATTTTGAAAAACGTCTAGAAAACATAATTTGAAAAAATGTCATTTTAACATTTGTATGGTGAACCTGCTTTCGCTCCGCACAAGGCAATGTGGTTGACTTTATCACTCTATATTTTCTTGAATACTCTATGGTCAGGGGTCTCTGCTTCGAAACCAAAGCACGAACGTAGTGAGCACGCACTTGTAAGTTATGTGCGTATTATAAACTAATTATTACCTGCTCCTCTGCACTCCTCGCCTGCCACGACTGCCTCCTTGGTCTAGTGGTAGCAAGCACTGCTGAGCACGAGGTCCTGGGTTCGATCACTGGGTCGGGCAAAGTGTTAAGGGTATTCTCTTGGATAAAAGGTATGGAAATCACGGGGAGAGGCTTTTGCCCAGCAGTGGGATGATATAAGCTGACACCAACCGAATTTATATTATTAATATTTGATTGCTTGCAGGTTTCGGATTTGGTAGTACCGCTAACACAGGCACTACATCTGGGAGTCTGTTTGGGGCCACTCCAGCCACTGGCACGGGGTTGTTTGGGCAGCAGAACAACACCCTGGGCGGTGGAGGACTCTTCTCCAATACTCCAGGTATTTTTTGTGAATTTTTTACATGTTTTAGCAATCACTACATAGTGTAAAACAAAGTCGCTTCCCGCGTCTGTCTGTCCCTATGTATGCTTAGATTTTTAAAACTACGTAACAGATTTTGATGTGATTTTTTTAAATAGATTGAGTGATTCAAGAGGAAGGTTTATATGAATAATACATGCATATTAACGTAACCGTTCAAAGCCGGGGCGAGTCGCTAGTATTTAATAAGATACAACAACTGATACGGATCGGATTCGAACCCACGATCTTCGGCGTACCGTGCCGACGCTCTAACCGCTGTGCCACCGTATCCCATCAGAATCAGTCGAAATTTCAAATCTCTTTCTATGCAAAGATTGGAGCACTGAGTTGGATACGTAATGTATTCCGATAGATATTACTACACGCCCTAGGCGTAGAAAGAGATGAAATTTCGACTGATTCTGATGGGATACAGTGGCTCACCGGTTAGAGCGTCAGCACGGTACGCCGGAGATCGTGGGTTCAAATCCTATCCGTATCAGTTGTTTTTTTAAGTTTCTTATTAAATATTTATACTCCAGGTTAGTATTCATTGCTTTCCAAACTTAATTTTACCATGACGCCCTTAGGAGTTTGCCATTTTATTTGCGTCACGCTCATTGGAGGTATTTGCCCATAATCGCCACGCTGGGCAAGCGGGTTGGCGATCGCAGTAGCAGATGATTGCTGTTACACAGAAGGATGCTGCTGCCCATCCTCCGGATCTTTCCCTTTGTCGCTTCTTACGACACCCGCGGGACGAGTAGGGGGACCACACGGCACACTGCCCTACCCTACCTCTTAATATCGGGGGGGAAGAAGATATTGCGCAGGAGTGGATTTTAGTTGGTTCAAGTCCGACACTACCTAAGCTATTTCATTACCGTGGCGATAATGGGCAAATACCTCGCTAAGTGCACAATTGTGGCGCTCATTGGGAGGGGCCTATGTTCAACAGTGGACTAATACAAGCTGATGATGTAGGGTAGAATAGGCGTTGAGGAAGTATAATCAGTATAAACTTGCGCCTGGCAGCTAGTACTTTATAGAAATGCTTTTGTATTTAAATACTTAGTTAATAATTTTTTTGTCTTCCCAGCAGCTGGATTCGGTCAGCAGCAGGCGGCTTCAGGAACAGCTCATGTGAAGTACAACCCGGTGGTCGGTACCGACGTGGTCGTCAAATCTGGGACCTCGCAGAGTGTGAACATCAAACATCATTGTATCACTTGTATGAAGGTAAGCACTATACTAGAAAGAAAGAAAGAAAAATCATTTATTCCCTTTTGGGGCAGAAACACAAAACCAACGACATCATCATCAGCCTATCCTTTTCCCAACTATGTTGGGGTCGGCTTCCAGTCTTACCGGATGCAGCTGAATACCAGTGTTTTACATGGAGCGACTGCCTATCAGACCTCCACAACCCAGATACTGGGTTACACGATACCCCTTGGTAAGACTGGTTGTCAGACTTTCGGGCTTCTGACTACCCGTAACGAATGTCAAACAATTGACAGCCGACGACAATATTTAAAAAAAAATAACACATTAAAAAATATAAACAATATTTAGTGCGGCAATCACAATATTTAGTGGATCTTTGACATTCATTACGGGTAGTCAGAAGCCCGAAAGTCTGACATATATTATACTGACATTATATTATAGTGCATATAAGTGTGTGCGCAAACACAGGTGCACTTTTTATTACCTCACTCTCATAGTCCGATGGGACGGCAATCCGACGCGACCGGAGAGTTTCGGAACAGGATCAACGGCTTAACGTGCTGTAAGTGATAATTAGTTTATAATACGCACATACGCCTTGGGTTCGAACCTGAGACCTGACTTGCCAGTCAACGGTCATACCACTAGGCTATCATGTAAATAATAAACTTTTTGCTTCGCCATTTTGAAACTAATAACCAATATGTATTGTACAGGAATATGAAAATAAGTCGCTAGAAGAACTTCGTCTCGAAGACTATGTGGCAAATAGAAAAGGCAGCACTACAGGCGTGTTTGGAGGGTTCCAGCAGCCGACAGAGAACAAACCACTGTTTGGCAATACCTGTGAGTATAAACAAAAACTTTTAATACTAGACAGTCTGCTGAGGTAGAAAGAAAGAAAGAAAAACCATTTAATTCGCCTTTGGGCAGAAAGTCATACACCAGATACAAAAACAATAATTAAAAAGAAAATATACAAATAATATTGAGTGCGGCAACACTTGACACATACCCGTTGCCAACACTCAAACACAAAACAAAACAAAAACAAGGAGGACGATTCGCATTCGCAACACAGAATTTTATATGTTATGTTATATGAATTTTATTGCGATGCGCCCGCGCTGCGCCTCATCTGCCCAAAAGTGAAAAGGAAGCCACTCAGCTTAATGCCGGGTGATAACAAAATAATCTTAAACATCAAGGACTAAATTACCGGAAAAATTACGGTATTTTTTGTGATTTTTTTTAACATGGCACATGTTAGCTTTTGAAAAAAAACAACTGATAAGGATGGAATTTGAACCCACGATCTTCGGCGTACTGTGCCGACGCTCTAACCGCTGAGCCACCGTATCCCATCAGAATCAGTCGAAATTGCTAATCTCTTTCTACGCCTAGGGCGTGTGGTAATATCTATTGGAATACATTACGTATCCGACTCAGTGCTCCAAACTTTGCAGTTTTAAAAGACACTGATGCGATATTACCAATATTCTTAATATTTTTGTGAGTTTCGTGAAGAACGTGGGTTCGAATCCCGTCCGTATCAGTTGTTTATTCAAATTTCTTATTAAATAATTAAATTACGATACCTTTAAATTTCGGTATTTCACCATACCGTTAAATAACGGTTACCATTTTGAAGCTTGAGAATGTTTTTGAGGTGTCCTAACCTCATACCGTAACCGCTTTCAGTAGCTGATTTTTTTCGTTACCATATCCCTTACAAATTTCCGTGCCTCGGATAGCACGTTAAGCTGTTGGCCCCGGCTGTCAATTGTAGATCTTTGACAGTCGTTACGGGTAGTCAGAAGCCCGAAAGTCTGACAACCAGTCTTACCAAGGGGTATCGTGTAACCCAGTATCTGGGTTGTGGAGGTCTGATAGGCAGTTGCTCCATGTAAAACACTGGTATTCAGCTGCATCCGGTAAGACTGGAAGCCGACTCCAACATAGTTGGGAAAAGGCTAGGCAGATGATGATCTCTAACAAATTGTATATAATAATTTTGTCTGCAGCCTTCGGTCAGCCAGCCACGACCAGCGCTCCATCAGTGTTTGGTGGTACCTTAGGAACGGGCTTCGGGCAACAGAACTCGTCGTTTTCGTTCGCCGGCACCCCGCAGAACACCACCACCGCACCGCTGTTTGGTGCTAATAAACCTGCTTTTGGGGCTACCAATACCACTGGTAAGTTTATAACATAACTAGCGACCCGCCCCGGCTTTGCACGGGTGCAATGCTGATATTAAATACATATAAACCTTCCTCTTCAATCACTCTATCTGTTAAAAAAAACCGCATCAAAAATCCGTTGCGTAGTTTTAAAGATTAAAGCATACATAGGGATATAGGGACAGAGAAAGCGACTTTGTTTTATACTATGTAGTGACATAGACTCACGCCTGTATTCCCCAGAGGGGGTAGGCAGAGGTATGCAGTACACCCACGTTTCGCCGGCTATGTTATAAGTACCATGTAATAGGGGCGAGCGTAGTGCCATTAACTGGGCACAATTTGAGAGTCCGTGCTGCTTCTGAGAATCTCCTAATGGAATAACCCAATAATACTTTGCCCGACCCGGGATTGAACCCAGGACCTCGTGCTCGGTCCAACTAGGTAGTCTCTTATTCTATTTGTAGGTACTGGTGTATCATAAACATTTTTTATTGCTAGTAATTTTCAAGTATCTATTTTGCAATTTCCGAATTTGTATTTTGGAATTTAAACATTTCTATTTTGCAATTTCCGAATTTCTATTTTGCAATTTAAACATTTCTATTTTGCAAATTACAAAATTTCTATTTTGCAATTTCCGAATTTGTATTTTGCAATTTAAACATTTCTATTTTGCAAATTACAAAATTTCTATTTTGCAATTACAAAATTTCTATTTTGCAATTTTCATATTTCTATTTTGCAATTATCAAACTTTTCTTAAACTTTTAGTTAAATAAATATGTTTTTTGTTGAAGTGATGTTTGTGAATGTGTGAAGTTTTTGATGAGTGTTTTTCTTGAACAGGCACAGGTTTATTCGGCGCCACAACAACACAAGCTCCTACTTTCGGTACCACCACTCCATCGTTCGGTTTCGGCGGAACTACGACACAGAATCAGGTCAGGTTTTAACCAAACTGTTCGCTTCTAAAAAAAATCAGCTGTTTCATACATTTATGTTCACATAATTCAACAAAATGTATGGAACAGCTGTTTTTTTTGCGATTTCAGGGTTGGTCCCATAGTAAAAGTTGTTAATAATGATGAGTTTACTGACCCCTTTTAAGGATGCTGGTGTTTTACAAATAACCCTGTATAGATACACAGCACAGTTCCTAGGCCTAGTACTTATCACAAGATTCCGCTAAGACTGCTCTGACTTAACTGTCAAACCAAACTTTATAGATAACTAGCGACCCGCCCCGGCTTCGCACGGTTACGCTAATATGCATGTATTATACGTATAAACTATCCTCTTGAATCACTCTATCTATTTAAAAAAACCGCATCAAAATCCGTTGCGTAGTTTTAAAGATCTAAGCATACATAGGGACAGACAGACGCGGGAAGCGACTTTGTTTTATACTATGTAGTGATCCGCGCCTCGCACGTTCGTATAACGTATGTGTATCAATTGAGCGACCGTACTAACATACATGTGAATTTTTTTACATGTTATAGCACATGATAGCTTATTAAATATAATTATTTAATAAGAAAATTTGAAAAAACAACTGATACGGATGGGATTCGAACCCACGATCTTCGACATACCGGGTCGACGCTCTAACCGCTGAGCCACCGTATCCCATCGGCATCAATCGAAATTTCAAATCTCTTTTACACGCCTAAGGCTAAGGTGGGTTCGAATCCCATCCGTATCAGTTGTTTTTTCAAATTTTCTTATTAAATAATTATATACATGTGAACTTTCCTTACAGCAACAAGCAGGCGGCCTGTTCGGCGCTAAGCCGGCCACTACAGGCTTCGGCGCGGCGCCGGCCAGCAGTGGCTTCGGTTCGTTCGGTACTGGCGGCGTGTTCGGCGCTAAGACGCAGGCTCCGGCCTTCGCTACACAGGCTCCTGGTAAGATTATCATGTTATTACTTACTACTTTATTTTATTTAATCCCACCTTATATCCAAATATATTTCTATATATTTATTTGTCTTTTAAATACACAACAAAACATTATAATATTTATTTCTGTTAATTATACTTAGTTTTTTATTATATCTAGTCATCACACACACTTTTCACGTAAACTCAACACGGAAAGATGGTTGGCTGCTTGACATCCGTGAAACCTAGGCTCCAGATGAAAATCCTACCTATTTGGTGCAGCCGTGGGACACAAACCTCATGATTTATTTTTCTTTTATTTGTTTCATGTTTCTTTTTTCTCTCTCTTATTTTTGTTTGTTTGTTTTATTATTGTTTGTTTGTGTTTTCATGTGCTGTCTCAAATAAAGTTTTCATTCATTCATGCATTTCATTCATTCATTTCATTCATTCATTCATTTCATTCATTCATTCATTTCATTCATTCATTTCATTCATTTCATTCATTTCATTCATTCATTTCATTCATTCATTCATTCATTCATTTCATTCATTCATTTCATTCATTTCATTCATTCATTTCATTCATTCATTTCATTCATTCATTTCATTCATTCATTCATTTCATTCATTCATTTCATTCGTTCATTTCATTCATTCATTTCATTCATTCATTTCATTCATTCATTTCATTCATTCATTACTTTTACGGGGGTTTTCTGCGCCCAATTTTCTCAATAGACGTCCAGCTTGTCTCGCCATCTTCTTGGCCTACCGCGACTCGTCAAACTTTCTAAAGGTTTCCAATCGGTGGTTAATTTTTCCCATAGCTCATCCTCTAGGAAAAATTATCCTTACGATAAAAAAGTCGCAAAAATAGATTTTCAATTTACCAATGTGTTCAGTTATCGATTCTGGTTCAGAGAAAAAATTAATAGCTGTCGTAGGGTCGAAAGCGTCATTTTGAGAAAATAACATTTTGGGAATGAGATATTTTGAAAAAAAAACATTTTGGAATGAGGCTTTTTATGAAAATAACATTTTGGGAATGGGGATATTTTGAGAAATGAACATTTTGGTAAAGAGGAATTTTGAGAAATGAACATTTTGGTAAAGAGGAATTTTGAGAAATGAAAATTTTAGTAAAGGAGAATTTTGAAAAAAGAACATTTTGGAATTTTGAGAAATTAACTGGCTTATTAAAGGCTGACTTATTTATTTAACCTAACCGGAGGCTACATTGTGAAATAGGTCATAAGACGATAATACCTTGTCAACAGCATTCGGAGCTCTCTCGGGTGGTTTCGGCACCAACACTTCGACTGCGGGCGGCCTCTTTGGAGGAGGAAATACTACTTTTGGCAAACCGGCCACAACACAACCTACTTTTGGTTTTAACACCCAGCCTACTGGGTTGGGTAAGTGGCCCTCTTTTTAAACGGTTTTACTTACCTTGACCTGTTTATTATTTGGTTCAAATTTAGTGATCGATATTTCACCCACTTCCTGTTGACAGATTGATCTGATATTTGGTACACAGCTTTAGTTTTGATGACAAAACCGTTTTACATAAAAAAAAACTTTTACTTATATTATTGACCAGACTTAGAATTACGTACCTACGTAGTTAGATAAGCTAAACAACAAAACTATAAAACAAACTCGAGAATGGCTGGACTGATTTTCATGGTTTTTGCTTAGTTGGATTTATCTCCGCCTCGAATAGCAGATTAAATATCAGAAGCAATGTAGTTATACCCCTAAGCATACAAAGTCGCGCTGGGCTAGATGTAAATCTAACCTGGGTGGGGTAACGAATAGCTTAATGGCAGAGCGACTGTGGGCTTTACCCAGCAGGTCGAGGGTTCAAATCCCGCTCGTAACCTAGTTTTTCTTATTACAAAAATAGTATGAATATGCCTCGTTGGTCTAGTGGCATGAGGTCCTACGTTCGATCCCCGGGTCGGGCATTGTTATCCCCCTCTGGGGGATACAGGCGTGAGTCTATGTTATGTACTTGTGTTTAGTCGACTGACATTCATAAGACCTCAGAACAATGTAACCTAAAATATTGTAAGCCATTATATTTAAAAGAGCAACCATGGAGTTTCTTGCCAGATTCTTCTCCATGAAGAGTAGGCTGCCCTTGGAACTGGCAACTAGAGTCACTCTTACAACATATTAAAATTATGACTATTCATAAGTGCCTAATGGTCTATATGAATAAAAATATTTTGATTTTGTACAACATGGTTTTTTATGGTAGTGTCGTGGTGGCGCATTGGTTACGGACCCGCTTTACAAGCGAGTGGGTGTGGGTTCGAACCTGGCATGTACCAATGTGACTTTTTCAATGTCATATGTACTCTCTTAGATATTCTAAGACACCACTGACTAACGGTGAAGGAAAACATCGTAAGGAAACCTGGACTTAATAGTCTGAAATTGCCAACACGCAGTGAGCTAGCGTGGTGATTAATGCTCAATCCTTCTCTGTATGACCCTACATAGGGACAGTTACAGGCTAATTTATTTATTTATTTACAATATGGTTTTTTGCCCTTTAGGTACAGGTCTAGGAGCTGGTTTGGGCGCGAACACGTTCCAAGCCAAGCCGACTACAGCTACGCCTTTCGGACAGCTTGGCTCCAACATGTTCCAGACACAACCTAACAATACTTTTAAAACCGGTAAGTATTTTAACCGACTTCAAAAAAGGAGGAGGTTCTCAATTCGACTGTTTTTTTTCTGAGAATTTTTTACATGTTAGTTTATCTATATTAAAAGAAAGAAAGAAAGCAACATTTATTAGAGAAAGACAAAACCACACTTATAAATACGTATCACTACGTATAAACAAAGTCGCTATCCGCCGTCTGTCTGTCCCTATTAGATCCCTATTACATTTAAAACAAAGAAAATCAAAATCGGTTTATCAGTTTAGGAGCTACGATGCCTCAGACAAGCACACAGGCATGTCAAACTTATAACACCAATAAGAGGGGTGTTATATGTATATTTATTTTTTGTATTAACCCCTAGTTAATAAGAACATTTTATTTAATTCTCACCAAAAGCTATATGAATGAATTTATTTTCCAATAGGTCTGGACAGTGGGCTTGGCGGTGGTATGTTCAACAACACATCGGCGCTCGGCGGTTCGGCGCTCGGTTTGGGCAATATGAACGCCAATAATAGTATGCTTAAGTAAGTTATATTTTTTTTAATAATTTTTTATTGCCTTTGAATCTCTTGATTGGATATAATGAGCGATGAGTTATAGAATTTTTTCTCGCTTTCATTATCTCTTTATCGTATGGTTGATGAACAACCTGGTGTCAGAGTTTAAACCGCCCGTAGGCCTCTGACACGGCTTTACACACCGTTGAAAAATCTCTCAGGTGTGCTGGTTTCATCACGATGTTTTCCCTCACCGTTTTAGCAACTGATAATCACTACATAGTATAAAACAAAGTCGCTTTCTCTGCCCCTATATCCCTATGTATGCTTAAATTTTTAAAACTACGCAACGGATTTTGATGCGGTTTTTTTTTAATAGATTTGATTGAAGAGGAAGGTTTATATGTATATTGCACCCGTGCGAAGCCGGGGTCGCTAGTTAATTTATAATACGCACATAACTTACGAAAAGTCAGAGTTGCGCGCCTTGGGTTCGAATTCGAGACCTCTGACTTGTCAGTCGACGGTCATAATAATAATAATATTCTCCTGACAGAGTTTCGGTCACAGCGGCCAATCTCAACGGAGACTAGCCAATTACGCAGGAGATATTATAGTGCACAAGTGTGTGCGCAAACACAGGTGCACTCTCTATTCCCTCACTCCCATAGTCCGATGGGACGGCCTTCCGACACGATCAGCGAGAGATCAGGCGCAGGGCCAACCGCTTTACGTGCTTTCCGAGGCACGGAGTTAGTGATAATTAATATAAAACGCACATAACTTACGAAAAGTCAGAGGTGCGCGCTTTGGGTTTGAACCCGAACCTATGGCTTGCCAGTCAACGGTCACCACCACTAGGCTCTCAGTCAAAATCAAAATCAAAATATTTTTATTCATGTAGACCATTAGGCACTTATGAATAGTCATAATTCAAATATTGTTTGTTATAAGAGTGACTCTAGTTGCCAGTTCCTAGGGCAGCCTACCCTTCATGGAGAAGAATCTGGCAAGAAACTCCATGGTTGCTCCTTTAAATAAATGGCTTACAATATTTTAGGTTACATTGTTCTGAGGTCTTATGTGAGAACAATGTCAGTCGACTAAACACAAGTACACCTTAAATATATTTATGCTTTTGATAAAATTACCGCAGCAGCTATGAGCTGACCAGTCCCAACAGACGGCACCCGTTCACGAGTATGACGCATGCATCTGCCATCGCCTAACTCAACCATATTGACCCGACACACAAAGCCACCGCTATCAGAACATTTCTGTGAGCATGACATACCCAAGTGCTACCTAGTTTAATGTTACGGATGTTTTGTTGCAGCAACAGTTTGTCCGGCTCGTCGGCGGCCGGCAACGTGCATGAACAGATACTGACGCTAGCGGCGCGACCGTACGGCGACTCGCCGCTCTTCAAGGATCTACTGCCCGATTCTTGTGAGTATTACAATATTATTTACTAGCTGATTCCCGCGGCTTTGCCTCCGTGGTTGTCGGTTATCGCAACCAAAACCGCTCCCGTAACCCGGTTTATTTTTCTCCTTCCTTATCATTACATAGTATAAAACAAAGTCGCTTCCCGCGTCTGTCTGTCCCTATGTATGCTTAGATCTTTAAAACTACGCAACGGATTTTGATGCGGTTTGTTTTAATATATAGAGTGATTGAAGAGGAAGGTTTATATGTATAATACATGCATATTAGCGTAACCGTGCGAAGGCGGGGCGGGTCGCTAGTAGATTATATATGTAAGAAAGTACATATGACATTGAATAAGTGGGTGTGGGTTCGAACCTAGCATGTACCAATGTGACTTTTTCAATGTCATATGTATTTTCTTAGTTAATCTAAGACACCACTGACTAACGGTGAAGGAAAACATCGTGAGGAAACCTGGACTTAATAGTCTGACGCCAACACGCAGTGAGCTAGCGTGGTGATTAATACTCGATCCTTCTCTGTATGAGAAGAGGCCTTTGCCCTGCAGTGGGACAGTTACGAGTGGCAAAAGTCCAGGTTTAAGTCTCACTGGTATCCTATCATCTTTTTTGATGTCCTCTATAATAAAACAACGTGTTCCGACTGACTCAGAATGAAGAATGAAAGAACTTTATTTATTAGAAACTAGCTGCCCCGCGCGACTTCGTACGCGTGATTATCCTACTTCAAGGCCTATTCTACCCCTACCCTACTCTACCCACTACCCTACTCTACCCACTACCCTATTCTACCCCTAACCTACTCTACCCCTACCCTACTTTACCCACTACCCTACCCCTAACCTACCCTACACTACCCCTACCCTACCCTAAACTACCCCTACCTTACCCTACACTACCCCTACCCTACTATACCACTACCCTACCCTACTCTACCCCTATCCTACCCTACTCTACCCCTTTTTCTCACCTTTAAACCTTCCCTGGATCTCCACAAATAATTCAAGACCAAAATCAGCCAAATTGGTCAAGCCGTTTTCATGCTATGTCGTGACAACGGAAAACGGGTTTCATTTTTATATATATAGATCAACTAAATACACTCTACTGAATAGTTGTCACAAGATGTAATATTTTGTCACAAGATGGCGTTAGCTGTATCTATTGTATCTATATTTTGTTATTTACAACATCCTCTAATTTGATGAACATGTTTCCTGTAGCTACGACAGCTGAAGACGTGCTGAAGCCGACCAATCCAGCTGCAGTGAAGGCCGTGCTGGATAGTTCCAGCAGCGCCGCCTACCGCGTCACGTCGCCCAGCGCGCTGCGCCTCACCGTCACGCCACGCGTGTCCGCCACGCATGATAAGGTACTATCTTAGAGTACATAAGAAAATATAGAGCAACCCTATAGAAGTATGAACTGTGAGCACGGGTATGAACAACGCGGCCGCGACACGAGCTCCGTTTGCGATCATACCTCGATCGATTGCGGTTCAACTAGGCTCCACGAGCGAAAAAGTTACATTCTAGCTTATATCATGGTTAACTGCTGAGTTAAATTTTGCAAAACGTCTAGAAAACATAATTTGAAAAAATGACATTTTAACATTTCTATGGTGAGACCTGCTTTCGCTCCGCATAAGGCAATGTGGTTGACGTTATCACTCTATATTTTCTTGAATACTCTATGGGTACTATACATATTTTCAGAGTGTTGGTCTTTAACACCTCATAATATATTTAACAAAAATGTGTTGTTTAAGACTTCTTAAATGACAAAATATTTATAACTCTTCATAACGTAATTCTCAGAGTGTGGGTGTTTAACACCCAATACATTAAATAACAGAATATGGATGTTAAACACATCGTAATATATATTTCAAGGTGAGGGTGTAAAACACCTCATAACATAACCGACACAATTTGGATGCTTAATTCATTAAATAACTATGGATGTTTAACATATTATAACATAAATTTCAGAGTGTGGGTGTAAAACACCTCATAACTTAACCGACACAATTTGGATGCTTAACTCTTTAAATAAAAGAATATGGATGATTAACATATCATAACATAAATTTCAGAGTGTGGGTGTAAAACACCTCATAACACAACCGACACAACTTGGATGCTTAACTCATAATTTAAAGTTTTCTCATATCTGACGACGAAGATTATTAAAATTTTAATTACTTAAGTATTCTTTCTCAGAAATCTCTTTTCGACGGCCTGGAAGAATCGGACGCAAGTTTAGAAGATAAATTGTGTTTAAAACCGAGTCGCAAGCGACTGGTGCTGCGGCCTAACCATCGGGCCAACGACAGCACCCACGACTCCATAGACCACAGCAATCAAATCAACAGGTAAGGTCTATGCCCTATATAAGATCGTTTTTTTCTATCCCCTCATAATATCCCTGCCTTCAGGGACATTTTTCGCCTCATAGAGGACAATTCGAGGCTGGTTTATCTAATATATAAAAAATGAAACGACGTCGGTGACTAATTTGTTTTTATCGATAACAAGATTGCGCCCGCGCCGCGTATTGACGACACTGTATACTTTGCTAGGAGAATTTTTTAACGTGCAAGAGCTCTTACAAGATTTTTTTTTTTTGTTTTTTCTATTCCTTCATTCCCCAATTTTTTTAAATAAATTTTAGTCCAAAAGTACGTCTGCAATCATACTTGTTTTTTTTTTATATATTAAGGATGTCGTGGTGGCGCATTGGTTACGGACCCGCTTTGCAAGCGCGTGGGTGTGGGTTCGAACCTGACATGTACCAATGTGACTTTTTCTATGTCATATGTACTTTCTTAGTTAATCTAAGACACCACTGACTAACGGTGAAGGAAAACATCGTAAGGAAACCTGGACTTTAATAGTTTGAAATCGCCAACCCGCAGTGAGCTAGCGCGGTGATTAATGCTCGATCCTTCTCTGTATGAGAAGAGGCCTTTGCCCTATATTGGGACAGTTACAGGCTGATTTATTTATTTATTTATATTTATTTATTTCGGATTTAATTATTAAGGATTTCTATATTACGGATTAAACGTTTTTATTTTCTCCTGTAAACTTGACAATTTTCTCTTGCACGTTTATTCGATGCAGCCACCAATATCTACGTTGTAATTTATATTATAACAATATATTATTAGATTATAATTATAGCAGGAAAAGATGATGATGATCTAGATTATAATTTGTTCGCCCTCAGATCACTAGAGCCGCCGCCTCAGCCCAACGGCGCCATGTCCAGCAGTGAGCAGGATCAGGAACAGAACATGGACGAGGTGGACCGCGCCAGGCAGGACGACTTCATATCACTGAAGAACGCACAACGACGTAAGATATCATACATACACCAGAGATGTTGCGGATGCAGATTTCTTGACATCCATGGATGCGAATATTTGAAATCTGACATCCACGGATGCGGATCTTAATTTTTTGTGACTATTTTATTAAACTGCCTCGTTACTGCCTCGTTGGTCTAGTGGTAGCAAGCGCGACTGCTCAGCACGAGGTCCTGGGTTCGATCCCCGGGTCGGGCAAAATGTATTAGGAATTTCTCAAGAAATTCTCAGAGCAGCACGGAGTATGGAATTGTGCCCGGTTAATCGCAATAGGCTCGCTCCGTATTACATGGGACTTATAACATGCCGGCGAAACGTGGGTGTACTGCACACCTCTGCCTACCCCCTCTGGGGAATACAGGCGTGAGTCTATAAAAAAATATATAAAAGTTGGACATAATTATGTTGTCGCTGGCTTTTTTGTAGGCATTATTTAGCTCTACAACTGTCTAGAACTAGAGTCGTGATAGCCTAGTGGTGGTGACCGTTGACTGGCAAGTCAGTGGTCACGGGTTCGAACCCAAGGCGCGCACCTCTGACTTTTCGTAAGTTATGTGCGTTTTATAAATTAATTATCACTCTCCGTGCCTCGGATAGCACGTTAAGCTGTTGGCCCCGGCTGTCAATTGTAGATCTTTGACAGTCGTTACGGGTAGTCAGAAACCCGAAAGTCTGACAACCAGTCTTACCAAGGGGTATCGTGTAACCCAGTATCTGGGTTGTGGAGGTCTGATAGGCAGTCGCTCCATGTAAAACACTGGTATTCAGCTGCATCCGGTAAGACTGGAAGCCGACCCCAACATAGTTGGGAAAAGGCTAGGCAGATGAACTGTCTAGAACTCAATCATAATTACATCTCTCATCGTTAAGGCAGTGTTCGTGAGAAACGTTTCGTTTCTTTGCAAATTCCACTTCCACGAAAAAGTCTTTAAATTTTTTGGGTTAATATGTAGCCTATGACATTCACGAATAACGTGGCTTTCTATTAGTAAAAGATTTTTTTAAATCGGTTCAGTAGACCAGATACCTAACCAACTTTACTTCTTTATAATATTAGAATAGATAAAGATTTCGTTTTATTGTTTCCAGAAACTGACACCAGTTCAGACAGGCATGGCAGTTGGTAAGTAATTTATCTTTGACAGACAGACACGTAGTTTAAACCTACGTTAAGATAGATCCGTCATGCGGCAGATGTGACCAGCCCAGTCCCACTTGAGCGTAGCAGCTGTGTGGCTTACATCAGCGATTTGTGTGGGATAAACTCGACTCATATCTTTAGGATTGGTCTCAGATTGCATTAGACCGAGACAAGTGGAAGGAGGAAAGGGAGGCCTTTGCCCTGCAGTGGGATAATACAGGCCAAATAAATAATAAAGATAGAGTCATTATCATCAGCCTGTATTAGTCCACTGATCATAGGTCTCTTCCAATGCACGCCACTATTGTGCGCTCATTGAAGGTATTTGCCCATAATCGCCACGCTGGGCAAGCGGGTTGGCGATCGCAGTAGCAGATGATTGCTGTTACATAGAAGGATGCTGCTGCCCATCCTCCGGATCTTTCCCTTTGTCACTTCTTACGACACCCGCGGGACGAGTAGGGGTGGTTCTATTCTTAGGCCGGAAACCACAGTGGACTAATACAGGCTGATGATGATGATGTCCCACACTTTTTATGTTAGACGTTGTATGATATTAATTTGACTTAATTTCGATTCGGTACTTAATTCATAGAATAAATAAATTAATGAATATTAATTGAAAACGTCGAAATTAGAGGGCGCCTTTGCTTAGCAATGGGATGGTATACGCTAAATTAATTTATCTAATGTTTGCAGGTTAAGCTCTTCCAAACTATCGTGGAACGATAAAGAAGTTAGAATAAATCAGAATCAGGGTAACAAGTCAAATGACGGGGATCCCACACCCAGATTGTATCCTAATATAGGTTGGTATCATTATTTTAGAATAATATTTTATTGGAATTAATTTATTCATGGAGTGGATTAATGTACTAATTTCTATCTTTGTAATGATTTAATAATAATAATTTAATTTTAATTATAATAATATCTATATGATATAAATATTTAATAAGAAATTTGAAAAAACAACTGATACGGATGGAATTCGAACCCACGATCTTCGGCTTACCGTACGCCCTAGGCGTATAAAGAGATTTGAAATTTCGACTGATTCTGATGGGATACGGTGGCTCAGCGGTTAGAGCGTCGGCACGGTATTCGAATCCCATCCGTATCAGTTGTTTTTTCAAATTTCTTATTAATATTTAATAAGCTAACATGTGCTAAAACATGTAAAAATTTCACAAAAAAATCTATATGATAATTTGATTATGTATTATAATAATTATTATGATAACCGAATGTATTACTATAGTAAAAATAAAATTATCTTTTGTAATGATATGACCTGTAATCAACAATTACCAATAAATTACTATTGACTAATAACTTTCGTGAATCATACTAATTATATGAAATATTGATACGGCTTTACTCACGCATTGATTTCGGGGAATGCCCGACTAGTTTCGAACTCTAACGGAGTCCATTTTCAAGAGCGGGTGTATACGCGGCGGCGTCGCGGACCTCACTGCTGTGCCGCTCGCACGAAACCAGCTTCGAAGACTACGTCGACTTATAGTGTTGCGAGCCTGGAGTGTGATACAATTAGCGCGGTATGCAGCACACGAGCATCGAACCTAGCACCAGATGTTCCCTCGCCGACGACGGTGACGACGCGCGCGTCGCACGCTCCGCCTACAATGCGTGCGAGAGGAACAGTGCGAGAGCAGAGGCAGACCGAACGCTGCAGTGAGGTCCGCGACGCCGCCGCGTATACACCCGCTCTTGAAAATGGACTCCGTTAGAGTTCGAAACTAGTCGGGCATTCCCCGAAATCAATACGTGAGTCAAGCCGTATCAATATTTAACGTTGTTTTTATGTTTATTCCAGACAAAGACATACAAACACAAGCCGCGGAACGCCGCGCCAGTTGGTTAACTACCAAACCTTTACGTAAACCGGTGGTTAACTGCGAGTTAGCTGAGAACTCGGTCAGAGAGTTGGGAGTTACAGACCGGTCACACGAAACTGACAATGTGGATACACTCTCTGGTAAGTGGAATTCGTATAATTAACATTTTAGAATTGACCTATATATGGTGCACATCCCTGGCGCGCAGAATGCGGGTCAGCCCCAACATCATCCTTAGGGCATTTGTTGAGAGGCTCGATTGTCAGTACATAAACCTCTGCAACATGATACAGGTACTGACAAATCGCGGCCCGTAAATATGAATCACTTTTAATATTTACTGTACATAAGTAACATATGATCGTGTGTGATTGAAATAAAAGATTTATTATATTATTATTATTATATGAAATATTGCATTATTCTTTAGTTAACGCTCCTAGTCAATAAAGACGCTACTTTTTATAACTTTGTTTTATCTCAAAATGTTACCAATTTTGTATATTTATGTAAAATACTAAAAAAACAGTTTCATGTTGAATCTTACATAAACATGCAAAATTGGTAACATTTTGAGTTAAAACAAAGTAATAAATCGTCTTTGTTGACTAGGAGTGCAAACTAAAGAAAAATGCAATATTTCATATTGCAAGTGGTTCAAAATAACAAAAAACCTCTTTTATTATTAAATTTCCCGCCGCGATGGGACCATCACCCTTGAGAAAGAAATTCATTATTTCAACTGAAGCAGGTAACGACTCGGTGGCTTGGTAAAAGTAATGGCACGACACGCTAAAAATCGCGGGTTCAAATCACGTCCAAATCAGTTATTTTTGCGAGTTTCTTCATTAAAACATACATAAATTATACAGGGTTATTTGTAAAACACCAGCAACCTTAAAAGGGGTCATTAAACTCATCATTATGAACAACTTTTACTATGGGACCAACCCTGATATCACAAAAGAATCAGCTGTTCCATACATTTATGTTCACATGACTCAACAAAATGTATGGAACAGCTGATTTTTTTTTTCGATTTCAGAGTTGGTCCCATAGTAAAAGTTGTTCATAATGATGAGTTTAATGACCCCTTTTATGGATGCTGGTGTTTTACAAATAACCCTGTATATCTTCATCCCTTTATTCCTGCACCTTTCCTATAGCATCCATTTCTCCTCTCCTCTCCTCAGTAAACTCCTCCACGATAGCAAATGCTGATCGCCTTCAATTCTGCCGACACCGCTGGGGCGAACAAGCCGGATGTTCACGTTGCGAAAAGATTGCACATCAAATCGGTGGATTATATGGTTAATATTCACACCATTGATTCTTTACATAACCCATAAAGTTGCTTGCAGACACGGCTATAATATAATAGCATATAGTATATAGCTCATAGCAGAACAATATCGCGCACCATACATCACTACTACACTACATAGTATAAAACAAAGTCGCTTTTTCTGTCCCTATATCCCTATGTATGCTTAAATCTTTAAAACTACGCAACGGATTTCGATGCGGTTTTTTTAATAGATAGAGTGATTGAAGAGGAAGGTTTATATGTATATTGCACCCGTGCGAAGCCGGGGCGGGTCGCTAGTTGAAATATAACTTAAAGAAGAAAGAGGACTCGGCCTTTTACGTAGGCCTCTGACATAGCTTTACACAACGTTGAAAAATCTCAGGTGTGCTGGTTTCCTCACGTTTTTATGGTAATCATGACCTGAATCGACATCCAGAATCAGCTCCAGATAAAGAACTCTTCAACGGTCAACAGCACAGATATATAATTATTTAATAAGAAAATTTGAGAAAACAACTGATACGGATAGGATTCGAACCCACGATCTTCGACGTACCGTGTCGACGCTCTAACCGCTGAGCCACCGTATCCCACCAGCACCAGTCGAAATTTCAAATCTCTATCAGTTATATCAGTTGTTTTCTCAAATTTTCTTATTAAATAATTATATTTAATAAGCTATCATGTGCAACATGTAAAAAATTCACAAAAGCACAGATATAATTTTTTGCATATACATTTAGTTTTGATATTCCCATACAAAAGCTATAAAAGTTAAAAACGTTGTTATTTAAAGTGTAATTACACAGTTTTCACAGTTATTTCTTTCAATAACCGTCCCTCCGGGAACCTGCATCAAGTAAATTGTCTTAATAGAAACTTTTTTCACAGTCTCCGAAGAAGAAAATGTGGCACCTCGTGAAGCTCCTCCTCACCCTACAGGCGTCAAACTAACCCGGCCAGGATATTATACTATACCCAGTCTGGATGAGATGACTAGTAAGTACCAAAATCTTTTATTTTATTCAGCTTTCAGAAAAGTATCAGTTCATTGTTAAGAGTGTAGTAGTTTCATCATAATTGTTTTTCTGACCAAGTCACAAAATTTCTAAAAAATCTAAGAATCGTCACAGCTCGGTAACCACCCAGTTTTGACCCCTAGTTATCTGGACTTAATTTGTTGCTAATGACCTCTAGTATTACCCCTTTCAAGGAATAGGTCGAATATAGGATCTCCAAGGGGGGGATCCATAATTAACGTGAGGTGTTTTTTTAAATTTTCTGTCCCTCCTGTTGAGGTGCTCCGATTCCTAATAGTTTGATTTATTTTCATGTTAGAATATTTAATATTGCAGTCAATAATTTTCCTTCACCTCCCTCCCCCCTGGTGGACGAAAATACAATCTGGACCAAAATAGTTTTTTTTTTGTTTTAATCAGAAAAAAAAAATTGCGTGATATTTGCCGAGGACCCCCCTCTCTCCAACATTAGGAGAGAGGAAGGCTCCAATGTCGTGTATTCTTGATGATTGATATTATGGCATTCATATTTATTATAATTTTTGTACTGCATTAAATAAAAAATAAATTATATTATATGCAATACATAATAAATAATAACCTTACTCTTTATTCATCAGGTTACATACGTCCAGACGGCTCCTGCGTGGTGCCTCACCTAACGATTGGTCGGAAGAACTACGGCAATGTGTACTACGACTGCGAGATAGATGTCGCTGGCATGGATTTGGATAATCTGGGTAAGTAGTTTTAGCGTTATAAAGACGACTCATAGAGAGCGTGACACGGCGCCGAGCTTGGCGTGACGGTATCGACCGCCCTGAGGAACAGAAAACGCAGTGTCGGGAGGAATGAAAGGAGGATATGGAGGCCTTTGCCCTGCAGTGGGACGATAATGGCTGAAAATATTTTAGAGTTGTCAGGAGTCATCATCTGCCTAGCCTTTTCCCAACTATGTTGGGTCGGCTTCCAGTCTTACCGGATGCAGCTGAATACCAGTGTTTTACATGGAGCGACTGCCATCAGACCTCTACAACCCACATACTGGGTTACACGATACCCCTTGGTAAGACTGGTTGTCAGACTTTCGGGCTTCTGAATACCCGTAACGACTGTCAAAGATCTACAATTGACAGCCGGGGCCAACAGCTTAACGTGCTATCCGAGCACGGATAGTGATAATTAATTTATAAAACGCACATAACTTACGAAAAGTCATAGCTTTAGTCAAAGCCTTGGGTTCGAACCAGAGACCTCTGACTTGCCAGTCAACGGCCACCACCACTAGGCTATCACGACTGTAAAAACTAATCCTATGTAATTTTTTCTAGTCCACTTCTTGAACAAGGAGGTAATCGTATACCCTGAGGAGTCCGAGAAGCCTCCTCTTGGCGAAGGTCTGAATAGACGCGCCATAGTCACGCTGGACCGCGTCTGGCCCAGAGACAAGACTGAAAAGCGAGCCATCACGGACCCTGAAAGGTGGGTGCCTATTATGTTAATTAGCTTGGTCGCTGCAAATATAACTTGGCTAAGTGGGGTATGATCGAAGGGACTCGGGTGCAGTGCGAGTGTGGAGCGGCTGTGCAGGATATGCCCCACCTGCTCTCCTGTCCGTCCTGTACAGCAATGTGTACCATGCAGGATCTGAACGAGGCTACGGACAAAGCTATCGAGGTTGCCACATACTGGTCAAATAAAATTTGAATTGGGTCTTGACTCGACAAGAAGAAGAAGCTCTTGATATTTCACAAAAAAAAAATTAAGAAAATTGGTAATATCGCATCGGTGCCTTCTAAAACTGCAAAGTTTGGAACACTGAGTTGGATACGTAATGTATTCCGATAGATATTACCACACGCCCTAGGCGTAGAAAAAGATTTGAAACGACTGATTCTGATGGGATACGGTGGCTCAGCGGTTAGAGCGTCGGCACGGTACGCCGAAGATCGTGGGTTCGAATCCCATCCGTATCAGTTGTTTTTTCAAACTTCTTATTAAATATTTATGCCATTATTTTGTTGAGTTAAGACCGAAAGTCGGTCAGGAGGGTGTTATTATTACGTTGAGATATTACCAAAATTCGGTCTGGAGGATGTTATTATTACGTTGAGATATTACCAAAATTCGGTCTGGAGGATGTTATTATTACGTTGAGATATTACCAAAATTCGGTCTGGAGGGTGTTATTATTACGTTGAGATATTACCAAAATTCGGTCTGGAGGATGTTATTATTACGTTGAGATATTACCAAAATTCGGTCTGGAGGATGTTATTATTACGTTGAGATATTACCAAAATTCGGTCTGGAGGGTGTTATTATTACGTTGAGATATTACCAAAATTCGGTCTGGAGGATGTTATTATTACGTTGAGATATTACCAAAATTCGGTCTGGAGGGTGTTATTATTACGTTGAGATATTACCAAAATTCGGTCTGGAGGATGTTATTATTACGTTGAGATATTACCAAAATTCGGTCTGGAGGGTGTTATTATTACGTTGAGATATTACCAAAATTCGGCCTGGAGGGTGTCATTTTGTTAAGTTTTCAGTTAATTTTCTTAATTTTTGATAAATTGTTATTTAACTTTTAAGATAATTTGGTCTCTTGTCGGCAGGCTTCTAAAAATGGAGTACGAGAGCAAATTACGTCGAGTCTGTGATAAGCACGCCACTAAGTTTGTGGAGTACCGCCCCCAGACGGGCAGCTGGGTGTTCAGGGTCGAGCACTTCAGTAAATACGGCCTTACCGACTCCGATGAAGAGGATGACGTGCCCGATGTAATGAAGAGGCAGTTGGTCAGCCAGGCTCTTCAGATAGCTTCGGCTCCGGGTAAGTTGTTTTATAACTGTAACTGTCCCACTGGTGGGCAAAGGCATGGACATAATTACAGTCTCCGAGCTGCTACTGAGATTTTCTTAATGAAAAACTGAATAACACTTCTGACCCGGGGAACTGACCTAGGACTTCGTGCTCAGAAATCAATCATATCAAAAAGTAAAAATCCCCGATGCAAAAAAAAAACTAAGTATTTTTGCGGTCCCACTGTAGAGCCAAAGCTTTTTCTCATACAGAGAAGGATCGAGCATTAATCACCACGCTAGCTCACTGCGTGTTGGCGTCAGACTATTAAGTCCAGGTTTCCTCACGATGTTTTCCTTCACCGTTAGTCAGTGGTGTCTTAGATTAACTAAGAAAGTTGATTATTGTACAAAATATTGTCCTCCTGACCTTATATAAATCACAGCGGCAACTACGCAGGAAATATTATAGTGTACAAATGTGTGCGCAAACACAAGTGGACTCTATTCCCTCACTCTCATAGTCCGATGGGACGGCAATCCGACACGACCGGATAAACATCAGGCGCATTATTGACGGCTTTAAATGTTCTCCAAGCCACGGTGCTGATAATAATTAATTTATAATACGCACATAACTTACAATTTCCTTAGGCCTTGGATTTGAACCTGCGACCTCGGACTTGCCTATTACGAAAGTACAGGTTAATGCTATGAAATCTAATTCTTATAATTGTCCACAGCCCCCAAACCACCAGTAACCATACCATCAGCTGGTCTTGGAGGACTAGGGTCGATTCCAGCAGGATTGTCAGGTCCTGGCTTAGTCCCCGAAGATAACCTATTCGCTATGCAACAGACTTCTTTGAACCTTCTCAATGGAGCTGCTAAAGGTATGTTTAAAGAGTGCTAGAACCTGTAGCTGCTGGTTTTAGCAGTAAGCCGGCTTGACCTGGATAGTACCACTGTCGCAGAATGTCAGCAAGAATAAATATTCATACTATTGTGTTATGTACAATCATTGAATACATCAGAGCCTACATTAGCCTCTTTACCTGTTCCATAACTCCGTTCCCCCTCCTATGGTTCCTTACCCCCTTCCATAGCTCTTTTCCCCCGTCCATAATCCTTTGTCTTGCAAGCGTATATAGGTTACAATAATCGGTTACTATCACTTTAATAGCCCCTTAACTCCTTACCCCCTTCAATAGCACCTTAGCTCCCTACCCCCTTCAATAGCACCTTAGCTCCTTACCCCCTTCAATAGCACCTTAGCTCCTTACGCCCTTCAATAGCACCTTAGCTCCTTACCCCCTTCAATAGCACCTTAGCTCCTTACGCCCTTCAATAGCACCTTAGCTCCTTACGCCCTTCAATAGCACCTTAGCTCCTTACGCCCTTCAATAGCACCTTAGCTCCTTACCCCCTTCAATAGCACCTTAGCTCCTTACCCCCTTCAATAGCACCTTAGCTCCTTACCCCCTTCAATAGCCCCTTAACCCCTTCTATAACCTCTTACCCCCTCTCATAATCCCTTATCCCCCTTCCATAATCCCCTGATTCCAAGTGTTAATAAGTTAAGATAACTATTACTATAAAACTTGTTAGCCATCTTAATACTAAATTTTTTTATGTTATTATTCTCCCATTCCCCCTTAACAGGTTCTACGACTTATAGATTTCCCCCGAATAGCGAACAGTGCGCTCTTAACGTATCAGACTTGCGTCCCACTTGCCCCACAGCGCCGTATAATGAAGATTATTTATCATACAATCGTTTTACTAAAGCATTGTTATGTAGTAATATATATATGATTACTATAGTTCTTTTCGGTATGATGGTGTCTTTGGGATTTATATTTTTGTTTTTATGGTATTTTATACAGTAGTAACACAGTATCGTGAACATACAGTACGGAAACTACGTACAAACGCTCGAAAACGTGCTTCAATGTGCGAGTAAGATAGCAGATTAGCGCGTCTTAGTACTTACCATTTTCCCTTCTGTTTGTGTCTTTGTGTGAGTAGCTATTAACGACCTTTATCAAAAAATAAAATAATATTTTTTTATTTATATTTATTTTTTTATTTTTAAAAACAATTTTTATAACCAAGCTTTTATATAGGAATATCAAAACTAAATGTATATCATGCTAAAATTTGTACCTGTGCCGTTGAGTTCCTTTATCTGGAGCTAATTCTGGATGTCGATTCAGGTCATGCTTACCATAAAAATGCATTGTCATCGGAACTGAACTAATATGTAAAAATTCAACTCTGTAAGATAACAGGAAGTGGTTCTAATTCCACCCGAACAATCATACGTTGCAAGATTGTAAGGCCAAATTTTGACCTATAGACGACCACTAGTATGTTTAAAACTTTAAATAATCATATAAATTAATGTAGTTCATAATATCATAAATAAGAAAAATAAGAAAAAAAATGTAAATGTTAGTTTTTATTTTTAGTGGTAAAGAATCAATTGTATTTGTTATTGAATAAAGAATCAGAATATAGTAAAGAAATACATATATTCATTTGAAAGTTGGAGTGGTTCAATTATATTTTTTCCTAAAAAAACGAACTCCGAGCTAAGTTTTCTCCTACACCAATAGATACTAGATACAGTTTGTGTTGTAAGCACAGTAAGACAAGTCAAAGGTCTCGAGTTCGATCCCAAGGTGAAAGGCGCCTCTGACTTTTCGTAAGTTATGTGCGTATTATAAAATTAATGATCAGTTGCTAAAACGGTGAGGGAAAACATCGTGATGAAACCAGCACACCTGAGAGATTTTTCAATGGTGTTTAAAGCCGTATCAGAGGCCCAAGGACGGTTTAAACTCTCACCAGGTTGTTCACCAACCATACGATTAAAAGAAGAAGTCCACTGCTGGACATAAGCCTCTTCTCGCACGCATCACTTACTTATCTCGTGCGCTCATTAGGCGTTTGCCCTTAATCGCCACTCTTGGCAAGCGGGTTGGCGATTGCAGTAGCAGATGATTGCTGTTACACAGAAGGATGCTACTGCCCATCCTCCGGATCTTTCCCTTTGTCGCTTCTTACCACACCCGCGGGACGAGTAGGGGTGTTTCTATTCTTAGGCCGGAAACCACACAGCATAGCGGTTTTTTATTAAGTTTTAGCTGTTATAGTACCACTGAAACCAAGTAGAGATATCCTAGTGGTATGACCATTACCTGGCAAGTCAAAGGTTTCAGGTTCGAACCCAAGATTTATAAGTTTTCGCAAGCTATTTATATCAATTATCACCTGCTCCGAGCCTCGGAAAGCACGTTAAGCCTTTGGCATTAGTCATCTGCCTAGCCTTTTCCCAACTATGTTGGGGTCGGCTTCCAGTCTTACCGGATGCAGCTGAATACCAGTGTTTTACATGGAGCGACTGCCATCAGACCTCCACAACCCAGATATTGGGTTACACGGTACCCCTTGGTAAGACTGGTTGTCAGACTGGGGCTTCTGACTACCCGTAACGACTGTCAAAGATCTACAATTGGCATTAGTACCCTCATAAAATCCTGACAACTGATCTAACCTTAGAATATCGTATCCCTTTGGGTTGCGGGGTTAGATATGCAGTCGCTCCGTAGAAAACTGATATTCAGCTGCATCTGGTTACATAAGAAACCGACTTCAACAAAGTTTGGGAATAATAAGGCTAGGAGGATGATGACGATAAAATATTTAATTAAACGAAGTCTTTCTTTATCGTATGGTTGACGGACAACCTGGTGTCAGAGTTTAAGCCGCCCGTAGGCCTCTGACATGGCTTTACACACCGTTAAAAAATCTCTCAGGTGTGCTGGTTTTCTCACGATGTTTTCCTTCACCGTTTTAGCAAGTGATAATTAATTTCGAATACGCACATGAATCTGACAGTCTGCGTGAGTTACTAACCTTCGACCTTCGACTTGGCAGTACAATGGTCATACCATGTAAAGTGTCAGATAAGGATACGTCCTACCTAAGGGTAAGCAATTACTGTAACTATACTATAACGGAGTCGTGTTACCCTAGTGGCGGTGACCGCTGATTGGCAAGTCAGAGGTCTCGGGTTGGAACCCAAGGCGCACCTCTGACTTTTCGTAAGTTATGTGCGTTTTATAAATTAATCATCACTCTCCGTGCCTCGGATAGCACGTTAAGCTGTTGGCCCCGGCAGTCAATTTTAGATCTTTGACAGTCGTTACGGGTAGTCAGAAGCCCGAAAGTCTGACAACCAGTCTTACCAAGGGGTATCATGTAACCCAGTATCTGGGTTGTGGAGGTCTGATAGGCAGTCGCTCCATGTAAAACACTGGTATTCAGCTGCATCTGGTAAGACTGGAAGCCGACCCCAACATACACAAGGGATTAAATTATTTTATCCACCTGCCAAAGCACGGCAACAGGGGGAAAGAGAATTATATCACTTTTTGACATTAGACGTGGATACTCCCCCCCCCCCCCCCGCCTAGAGCATGTTATGACTAGTTTATCCACCCATGTCGCCATGCTCGGAGGGTGGGCAAAATTCTCCATTCTCCGAGCATTCATCCGAGTATTTTATCCTCTCCCCGTGGATAAAATGTCTCCAGTCATGCTACAGGTGCTGATGGGACTAACATATTCTTGCAGAATAAAAGTCCCTAAAAAAAAAGAATAAAAAAAACAATAATTTAAAAATGTATAAAATCTCCGATACAGAAATACTTCAGATGTTTTTTTAGCTAAGGACACTCGACCAAATAATCTATCAAAAAATAAATTATAATCAGAATCAGAATGCGCGCGTCCTTGCGCATTCTAATCTTAATTTTTGAAAAAAATTATAAATGTTTTAAATGTTATTTCGGGTCTATTCGCGCACAGATAATTCAAAATAATATCCTCCTGACCGAATTTCGGTCACAGCGGCCAATCTTAACGGAGATTAGCCAATTACGCAGGAGATATTATAGTGCACAAGTGTGTGCGCAAACACAGGTGCACTCTCTATTCCCTCACTCTCATGGTCCGATGGGACGGCCTTCCGACACGATCGGAGAGAGATCAGGCGCAGGGCCAACGGCTTTACGTGCTTTCCGAGGCACGGAGTAAGTGATAATTAATTTATAAAACGCACATAACTTACGAAAAGTCAGAGGTGCGCGCCTTGGGTTCGAACCCAATACCTCTGACTTGCTAGTCAACGGTCACAACCACTAGGCTATCACGACTCAAATTCAAAATAGTTATTGAACTAACCTCGACTTTTTTTGAATTATCTGTGCGCGAATAGACCCGAAATAACATTTAAAACATGATTCCAATTCGCGAAAGTTTAAGAAAAATTATAAATGTTATTAGAAGTTTTATTTGATTAGGTTATTTATAAGCACGCCACTGATTATAAATATTTTTCTTGTTGCAGCTTTTGAAATGGACACCACAGAGGATAACACGGAGTCACAGAGCTTGTACTTAGATAACAGAGGTATGAAGTGAAATATACAGGGTTATTTGTAAAACACCAGCATAAAAAAAAACCAGCTGTTCCATACATTTTGTTGAGTCATGTGAACATAAATGTATGGAACAGCTGATTTTTTTTGCGATTTCAGGGTTGGTTCCATAGTAAAAGTTGTTCATAGTGATGAGTTTAATGACCCCTTTTAAGGATGCTGGTGTTTTACAAATAACCCTGTATAAAGTCCCACCAATTTAGAGGGCTCATCCTCCTAATTTGTTAGGACAATTTTTTAAATTTAGTCAACAATCCTATTGACTCTTTGCCATTGGTGCCAATTCTCTTACACACGCTCTAAACTAATTTAGACTCACTATCTCTCTTTCTAACAGAGATTATTAGAAAAGAATAGAAGATTTTTAGAGCTGTCAAACTAGTCCATTTGCGTGATATCAACGAGAATTTAGTCGGCATGTCATAGAGGTCTCGTCTATTTTTACGTCAATTGCAAGGACGTAGACTAATTTGACAGCTCTAATTTTATATTTCAATTTGCTGTCCTTTTTTCATGATGTTTATTAGAAAGAGATATAGTTAGACTAAAATTAGTTTAGCGGGTTGTACAAGAGAATCAGCACCATTGTATGTTAGTCTTAGACTCTAGTATAGTTCATTGTTACGTTCCTCTAATTACAGCATATGGCGTAAAGAGCCCGACTAGCGAACTTGCCCGGCTGGAACATCGGCAGAGTCATAACGTTCAACTAATGAAAGCATCTCTTTACGCTGATACTGGTATGTTTATTTAAATCTTAGATATCATAATAATGTCCTGACCGAATTTCCGCCACAGCGGCCAATCTCAATGGGGCCCATCCCATTCCATCGCCATTGAGATTGGCCGCTGTGGCCAAAATTACCAACTACACAGGAGATATTATACTGCACAAGTGTGTGCGCAAACAGGTGCAATTCGAAACGACCGGAGAGAGATGTTTTCCTTCACAGTTTTAGCAAGCGATAATTAATTTCTATTACGAAATTATATTATTATGAAAAGTCAGGGGTGTGTGCTTGGGTTGAAAACCTACGATCCTTGACTTGGCAGTCCAACATTCATACCACTAGGCGGTAAGCACATTATTACTATCTAAGGGACACTCAAAGCCCGGAGCAAGTGATATAAACAGTGGCAGTTAGTACCGCGTATTACCGCTCGCTTATTCTACATGTATCACCATCTGCCTAGCCTTTTCCCAACCATGTTGGGGTCGGCTTCCAGTCTTACCGGATGCAGCTGAATACCAGTGTTTTACATGGAGCGACTGCCTATCAGACCTCCACAACCCAGATACTGGGTTACACGATACCCCTTGGTAAGACTGGTTGTCAGACTTTCGGGCTTCTGACTACCCGTAACTACTGTCAAAGTTCTACAATTGACAGCCGGGGCCAACAGCTTAACGTGCTATCCGAGGCACGGAGAGTGATAATTAATTTATTATTAATTTAATATTAATCGTTATTTAGGCAACGGCCTTTAAAACTAAATTTGGTCTAGCCAGCCACATTCGCGCTAATCATCAAAGCTGTTCGCCGTCGACGGAATAAGTCAGGGAGGACATCATCATCATCATCATTAATCGTTATTTTTTATTTTTTTATAGACTCACGCCTGTATTCCCCAGAGGGGGTAGGCAGAGGTGTATGTAGTACACCCACGTTTCGCCGGATATGTAATAAGTCCCATGTAATAGGGGGCGAGCCTATTGCCATTAACCGGGCACAATTCCAGACTCCGTGCTGCTACTGAGAATTTCCTAATGGAAAAACCCAATAACACTTTGCCCGACCCGGGGATCGAACCCAGGACCTCGTGCTCAGCAGTCGCGCTTGCTACCACTAGACCAACGAGGCAGTCAGTAATCGTTATTTACCTTACAGAAATGGAAGACGATGCTTCAGTGTCTACTGAGGACCAGTTGGTGCCTGTGTCAGCACTCCTAAGAGCCTCGGTAGCGCCAAAAATACATGAACACATAACACAAGACGAAGAGATTGGTAGTATTATACAAGGTAATTACTTTAATATTATGTCAAAGTTTGTGATGTTCGATTTAATGTTTTGTGTGTGAGTATGTGATGTTGAATGATAGATGTTTGTGACCTTGTGATGTTGGATGTTGGTAAGTTTGTGATGTTGGATGTTTGTGATCTTAGATGATTTGTGAGTTTGTAATATTTGGACATACAGCTAGGAAAACTGATGCATGGTGCAAAACAATTTTGGAATGGAGACCATCATCTGCCTAGCCTTTTCCCAACTATGTTGGGGTCGGCTTCCAGTCTTACCGGATGCAGCTGAATACCAGTGTTTTACATGGAGCGACTGCCATCAGACCTCCACAACCCAGATATTGGGTTACACGGTACCCCTTGGTAAGACTGGTTGTCAGACTGGGGCTTCTGACTACCCGTAACGACTGTCAAAGATCTACAATTGACAGCCGGGACCAACAGCTTAACGTGCTATCCGAGGCACGGCGAGTGATAATTAATTTATAAAACGCACATAACTTACGAAAAGTCAGAGGTGCGCGCCTTGGGTTCGAACCCGAGACCACTGACTTGCCAGTCAACGGTCACCACCACTAGGCTATCACGACTCTTTTTGAATGAATTTTGGAATGGAGACCATGGGATATAAAAGACCAGTAGAAAGACCGCAAATGTGATGGAAAGACGACATAATCAAGATGGCGGGCATAACTGGATTAAACCAGCCCAAAACAGAGCGGAATGGAGATTGTTGAAGGAGGCCTACACCAAGTTGGTAGAGAATGGATTAAGATGATTGTAATATTGGATGTTGGTAAGTTTGTGATGTTGGATGTTTGTGAGTTTGTGATGTTGGATGTTTGTGAATTTTGTAAACAGCTGAACACACAGGTAGACTTTGACCTTTTGCCAGATGGTTATGGCAATAAAAATAACGAGACAATGTGTTATAACGTCTGATTTATTTTGGGTACAATATGGCTACACCTTAGAGTATATAAGAAAATATAGAGCAACCCTATAGAAGTATGAACCGTGAGCACGGGTATGAACAACGCGGCCGCGACACGAGCTCCGTCCGCGATCATACCTCGATCGACTGCGGTTCAACCAGGCTCCACGAGCGAAAAAGTTTTAAAACATTTTAGCTTATATCAAGGTTAACTGCTGAGTTAAATTTTGAAAAACGTCTAGAAAACATAATTTGAAAAAATGACATTTTAACATTTCTATGGTGAGACCTGCTTTCGCTTCGCACAAGGCAATGTGGTTGACGTTATCACTCTATATTTTCTTGAATACTCTATGGGCTACACTATGATAATGCGTGCCTATTACAAGCTTAACTTATCGGTGAATAGTGTGCTTAATCTACCTACGTGAAAATATACAGTCGATACTTGCAGGTATGTAGTCGCTACAACTTGTATTAGGACCTAGGTAACAGTTTATCCTGGTCCGATATCCACGCGGGCGACGCTGTGGAAAAAAACTATATCAAAATATATTTGTTATGCACTAGCTTTTTGACGGACAGAGGCGCCGAGGCCAGCCCAGAAAGAGGTGGCGAGATGATTTAGATGCCTATCACGAGGGCTGGTCCGAGGTAGCGCGGGAAAAGGATACTTGGAAGGACATGGGGGAGGCCTTTGCTCAGCAGTGGGACACAGTAGGCTAAAAAAAAAAAAACTTTACTTCTTATTAATGTGTAAGCTTTGTCCACAGAAACTATAGAAGCTCCCCCAATGAAGCCGCTAATCGTGCACCCGCATACCATTGTGCTAAAATACCATAGAAAAGTGCCTCCTTTCAAAAAGACTATAGCCGGTAAGTAATATTTTCATGAGTCGTGATAGCCTAGTGGTGGAGACCGTTGGCTGGCAAGTCAGAGGTCTCGGGTTCGAACCCAAGGCGCGCACCTCTGACTTTTCGTAAGTTATGTGCGTTTTATAAATTAATTATCACTCTCCGTGCCTCGGATAGCACGTTAAGCTGTTGGCCCCGGCTGTCAATTGTAGATATTTGACAGTCGTTACGGGTAGTCAGAAGCCCGAAAGTCTGACAACCAGTCTTACCAAGAGGTATCGTGTAACCCAGTATCTGGGTTGTGGAGGTCTGATGGCAGTCGCTCCATGTAAAACACTGGTATTCAGCTGCATCCGGTAAGACTGGAAGCCGACCCCAACATAGTTGGGAAAAGGCTAGGTAGATGATGATACATGTAGAATAAGCGGGCGGTAATACGCGGTACTAACCGCATTGTTGTATTTTATTTACGTATATTGTATGTACATTGTACGTCACTTGAGCGGTAGGTACTACAATTACTAACGTCGGGCCTTTATATCACTTGCGTGCGGCTCGGGCTTTGAATTCCCCTTTGATAGTAATAATGTGCTTACTGCCCTTGTAATGCTAACCGCAAATGTACCCTATAAATACTGTTTGATATGATGACTGTAAATTTTATTATGTTATTGTTCGATTTGACCGTTTAGGCCGAGTTTTATAAAACCAAGTTCAATTACGCAAATTGCGGTTCTGAACTCAGTTAAACGCTTGAACCGACTTTCATTTCATTTAAACCGCCCGTAGGCCTCTGACAAGGCTTTACACTCCATTGAAAAATCTCTCAGGTGTGCTAGTTTTATCACGATGTTTTCCCTCACCGTTTTAGCAACTGATAATTAATTTTTAATACACACTTAACTTACGAAAAGTCAGGGGTGCGCGCCTTGGGGTCGAACACGAGTCAGTCGACGATCATACCACTAGGTTATCACTGCTTCACTGCTTGCAATGATCTCGCAGGTCGCCTGGACGCGTCCTACATATCGGACATGTCGGTGTGTCGGGCGCGGCACTCTCGCGTCGGCTTCGGGCCGTCGGGCACGCTGGCTTTCGTCACGTCTTATGGCTCTATTAATGAACTACCTAAATGTAAGTAATAATTGTACTGTATATACAGGGTTAAAAAAAAATCAGCTGTTCCATACATTTATGTTCACATGACTCAACAAAATGTATGGAACAGCTGTTTTTTTTGCGATTTCAGGGTTGATCCCATAGTAAAAGTTGTTCACAATGATGAGTTTAATGACCCCTTTTAATGATGCTGGTGTTTTACAAATAACCCTGTATAATACAACCTGATTTTTGATAAGAAATTAATTTGAAAATTTTAATAAGAATCTTGCAAAAACAACTGACTCGAGCGAGTCTCGAACCCGCGATTTCTGGCGTACCATGCCATCACTTTACCAACTGCTTTTCTTAAATTCAACAGCTGCAGAATTATCGGAGCTAGGAAAATACGTGATGGGAAGATCAGCTGACGACTGGTCCGAGCCAACGCTCGTCAGAATGGCGATCGGACAAACAGAGAAAGATGATAGCACGCTTGTAAGTAATATTTAAGATCTTATTTTCTTAATTAATCTAAGACACCACTGACTAACGGTGAAGGAAAACATCGTGGGGAAACATGGACTTAATAGTCTGAAATCGCCAACACGCTAGCGTGGTGAAAGGAAAGACAGGCTTGTTCTTCTAGTGGTAGCAAGCGCGAAGCGAGCACGAGGTTCTGGGTTCGATCCCCGGGTCGGGCAAAGTGTTATTCTCAGTAACACTAAGTCTTGAATTAAGCCCAATTGGTAATAGGCTCGCCCCTATTACATGGGGCTTGTTAGTTATGTAATGAAACAAACATGGCGCTGAAATGTATTAAAGCCACAGTTTATTTTAAAAATACTCTTTTACAAAGGTGAAGCCGCATGAACTCCCTAGTTACAACTGTCAATACTTTTTGAATTTAGAATACGAAATAGAAATCGAAAAAGGTGATGTTTAAGGAGTTCGTAGCAAGGCTTATAACATAGCCGACGAAACGTGGGTGTACTGCCTACACCTCTGCATACCCCTTCTGGGGAATGTAGCTGCAGCCTGCAGGTGTGAGTTTATGTTATAAGGTGTCTTAGCCCAAGCCTTGGGAGACACGGATGGACACAGTTTGAGTACGGAACCCTAAAAAAAAACAAAAAAGTCTGTGTCTCCGTTACCTGATTCGTAATACGTAACGATTGACAAAAGACGCAACCTTTTATAACTACCTACCTTATAATTATTTTTGCTTATTTTTACTAGTGATACACGATTGTTATGTTTGTGTTTAAAATGATAAAGAGAACAATGATTTTTGTCTATACAAATATTATAAAGAGGTAAAGTTTGTATGTATGTAATAATGTATGTATGTTAGGGGTAATCTCTGGAACTACCGATCCGATCCTAAAAATTCTTTCACCAATAGGAAGCTACTTTATCCCTGAGTGCTATTTTTTTTTTTTTTTTATATAGCCTAAGTAATGTCCCACTGCTGGGCAAAGGCCGGCTATTTTTTTTATTCTGAAAAAAGGAGAGTGCTAGTATTTTATATAAAGGAATAACACATTAACTATAAACCTTCTTAGGTTTTTATGGAGTGTTCGGATTAATATACTGTTATTTTCATGTTTATAAATAAAATTGAAAAAAAAATTGTGTTAAAAAAGAAAGGCCCTTGTCGATTTTTTTAAGTCTTATTTGAGGTGCTATTGTGTCCATTTAAAAAAGTATTCAAATACCCTTTCACCTAATTTACTAACATTGTTACAGGAAGTACTGAAAAAGCAACTGGAAACCCTTCTAGAATATTCCTCATCATCAACAGTGGACGAGGGTGTGTGCCCACGGCTCTGCTTGTCGATGTCACCGCGCGACAGACGCGTGGTCTTACAGCGGTACCTGCAACACGCTGAGGGATACTATTCTAAGATAAACGTGAGTTACATTATGCAGTCTGTGGGCCTATTATACGCAGAAATCGTACTGCGTCCTTCGCGTTCAATATAATAATGCGTTCAGGATATTGATGATTTTATATATTAATTATCACTCTCCGTGCCTCGGATAGCACGTTAAGCTGTTATCCCCGGCTGTTAATTGTAGAAAGGATGGATGAAAGAAGACTAACGAAACAAGTGTACATGGGAAGGGTGAATGGTACAGTTGGAGGGGAAGACCTAGACGAACATTCTATGACCAAGTCGGGGATGTCCTTGAGAAAGGTCAGGTCAGGAGTACCCTAAACCGACGAGCATGTATGAAGAACGTGATGAGAGTGAATGAGGCAAAAGAGGTATGCAAGGATCGTAGCAAGTGGAAATCCGTTGTCTCTGCCTACCCCTCTGGGAAACAGGCGTGAGTCTATGTATGTATGTATGTATGTTAATTGTAGATCTTTGACAGTCGTTACGGGTAGGGGTAACCAAGGGGTATCGTGTAACCCAGTATCTGGGTTGTGAAGGTCTGATAGGCAGTCGCTCCATGTAAAACACTGGTATTCAGCTGCATCCGGTAAGACTGGAAGCCGACCCCAACATAGTTGAGAAAAGGCTAGGCAGATGATGTTCAGGATGTTGATGGGGTTGCCCTGTTTCTGTGTATCAGCGATGGCTGAAGCTCGAGTCGACTGTTTTTAAACGGTTTTATTTAGCTTGCCCTGTTTATTAGATTGATTTGATATTTGGTGTATATCTTTAGTTCTGATGACAAAACCGTTTTCAAAAAAAATAATATTATACAGGGTTATTTGTAAAACACCAGCATCCTTCAAAGGGATCATTAAACACATAATTATGAATTACTTTTACTATGGGACCAACCCTGAAATCGCAAAAAAAAAATCAGCTGTTCCATACATTTATGGTCACATGACTGAACAAAATTTTGCATACACGTTTAGTATTGATTTTCCAATATAAAAGCTTAGTTAAAACCGTTGTTTTTATAAAAATATATTTTATCAACAGTTTGGCGTATCGGGCGCGTACTGCTACGAAGTGTGGCGTTTGTGTGACGCGCTGTGGGGAGCCGATCTAGAAAACGATGGTAAGATTGTAGTCGACCTCAGTAAAAATATTAGCAACACATTTATTTATCTTCATTTCGCCGTCATAAAATAGATACAATTGAACACAGAAATACATCTACATCATATTATTTAAACATAAATTTCACAATAATTATACACTACAACTGAATCGGGACCAAACCACTGGATTGAGCTACACAAACCAAAAATCCTTTCCACTGATCGTCATTTCTACCCTAGAATTGTTCGTGAAGCGGTTGAAATTAAGAAATATAAAAATTTCAATCGGGAAGATGGATACAGGTTGTCTCCAGCATGGAATCCAGTCATTAGTAGGTGTTCGGGTCGGAATTTTTCTTTCTGTGAGTCTAAAGAAACTGTTAGCATTGTGTGTCGTGATTGGGACAGTTATGTTTCACAAAATCAAACGCGGGTAGTTGAGAAAACCACCCGCAGCTCAAGACGATGACACCCGCATACAGCAGTCTTCTCGTGACCACGGTCAATGCAACTTGACCGAAACGTCGAGGTTAGTTCAATAATGACTATTTTGAATAATCTGTGCGCGAATAGACCCGAAATAATATTTAAATCATGATTCCAATTCGCGAAAGTTTAAGAACTTCAATTATACACTGATTAGACAAGATACTGATCTGGCTTACTCGAAGAACAGTAATCGACTGACCAGAAACTCTCATTACAACCATTTATGTAATGCAAAACTAGACTGGTTTATACCTTCACTAGAACATGGCACTGACAATAAATATAAGTACTTTTATAATCAAACACAGGCAATAATAATTATTAACAATATCGTTTGGCGATAACAAGATTTAAATTTAATTTTTATAAGCAATAAGTTGCATCTTCAAGTTACCGTGTGGTTTCCGGCCTAAGAATAGAACCACCCCTACTCGTCCCGCGGGTGTCGTAAGAAGCGACAAAGGGAAAGATCCGGAGGATAGCAGCAGCACCCTTCTGTGCAACAGCAATCATCTGCGACTGCGATCGCCAACCTGCTTGCCCAGCTTGGTGATTAAGGGCAACCAATGAGCGCTCTAAATAAGTGATACGTAAGGAAGAGGCCTATGTCCAGCTGTGGACTAATACAGGCTGATAATTAATAATGTTAATGAATTAAATGTAATGTATGTATATAACCTCTTAATATTTTTTACAATGATTAAAAAATAGTGATGTTTGTTTTAAAATTAAGGAATCGTTTTATAAGTTCATACTTCACTATACTGTTTTCGACGTAACATGATATGCCTGACAGATGTCAAATACGAATATTTTTAACGTATTTTGACATCTGTCACAGAGATCATGTTATAATAAATGGACTATAGTCAGTCTTGGATTTGTAAATAGGCCGTATAGGCCCCGGCCTAGGGACGGCAGTGTCCTAAGGGTGGCAGATTTTAGAGGACGCTCACTCGATTTCAGATGATATAAGTCAAACAAGTTCATTGGTTTCCTCATGGCTTTTGACTAGTTTATTCGTTTTAAATTTAACTGTAGTGCCTTATACTGCCCTGATACGGAAGAAGGCCGTTAAGTGAATAACGTAAGTTTCTAGTTTCTATATTATATGCATTATATGCAAAATAAAGACCTCAACTCAATCATAAAACTTGCACTTTTTATCATAAAATTGTAGAATTCATGTTTTGTGCGTTTTTGCCATATATCTCGAAAGTTACGTTATGTACTTAACGGCCTTCTTCCATATCAGGGCAGTATACTACAAAAAGAAAATTATTATTATAGAAAGGTACAGTCACGGACTTTAATTGATGAGCCACTTTCAAATTTTTCAATTTTGCAGTATTATACATTCACGAGATTACACGATTAAACACGAACTCAAACCGCATGCTCGTAAACAAGATGACAAATCAGTAATTATCGGAAATAGTCAGTAATAATTATATTAATATTTTATTAAGTCAGTTCAACAATATTGATTGATTGATAAATGAAAAAAAAAATTGTCAGGTTGACTATTTTTTAGCTTGCACATTTTATAAATTAGAAAACAGAAATAAATAAGTAAAATTCATGATCAATTTTTCTAAGATGGCGGCAGTTAGGTCTTATATAAGTGTATGTGCAATAGATAACATAATTGTCATGAACGTCATCTTGGACACTACTCGTTCGGATAAAATCGTGGGTCCGAGTTTTTCCGATGTCAAAATGACCAATCATAATTTCTCCGTCCATAACGTTACTATCGCTACGCTTAAATAATTGTCGCTAGGTTACGGTTGCTAGACCTGCAATTGAATGACTTTGGGTAGTAGTAGTATTGGTTGAAATTGCATGAAAGTATAACATTACTAACAAGCTATCTTAACACAAATGACACGCCTGTCAAACACTCAATGATAGAGATATTAAATATGAAAACGAAGTATGAGCGAACAAAGCCGACTAAACCCGATTTGCATTAGGTACGCTGCTAAAATAAGAGTAGTGCAAGTGGCTCATCAATTAAAGTCCATGACTGTACATGGGGTGGCAGAATTAAAGTGGCCTACAATCATAAAAAAATATAAATCCGGCACTGACTGTAGTTTGTAAGCGTATTTTTTCTTCTACAGGTGTTCCAGGTGAAGACTTGTTATCGACTGTGAACAGACATCGCAAGTTCCTGGACTGGCTGAAGACAGCTGTGGCCGAGGCCACGGACCAGGATCTATCCAACCCAACGTCGGGGGAGAATGAAGATGGTATGGATATTTTTAAACGGTTTTACTTAGCTTGCCCTGTTTATTATTTGGTTCAAATTTAGTAATCGATATTTCACCCCCTTCCTGTTGACAGATTGATCTGATATTTAGTACACAGCTTTAGTTTTGATGACAAAACCGTTTTACGTAAAAAAAATTGTTACTTATATTATTTTTAAGTTTTATTTTGTTTCACCAATCGTTATGTTTGGCAGAGGCAGACGGGCACAGCGCTCGAGTGTGGACGCTGGTGCTGGGCGGGCGGATTTTAGAGGCTTGTAAAGTGGCCAAAGAGCATGGAGACTTGAACATGGCGACCCTTCTAGCCCAGGCTTCTGGTGAGTATTGGTTTGGAAAGAAAAGAAGTAAGTTTTTATAAGAACAACGTTTTTAACTAAGCTTTTATATTGAACTAGCGACCCGCCCAGGCTTCGCACGGTTACGCTAATATGCATGTATTATACATATAAACCTTCCTCTTGAATCACTCTATCTATTAAAAAAAACCGCATCAAAATCCGTTGCGTAGTTTTAAAGATCTAAGCATACATAGGGACAGACAGACGCGGGAAGCGACTTTGTTTTATACTATGTAGTGAAGATCAAAACTAAATGTTTATTCGAAAATTTGTATCTGTGCTGTTGACCGCTGAAGAGTTCCTATATCTGGAGCTAGTTCTGGATGTCGATTCAGGTAATGCTTACCATAAAAATGCAGTTTTGATATTTCAATAGCTGTAAAAACGTTGGTTTTATAAAAACTTATTATACAGGGTTATTTGTAAAACACCAGCATCCTTAAAAGGGGTCATTAAACTCATCATTATGAACAACTTTTACTATGGGACCAATCCTGAAATCGCAAAAAAGAATCAGCTGTTCCTTACATTTTGTTGAGTCATATGAACATAAAAGTATGGAACAGTTGATTTTTTTTATGGAAACCCTGTATAATAGTTTTTTCTGTTCAAAATATTAAATAAATTCTCTTTCTATAGAAATATATTTTCTTTCAAACTTTTTTCTGACTTTTTCTTCTCAGGTGATCCAACATTCCGATCTCTAATCTCCCGCCAATTGTCACTCTGGCGGGAATGCGGCGCCGACTCGTTAGTATCGTCCCACCGTTGGGCAACCCTACAGTTAATCGCTGGACAAAGCTCGCCCAGAGATAAGTTAGTTGAAACGGATTGGCTCAGAGCTTTACATGCTACTGCTAGGTAAGTGAATTTAGCATACTTAGGGTTTCGTACCCAAACCATCTGACTAGCCTTTTCCCAACTATGTTGGGGTCGGCTTCCAGTCTTACCGGATGCAGCTGAATACCAGTGTTTTACATGGAGCGACTGCCTATCAGACCTCCACAACCCAGATACTGGGTTACACGATACCCCTTGGTAAGACTGGTTGTCACACTTTCGGGCTTCTGACTACCCGTAACGACTGTCAAAGATCTACAATTGACAGCCGGGGCCAACAGCTTAACGTGCTATCCGAGGCACGGAGAGTGATGATTAATTTATAAAACGTCAAAGTCAGAGGTGCGTGCGTGTTTTACACCCACGTTTCGCCGGCTATGTTATAAGTCCCATGTAATAGGAGGCGAGCCTATTGCCATTCATCATCATCATCAGCCTGTTAGTCCATAGCTGAACGTAGACCTCTCCCAATGCGCGTTACTATTAAGCTCTCATTGGGGGTATTTATTCAGCGAGCTCAATTCCAGACTCTGTGCTGCTACTGAGAATTTCTCCTAAATGAAAAACCACACACTTTGCCCGACCAAGGAATCAAACCCAAGACCTCGTGCTCAGCAGTTACAGCTTGGCAAAAAAGAGTGGAAAAATTGGGGGCGCCGCTGGCGCACTTTTCAGACTACAATTCAAAATTACAAGTTATTTAGTGCTTACATATTTCTATGACGAGTTTAGTCATTATTATTATAATCAAATGAATAATTTTTTTGTTATTTTAGTACTCACAAACTTAGTTTTTAAGATGTTTATTTTTAGTTCCAGCTGTCACCGCCTCAGACTCTTTTTTGCCAAGCTGTACGCTTGTTACTAAACCAACGAGGCAAAGACACCATATTTCATTCCCTTTTCCAGATACCTATGCCCCTACGTTCCGTCTCTGGAACAAGTAATGCGGACATACGAAGGATTATTTACAACTACACAACAAGATGACGATATCGACTTGTCTCTGATTGACAATGATGAGATGAACATGAAGATACCTCTACCGCCTTACGTCAACCAATATGATGTCTCTATTATTAATGTAAGTAGCTTTAAAATTAAGTTGTGTCATATAGATAAGGTTAAGTGTCGTATAGACTAAGTCAAGTGTCATATAGACAAAGTTAAGTGTTATAATTATAGACTAGGTCGATTGTAATATAGACGAAGTCAAGTGTAGTATAGACAAAGTAAAGTGTTATATAGACTAGGTCGATTGTAATATAGACAAATTTAAGTGTTTTATAGACGAGGTCAAGTGTCATAGACATGGTAAAGTGTAGTATAGGCACGGTCAAGGGTATGTAGTCGACTGACATTGTTCTCACATAAGACCTCAGAACAATGTAACCTAAAATATTGTAAGCCATTATATTTAAAAGAGCAACTATGGAGTTTCTTGCCAGATTCTTCTCCATGAAGGGTAGGCTGCCCTTGGAACTGGCAACTAGAGTCACTCTTATAACAAACAATATTAGAATTATGACTATTCATAAGTGCCTAATGGTCTACATGAATAAAAATATTTTGATTTTGATGTATGTATATGAAGATTATGTATGCAAAATGTAATGTGTTGTTCTCCCACAGAATGGTAGGCAGCGCCGCGTGTTGGACTTGCGCTACGAGTTGATACGCGCTCGAGCGTACAACTGTCGTCCTAAACTGCGGCCCGAGGCGTACACGCCAGACCCCATGGATTATAGCCTATGGTGAGTAGTACTTGGAGGTATAATACAAGTGGATGAACTAGTGGGTTGATGTCATAATAATTTTAAACCGCCCGTAGGCCTCTGCCATGGTTTTACATACCGTTAAAAAATCTCTCAGGTATAAATATTTAATAAGAAAATTGAAACATCAACTGATACGGATGTCATTGGTGCCTTCTAAAACTGCCAAATCAAAGTTTGGAGCACTGAGTCGGATCCGTAATGTATTCCGATAGATATTACCACACGCCCTAGGCGTAGAAAGAGATTTGAAATTTCGACTGATTGAATCAGTTGAAATGATGATATACGGTGGCTCAGCGGTTAGAGCGTCGGCTTCGAATCCCATCCGTATCAGTTGTATTTTTTCAAATTTCTTATTAAATATTATATTTAATAAGCTAACATGAGCTGTATCATGTAGAAAATTCACAAAAATTGTAATTAATTTCTAAGAACCACATGAATCGGAAAAATTAGAGGTTCCTGGGTTTCCTGACTAACTTCAGCTCGGCCGAGTGCATTGAACTATCTCAGATTGTAGACTGGAGAAGAGAATTACGATATTCAGTAGGTCACGGGTTCAAATCCCGCTCTTTAAGATACTTTCATACAAGATTTTGAACTTAATATGCATAAATCATCTGCCTAGCCTTTTCCCAACTATGTTGGGGTCGGCTTCCAGTCTTACCGGATGCAGCTGAATACCAGTGTTTTACATGGAGCGACTGTCTATCAGACCTCCACAACCCAGATACTGGGTTACACGATACCCCTTGGTAAGACTGGTTGTCAGACTTTCGGGCTTCTGACTACCCGTAACGACTGTCAAAGATCTACAATTGACAGCCGGGGCCTACAGCTTAACGTGCTAAACTAACTTAATATGCATAAATACCTTATAAAAATGTTTCATCATCATTTATTTAAGAGCTACGCTCTTGTCGATGCAGCTTCTTCCAGCTCTCCCTATCAAGAGCCAATTCCTTGACCTCCTTATACGTCTTGACCTTCACTTTCTCTTAGATCTGCGCTACATAACTTTCTCTTATCCTTCTTTTTCCTCTTTTTCCATTGACTTTCCCTTCTATAATGTTCTTTATGAATGCGTCGTGGCGTATAAGGTGGCCTACCATCTTTCCTCTTCTGTTTTCTATAAAAGATATAAGTGTTCTCTTCTCTTTTACCTTTTCTAATACCTTTTCGTTGGTCATCTTTTCGGTCCAGCTGATTGCTTCCATTCTCCTCCAGCACCACATTTCGAAGGGTTCCAGTTTTAAAAATGTTTATGTATATTTATTAATGTTAGACATAAAATTCCTTCTAAATTTCTCTTCAACAGCTTCCTTCTCGGCACGTGGTTCGGTAACCCATCCGTGGAAAGCATCACCGGTACTGCGGAACAGCTGGAAGCCTGCGGCGCCTGGCACCTGGCTGTACAGGCTCTCGCGTACCATCCTGATGATAGAGCGTGAGTGTAACAGGCTTCTCCTTATCGTGTGGTTGATGAACAACCTGGTGTCAGGGTTTAAATCACCCATAGGCCTCTGACATGCCTTGATACACCGCTGAGAAAAATCTCAGGTGTGCTGGTTTCCTCACGATGTTTTCCTTTACCGTTTTAGCAACTGATAATTAATTATTGTAAAATAATAAACCAGTCTATAACTGTCCCACTGTAAGGCAAAGGCCTCTTCTCATACAGAGAAGGATCGAGCATTAATCACCACGCTAGCTCACTGCGTGTTGGCGTCAGACTATTAAGTCCAGGTTTCCTTACGATATTTTCCTTCACCGTTAGTCAGTAGTGTCTTAGATTAACTAAGAAAGTACATATGACATTGAAAAAGTCACATTGGTACATGCCAGGTTCGAACCCACACCCCACGACATTCAATGCTATTTCCCTATGTATTCTTGTAATTACAGTCGTGGCCATTTAATCCGTGGGGTATTATCACGCCACGCACCATCGAGGGCCGACACATCCGACCTAAAGAGTCGATTGGAACTGATCCGAAGATTAAAAGTACCTGAAAAGTGGTTGCTATTAGCGCAGGCGCATCGGGCTAAATATGAGGTAAAAAGAAAGAGTTACTATAACATTTCTCCTCCTTTCCTCCCCCCCTCCCCTTTATCTCCTCCCCTCATCTTTTCCCATCTCCTTTATCTCCTCCCCTCCTCTTTCCGTCCTCTCCTCTCCCCTTCCTCTCCTTTCCCCCTTTATCTCCCCCTTCCACTCCTCAAATCTTCTTTATCTTCTCCCCTCTTCTTCCCTTCTTCTCCTCCCCTCCTCTCCTCCCCTCCTATTTATCTCCTCCACCTCCTCTCCTCCCCTCCTTTCTTTCAAAGCTCTGCAATGCGACTGTACTGCCGTGGTGTTTCGCGTGCCTTTAAACAGAGTTGCCTATTAACCTAATAAGCAGTAGCGTGTCAAGTATCCTACAACAATGCAAGCTCAATAACCTTTTAAAGGTCACATCATCAGCCTGTATTAGTCCACTGCTGAACATAGGCCTCTTCCAATGCACGCTACTATTGTGCGGTCATCGGAGGAGGCTCATAATCGCCACGCTGGGCAAGCGGGTTGGCGATCGCAGTAGCAGATGATTGCTGTTACACAGAAGGATGCTGCTGCCCATCCTCCGGATCTTTCCCTTTGTTGCTTCTTACGACACCCGCGGGACGAGTAGAAGGCTACATTGAATTTTAAAAACTGTTGTGCTATTGTTTTTAAACGGTTTTACTTAGCTTGACCTGTTTATTATTTGGTTCAAATTTAGTAATCGATATTTCACCCCCATCCTGTTGACAGATTGATCTGATATTTTGTACATTTTGTTGAGTCATGTGAACATAAATGTATGGAACAGCTGATTTTTTTGCGATTTCAGCGTTGGTCCCATAGTAAAAGTTGTTCATAATGATGAGTTTTATGACCCCTTTTAAGTATGCTGGTGTTTTACAAATAACCCTGTATATAAAACTAATTATATTATTTTTTACAGCATCTCCCAGCAGTAGAGGCTGACCATTTAGCGGGGGCGGGACAATGGAATGTGGCACACAGAGTACTGCTAGACGAACTATTACCTCAAGCTGTATTAGCAGGTAAAAATTATAGGTCTCTGCCTAGTGACTGCCTCGTTGGTCTAGTGGTAGCAAGCGCGACTGCTGAGCACAATTCCCGGGTCGGGCAAAGTGTTATTGGGTTTTTCCATTAGGAAATGCTCAGTAGCAGCACGGAGTCTGGAATTGTGCCTGGTTATTAGCAATAGGCTCGCCCCTTATTACATGGGACTTATAAGTCCATAACAACCAAAATACCAAAATAACAACAAAATAAGGTTACAACATAGCCGGCGAAACGTGGGTGTACTGCACACCTCTGCCTACCTCCTCTGAGGAATACAGGCGTGAGTCTATAAAAAAAAATTAAATATAGATTGAAATTAGAAAAATTAATGAAATAAAATCAGTTTATCTGTTTGGAAGCTACCATACCACAGACAGGCACACAGATACGTCACACTCCTCTTTTGCGTCGGGGGTTAAAAATTAAAAGCGAAAAGTACCTAAATCTTAAATATCACCCTAGGGCGTAATAGATATTTTTTTAATACATGCCGTTCGTTGTATGTCACATTGGCGGTACTACAATTATATCTCTGCTGCGGCTCGGGCTCCGAATGTCTTCGATATTAATTGCAGAATTACCGCCCTTATAACATAACGTTCTATTTCAGATGATCTCCAAAGCATAGCGGTTTTACTAGAGAGGATGAACTTGGCAGCCGAGAGGCACGAGGTCAGCGGTTGGGAGAGCGGTGGACAAGCCTTGCATCATTATATACATGTTTGTGAAGAGGTGAGAAAGAAAGAAAACTTATTTATAGATTACTAGCGTCCTCTCACGGCTTCGCCCGCTTGGTATGTTGATCAATTGTAGACAACGCGTGGCGCCATCTATTATTAAAAGAACCTAATTGTTGTTTTCCTCTGGGATAGTACTTTTTTTCCTTAAAGGTACTCAAAGTTAAGATATCCTATGTCGTTTCTGTACACTTAACAACGTATATATAATAATAATATTCTCCTGACCGAATTTCGGTCACAGCGGCCAATCTCAACGGAGACTAGCCAATTACGCAGGAGATATTATAGTGCACAAGTGTGTGCGCAAACACAGGTGCACTCTCTATTCCCTCACTCTCATAGTCCGATGGGACGGCCTTCCGACACGATCGGAGAGAGATCAGGCGCAGGGCCAACAGCTTTACGTGGCAACGTATATGCAAAATTTCAGCACGGTCGGTTCAGTGATTGAGTGAAAAGGTAACAAACAAACAAATTTACTTTCGCAATTACATATAATATTAGTTAATGCCTTGCGGTGTGCCAGTTACTGATTTATTTATTTGTAATATTTAACCCCCCCCCCCCCCGTCGCTGTCGTGGCGGCACACTGGTTACGGACCCGCTTTGCAAGCGCGTGGGTGTGAGTTCGAACCTGGCATGTACCAATGTGACTTTTTCAATGTCATAATTATGTACTTTCTTTGTTAATCTAAGACTCCATTGATTAACAGATTTATTTATTTATAATTTAAAACCGCGAAGGAAACTTATTGTATTTAATTAAATAATTTACTTCTAGATCCGAGGGCTAGTATCATCTCCTGAAGCTGTTCGAGACAGATCCTCGGTCCACGCCCGGCTAGAAGCGCTCAGACCTAAAGTAGCGGCCGCTTGTCGAGCATTAGGAGGACTACAACCTAAGTAAGCTTATAGTTATACTATTTAAGATGGGACAAAATTGGCCCGCGGGACAAATGGACTCCCTATTGATAAGACTTGGGATAAAATAGTCAAGATTATGATTATGGAGAACATAAAAGGTTTGTGGGACAAAATGAATTTGGCCCGTGGGACAAATGAGGTGAATTTGCTCACACCCGTGTTTATGGTTCATACTTCTGTAGGGTTGCTGTATATTTTGTAATATAGTGTAAGTTCACAGTATGTTTGTGCCCGCAGGTCGGCGGCGGCGGCTATGGCCCGCGCCGAGGTAGGAGCGCGCCTAGTGCAGTGCACGCTGGCGGCCGGCGAGCCTCCCGCGCACCTGGCTGCTCTACTGCGCACGCTGCGCCTGCCGCCCGACACCACGCACAAGGCGCACCACAAGGTATGCATGACCTAGCTATACAACCACCCCTACTCGTCCCGCGGGTGTCGTAAGAAGCGACAAAGGGAAACATCTGGAGGTTGGGCAGCAGCATCCTTCTGTGTAACAGCAATCATCTGCTACTGCAATCGCTAACCCGCTTACCCAGCGTGAAAAAAAATTAGGTGTACCATACATGTATGTTCACATGACTCAACAAAATGTATGGAACAGCTGTTTTTTTTTGCGATTTCAGGGTTGGGCCCATAGTAAAAGTTGTTTATAATGATGAGTTTAATAACCCCTTTGAAGGATGCTGGTGTATTACAAATAACCCTGTATATAATTTTCTTATTAAATAACTAGCAACTCGCCCCGGCTTCGCACGGGTGCAATATACATATAAACCTTTCTCTTCAATCACTCTATCTATTAAAAAATACCGCAACAAAATCCGTTGCGTAGTTTTAAAAATTGCATACATAGGGATCAGAGAAAGCGACTTTTTAGTTTTTTTTTCTATTTACAGATCAGCTGTCTACTTGCAGAACGTGCGGCCGCTAGCTAACCTAAACACTAAGAAATGAGACGCGCAGACGCACTGAAACATAACCTACACCTAGAAAAAACAACAAAAAAAAAACATGATCGCTGCTGTAAAAAAAAATGTCCTCCTTGACTGAATTTCGGTCACAGCGTCCCATCTCAACGGAGTTTAGTTACCTGCGTAAGATATTATAATTCATATTAACAAAAGTACGAAAATAATGTCCTTATGACCGAATTTCGGTCACAGCGGCCATCTCAACGGAGTGTAACCGTAGGATATATTATAGTGCACAAGTGTGTGCGCAAACGCAGATGTACTCTTCTCTCTCATAGTTCGATGGGACGGTAATCTGGCCTGATAGTGTTATAACGCAGGACCAACGGCTTTACGTGCTTTCCGAGGCACGGAGCAGGTGGAAATTTATAATATACACATAATATATGAAAAGTGAGACGTGCGCGCCTTGGGTTCAAACCTGAGACCTCTGACTTGCCAGTCAACGGTCATACCATACGAAAATGAGTACTAGGTGTCAGAGAATTATAAATAATTAGGGTTGTCGCGTATCTGATAATAAGTGCAAATTTTTATTCGGATATTCCTACAGAACGATTTATTTTGTAGTACCTAACCATGATTCTGAACATTTTTTTTAAATAATAGAACCTACCCCTCTGGACCCTTAACCACCGATAGTTTGGACTCTGATCCCATTGTCGGTGGACTTCTACTATTTTTTTTCAAATATGTGTGTTTTTTCTTATTATTTCACAGGGTTATTTGTAAAACACTCGCAACTTGAAAAGGGGTCATTAAACTAATCATTATGAACAACTTTTACTATGGGACTATTAATATATAAGACTTTATGATCTCATGACTCAACAAAATGTATGGAACAGCTGATTTTTTTTGCGATTGCAGGGTTAGTCCCATAGTAAAAGTTGTTCATAATGATGAGTTTAATGACCCCTTTTAATGATGCTGGTGTTTTACAAATAACCCTGTATATGTATTTAAAATGGAAATTTGTATAAATGTTAATGAAATAATAATAAACTCGTTATTTCGCGAAAACGAGCGAAATAACTATCATCCACTTGTCTGGTTAGCCTAAAGGCAGATTTTTCACCTTAAAGTACTTCTCCTTGATTTATTTTTACACCTCCTGGCCAATAAAATAAAATTATAACCTTTTAGGACACAAGATTACGTAGGGTACTTTTCAAGGAAAAAATTTACCATAATCATAAAATTTTAAACATCATTAATTCTCACAATGAATGCTTTCCTTAGCTGTCTAAAGCTAAGTTTGTTAATTAAATAATAAATCTTAATTTAAATTTTATTTTTTTAAATTTAATGGAAAATAAGTCTGAAAAAATGAAAAATTTAGGGTATTATTACCAGGAGCTAAGGGAAAACTAAAAATTGGCTACGCTGACTAAATATCGATGTTGAAAATTGCCAACAATATCTTTTGTAGCCTATTTAGATCTTGGTAGTTCAATATGGCGACGCCAGCGGCAAAGATACAAAGTTGAAATTCGGGAAGAACACATCATAATCTATAAGTAAAATTTTTTTTACGCTAAACAGTTTTGTCATCAGAACTAAAGCTGTGTACCAAATATCAGATCAATCTGTCTACAGGAAGGGGGTGAAATATCGATTACTAAATTTGAACCAAATAATAAACAGGTCAAGCTAAGTAAAACCGTTTAATAAAAATACAAATTTCTAAAACTTTCGGAAAACTTTTTGGAACTACCAAATGATTACATACAAACATTGATATTTAAAAATGATGAAAAATTTATCCAAGAAGGGCCAAATGTATTACTATAACCTGTCCAGAATACGAAAATAATAAATGTTAACAATCTTGACATGTCTTTTTTATATTTTTCCTTGAAAAATTAATTTGATGTGATAATAAATGAAATTACTCCGTTTAATTTCCATAAAACAATGAATTACATTTTATTTGTGAATTTATAATTTGCATTTTAGTAATAAAAAACGTATCAAGATTGTTTACATTTATTATTTTGGTATTCTGGATAGCCTATAGGTAAAGCTTAAACCTTTGAGTACCGCGTGGACGGGGGTGCGAGCACTTTGTCAAACGATCGATGAAAACATGACAGATACAAAAAGAAACAGGGGCTCTACTCCGAAAATCGAACAACGATGTTTCGGATAGGAACGTAATAATGAAGACCATCAAACAATCCTTACCACCAAATAGGCAATCGGACAATAATCTCAAAAAAATCCGAAACTTAGTTAGAAAAAATGTTTATAAAATAAAACTATTACTCATTAAATATTTCTGGGAAATATCAATGATTTATATTCTTAAATCAATAAATAAAATACAATTATTCAAATCTTTTTAATCTGTTCTAAACTTCAAGCGCAACACCAATCACAGCGTAGGATGTCATTCGAATCAAAACAAGTCAAGTTAGTAACAAACAAGTTGTATTGTGCGTGGTAAATAATGTGTTTTGTATCTAACAAAAGTGTTGGATTGAGAGACAATAGTCATAAAAAAAAATCTATATCATTCGGCAATAAAAAAATCAAACATAAAACTATTTAGTTACCTACTTGTAATAAATATAACCTCTAAATACAAACGAATGACGTCACGCGTCGCGGTGTGACGCTTTAGCGTTTTCGCGGCATTTTTTAAATAATAACTTTTGGACATGGTTTTATGTACTTAAATGACTTTATTTGATTAAAAAAATATTTTTCATAGCTTTACATATCCATAATGAGTAATTTTAAATACTTTCTGAAAAATTGTCCGATCCCCTATTACCACTGTTTAATTGTACTTAGTGCTTTCATCTGTCGTTTCGTTACAAATCCATAAAAACAATCTATTAGAAGGTAATTTAACGAACAAACATGCGATCCGACGATGAAAACTCTGTGGCGGTAATTATTATTGAAAATGGTATTTTCAATGACCCTCATTTTTATTAATGATCGAAGATTATCCTTAAATAATTCATTGTGTAATTGTGAGAGTTTTAACGAACCATGTTCAGTATCTTTTTTTTTTATTATGAATGCTATTTCAAGCATGTGTTCTTAATTTCTTAGAATATATAACAAAGTATAGAGCGATAACGTCAACAACATTGCCTGCGGAGCGTGAGCAGGACTCACTATTGACATGTTAAAATATCATTTTTAACTGACTCAAAAAAGGAGGTTATCAATTCGACTGTATTTTCTTCTAGAATTTTTTGTAAAATTAACTCAGCAGTTAATCGCGTTATAAGCTAAAATCTAACTTTTCGCTCTTGAAGCCTAGTTGAACTGCAGTCTGCAGTATGATCGCGGACGGAGCTCGTGTCGCGGCCGCGTTGTTCATACCCATGCTCACGGTTCATTAATCACGTTATAAGCTAAAATCTAACTTCGCTCGTGGAGCCTAGTTGAATTGCAGTCTGCAGTATGATCGCGGACGGAGCTCGTGTCGCGGCCGCGTTGTTCATACTTCCGTATGGTTGCTCTATACTTTCTTATATACTCTAAGGTTAATTTATAAATGTAATTGTTGTTTCGATATTGTACAGATCGTTTAAACTCAAAATGTTTGTGCTGAACCAATTGTTAATACTTTTAAGACATTAAGTAGACTATTCAATTAAATAAATAATATTTTGATTTATTTTTGTACGTTTTATTTTGTAATGCGTCCATCCTCTCGAATTTGGCATCAAGGCTTCCATCCTGTGGGTGGATATGTCAATCATGCTGTCCTAAATGGTCACAACGCTCAGCCCCATGAGGATTTGACGACATACGAGGGGTGGCTGGAAAGTTATCTACCTAACATAGAAAGAATAGAAATAGGAAGCTAATATTTTTTTATTTTAAAATATAGGCCCCTGCAACTGTAATACACTTATAACATTTATCAATAATAGTTACGAAACCGCCAAAAAAATCGTCAAAATGGTCATTCACAGCGGCCTTCATTTCCTCATCGGTAGCAAATCTGCTTCCCCTTAGGCTTTTCTTCAAAATTCTAAAAGAAAACGAGGAACATTATGGTTACACAGGGCCGGCCTTAGCCATCTAGTGTATGTATAGGGGAGGGCCGAGGTGTCCCCCCCCCCTATGAGTAAGCGAGTGGCCGTGCCCACCCCAGGGCTACCGATTCGAAATTCTATAACTCTTTCAACGGCTATGGAATGTCAGGGGCCAGGCCGCCCCCTGAAAAATAACCCTAAATACGCTAATGGCGAGTCATGCTTTTGACGCCCTTTTAGGTAAAGGTATCTACTATTTTCATTTCATTTAAAAAAAATCTTATTTTGAATTTGTATCATTTTTTTTTAAATTGGTATTCAAATTTAGTGCCTGGCACAAGTCTGTATACTCAATACGATAGGAGATAAAACAGGTAAAACGCAAAAACATACAAACAAGATAATTTTCATTTATTAACACTCCGCAGCAAGAAATAAGAAGAAAATAATGTTAACATAACATAATATTAACATTTTGTGACCCGCGTGCTAGCTAGGTAAGTATACTAATAAATAATTAATACATTTAGGCTCAAATTACACCGCCGCGGAATGGAACGAAAGCGACTTTTTATCGAAATTGTATACAGGGTTATTTGTAAAACACCAGCATCCTTAAAAGGGGTCATTGAACTCATCATTATGAACAACTTTTACTATGGGACCAACCCTGAAGTCGCAAAAAAAAAATCAGCTGTTCCTAAGGCTGTTCCATACATTTCATTGAGTCATGTGAACATAAATGTATGGAACAGCTGTATTTTTTTTTGCGATTTCAGTGTTCTATACCGCGGCGATGTGCATTGAGCCTCAAAGATTCACTCCAATACATTATTAAATATCACCAATAATTTCAATTACAATTTATTACAATTATTAAAATTTTGAACGTGTTCATTCCATAATAACACAGTAACACTTGAAATTATGTTACTAACATAATTCTGCTAAGATAAAACATTATTAATTCTGCAATGATAAAACATTATCAGTAAGTCATGTCAGAGGCCTACGGGCGGCATGGACTCTATAGGTGCTGATTCTCTTGTACATCTCACTAAATTATATCTCTTTCTAATAAACCCCATCGAAAAAGGACAGCAAATTGAACTATCAAATTAGAGCTGTCAAATTAGTCTACATTCTTGCAATGGACGTCAAATTAAACGACACCTTTATGACATGCAGACTAAATTCTTGTGGAAAACACGCAAATGAACTAGATTGACAACTCTAAAAAACCTTTTCTAATGATCTCTGTTAGAAAGAGAGATAAATAAATAAAAATAAATAAATAAATTAGCCTATAACTGCCCCTATGTAGGGCAAAGGCCTCTTCTCATACAGAGAAGGATTGAGCATTAATCACCACGCTAGCTCACTGCGTGTTGGCGTCAGACTATTAAGTCCAGGTTTCCTTACGATGTTTTCCTTCACCGTTAGTCTTGTGTCTTAGAATATCTAAGAAAGTACATATGACATTGAAAAAGTCACATTGGTATATGCCAGGTTCCAACCCACACCCGCTCGCTTGTAAAGCGGGTCCGTAACCAATGCGGCACCACGACATTTTTAGAAAGAGAGATGGAGGGTCTAAATTAGTTCAGAGCGTGTGCAAGAAAATTAGCACCATTATTCAGTATATAAATATTGATACGGCTTTACTCACGTATTGTTTTCGGGGAATGCCCGACTAGTTTCGAACTCAAACGAAGTCCATTTTCAAGAGCGGGTGTATAGAGTGTTATAGGGTGTATAGAGCGTAGTGAGTGATGTAGGGATGTACTCACTCTCACAGTGAGTAAAGCCGTATCAATATTTATATATTAGTATGACTCACGAAAGTTTATATTCAGTATGTTGTGCAATTAAATGTTATAGTTTTAATGTTTAACTAGTCAGTACTTTCTTGTCAGGTGTTTCAGGCGCAGTTGTTTCTTCTCTTCTTGAACTTTCTGCTTCTCTCTTCCTTCTCTTCGACAACACTGGCTTATTAAAATTAGTCAGAGCCTCAGCCAGCATTCCTTGAAAATTCCTAGGTTTTGGCTTATAATACTTATTTTTTATCGATTCCAAAACTTTCTCAGCCGTTTTCTGTCCCAACAAATGGGCTAAGGGATTAGTATTAACCAGTTTCGTTCCATCTGGCAATTTGATTGTGTCTCCTTTATTGTACTTGGTAAGGTGACTATAACTTGAGTTTGCATCATTCTGCTCACCATTTTCCAATCCCTGCTGCATTTTTAAAACATCATTTACTTTAACAATCTTGTAATAAGGAGCTTGGGGCAATAGGTGGGCTATCCTTATATCTTTATATTCAACTGGAAGCTTAGGTATCACAATTTTATGTGGTATCTGGACCACTTTAGGAGTCTCTTCAGTTCCTTCAAGCATAACCTCTTCTGCAACTTCTGGGATGGACTCATAGCGGTCCATATCTACAGCATCATCATCATCATCATTGTAATCTCTGTTATCAAACACGGTTGTTGGTTGAACCAACTTGATTCTAGCAGTACATTTTTCTTGGTAGCAATCCTTGAATTTTACTGGCATTGATAGTTTTAAAGAGGTAGATAGGGGTTTCGGTACAAATTTTGTCATTTTTATTGTCGGTTCTTTAAGAGGACCTGTAAATACTTTGAGGGAGACAGCACTAGTTACTGGCGTTTCCTTGGTCTTGGTTTCACCCTCTGGAGTGAAACTCTCAATGAATTTTTGCACGGAGATTCTGTTTTCCACTGTAGTGATTGTAGCAGTGGACTGAACACTGTCAACTACAACTTTTTTGATAGTTCTTCGGAATTTTTCAGAATTAGGAAGGTCATCGGTGATTTTTTGTCCCTTCTTACGTTTCTCTAAAAGGGTTTTAAGAGTTTCAGTTAGTTTAGACGTAGAATGCTCAGTAGCTATATGATTATTCAATTTTTCTTTGCTTTTAAATACTTGAGAGCATTTTATACACTTTTTATAATCCTTATTAGAATGTAAAGTTACATGATGATTATAATTCTGGAATGTATAGCAGTATTTCTTGCATATGTTGCATGTGAACCTCTTTTTGTTGACGCTGGTCAACTGTTTCTTAGTCCAGCGATTCCGGAGAATTTTCGGCATGGATTTTTGCACTCGTTTCTTTATCACTAACAGTGGTTCATCATCTGAAGAGTCCAGGGAAATAGGCTCTTGGGATTCTGGTTTGGAAACCTTTGAAGCCCTTTTACGTTTCAATGTTAGTTTCGGAGTTGACTCAACCTCTGTCTGGTTGCCTTCGGTCTCAGTAACGCTCATTTCTGAATTCAGAAGACTAAACTCGTTAGAATCATTTGGATGATCAAGTGTTGCAAGTTTCCTCTGATCTTCTATTCGATCTGTGTACATACTTTTTGGAACAAATGGGTTTTCAGACTTTTTTTCAGCAAAGAAAACATGGTAATTCTCATCAAACTCAACAAAACCAACCGAATTGTGATCCAATTTGATGTGCAACGTAAACTTCTTGCGTAATTTGAACTTTTTATCACATATCTTGCATGTATACGGTTCTATGTCCTTATGTTTGCTGAAATAGTGACCAAATAACTTCTGTGGATGCTTATAAGCAGTCTTACAATAGATACACGTGTATTTATAAAGATGCAATTCCGCTTTGTGTGATCGTTCAATATGTTTTTTCATGGTTATGCTTCCAACACATTCTTTGCCACAATACATACAAGTCTTTAACTCTACGGACAACGGGTGCTCTTTAGATTGGTGTTCTGATAATTCGTACATTGTATTGAAGATTACACCGCAAGAGTTACATTTGATAACCCTGCATTGCTTTTTGTGGTTATAGTATTTATGTTTCGAGAAAACCAGACGGCACTGAGGACATTGAAATGAAGCCTCGCTGGCTGAAGAATTACAACCAGTAGCCAAATGCCTCATAACATTTTTTTTATTCTTGTACACGTTACAACATTTATCGCAAACAAACGGTGTACATCCGCTTGTTTTGGAGTGATGAATGAAACAATTGACGTCTGACGTAGAATACTTGCAACACACACATAAATACACGTTCTCAGAATAGAGAGTCTGCAAGAATGTTGTTGCTTTAATATTCAATACTACCGACAAATAAGGCAAGTATTCATAAATCGGTACTCCATTAAGAATATCTCTGTGATTCTTGACATCATGACTTAACAGATCAGAAAAGTTGTCAAAAGCATTTTTACAGTAAATGCAGCTGTATAAAGACTTATTTGGATTTATCTTATGCTTCTTCTCGTGTAATCTGTGCCGGTCATGGTCCGCGAAAGCACGTAAACAGTATTGGCAATATTTCAAATTTAATAAATGGTTATCTCTTAAATGTACGGCGTAATCTAGTAAATTGGTGCTCGTTGATGAACAAAAATCACAACGCTTAACATTACAGGCGTTAGTATCAGTAATTTGATGAATTTGAACAACATGTATCGCCAAATCTTCAGGATCCAAAAATTCGGCTTGACAAATCGTACAAGTCGTATCGAAATCGGCACTGTAGTTGATTAATTCTTCGTCCAAAGCCTCTTCTGGTTCGTCGTTGGAGTCCATTGTAGATAATTATTTAATCACCTTCCGTTGTTTGTTGGTATAACAGTAGATAACAGTATAATTTCAGTGATTTAAATTGAATTTTTAAGCTTCTGCAGTGCAAAACAAAACCTGCGTGCCTGACAGCACCGTAAAACCGTAAACGAAACGTCAAATGATTTACGGTAGAGAATGTAGAGATGTAAAATTATGTCAAATTAACGGTTCAAACATAGTCGATTTTGAATGGTTAATATTTGAATATTGGGGGTCTATTGCTTAGGGCTTGCGTCGACTACAACCGAATCGCAGCCAATCAAGAATCGTAGATTTCAAACAGAGACTCGTATATTTTAAAAAAGACAACATCATCTTCCGTTTGATAGAGAAAGACTTGAAATCTTTACTGAGACTGAGACCAATAATTTGAAGGTGTCACTAGTAGTAAGTACAATACTGTACAGCTTGGCAAACAAGAGTCTGAGGCGGTGACAGCTGGAACTAAAAATAAAAATCTTAAAAAGTAAGTTAGTGGGTACTAAAATAACATAAAAATGATTCATTTGATTATAATTAATGACAAAAAACTCGTCATAGACATATGTAAGCATTAAATAACTGGTAATTTTGAATTGTAGTGTGAAAAGCTGTAAATCGGTGATTTCCAATTTTGTCCGACTTTGGATAATTACTTAAAAACAGTCGCAAAAAATTAAATAAAATGCATTGTTTTTCTTATCTCTATCTTTTATCTATCGTAGATAGTTAATTTAAGGATTTTATTTACTGTTTGTCAAAAAAGAGTCTGTAAAAATTGAGAGCGCCGCTAGCGCTCTTCACATAATACAACTAGAAATGACACGTTATTTGGTTCTTATATATGTATTTCTATGATGCATTTTTTGACATCAAATATAATCAAATGATTCACAATGATTTTAAGATATTTTAGTGCTCACAAACTTGGATTTTAAGATTTTTATTTTTAGTTTCAGCTATCACCGCATCAGACTCTTTTTTTGCCAAGCAAAAAGTCGCCTGATAGCGATGCGCCCAGGGAGATTCGACTCGGCGCACTTCGGCTCGTTGTTCGCTGAAATATGAATGAATATTTGCCACTCCTTCTAATTTTTTTCCCCGTTTAATGTCACGCATTGGAATGCAGCCGAATGCGATCGGAGACTTTTGCAATTACCCACGTTATAAAATTGTGAAATTTGTGAAATATTGTGGTCTACGATAGAGCATAGACTTCTTATTACACTTATTATAGACAGATTAGACATAGACCCGATATATTGCAACAGGTGAACTGCAAACTGCGCCTTCTTTAAAGGTCGTAGCTCGGTCAGAGGATACGAAACGGGGCACTATGAAAAAAAGACTTATTTTTATTCTATGCATGGTCGAGGGTGGGCTTGGTCGACGGAGCCCCGCTTCGCGGGGCTCCTACTTCTAGGTGGTTTATAAAAAAAAAACCACGAAGGGGATGGCGGGGTCTATTCGACCCCGCCATCCCCTTCTAACCTAACCTATCCGAGTCGGGGTACTCTGAGTCGGGGTGTTAACCATATTATGATGCTCGACTCCGCAGTTTCGGCTTTTTGGTCGCCTAACGCCTTAGTAAATGAAATCCTTTCTTCATCAGTTTTACGGCGAACCGATGGTTGGAGACAAAAATCACCCAGATGCTTTTAGTCTTAAATTTAGGTGTTCTATACGATAGAATCGAAAAAACGCGATATTAAAAAAAAAAATATTTTCGTCTAAATTTTTCTAAGTGTTTTTTCCTCAGTGCCCCGTTTCGTACACTCCAACCCGTAGCTCACTTACACTACAGCTGCAACGCTCCCACTCAACATCAGCGACAGACAACACAATTTTAAATCAAGATGACCGCTCGTTGTCAACACATCGACCGCCCACTCGCCAACCGCAGCTACCTTTGCCGCGCGCTCATTATCACTACATATTAAAAAACAAAGTTGCTTTCTCTGTCCTTATATCCCTATGTATGCTTAAATCTTTAAAACTACGCAACGGATTTTGATGCGGTTTTTTTAAATAGATAAAGTGATTGAAGAGGAAAGTTTATATGTAGGATTGCACCCGTGCGAAGCCGGGGCGGGTCGCTAGTACAATATATATCAAACCACGACGACAACGAGTCGCATGTTCATTCTTTTGATGTGCCAGAGAACGGTATCAATTAATTAGTGAGGTGTTTACCTATAAGTGAGGGTCTCATTTCTCATGTCATAAGCTAGTATTTATTACCTTTGGCTTTGCCTGTTCCTTTTGATGAATATAGACGAAATTTAGGTTATGTATTAATATTCCTTTTGATAACATTACTAATTTATTATTTACAGAACTCAAGGTCAACACAGATAGCGGCAACCAACGAATAAATTGTTACGGTAAATGATAACTTGATAATTAGAACTACAATGCCGTTGAACTAATAAAAAGATCATACAAATAATATAGTTTCAAGCAATAATAAAATTAAGCTTAATGCGATAAGGTTCTTTTTAGATTTATCTTATAATTAAATGGTGTTCCATTTAATTTATAAGATAAATAAGCCAAATGAAATGTAACTGATAATTCTTAGAATAAAATTAAGATTACATTTCGATGACATGATTTAGATTAGATATTTATCTCTGAAATGGATACAATCGCCAGACACAAGTAATTAAGTAAATTTAAAAAATTAGGTTAGTAACTAACATGTTAAAAAAGTTTTTATTTACATAATAATTATTAGTAAGGCATTGCTTATTGAAAAAAAAAATATATGCCATTATATTGTTTGTTTTTAAAATGATTTCACATTAGGTAAGTACTTCGAGTTCTGCTTAGCTGTGTACGTTTACGTTTTCAATGGTAAAAAAGCGAAGCATTATTGTTAAAACATGAGTCATCGATAAATAAAATCCGCCATTTATAATACCACGGTAATTATGACGTAAATAGCTTAGACGGTTGAGCCTGAGAATGTGTATCAAGATTATTTTTCATTTGTTTACTTTAGCGTTACACGTAGTTAAAAATGACGTACCAACCTCGGATGTTATAATTTTAATCTGTGCCAATGAATAATGGGGAGATTTAATTTTAAGGTTGGTAATTTTTGAGATTTGGGTCAGCAGGATTGCTGAATTGAAATTAATAATTTTGTACCTTTTAGGGACATTTATATAGCACGCCACAGTGATATAATGTGATTTCTTTTTAAGAATATCTTAATAATATTAAATCATGACAATGACCACAGCGTCCGTCTGTATCGCTGATAATACACATTACCCATAGGAAATTTGTTTTCAGAAAAAAGTTGTGACTGGTGATTCTCAGCAGAGGGAAGTCTTAACAATATCTTCATAAATATCCTCCATATCTTCCAATTCGTTTACTACACTAAACGTAACGTAAACTAAACTTTACTTTAATAACCTTTAGGCCCATCATCATCATCTTCCTGCCCTTGTCTTAATTTTATTTAGGGCATCATAATAGGCGCAACATTAGTAATCTATAGATATGTTTTATTTTCACAAGTTTTAAGTCAAGTATCTACAAAGAGGCAAATACAAAACACGCTCTATAGATCTTAGCCTCAGTCTTCCAAACCTTATATGATTAATGGACCATGTATTCGAGGAAATGTTAAATTACCGCTTAATATACTAGATAAATTGATATTCATTTAATTATTGCACATTTTAAAATAAACATAACTATAATATACTTAATAAATAACAATAAACTAAATAATAATATAACTTATATTTACATTTATACAAAAGTTACGCGAAGGCGTCAAAGAATTCCTCCCCATCACCGTCGTCTGCAGGCAACGTGCCCAGAAGGCTGGCAGCATTGCCACGCTGGATGGCAATGCTGATTCTTTGCGCAAAGAAATAACCAGCCTTCTGATCACGTGTGCTGTCGACTAGTCTCCGAGCAATTTCTTTGTACAGGAGACGCGCACTTGGACCCCATGACCCTAGGGTTTCAACCCCAAACGGCTCAAAGATATAGCAACCAATAATGTTGCTATATTTGCGCCGTTTGAGGGTCTCCGCGGCCGCAGCAGCAGCACCAGCATAGCTCGCTGAGCTTGCAAGATGGGATGGAGCAAGGGTGTCTACACAAGTTGCGTCCCACACCAAAGGCCTACCCATCTTCCAAGGCAGTAATGTCATACCATCTGGCCTCTTCCCATCGTCGCGTACCAAACCATTGGGTTCCAAAACAGCAGGCACTCCGGCGGTAACAAGAGCCCGACGAATAATGTCATTTATACTGGCGTGACGAGCTATACGACCAGCACTCCTGCAGCAGGCCAGGCCATGGTGACCAAGGCTGTCGACAGCCTCACCACAGTGACAGCGATGCGGAGCAACACTCGGAGCGCCCAAGCGTAGACAAGTGGCGAGCCGGAATGTTTGGTCGTCCAACATAGTACCTATGCTGGACGATGGCAGTGCATGAAGCCAGAGCCCCGCCTCCCATTCGCCCACAGACAGCAGTCGAGCACGCTCTGCAGGATTGGTCGATGTATGTAACAAATTGTTACGTACCAGTTTACAAAGCGGCTCATCCCACTGTCTCTGAGAAGACGGGTTGACGGGCAAAACCGTGAAAGGGTTAGCCATTTTCCAAGCGTCCAGAGCATCAGCCAGGCACGGTACCTCAAAGTCAACCAGTGTAGAAGCTAAAATTTTCCTGGTTAACTTGTCAGTACCGTGGACCGAAGACAGGAACGCCGGTAAGCCTAAACTAGAAATTTTGCGGACGCCGAGGCCACCAAAACGAATCGGTAGTGTGGCTTGTAGCCACGCTCGGTCGTCCAAGACCACATTCAAAATGGATGTCATCGAAGATTTTATAATTTCGTCAATTTTTTCTAAAAGGTGCTTGTGTTTCCACAATGGGGATGAGCGAAGGGTGTACATAAATTTTGGGCCAAAACAACAGAATCGAATTAAAGTGAAAGCTGAATGAAGGCTAATTTTCGAAAGTCTATCCGAAATATCACAAAAATTTTGAATTTTTTGATCTATAAAGTTTGAAAAAGATTCTTCCAAAATTGGTGACCCTAGGAGGTGAAGAGAATTTTTATCTACTTCTTTTATGTTAGGGGCTATGGAACTAAATTTTGATAAGATATTTTGATGGTTTATTGAATTTTGAAAAAATACTTCGCACTTAGATGTGTTTAAATCTAGACCTATTTTATGAAATTCATTTTTGAGAAAGGTGAAATCGGATAAAACAGTGTCAACATCACCTCCCAAAGTCCCATCATCTAAATACCACAAGTTAAATTTTGAATTTAGTTTTTCAATTATAGGATGGATGGCTAAGCTGAAAATGACTGGCCCAAGAGGGTCACCTTGTTGGCAACCGACTGCTGATTCCAAAAAATTTTCCTTGTAAAGTAATTTAGTAGGGTTTCTATAACATTGCCAAATAAAACTGTAAATTTCGGGTGTTTCTTTTTGCACTTCCGCCAACAAAGTATCCCTATTCACGGAATTGAAGGCGTTCTTGATGTCTACCTTAAGAACGACCTCTAATTAACCTTATATTAGATATTATTATAATTTTATCTGAAAATCTAACGTTATTTATTGCATTCAATTTGTGTTTTTTTACATTTATTCTTATAAATTGATTTTTTTTTACCTATCAACTTATCGTGGTCCCAGTTTAAAGGGTAAATTGTTTAGCCTGACCACCCTGCCCTTCCCGCATTGGATCACGTTCGGAACGTCAAAAAATTCTTGTCTGTCATGTCACCACAGGCTGTCAGTTTGTGCCCGTACTAAATAAAAAATAATTAGGCTGCAACACGCTGCCATGCACAAAATCAAGACTTTCAGGTAAAAGTCCATTTATTTTCTACAATCTAGATACATTTATTACACGAAAACGTATTTTTCATATCTGCCTCATCATTATAACCTATAATATTTTCGTGTTTTTTTTTGTTATTTTTTGTTTGTTCGTATCGTGTAACGGTATTTATGTTATTGCCTATTAATTTATGTGTGTCATTGATAAATTGTTTTTAAAATGAGTATTTTTTTATGTAGATATATACGTGTTAGGTGGTACATGATTTTATCTGTGGGCGCAAAGATTTTTCATCGCCACCTACTCGGCCTACTTTTTTTTTAGGGTAGATAGGGCACTTTTTTTTAATATTTTTTTTTTTATACCTACACGTTTGTTCTGAGAATTCCTCAATCAAATTTATGTTATTTCAAAATCAATGAAAGTATAATTGTAACTTGCTGTTTTTTGATTATCATATTCATACATGTGTTGTAAATTATTTATGAATTCCATGGTACCTAGTAGAATTTACACAGGTTTTATTTATTATTTCGAAGAGGATAGCTCTAGAAGTTGTAAATTTTGTCTTTGCTACTTTTTTTCTCAGTCCATAGGGATAACCCAAATATTTTTTGTAAAAAAAAATTGTACCTACTTATTAGAAATATTTTTATGATTTCCTGTAGGTATAAATTCCCATATAACAATATTAATATAAATTGATATTTTCTGAATTAATACTTATTTTGTACCATCATGCATTTTTTAACAATAAATAAAGAATAATATTCCTGACTCATTAAATTTTAAATATCTCCATGCATTAAGCCTTGAATATTGGTTTTGGTTGGGTCATGTTAATGCAATTGGTTTGGTGAAAGCCGTTTCAACACGAATAAATAAATGACACTACTGCCCTATACAATATTTCATTATCTAAACAATATTATTAATTATTAATAAAATATGGGTAATTCTTAAAAAAAACCTATTACTTCCCCGGAGGATTAAAAGGTGCTTCACTGGAAGCATCATTCTCCATGCAACACAAAATCCGGATTAAATCAGAGAGCAGATTGGATTTTTGTTGGTAAAACAGTTCGCCAAGAAGCAGGATACAAAATGAAAATTAAAAAAAACACTATTATTTACTATTTTTTTAATGAATCATTTTTCTCCCAGAGATTTAAAACACAAAAGTACTTTCGGAAGGTTTTTATACTGTCTCAACACCTGACAGGAGTGTAGTTTATGTTTATATTTATAGCAATATAATTGATTTTGTTTTAAAATTTAAGTTGAGGATAAAGATACACATAATGGTAGGTAGGTAGGTACTTAATTTTTGACTAAAATATTTTTTTAAATCACCTATATTTAATAGAATGCTGTGTCAAATTAAAAGTTTTTTTTTTAATGTTCACAACCTTTATTCCAGAAAAATGTTGGATCAACTGTTAAAAAAAAATTGTTACCTCCATTAAAGGCACAAACAAAGCAGTTGTCAATTACATAAACAAAATATTTATAATTAGCATTAATAGTGTTTCTGTGAGGAAATTATAATAAGGAAAATAATATAAAATCCTTCGTGAATGTATCATTGTGTCTATTAACTTTGCATACATAAAACTGTTCCTGTGTTACCTCAAGGTGTTAGGCAGAGGAGTAGCAGGACGCTTGCGCAAAAGACACTTATGAAAAAGACACTTACAAAAAAGGCACTTACAAAAAGACACATGCTTAAAAGACACTTGTGCTAAACACACTTGTGCGGACACTTGCGCAAAAGGCACTTGTGCTAAAGACTTGGTCCGAAGGTGAATGAGCAGACAAAGCTCCTGTCTTTCACATTTTTTTAGGTTTTTTTAAAAATTAAGATCACAGAGGGCACGACGACGCAGAAATTTGAAAAAACAACTGATACGGATGGCGCGACGTATACCCAACATGAGATCCCTAGTTTATACATGATTAAAACCGCGAGTATGCAAAAAAATATTGTTAAAATGTTATCGCGCTAAGTCTTTCGCGAACGTGTCTTTTAGCGGAAATGTCCCTTCACATAAAAAAAAAGTTTTAAAAAATTATTCAAATCAATCTATTTTACTAAATATAGGTTAGAATCGGCGCTGCCAGCGTACAAACATTATGAGTTGTGATTATGACGTCTTTATCTGATGAATTAACCTGAATTATCGATTTAATGCTGGGTTTAAAAGTAATACTTTGAGCGCTGCATCTACTATTATCAGACTCGGTGTTGCCATTGACAAAACATCACAATAGCACCCAAATGTCAAAGGTTTTTAAGCTTCTTATCCCCTAAAATTTCGGTTATGGTAGCCCCTTAGAGTATATAAGAAAATATAGAGCAAATATATAGAAGTATGAACTGTGAGCACGAGTATGAACAACGCGGCCGCGACACGAGCTCCGTTTGCGATCATACCTCGATCGACTGCGGTTCAACTAGGCTCCACGAGCGAAAAAGTTACATTCTAGCTTATATCATGGTTAACTGCTGAGTTAAATTTTGAAAAACATCTAGAAAACATAATTTGAAATGACATTTTAACATTTCTATGGTGAGACCTGCTTTCGCTCCGCACAAGGCAATGTGGTTGACGTTATCACTCTATATTTTCTTGAATACTCTATGGGTAGCCCTATATTCAAATAACAGCCGAATCTGACCCGCACGAAGTCGCTCAAGTTGCTGTTGGAAACACATATTTTCACTCCCCTCCGCTTTCATGGAAACCGGGCATTAGTCACAGCGCCAACCCTGTTATCGGAATGTATTATACAATTCAGCCATGAAGACATACTGTAAATAAAAAAAACATGAAGGTACATTATTCTACATTCATTTTAAATGCATATAAGGAAAATAATACGGATTCGAGGTAAAACATTACAAAAACAGAGAAATAAGATTTATTTGTTACAGACATAATAATATTAGCACTCGCTGTTTAGAAATAACGTTAATAGAGTCTGGCTAACGAAAGGTGTTCATAGAAAGAAACGGCAAATTTAAAAAATCATTCTTTCTTTTGTGAATTTTTTTACATGTTAGCACATGATAGCTTATTAAAAATAATTATTTAATATGAAAATTTGAAAAAACAACTGATACGGATGGGATTCGAACCCACGATCTTCGACGTACCGTGTCGACGCTCTAACCGCTGAGCCACCGTATCCCACCGGCACCAGTTGAAATTTCAAATCTCTTTTACACGCGTAAGGCGTGTGGCGACATCTATCGGAATACATTACGTATTCCGATTCAGTGCTCCAAACTTTGCAGTTTTAGTAGACACCGATGCGATGTTACCAATTTTCTTAATATTTTTGTAAAATTTTTACATGTTATAGCACATGATAGCTTATTAAATATAATTATTTAATAAGAAAATTTGAAAAAACAACTGAATTAGTTATTATATTATTAGTATAGTATAGTATATAGTATTAGTTATTTATTAGTTTATAGTTCTAACCATGCACCCCATTAGAGCGTTGCAATTTTTATATAAACCGAATATTCAAGTTTACAATCGTTATCCTTAAATTTTACGTTTTTCTTAAAACATTTCTGTATTCCAGTTGCGTAATAAAATATTAATCTAAAATTTTTCTCTCTTTCCAGATCTTGAAATGCAGTGATAATCAAATTCAAAATCTTTTTATTTTCAAGTCTAAATCCTAACATAACTATTTGGAGCACTAAATTTGTAATTTGGCGAGGTACGGGCTGAACCAGGCAAGCTTTCATTATAATACTGCTATAGGCTTCTTAAAGCTTGACCATAAATCTTGTCATCAAGATATAGGTCGACCAGTAAATGATGACAGATAATTCTAACATCACAACCGCAATGGAAAATCTCACGGTCATATCTTTCCGAAAGCCTGAAGAGATAAAACGTCTTGCGAGACACTTCCAGAATGTTGTAAACCATCCTCTTACACAGCAGAACAAAGTTTTACATACTTATTTAAGAAACCTAGATACAACGCACAAGAAAATTTGCTTCCAAAAACGAGATTATGTTGAAGTTGAGTATATTTTTACAACGGAGAAGAAGAGTAACCTGCAGAGACAGAGGTTTAACAGTTTACCTGTAAGCGAAGTTCCTGAGTTACTCAAAGCTGAACTAATTGCTTCTGAAGATGCAAAACAAGTCCATATTTGCACTGATTGCAATATTGAAATCGAGTTGAATGATGAAGAACCTTTAATGGAGTCTCTCCAGAAACATTTCAATTCTGACGCCCATCTTCCTAAGCTTAGACGAGAAAGTTGTGATGTAGCAGAGCCTATTATCCTGCCAAATATGTCGAGACGTTTATCCGCTATGGGAGAAACGCCTCTGCCAAAAATCAAAGAGCTTACCATCACGAAACCAGTTGAGAAATTAGACCGTAATTTCTCAAGCAAACTCAGTACGGCCTTAATGAAGAACTTGCCAGATGCTTCCGAAGCCAGTGTGGATGCTGGCTTAAAGTTCTACCAAGAAATCTACGATAAATTATGTTCCGAAGTCTCGGCAGTCGACTTTTCTACCCAAACCAGCTCCGTAGCGCCTATCATCATGAGCATTAAGGACAATGTCTATCAAAATTTTGCTGCAGATGCCAATAAGAATATTGATAACGATGAGAATGAGCAAGCGACTGAAAAACCTAAAAATCAGGCCAAAAAGTACCGGTATTACGGTCCAATTGAAGCCTTGATTGTGAAGTTGCTCGTGAACCATAAGCTGCTTTCTTTAATTGACGATAGAACTGGAAAGTTAGCTTTCTTCTGCATCGCTTGCGAATATTACACTCTACGATTCCATTACGATAGTGTTCTTAACCATGTGTTCAATGAGACACATATTCACAATCTATCTTGCATACTGCAGTCGGATAAAACTATTCCATTCTCAATGACTGAACCTTCGATCGAGAAAATTAAAGAGATGAATGAAAAATTCCTTTTGAGCCATGATATAACTTATACTCCAAATGGACTGCATTGCCGTCTTTGCAATGTATCTATCGATTCGATCGAAGCGTCAATTTTGCATATTTTAGACGAGAAACATCTTGCTAAGCTCTCAGATGAGTTATACTTTCGAATGAAAGAGTCTGACCCAGATAGATCGATTCCTGAAGAATGGGGACCAAAAGATTTGAACTGGACGAAATATTTGGCAAGCGTCGGTAAACCTCATAATAGTCGTGACCATGTCATAATAGAGAATTTTATAAAGCCTTCAGGCAAGATCGGCAATTATTGCACTTGCTGTGACATGACTTTGAAAGGGCCTAGACAAGTTCTCTTTAATCATATTCGTCAAAAGAAGCATTTGAGGAACGCGGCGCCTCGTAAGCTATCGATGTTGTACAAGAATCACTGCCGACCCTCGGAATATTTCGCCAGTTTCGGCAACTTTTATATGTGCTCCATCTGCCCTGAATACATGGCAGTGCCATCAATTTCCGCGACGGTCGAGCATTTTGAGAGCGCTGCTCATTTCGAGACGATTTCCAAATTGATTTGCTCAGCCCTGTACAACGACGTTGACAAGGATCTTCTTTCCGCGAACAAAATTGATGATCTAAAATGTGAAGTCTGCAATATAACTTTCCAAGATTACAATGAGGCTGTGAAGCATATTTTGAGTAGCATTGACCACCAAACCGCTGTAGCTGATGCGAAAATCAACGCGAACAAGGGTGATATTATAAGCGTTTACATGAAAGGGAACCATATCCTCCATAGCGAAGGTTCCACATTCACCTGCGTTGGTTGCAAAGGCGTTTTCAATTCCATCCGTTCTTTGCTTACTCATTTAGTTTACGCTGGACATTTTAAAGAAAAGCCAGCTGTTGAGAGTGTTTTTCGTTTTTACTTGGAGTTGAAACATAATATAAATATGTTAGCTCGTAACAAATACGTTTACTATCAGTTTGGTTGTCTAAAATGCGGTGTATGTGATTCTGATGTGGAAGAAGGGGAGACTGCGAAAAAGCACGTGGTCTCGCCGCGTCATAGAGAAAATATGGGGGCCAGTTACGTTAGTATTGATACGTCTGCTGTTGAATAAGGTGGGTGCCATGTTTTTATTTTTTAAGCTATTGCATAGATTTTATCGCGGGCATTGAGTGCGGCGACCGACTCAAGAAATTCCGTAAAGAAAAAATCCTAACACCCTTTATTGCGGAATAATCTAATTGAGTGTTTAAAACTTTATGAACTAACAAATAAGGTATACTTTATGTTGACACATTAATAATTTATATTTCGAAAACTAATTATTTGCTTAGGTTTTTCAAGACGTGATTTTGTATTAAGTTTTTAAGCTATTGACTGCATAAATAAAAAAATATAATTGCATAAGTTGATAAAAAATGCTATGCAATAGCTTTTACCGCGGCAGTCCCCGAGTGCCGAATGTCGAAATTTCCCTTTACTTTGATCACTTGGGGTGATAACAGCGCCATCTATCTTAGGTGACGGAAGCGCTATCTATCTTAGGTGACGGAAGCGCTATCTATCTTAGGTGACGTCAGCACTATCTTAGGTACAGAGCCACCAACTTATCTGTGAAATGGCGAATATTGGAACCAACGCGTTACCATAGCAACACCTAGCAAATAACAGTTGATCTGTCAGGTTATCGACGTTCTGTACTAATATTATAAAGAGGTAAAGTTTGTATGTATATCAAGGGTAATCTCTGGAACTAGCAATCAGATCCTAAATATTCTTTCACCCATAGGAAGCTATTTATTTTATTCTGTAAAAGTTGAGTTTTAAAAAAAGTAACAATATCTGTGATTCAAGTCAGAAAAAAACAGGCAATCTGGCTGCTTTATCAACGTGTGTTTACGGGAAAATTTAATTTAACGCGGACAAAGTCGCGGGGAACAGTTAGTAGAACGTATTGCGCCTTCAGTCATTTCCCAGATAACTTGGTATATCTGTAACGTCAGAGCTATTTATCTTAGTGATGTCACCGCTATCTTAGGTGACGTTAGCGCCATCTATTACACTGATGAGTTATTATTACGTAATTAGATTTTATTTATCTTTTTTCAGGTGACAAGTTTGCCAGCAACAATGTAATAGTATGTGACGAGTGGTGTATTCTTAAATCATGAAATAAGAGTAATTTCCAATTGAGAAATCATTTTACAATGAAATTTTAATAAATGAATTAATTTTATAATTAAATCTCTAGTTTTATTTACTGTACCTACTGTAGTCAACTCGACCAGAGTAGAAATGAGCTCAAAGCCCTACCATCAGTGGCCTATATTTATAATTATGTTGGTTAGGTTCTAACGTGCCCAAAGTGGGCTCGAACTTTTGTTAACAAGATTACTATGCGAGCCACCAGAGGGCGCACCAATGGGAAGAACAGCTACACCCTAACTCTTAAAGTTAGATAAGCCAACACAGTATAAACAGTCGCTGAAGCCGAAACTGACCAGGAAGACATCATCAGAGTCAACAAATATTTGTCCTCAAATATTTTGTTCAATACTATAATATATGTTTACAAGTTTTATTTATTGAACTTACAGTCAAGAGCACGTTGAATTTTTCACTTGCTACATAAGCTGTCGAATGTACTGTAACAATTACCACCAACTATCTGGATTATTATTTAATATACAAACTCTTTGCTTGATTGACAACCAACGTCATTGACAAATAATTTTAACTCGTATTCTTTTTTTTTTGGAACTGACAGATTGTAAATGTCATTCGTTATTTTTGGAGGGAACGTAAAAGTTTCAAAGTTTGATTGTTACTAAATAAAGGCTGGTCTTGAAATTATTATTTAATTATTACGCCTACCTTCTGAACTCCATTATACTAGGTACATGCTTTCCCATCCTCTATACTTCTATTAAAGAGGATGAGAAAGTATTCTCCCTACACCCTCTTGATCATCGGCTGGCGACGCCCTTGAGTCGGAACGAAGGTGACCTAAATTCAAAAACTTAAGAGTCAGGTGTACTGCTTTTGTGACAACAGCTGTCAGTAGAACGTGTACCTAGGTATCTACTATAGCCTTCAAACATAAAAACAGATGTTATTTGCTTGCATACATAACAGGTGGTCTTGGTAGGTTTCAGTGTGCAGAAACAGCAATTTACATAATGCCGATGACATATTGTAAAATGCCTGTCATTTTGTGATTGGTAAAACAATTTTTTTTAACCGAATTTCGGTCACAGCGGAATCTACGGAGATTAGCCAACTACGTAGGAGATAATATAGTGCACAAGTGTGTACGCAAACACAGGTGCACTCTCAATTCCCTCACTCTCGTAGTCCGATGGGACGACAAGGTCGACAACCCGACTCTACCAATGAGAGATTAGGTGCAGGGCCAACAGCTTTACGTGCTTTCCGAGGCACGGAATAAGTGGTGCCTATCTTTGGCAATCGATATAGGCCTTTGCCGTGCAGTGGGACGGTATCAGGCTAATTTATTATTATTATAGGATATAAGATCAAATTATAAATAAATACAACAGTTTCATAATAAAAAAATATATTATTTCGACAAATTGAACTGCAAAACGTATGTAAAAATAACCCTCCTTTTTCAGTCGGGTAATTAGTCTAACATGAAGGAAGACCAGTCTTCGAATTGATCAATAGTGCAAAAATAGGGCTTAGCATTTATACATATAGGGCAACATATTTTATTTATACTAAGATAAATATTCTAGGTATGGAAAAAATCATAAACATAGACTCACGCCTGTAGAGTTGTTTATGATTTTTCTATGCAGTTCATAATAGAATAGAGATGTAACGAAAAAAAAACCATGCAGTTCTCCATCGCAAAATGCGACAAAGCGGTTAAAAGGTTAAGCATGAAGAGCATAATCTGTACGGATGTCAGCGCCATCTATTTGATCCATCTTACAACTGATGAGCTGTTAGCTTGCGAACGATTTTTTCTTTACAAAAATATCTAACTGCGGGTTCACGCCGCGTGCTTTATAGCGTAATAATAAAATATTATAATTTATTTATGTATTTAAAGATATACAAAAAGCTTGCCCTATTTTTTAACAATTTATAGAGGGAAAAAGCGATTTTTTACAATTGAACGCGTCGATATAAATTCAAAGTCCTTGATAGTGTTTGCTTTCGCCCGTTGACAATTTTATCGTTTTTTACGGCAAAGACAAATTAATTACTTAATTATAAGTCAAAATTTGATGTTTAAAATTGAAAAACGTACGTTAAAATGTCGAAAAATATGTGTGCTACCCCCGACATTGATATCGAAGTAAAAGTTTATAATTATTCTCCAATTGATTCCGCCGCACGTCGCACTGTTTTAAGTTATCTTAGTACTCACAAACTTCATTTTAAAAAAATGGCATTTAATATTTTATTGGTACTTACATTGAAATCAGAAAAAAATACTGCGTCGGATGGTCTAATCAATGTTTTCCTACGATGTTTATTTTTAATGATACAACCTTGACTTTTTTCTCAACTTTTTAACAAAGCATGATCCAATAAAATAGAAAATGCCATTTTTCGAGATACGACACTTTCTTGCATCTTCCTGAAAGTTTATTATATTATAACACACGCATGTTATAGTAGCGATATACATGCGTACAAAGTCGCGGGCGAAGAGCTAGTAAAAAAATATTTGTTAAAAAGATATAAAAACTGTCTGTACTTTTGAAAGAAACTCCAGATTCTTTGGGTTCCTTCCTTGGCTAACTAACGCCATCTAGTTTTAAAAAAAGAAGACTCGGTATTAAGAAAAAAAACCAGACTGATTCTTTGAGTTTCTTGACTAACCAGCAGCATCTAGTTTAAAAAAAAACTCGTATTAAAAAAAAAAGAAAACCATAGACAGTATTTTTTTTTAAAGATCATTGGGTTTCGAATTCGAATTTCAAAATAGAATTAATCTTCGTTAGGATTGACTTTCTTTTTGCCTCTCTTGTCTGCTAACGTAGGTTCCCACTGGCGTGCTACGCTGCAATAGAGTTGCATCGCTGCTCTGGCATCTTCAACAGAACTGTGCTCTCCTGATTGTATATCTATACCGAGTATTTCTTTAGCTAAGCGTTTGAGCGAAGGTGTGCTGCCTTTTGTAATCTGAAAAATAATACGAAGACTTTATTTTATTGTTACAAAACCTAGGACACCTCTGACTGTTCGAATTTATGTGCATATTAGAAATTAAGCTAAACCGTGTCAGAGGTCTTCAGGTGGTTTAAACTCTCACATCAGGTTGTTCGTCAACCACTAGTATAGGCCTCGATAGTCTAGTGATAGTAAGCATGACTGCTGAGGTCCTGTGTTCGATTCCTGGGTTGGGCAATGTGTTATTAGGTTTTTCCATTAAAAAATTCTTAGTAGCAACATGGAACATTGGAGTTGAGCCCAGTTAATGGCAATAGGCCTGCCCCCTACTACATGTGACTTATAATATAGACAGTGAAACATGGGTGTACAGCTTGGCAAAAAAGAGTCTGAGGCAGTGACAGCTGGAACTAAAAATAAAAATCTTAAAAACTAAGTTTATGAGTACTAAAATAACTTGAAAGTGATTCATTTGATTATATTTGATGACGAAAAATTCGTCATAGCAATATGTAAGCACCAAATAACTTGTAATTTTGAATTGTAGTATGAGAAGTGCAGCAGTGGTGTCCCCCATTTTTCCAGACTCTTTTTTGCCAAACTGTACCGCAGACACCTCTGCCTACCCCCTCTGGGAGATACAGGCGTGAGTCTATGTTAATTCTATCTCTAGTCTATGGTAATTACCTTTCTAAACGGTTTATATCTAGATGTATCTCTAATATTTCTTTTTGGATGTGATAGGAAGAGAACAGACAAATCATTTTTTAATGAATGTCCAACTAATATTCGCCCCTTTATCAGTTCAGAAACTTCTTTTTGTACGGTAGTAAAATCTTCTCCATTGAGAAGATCCTCTTTTCGCACTCCGCTGATGTCTGTTCTATAGTCTTTGACTTCCTCTCTTGCTTTCACAAATTTATCGTAAATGCAGTCACCAAATTTGTTTACTATAGACACTCTTGCCAACATATGGTCATTGCCATCGTAACCTACACCGACCATCTCACAATCCATTGCCAAAAATTTCGTAAGTCTATTTTTTTTGTTATTGTTCGTATTATTTTTCACATCACTATCGTTTTTTGATACACTATTATTGTTTTTATTTTTCAAATTCACGCTATTGACTAAGGTGTCGTTGTTTGAAGCCAAATTTAAAGTTTTTAAATTGTTTTGAACGGTTTCGTGGTCTTTTGCTTTTTTCTTCCTAGCGCGCCTGAATGTACCCGAATATTGTTCTTTGTTATTCTCCTGTGCTGGTTTCTCGGTCTTCTTGTCCATAATAAGGCTGCTTGATAGGAACTTTTGCCAGTTTGCATCTATAAAAGAACGACTGGAAACGGTTTGGTTAGGTTGGTGGTTAGAATTTCTCTTGCGTTTTTTTGACGATTCTGTCATGTTTACATTAAAAACACAATGCAATAACAATTGTAGTGTATGAAATATACTATTTATCGTACTAAACACGATTCCAAGCAATAATTCCACAATTATCAACAAAAGATATAGTGCCTCCCGAATGAAGCCATTTGACATCTTTTTTGACAGAATGTCCGCATGGCTACCATAGACTATGTCTGGTTTTGTGGGTCTTGCTCACAGACTTATTAGGGATGATTGTCTGTAATCAGTGGTGATCGTTACAAACGCTGAATGCTTTGTTACTTGGTGTATTTTTGAACTGTACAATAAATCTTGTTGATAAAATAAATGAATGCAAGAAAAGGAATAGAAAACCATAAACATTTGTCAACGAGTCAAAGATAAAAATATAATGTTACGTTCTAAAACCTAGATAATTAAATAAAACCCACGTTAGGTGCTAATGGATAATGAGTAAAATGTACCATAAAAAACGTTATTGTAATATAATTACTTTATTTTCTTGTTGATTAAACTTATGAAACGTCAATACTATAAACGTATTATTAAGTTCCATTCTGATTTCTGAACGCACCGACAAAGTTTTCATTATTTTGTTTTTTACGCTATTACTAAATCCATTGCTGTTTTTGGTAGCAATATGAGTATGCAAAGATGTAAAATACTCGAGATGTATAATAAAATATTAAAATTATCTACTATTTGGCATACATAAAAATGTAAATACAAGATTTGTATACAAAAATGTCTTGTGAAACGTCAAATTGCGCCGACGTGTATCGGTATTGTATGGAGTTGCTTTAGACCGTGGTGGGAGAATTAGTGAAAATGTTATCTTGTTCGTAACCATGAGCCAGTGCACGCTTTCTAATCGCGCCGGGCAGTCATAGCACGACAAATATGTCTTTCGATATTTTGCTACAAAAATTAAATGCCCACGGCCAAGGGCATTTGTTGAACTACTGGCCGGAACTCACCGAAAATGAGCGGGACCAATTAACCAGAGACATAGAAAAAATAGATTTAGCCGAAGTAAATGAATTATTTAGGCGGGCAAATAATACGAGTAAAGTTATACTTGAAAAAGTTGAAGATTTGAAGCCGATTCCTGATTCCCATTATGAAGCAGTGCCAAATTTGAGCAGTGAAAAAATTCTGGAGTATGAAAATATTGGTTTGAAGGAGATAAGTGATGGAAAAGTTGGTGTTTTGTTGCTGGCTGGAGGACAGGCAACCAGACTTGGGTTTGGTCACCCGAAAGGTATGTACGATGTTGGCTTACCATCCAAAAAGACTCTTTTCCAAATCCAAGCTGAACGGATCTTCAGAGTACAGCAAATGGCTGCTGAAAAGCATGGAAAGGACGGTAAAATCACCTGGTACATTATGACATCGGAACACACAAAGAAACCTACCGCAGATTTCTTCAAAAGTCATTCATACTTTGGCTTGAACGAGGAAGATATTGTGTACTTCGAACAGGGTACGCTACCGTGTTTCGATTTTGAAGGGAAAATATTCCTCGATGAGAAACACCATGTTTCTTCAGCGCCAGATGGGAACGGAGGCCTTTACAGAGCACTGAAGTCACAGGGAATATTAACCGACATTGCCAAACGTGGCGTTGAGCATCTACACGCTCACTCCGTTGACAACATCCTGATTAAAGTAGCGGACCCTGTGTTTATCGGTTACTGTAAAACCAAAAATGCGGACTGCGCAGCTAAAGTTGTACAAAAATCTGCTCCGAGTGAAGCTGTCGGTGTTGTGTGCCGTGTGAATGGACATTACAAGGTTGTGGAGTACTCAGAACTGACAGATGAGGAAGCAGAAAGACGGAATCCTGATGGAAGACTCACTTATTCAGCTGGAAACATCTGCAACCACTACTTCTCTTCAGAATTTCTATCAAAAATCTGCAATTTTGAAACAAAGTTAAAACTCCACGTTGCCAAGAAGAAGATTCCGTACGTAGACCATGAAGGTGTCCGACAAAAACCATCAGAACCGAACGGAATTAAAATGGAGAAGTTCATTTTTGACGTATTTGAGTTCGCCGAAAACTTTATTTGCTTAGAAGTGGCGAGAGATGTTGAGTTTTCTGCGTTGAAGAATTCTGATGCTGCTAAAAAAGACTGTCCGTCAACTGCCAGGGAAGATTTGTTAAGGCTGCATAGAAAATATGTAAGAGAAGCCGGTGGTATCGTAGAAGATAACATTGATGTTGAGATTTCACCACTGTTGTCTTACGGAGGGGAGAACTTGCAAGACTTAGTTAGCGGAGAAGTGTTTACGATCAGTCCGTATCACCTGAAGAGCATGCAGGAATCTGCCACAAACGGAGTAAACGGTAAACATTAACAAAGTGCTTAATAATTATAATTCGAAGGACAATGTCAATTCTTTTTTTTTATTACTGCCAGCTAATTCATTTTAATTTTGGAATGCTTGTGTTTTTTTTTGGAGATAGTTTTAAAAAAAATCTTGTTGAGTGAGTACTCCATTGTTATTCGGATTTTAAAAAATATCAGAAAAAATAAATTCGAAAAAGAAATTCCGTTTTTGAAAAGGACTAAGTGATGTGAAATTTAAGTCATTATAATTAAGGAATCTAATCATTATTTTCTAATTAAGAAATGATAGCAATAATTTGTAGTTATTCTAATTAGTTCATTAGACTCGTTAGAAATAAATTCCAAGTTTAATTAGCTTGGCTTATTGCCTTATTTTTGTATAAGTTTTAGGTAAATCATTATTGTTAATATTTTATTACAATGTTTCCCGCCTATTTTCGGCAGACTCTATACCTTTTGGATACGTTACGAATAACGAAATGATTAAAAAAAAATGTTGTCATGCTCATGATATACAAACTCATTCAATCCATAGATAAAATTATAGAAACAAAGTTCGAAATATGAATATGTTTATTTACTTTGGCGCGAAATTACTCTTACTCTCAAGGTCGTAAGTAAAGAATTTGAGTACCTGTTTTTTGGCATGACCCCCTTTCCTTTATGCGTGATAATATAACGTGCTAATAAATTGCCGAAATCTGTTACAAGATAAAAAAAAATGTTGTGATATAATAATATTATCTATGATTAATCGATTTTGATAGGTTTATCAATGATTTTTTTATAAGACAAGACATATCGTTTTAGATTTTTTCGCGGAAGTAATGCACAAACAAAAGATTATATATTTTATTATTATGGTCAATAATATTTAAAATTATCGTCATCAGTGTAATTTTTTTTTTCAACTTTATTAATTTAAAAAGTAAAATATTCTGAAAAATATTGTTTACTGCCCATTTTATTCAATTGAATTTGTTTTAATGAAAAATTTATAATAAATTATGTTACTGCCACAATTAGGTACTATATTTTTGTACATAAATTTAATTAGAATTAAATAAATCACAATAAAATAACAAATTTCATTAATTTTAGATATTTTATGGCAACTTCAATTTGAAATAGAAAAAAATTGCTATTTTAAAAAAATATGCTGTTATTTTAGTGCTTAAATAATTTATAATTAAAATCGGCCTCTTATTACCTAGGTTAGGTTATTAGCTTTCCAAATTTGTGGAGAAGGATATTGCTATCCTTTTCCCGCAAAGAAAGGTAAATGAAGTGACAGCTCTTTGAATTGAAAATAAGAAGAAGTGACGTCAGCTGTTCGCAGTTCCGTCTCTGTTTAGCAAAGCTAAAGAATTTTCAAATCCTAGCTTAGTTTTTTTGGGTTTTTTTTTATTTTATTTTTTTGTGAATTGAAAGAAATATATTTAAAAACAAATTCAACATCCTTATTATATCATAACAAATAAGCAATATAATAATTATTATTAATAATAAAATTTATTTTATGAAGTACCCTAGTTAATTTACAAAAATATACGTTAAACTATTGTACATCGTACAGTATGCGTATGCGCCGCGGATCTCCAAGTCTGTGAAGGTAGCTGCTGGTAGACTTTGTGCATAGAATAGTCGCGTTTATTTATAACCAGCATGAAATCTAGTGGAATGCGTAACTGACTCTTTATTTCAACTCTGCTATCTGCTATCTCGCTCGCACATTGAAGATATAAAATCAATGAAAGTCTCAAAAAAAACGTTAAGGAAAACATTAAAACATTACAAAGATTTAGCAAAAATTTCAGCTTGATCGAAACAAGTTTTTATCCAGGGTTATTTGTAAAACGCCAGCATCCTTAAAAGGGGTCATTAAACTCATCATTATGAACAATTTTTACTATAGGATCAACCCTGAAATCGCAAAATAAAATCAGCTGTTCCCAGGCGCGGTCGCAGCCTGAAATTTTGGAGGGGGTCACTCACTACACTAATAAAAAATAGGTATCAGAAATAAAATTGTTCTGTCATTTTTCTAAGTTATTTTGGCCATCGTACGTAGTTCATTAAAACACCACTAGATGTCAGCAAACTATAAATTTATCGCTGTTAGAAATTTCTTTTTATTATTTGTCAATTTTTTGAGATTTTTCAATATGATCTTAGATTTTGGGGGGGGGGGGGTCATGTCCCCTGTGACCCCCCCCCCTTCGGACCGCGACTGGCTGTTCCATACATAAACACAACCCTGTGTAAAAATTCATTTGAAGCAATTTTTATGTATGAAAACTTATTCCGATCAAACTAATATTTTTGCTTAATTTTTTCATAACTTGGTTTGTTGCTATTTTTCATAAGATTATTACCTATTTAATAAGAAATTTTAAAAAGATTTGAATTTTTTTAACAAATTTCTATTTATTTAGAATAATAACTTTTGTGAGTCATACGAAATATTGATACGGCTTTACTCACGTATTGTTTTCGGGGAATGCCCGACTAGTTTCGAACTCAAACGGAGTCCATTTTCAAGAGCTGGTGTATACGCGGCGTATAATTTCTATTTAGTAAGCTCAAACGGAGTCCATTTTCAAGAGCTGGTGTATACGCGGCGTATAATTTCTATTTAGTAAGTTCAAACGGAGTCCATTTTCAAGAGCTGGTGTATACGCGGCGTATAATTTCTATTTAGTAAGCTCAAACGGAGTCCATTTTCAAGAGCTGGTGTATACGCGGCGTATAATTTCTATTTAGTAAGCTCAAACGGAGTCCATTTTCAAGAGCTGGTGTATACGCGGCGTATAATTTCTATTTAGTAAGCTAACATGTTTAAAATGTTTAAAAAATTCACAATCAACTATATTCATTGATTTTATATCTTCAAAGTGCGAACGAGATAGCAGATTAGTACCAGCGCCTTAAACACGATTATTCAACCGGCAGTTACAGATCCTTGCCGGCAAGCATCTTGACAAATGGGCAATAGTCGATTTATGACTCTTTGGTGGACCGAAGGAAATTTCTATTGCGCCGTCGCACGCGATTGGTTGTTCAGTCGTGAACCTCCGCGAACTGACTCCTACATGCCGTTTTATGATCAAGATATTTGCTGGAAGATTCGGGGCGCATTATTGTGTGTGTAAAAAGCCTTCATTTACAAGAACATTTTGTTGAATTAAGTTATCAAATGATAATTATGTATATTTTTTCTTATTTCTAGTTTAAAAGTTTTGAATCGTAAACTTTTTGAGCGCCAATCTTCTGAATTTTTTTGTCCTACGCCCCACAATTTATCTATTCAATTAAAGGCGTCGTAGTGGCTCATTGGTTACGGACCCGCTTTGCAAGCACGTGGGCGATTCGAACAGCACATCAAGCTACTAAATTGTCAAATTACTTTAATAGATTTTAACTTTCTCGCTAAAGAATTAGGTTTAAAGTTGATTGGAGAAATTTTACAGTATCGGGTAGCTTACTGGCTGGCGTTTGTACCAATGTGACTTTTTCAATGTCATATGTACTTTCTTAGTTAATCTAAGACACCACTGACTAACGGTGAAGGAAAACATCGTGAGGAAACCTGGACTTAATAGTCTGACGCCAACACGCAGTGAGCTAGCGTGGTGATTAATGCTCGATCCTTCTCTGTATGAGAAGAGGTCTTTGTGCCAGGGGGACAGTTACAGGCTGGTTTATTATTATAGAGGATTAGCGCTCAAAAAGTTCCTCTACATTTTCACATACGGCTTGCAATGCTCTCAATGCCGACAATGGTGCTAATTCTCTTGCACACGCTCTAAACTAATTTAGACTCGCTATCTCTCTTTCTAACTGAGATCATTAGAAAAGGATAGAAGATTTTTAGAGCTGTCAAACTAGTCCATTTGCGTGATAACAACGAGAATTTAGTCGGCATGTCATAGAGGTCTCGCCTATTTTTACATCAATTGCAAGGACGAAGACTAATTTGACAGCTCTAATTTTGTATTTCAATTTGCTGTCCTTTTTTTATGGTGTTTATTAGAAAGAAATATAGTTAGACTAACTTAGTTTAGCGGGTTGTACAAGAGAATCAGCACTATAATTGAGCTAATTTTTTTTCTTGTTACAATTCTTGCATTCCTTATTTATGTAAAATGAAGTTTACGAATGTGTTATTTTACAACTTTAGATTCTATTTTGTCCTAATTCTAACGTACGGTTTCATACATCTATCGTCAAAAACATTAGAAATGTTGAAAAAATTTGGCGCGAAGATTGCGTAAAAGAAGGAATTTTGGGTAGGAAAAAATAGATTTTGGCAAATGTTGTCAAGTTCTCAGAAAAAAATGTCATTGATGCATTTTATTTTTATGATATTGTGCTGACGGTCAATACCATAGATTTAAAATTAAGTAACATTATATTATACCTGTATATTAAAGCGATAGATTATGATGATTCTTTTGCTCGCCTTGCGGAAATGTAAAATTTCATATTTTTTGTGATTTTTTTACATGTTAGCTTATTAAATATAGTTAATTACTTAATAAGAAATTTTTAAAAAAAACAAGCACGATCTTGCTCAGCTGTTAGAGCTTCGGCACGGTACGCCGAAGATCGTGGGTTAGAATCCCACCCGTATCAGTTGTTTTTTCCAAATTTCTTATTTAGTAATTATATTATGTAGATTTTGCGAATTAGGACACTTATATTACGTTACTTCGAAGCCTATCTATTTGAAGGCTACATAAATTCTGAATCTATGGTCACCAAATCAAATCAAATCATTTATTTACTGAAAATGTGTATACATAATAAATAGGTGGTATAAAATACATTATAAGTCGCGTCATATTCTGCCACAACCATGGCTTGTAAATATTCAATTGCTTACAAATACCTACAATTATTATTCCATTTAACATTATTTTAATGCAATTTATCTACATTAGTCTATTTCAAGAATTTACAATTTACCACTGATTTCGGATGAGATAGGATCGAAAGTTGTAAGGACTCCATGTGTGCTGTTAAAATCGTTCCGAACATTCGGTTGGAAAAAGAATCAGCAGTTCCATATATTTATGTTAACATAACTGAACAAAATATATGGAACAGATGAATTTTTTTCCGCGATTTCAGGTTTGGTCACAGATTAATAAATAGTTACAGATTAATTAATAGTTGGTCCTATAGTAAAAATTGTTTACAATGATGAGTTTAATGACCTTTTTTAAGGATGCTTATGATTACAATTTCACCCTGTATAATAAATACTGTTTTTTTTGCCAACTAATGCGGGGCTGGCCGATATATCGGAACGATTTTAGTCGGAAATAATTGTATTATGTCATGTACTTAAAACTTTAGTCATAATAATTAAATGAGATTTTATATATACTGTTCCTTTAGCGATAAAATTATTAAAGTAATTTTTCAAAAAAAAATAGTGTCTTTTTTTTCATTTTTGTAGTAAACAAAAAAAAGGTTTTAAGATTTTTATTTTTAGTTCGTTGAGATTTTTATAATATGTCGTGGTGGCGCATTGGTTACGGACCCGCTTTGCAAGCGCGTAGGTGTGGGTTCGAACCTGGCATGTACCAATGTGACTTTTTCTATGTACTTTCTTAGTTAATCTAAGACACCACTGATTAACGGTGAAGGAAAACATCGTGAGGAAACCTGGACTTAATAGTCTGACGCCAACGCGCAGTGAGCTAGCGTGATGTTTAATGCTCAATCCTTCTCTGTATGAGAAGAAGCCTTTGCCCTACATTGGGACAGTTACAGGCTGATTTATTTATTTATTTTTAGTTCCAGCTGTCACCGCCTCAGACTCTTTTATGCCAAGCTTATAGGCTATCACGACTCAAGCTAGCTAGCAACTAGTGCGAACCCGAGACCAATGATAGCCAGTCAACGTTCCTACCACTAGGCTATCACTACAATTGTGTGACATAAAGCATTATACTTTGTCCGTTTCATAAATAGTCTTTTGACAGCTTACGCTCATGAAGTTTCTTATTGTTTAAGTTAAAATTTCATATAAATAATACCTATTGTGCTTCATAGTGGTGTGCTACATATAACGATTACTACGATTGTGCCATATATTACAAATAATCAGTAGAAATAAATGCTAATATGAAAATAAGGTGTAATATGTTATTTAAACAGAAAGACAATAAAATTTTAAGGTTGAAACTGTGGGTGTTGCTATTGAGAGCAGTAGAGGTGAAGTTGATGTTGCCAGTTGGTGTATAAATATTTTTATGATTATGATAAAATTATTTTCATAGTAATAAGTAGAGATTTATACATTTTTTACAAAAAATATATAAGCGAATATAAAATCAAAATGTATGTAGACCTACCTACACTTATAGATATATATTATTAGGTATCCGCACGAAGCGTTTTGCTTCCTCTTTTATTATGCGGACAGCGAAGGAGTGCAACTCATTGCCGGCGGCAGTTTTTCCCGATTCTTATAATCTAGGAGTATTCAAGGCAAGAGTGAATAGGCATTACTTGAGTTCGTGTGTACCATCTTAGACTGCATCGTCACTTCCCATCAGGTGAGATCCAGTCAAATGCGCTCAAGTTTTTAATAATAAAAAAATAAAAAAAGGTAGGTAGGTATATTATTTTGTTTAGGACATCACTAACTCAGTCAGTCGTCGAGCTGTCAAAAAACCATTAATAAAATGGACAAAGTAGGTATAAGTAAGTTGTTAAATTAAAATTTGTGTTAATTAATGCAGTTTTAAAATGGCGTAATCTTGTTTTCGTAACGCTCGCGTTGTTTGCGCATTGCGAACTGGTGTGACCAGTTTGGAAATATCTTGCGATATAATGTCTATATATCAGACTGTTAGTTTGTAACTTTACCTGTAAGTTCAAAGGTTAGGCAAAGATAGGATTTGTGAAGTTTTTTTTGTTACGCGATGAATGCGAATGAATCCATTGAGGAGTTCAGTTCTGTTCTACTTAATAATTATCTTCTACATCATAATATCATATCTCGGAACTTAATCATCAGATCATGATTCATGACAATATTAAAATTGGAACACCTTGGAGGGTTAGGTACATATTCTATTTAATAAAAAAAAAAACAAAATCGGATGAACCTGTAATAAAAAAACTTTTCAATAAAAAAAATAACTGACAAAAAAAAGGGAACTATAAAGTAAAAAAATAATTAATGAATTTTAACTAAGTAAGTACCTACACATTTATTTAAATATTAACAAAAATTAGATTTTTTGGAGTTCAAAATAGTTATGCGTGTTCATAGAGAAGAAAACACGTCGAATTGGTAACCTCCTCCGGTTTTTTTTTCGTCGGTTAATAAGATATTCTTCTTCCAGTGGCTCTCCATTACTAAAGGTTGGAAGTCAGCTCCTTAAACGTTTCCTTGTTCAGCGCTTGTCTGAACAGCTGTTCCACAGTCTTAATACCTACCAGTCCATTAAGTTTTCTTCTCTTAAGTTTCTTATGATGTTCATGTAAAAAGATAATATGCGTGATCAATGATCATAGGCCTAAAAAAAACAAATTTAAAAGTCGAATTGAGTCGGATAATAATAATATACCTAAGTATTTTTTTTTTTACATAAAACGGTTTTTTCATCAAAACTAAAGCTGTGTACCAAATAACAGATCAATCCATAGAATTTCCAATATCTTTGGATCAATCTGTCAACAGGAAGAGGGTGCAATATCGATTACTAAAGAACCAAATAATAAACAGGTCAAGCTAAGTAAAACCGTATAAAAAGACAGGTGTGTCAGGCCGAGACTTCTGACTTTCCAGTCATCGGTCATACCAAGGTTATCAGTCTCGATGATAATGTTATTGTATAACATTAGCTGTATTCACTACTCGCAATACAATTGTTCAAATACACGCAATTTATGTGGTACTTAAGTAGGCAGTAATATCTTGACAACAACAATGCCTGCTTGAAAAAAAACCTACAATAACAAAAAAAATGTAAAAAGTTTTTAATACAAAAACTTTTTCTGGGGCCGTGATATATTATCGTTTATAGACACATGAAAATTTGTAGAAAATCTTGGAAAATTATGCATTTATTTCATACTTACCTATGCTATTAAAATTACATTAAAATACAAATTAGGCAAAATGAAACGTCAAAAAATTGTAAAACAAGGGTTTTTTTGACTTGGCGCTCAAAGTGTTAAAAAAATATTTGGCACGTTCGAATTTCGAGTTTTGACTATTTTGATTTAACCACTCGTTTTTATCAATTTCTTGATTATAACACGAGTTCTTAGTTATTTTTTGCGACCCCCAATAAAGACACGACATTCATTTTAGAACTTGTAAGTTGTAGGCGAAAATTACTTACTAGTTAACATTAGGTTTCAATCAATGTACTTTTGACTCGTGGACTCATGGCATAACATTTCGTGAGGTAGGCAGCAGAAAGTGAAAGGCATCCTCAGTAAGGTCGTTTAATTTTAGAACGTATTATCATAGAGAACAGAGAACCCGTTTTATTTGCCGCTATTAAAAAAAATAGAACGGGTTCTGCTTGAGTTTTTTACGTTGAACTTTGCGTATTGACCAAAGACAAGTCAGGGTTTCTTTCGTTGGTTTCTTTCGCTTTACCCAGTAAAAAAATTTAGGGAATTTATCTTTAACTTTTTAATGATCGACTGAATCGCTAGGGGTCCGATCAGGAAACCATAAAAAAATTGTACAATGCGTTCTTCTGTTTCGTGGTTACAGTTATATGTAAGTAGATGAAAAATGAAAATCAATAAATGTCAAAAGAAGAAGCAGAGCAGTGATAGCCAAGTGGTTACACCAAAAGTCGTAGATTCGAAACCCAGGCACGCCTGACTTTTCGGATTTATGTGCGTATTAGGAGTTAATATTATCGATAACTTCGTGAGGAAACCAGAAAACTTAAGATATTTTTCAACGGTGTTTAAAGCCTATATCAGAGGCCTACGGGCGGTTTAAACTTAGACACCAGATTGTTCATCAACTATACGATAAATAAAGAAATAAATAATTGTTTTCAAGCAATAAATAAACAAAGTTTTCTAATACATTGCAACGAGTTACATACTGCATAGCGGAAAGTTCAGTGCCCTTACGGGAGGTTGCATGACATTCTAAGCACGTAGGTAGTGACCATGCTGGCCTTATGCTGGCCAATAGCCGTAAGTTTGTTCTCTCGTAGCTAACAAGAAAGTTTCTATATTCACTATGGCCAAAAAGTATTCTTTTGATAAAAAAAAAACTATTTTATACCGCTCCACCGATTTCTAGCGGTAAAAAAGCAAAAAAAAATTGACATCTATACCTATCACTTTTATCTGCCAAATATCTACGTAAGTACAGATATTAATTTTTTTTCTTTAAGTCCGATCGAAACTTACAAGAGTTTACATAAGTCTTGTGTCTTTATTACCCTCTTAAAAACTTCAATAAACTTTATCGCGACGGCTATTATCCATTTAGGGATTTAATTAGAAAAATAAGTGCAATTTCTACATCATTTTTTTAAAAAAATAACTGCATTTGGAAAAAAATGTAAAGAAAATGGAATTTATATGTAGATGTGTTGATGTCAATCTTTTTTCAATTTAACTCAAAGTTTATTGTGCGCGTATTGAATATAGCAATGAAATGTCTCGAGCAACCCGAGCAACAAAGGAAATTAATTATTGCCCTGCTTGCTTTGTCATCATTTATACCAAAGAGTTTATACCTATTTGCCACAAAATCAATAAGTACGACCTCAAACCTGATTTGCAAACGTGTCATCCTCTAGCTCTTCATGCCCTTTAAAAAAATAGCTTTCGCGCGCTTTTAAATGTCAATGATAAACGCGGCAAATGTCAAGGTCAAGTGACGATCTTTGATTTTATGTTCGAGACCAACTTCGAGACTTAATATAAAACTGCGTCTGGATTATTAAATGATTATATCGACACATATTAAAATCACCGATATCGATAATATCGATATTTACCTGCCTTCGATATAAATATCGATATTCATATCGATATTTCAAAAGATTTTGCATCCCCCGGTCCCCCGGATCTAGATTAAATGCAACATTTTGCAACAGGTTGCCAATGCGTCACAGATTGATAATCTTATAAAGGTTAATTACTTATATTACGACATAATAATGTATTGATAAATCGATTTGATAAAATGTAGATAGTGTACCGAACATAATTATTGAAAGTCTTGTATTTCCTTGTCTGATTGATCTTGTAATGTCGGCCGTCGGCGCTAGAAAGAAAAATGAATATAGGTAACGATTCGAATGCGGCATGACGTAGCATTGAAAATCGATAAGAAAAGGTTAATTGAAAAAGCACCGGGCTCCAATCGATAGAAAAGGAAACCTCGCGGTTTAAACCGAAAACAAAGCTTAGTAGGGTTGCCAGATCGGAATACTTATCTAAATACCTGGACAAAGTGTCAAATTGTCGGGATTTTAGGGCGACTGTCGGGAGAAAACAAAAACTAACAAATAATTATTTCTTTTTATTTTTAATTCAGCTAAGTAATACAAACATTGCGACATGTAGGTATTGTATTATTTTTTAACGGCGATCACTAGTCGGGAGTCATGTGCAATGTCGGGAGAATCCAGACGAATCCCCACCATCTGGCAACCCTAAGGCCAAGCATTAGACCAATTAAAAGTACACCAATTTGGCATTCAGGGGGCAGTTATAGCTGGCTACCTAATACCTAAATATTTTATTTGAGGATGAGGCCTCCCTAAGCCAAAAGCTGGGTACGCGGGTACAGCCATGGTGAGGGCGCTCAGATAGGGATTCTTTTTCCCACTGATTGACCCCATAGGCGATGGGAACACAGTGGTCATGTGTTGTCTTCTAAAGCGAGGATCAGGAATTATTAGGATATATATTTTATAGAATGTCGCATGCCTGATGACCTGTGGGCCAAAATAACTACTACGTGGAGCCCTGATACAGCAAGACGGCGACCCGGCAGACCACGAACGAGATGGCGGGATGAATTGGACAAAACCAATAGTGACTGGTCCACACTGGCTCTGGATCGAGACACGTAGAAGTCAGAGGGAGAGGCCTTTGCCCAGCAGTGGGATGATATGGGCTGACAGTAACAGTAACAGTAATATTTTATAGTTCCTTATAAAGTCTCTGAGCCGTGTAGTTTCCGGCCTAAGAATACCACTCCTACTTGTCCCGCGGGTGTCGTAAGAAGTGACAAAGGGAAAGATCCGGAGGATGGGCAGCAGCATCTTTCTGTGTACAGCAATCATCTGCTACTGCAATGGCGCGAACCCGCTTGCCCAGCGTGGCGATTATGCGCGAATACCTGGAGAGGCCTATGTTCAGTAGTGGAGTAGTGGACTAATACAGGCTGATGATGACGATGATGGTAGTCTTCCAAGGGATCCCAACAGGCATTGCGGAGGTGGAGGTTTCGGGGGAGGTCTCCTGGTATGTGTTGAGGCCGATCACCGGAGTGGTTTTAGTGAGGTAAGAATCCCACACTCCCCGGTCTCCACCCCTGAGGTCTGGTGCCTTTTCTGGGGAAACTTACTTTCCCCCGTAATAAAAAAAAGTTTAAACCACGGAGAATTACAAGGCTTATTCTACGATTTCGATAGAGAAATTTTTGGATTTACAAAATTTTGATATATTTTGAAAAAATGACTATACTTAAACAACTAAGGTAGGTATACCCTTTAAGGTATACCCTATAAGGTAGATATAAGGTATACCCCTTTGATTTTTTTTAATAAAAAAAAGTTTAAACCACGCGACGGAGCGTTATACAACAACAAATAGGTAACTTGATTATGAAATAATTTCTTATCGGTTTATTAAAATGTGTTGACGATGTTTCAAGGCCATTCAGGGAAGATGCACTATTTTTATATTTGTTTTCATTTTAAAGAATTCCATGTAGAATAGACCACAAATATATTTAAAAAATTAAAACATTGCAATTTATCCGAAAAAATGCTGTTTTAAATTGACAGTTTGACAGTTCGCGGAAAAACGGACTTATGGTGCTGATGACGTCACTCTTGTCTTTTACTGGTTCGCCGTTGGCTTTCATACTTTTGCATATTTATTTAAATCGAATAAAAAATAGTATTTACAAAGCATAGAATTTTATTTTATAAATTTACAAAAAGAATAACTTAAAAATTATATAGTTATTACATTTTAATTTTGGAAATACAGCATCTATCCAGAATTTCTATGCAGCATTCATAACAGATAAAATGCTTTTATCGTATATACAAATATACTTCTTTTAATTTTTCAAAGTTTGTGTGTGCTATACAGAAAAGTAATATTTTCCTTATGCTGAAAAACATTTGAAGTTGTACTTGTGCCCAATATTTTGGTGTTATTTTATTGTCTTTCACATAGGAAAGTATGGTAGGTAGCTTCTGTTAAGGATATTTCACCTCTACTGTGTAATTTTCAGCCGTCAGGTGTTGCACCAAAAAAGGGTACTCGGCATTACGAAGAAATCCAGCTTCTTCAATTTTAATCTAAAATGCTGATTTAAATAATATACTTAAACAATATTTATTACTAAACATACCTAACTAATTATTTTATTCAAAATATTTAAACTAGAGAAAAACTAATGATGTTATGTCAATACTAACTCTAGGTAAACACCTGGAGTCTGCTTTGATAAACCCAACTCCCATTTTTATTAAAAAAACGCAAATAATATTCCCATAAAATAATATTCACCTTTACAACCATAACCTCAAATAAGTTGTCAAAACAGGTGTGACGTCACGAAACGCTAATTCGTGTTTTAAAATACGTATTGTTTCAAGTCATTTTTAAATCGTAATTATTGTAAAAAAACAACAATATGTAAAATAAAAACGTTGCAGTGGCCTTTCTTTTATATTTTTTTAACGTTTTAATCATAGAAATTCCATAAATATTACATCTGCATCTTCCCTATTCGATCGAGTTTTTCTGTAGTTAGAGTGTCACCAACTTTTTTTTTATTTGGTTGGAGCCGTCGCAAGTGGTGACTGTTTTTTTTTTCATTTTTGAGAAGACTAGGGCCTCAATTTACCGCCCCGGGCCACTGACTAGGCTTAGTCCGCTACTGATTATAGTACCTACTGTCATTTTTAGAAATTTATGTCATGTCATTTAAATTTAACGGGGGGGTACGACAAAACAAACAAAAAACTGTTTTTTCTGTTCCGTGGGTACGACTATAATAGGCTAGTTGTGTTTTTAATTTCACCTCACTGACTGATATCTGTCTGTCTCTGTTGGTTTATATGCCTAATAACAGGAAATTTCTGTTTTACCCCCCCTGGGCTAAATGTGCCCCTTGGACCAAAAGTTCCCCCCCCCAAACCAAAAACTATGGATAGGGAGGCATCTGAAGAATATTGAAGAGTAGTTTTAGCAAGTGTCATTTAATTAATTTATATAACGCACATATTGAATTCGAAAAGTAAAGTGAAGTGAGGACGTGCTTTTGTTTCGAACCTACCACCTTTCACTGACAGTCCAATGTTCATACCACTAGGCTATAATATACTACCAAAGTAAGGTAAGGTCACAGAATAATTCTATGGTAAGGTTGCACAATTTATTGAAGATAAAATAACATTGTAAGACCGATAGAAGTGTAACCTAAATAGCTGTAATACCTTATCGTAAGTATCAAAATCAAACACTTCAATATAGGTAACATAACGGGTTATTTATCATTAAAAGATTATGTTCAAGATTCTTGGCCTTACCTAGCCCAAGCCCAGTCAATAAACTTTTCAATGTAATAGATATACAGGGTTATTTGTAAAACACCAGCAATCCAGCATCCTTAAAAGGGGTCATTAAACTCATCATTATGAACAACTATTAATAATAATAATAATATAATCCTCCTGACCGAATTTCGGTCACAGCGGCCAGTCTCAACGGAGACTAGCCAACTACGCAGGAGATATTATAGTGCACAAGTGTGTGCGCAAACACAGGTGCACTCTCTATTCCCTCACTCTCATAGTCCGATGGGACGGCCTTCCGACACGATCGGAGAGAGGTCAGGCGCAGGGCCAACGGCTTTACGTGCTTTCCGAGGCACGGAGTAAGTGATAATTAATTTATAAAACGCACTTAACTTACGAAAAGTCAGAGGTGCGCGCCTTGGGTTCGAACCCGAGACCTCAGACTTGCCAGTCAACGGTCACAACCACTAGAACAACTATTACTATGGGACCAACCCTGAAGTCGCAAAAAAAATAACAGTTGTTCCATACATGTCACATGACTCGACAAAACGTATGGAACAGCTGATTTTTTTTTGCGATTTCAGGGTTGGTCTCATAGTAAAAGTTGTTCATAATGATGAGTGTAATGACACCTTTTAAGGATGCTGGTGTTTTACAAATAACGCTGTATAATATAAACCAGCTTATAACTGTCGCACTGCAGGGCAAAGGCCTCTTCTCAAACAGAGAAGGATCGAGCATTAATCACCACGCTAGCTCACTGCGTGCTAGCGATTTCAGATTAGAAGTCCAGGATTCCTTATGATGGTTTCCTTCACTGTTGATCAGTGCTAGCGTAGTAGTATGACCGTTGGACTGCCAAGTCAAAGGTTCGAAACCCAAGCACGCACGTCGCACAGCTCTGACTTTCATCGGATTCATTTCATTCGGATTCATGTGCGTATTAGAAATTAATTATCGCTTACTAAAACGATGAAGGAAAACATCGTGAGGAAACCAGCATGCCTGAGAGGTTTTTTCAACGGTTTGTAAAGCCATATCAGAGGCCTACGGGCGGTTTAAACTCTGACACCAGATTGTTCATTAACCATTCGACAAGAAAGAAAGAAAGAAATTCTGTGGTCATCATCCTCCTAGCCTTTTTTGTTGTATAATTGACTTAGAGAATTGATACTAGCTATAGTTTTTCTTGAACGGCAAAAACCGCAATGATTCATTCAAATAAACATCATAGAAATTCTAATTACTCTACATATTATTACGATTTACATTAAATCAATTAATTACAATTAAGTTGTAGGTACCTACTTTTATCGACGGAAAAGGAAATGACAAAGTGATTAGATAATTAATCGTTGTGCCTGTTTCATAGACAATGCATTTGTTTTTATTATAAACATCATTTAATATTGTTGTTGATTGAAGCATTTGCCTGGGCGTAATTTAGAAGTTTTTTTATGGTTTATACAAATAAATAATTTCTGCAAATATAATTAATTACTTACTTAGGTACCTATTTAATATTTTTTGGTGGTCAAAAAATAAAAAAAGATTACTCAATGCCCATCATTTTTTAACCCTTTAACCCCCGACGCTAAGAGGGGTGTTATAAGTTTGACGTGTCTGTCTGTCTGTGGCATAGTAGCTCTCAAACCACAGATTAGGTACTAAATAGTCCCAAACGGATGAATCGATTTTGATTTAAGTAGTAGGCTAGCTGAAAAACTTGGATATAGAGATCTGATCCACGCAGGATGAATGCCATATGAAATGATGATTTAAGTAGTAGGTACCTATATTTTTTTTTCAAAGCTAACTCGATCGAGTGTTCTTTGCTAAAAAAAATGGGGCTTTTCTGAATTAAGTAAGTATTTTTTAAATTTTCTATTTATATCACGACGAAAGGACGTTAAAATAAATATCACTTTCGATCTTTACAATTCTCTGTTCGCTTCGGTAGACGAATTGTATTGATTACAATAGGGGATCGGACAATTTTTCAGAAAGTATTTAAAATTACTCATTATGGATATATAAAGCTATGAAAAAAATTTTTTTAATCAAATAAAATCATTTAAGTACATAAAACCATGTCCAAAAGTTATTATTTAAAAAATGCCGCGAAAACGCTACAAGCGTCACACCGCGACGGGTGACGTCATTTGTTTGTCATTTAGAGGTTATGTTTATTACAAGTAGGTAACTAAATAGTTTTATGCTTGTGTTTTAGTTGCCAAATGATATAGAAAATTAAATGAATATTTTTTTATGACTATTGTCTCTATCCAACACTTTTTTTAGATACAAAACACATTATTTACCAGTGATGCAACGGAAGCGTCTTAACGGAAGCAGAAACGGAAACAGATGTCAAAAGTAAATCTTAGCGGATGCGGATGCGAATGCGGAAGCGGAAGCGGAAGTGTTAATACTATGAAGAAAAAACACATTTTAATTTTTTAATAAAAAGTAATTTGGCCGCTGTTACACCTTTGAGTCTATTTCGGTGTTCTTCATATAATTTAAACCAGCTCCGCTAAATAATTGCTCACTGGCTACGCTGCTGGTGGAGCTGATAAGTATTGGCGAACTATTGGCAATACAGTGCCCCCGCGCACCTCGCTGTATTCTCCGTTTAGAGTTCTGTTATAAAGTTGCGGAACCAGAAACGGAAACAGAAGTGAAAAAGCTTGCGGAACTTCTGCAGAAGCGGAAGCGGAAGCAGAGTTCTGCTGCAACACTATTATTTACCACGCACAATACAACTTGTTTGTTACTAACTTGACTTGTTTTGATTCGAATGACTTCCTATGCTGTGATTGGTGTTGCGCTTGAAGTTTAGAACAGATTAAAAAGATTAGAATTATTGTATTTTATTTATTGATTTAAAAATATAAATCATTGATATTTCCCAGAAATATTTAATGAGTAATAGTTTTATTTTATAAACATTTTTTCTAACTAAGTTTCGGATTTTTTTGAGATTAGTGTCCGGTTGCCTATTGCAATCCTATAATATCTCTTGTTACAAACTACTTTGAACATCACCTTTTTAGATTACCTTTTTGGATTTCTATTTTGTATTCTAAATTCAAAAAGTAATGACAAGTGTAAAAAACACTAGTGGTCGATACGGGTTCACCTGGATTTTAAGAGTTTTAAATTGTATCTTGCAAATAAACTGTGGTTACCGTTTCCAGCGCCTTATTTCTAGTTAGTTACACGCCGTAAGTAACATCTCTATTAGATTACCTTTTTTCATTGTTTTTGTTATGGCAGCGGCGAGACACAATGGAAGTTGATAAAATGATAACATAAAACGGCATTGAAAAAAAAAAGTATCTAAATAATAACTAACGCCTACTCATGGATTGATTTCTGGAATGCCCGACTAGTTTCGGACCCAAACGCCAAAAAGTGGGCTGAAATGATGATCTTCTCCATCTTATCGTGTGGTTGATGAACAACCTGGTGTCAGAGTTTAAACCGCCCGTAGGCCTCTGACATGGCTTTACACACCAATGAAAAATCTCTCAGGTGTGCTGGTTTCATCACGATGTTTTCTCTCACCGTTTTAGCAACTGATAATTAATTTTTAATACGCACATAACTTACGAAAAGTCAGAGGTGCGCGCCTTGGGATCGAACTCGAGACCTCTGACTTGTCAGTCGACGGTCATACCCACAGAAATCTAAATAATAAGGCACAGATAATAAAATAGTGGAGGTAGGGGCGACATTTTTCAGTTTTTGCCCCCGCCTTGGAAAAATTCAAGAACCGGGGTTGGTTTTACACCCATCATCTGCCTAGCCTTATCCCAACTATGTTGGGGTCGGCTGCCAGTCTTACCGGATGCAGCTGAATACCAGTGTTTTACATGGAGCGACTGCCTATCAGACCTCCACAACCCAGACACTGGGTTACACGATACCCCTTGGTAAGACTGGTCAGACTTTCGGGCTTCTGACTACCCGTAACGATTGTCAAAGATTTACAATTGACAGCCGGAGCCAACAGCTTAACGTGCTATCCGAGGCACGGAGAGTGATAATTAATTTATAAAACGCACATAACTTACGAAAAGTCAGAGGTGCGCCGCCTTGGGTTCAATTGCCAGTCAACGGTCACTACCACTAGGCTATCACGACTCCAAATGTAAAAAAACAAGGGCCTAAATATATTACCGTTATATAAATACATCAGTGTGCTTACCGTAGATAAATTAGCAATTCAGATTGCATTCGTCTCGCCCAACACGAGAATGTAGTCGGATTACCTATTTATAAAATATAAACTGCTTATGTAACCTTGGCACCTTGGCCATTCGATATTCATTTTGGTAATATTATGCATCTAATATCCTGCCTAGCTATGTATCATCTAATAGCTCAGCGAGCTGTGCTGATGCTGCTGCTGCGGCCGCGGAAATCCTCAAACGGCGCAAATATAGCAACATTATTGGTTGCTATATCTTTGAGCCGTTTGGGGTTGAAACCCTAGGTCATGGGGTCAGAGTGCGCGTCTCCTGTACAAGGAAATTCCTCGGAGACTAGTCGACGTTAAGCTGTTGGCCCCGGTAGATTAGACAGTCGTTACGGGTAAGTCAAAAGCCCGAAAGTCTGACAACCAGTCTCACCAAGGGGTATCGTGTAACCCAGTATCTGGGTTGTGGAGGTCTGATAGGCAGTCGCTCAAGTAAAACACTGGTATTCAGCTGCATTCGGTAAAACTGGAAGCCGACCCCAACATAGTTGGGAAAAGGCTAGGCAGATGATTTATCAACAACAAAAACAGAATGCAGTGCATGTCTAAATAACGCGTGCATGTCTGAGATATTGTGAGGTCATACACTTTCAAAGCTGAAGGTCGACAGCCTCTGTGTAGGACCCTTTCCTTATAAATGACGTATACATAGTTATATACATTCAATCTTTCTGTTTAAATACCTATTTGTATCAGACATATTGGAAGGGCCTGATAGTTCCCTCGGGGTGCGATTTTTGTCAACTTTTTTTTTATCATCTTTTTATCGTATATCATCATCAAGAGTCGTGATAGCCTAATGGTTTGACCGTTCGACTGGCAAGTCAGTGGTCTGGGGTTCGAACCCAAGGCGCGTAAGATATGTGCGTTCTATAAATTAATTATCACTCTCCGTGCCTCGGATAGCACGTTAAGCTGTTGGCCCCGGCTGTCCATTGTAGATCTTTGACAGTCGTTACGGGTAGTCAGAAGCCCGAAAGTGACAACCAGTCTTACCAAGGGGTATCGTGTAACCCAGTATCTGGGTTGTGGAGGTCTGATAGGCAGTCGCTCCGTGTTATACACTAGTATTCAGCTGCATCCGGTAAGACTGGAAGCCGACCCCAATACAGTTGGGAAAAGGCTAGGCAGATGATGATCATCATCATCATCATATTATCGATAAGATATCTACTTTCATATAATTTGACGTTACAAATTGAACTTGCAGTAGTGCCCGAATGTTTTTTGAATGCTCCATGGGTGTTACCGAACGGGAATGACCGCTTTTAATCATTTGCTGGCAAAATGAAGCGACGGACGATTAGCAATCCTAGCAAACGCAACAAAGGAGATTTGCAACCAGATTAACAGTTATTTAATACCAATACGTCTAGACTAGACAAAGAAATTCAGAAAAAAATGACCTTGTAATGTTAAAAAAGTAACAGTGAGGTAGTACTTGTAATGTAATAGAGTATGAAGCAATACCTATTATAGTGTTGTGGTAATAAAATAACTGTTCCGTATCCACATTCACCGCTCACTTGAAACCTTGGCGTGACATTCTTGACATTTTTAAACAATTTAAATTTCGAATTCTTTGTTTGTAAACACGTTTTTTTTTCTCACCCATGTGTGGCCACTACACGACACTGGCAGAAATTGAAGTCATCAGCAGATTGCCATAAACAAGAAAAAAAAATTTAAAAAAATGTTCTTCCTTTTAAATCTTTTTTTAGGATTCCGTAACCAAAGGGTAAATCGGGACCCTATTAGGTACTGAGTCTGTCAATCTGTCTGTCACTAGGCTGTGTAGTGCTCCAGCAATTTGTGACCCTCTGACGCAAATAGGCGAATACCTACTCGTAAAGATCCTACCTAATCGTGTTGCGGAGTATTGTAATGAAGATGAAGAACTTTGAAACGTCAAATTTGATAATATTTGGAACAGTATTTTTTTTTATCGTGTGGTTGATGAACAACCTGATGTCAGAGTTTGAACCTACTCTCGTGCAGGTTTCATCACGATGTTTTCCCTCACCGTTTTAGCAACATTAATTTATAATTAAAACTAGAAAACGATAAAGGAAAACGTCGTGAGGAAACCTGAGAGATTTTTCATTAGAGCCCTACGGGCGCTTTAAACCTTAAACTCTGACACGGTAGTTCTGTTGTTGTTGTTTGCTCCTTAGGCCTTCTCCTCGCCGTAAGTATGGGCGGTAAGGTTAACCCACGCTCTAATAGAAATATTGCTTCTTTCGAAGAAACAAAACAATCGCGGAAGACCTTTTAAACTTCAGTAAGTTATAAACCGCAATTAGACGCAAGCCATATGTACAACGCCATCTAGTGACGCGTTGAAGCACATTGCCATTGTAAGGCTCCGATTTATACTTTGATTATTGAAGTATTTTTTGTATACATTGATAATAAATTAGTAACAGCTTATTATAGTCTATCACTTGCAACTTGCTTTTACTTACATACCTATTAATTATCTACTAGTAAATCATACAGCCACATATAAATAAATCAACGTGTTATTGATACACAAGTGCATTTTGTAGGCTTTTACCTATGTGACTATTAATTTAAGCAGCTTTTCCCGCTGCTTAGCTTCCCGTTGCTCCTTCAAAAACCAAAAGATGGCTCGGACAGACGCTAATTAGTATAATTAGGCCTTGGAAAAAATTATTCAAAACTTTTCAAACTTATTACAAAAATGTATTCATCTACGAATAAGTGCTGCCATCTAATATTAATTGTAGAAACTAATGTATTTTCTGAAAACATTGTTGTCTCATTAAAATCTATAATTAAAGAAGGAAATACATTGTTTTATGATTAACGGGAAGTGTTTGATAGTAATTATTAACATTTAACATTTCCTACTATTTATCTGGTCTAAAAATAGCACCAAATAAGGCGTTCAATAAACTTCTAAACACATGCGCCATCTATTCATTTATTCAAACGACCAAATTAGGTTGAACATTGCATGCCCATTTCTATTCTGAACGCAGAGACTTTTTAACTTATTTGTGTTATGTTGCCATAGATTTGCTTTCTCTCTCTAGCATGTGACTGTTGCATCTCTTGTTTCTTTTCAAAAAGCTCGCGCACTTCGCATGATGATAAATGGCGAACGCTCTTGACATTTCGTACTAATAACAAAATGTTAAATTCTGCTATCGGTTGATAATATTTACGTTTTATAAATAAAACAAAATGGTTTTTCGCGTAAATAAGACTTTATCGACTACCAGCTGATCGTGTGAAGTGCATAAAACTTTAAAAACTAAAAAGGAATACACCTAGTCAAGTGGGTCGAGAAATCTCAATATACCAAAAAAATATGAATAAATCTAACAATTTTAAATAAATAAATGCTCTGTAGATAACATTCAGTGCTATAAAAATGTTTTTCGCCTCTGTTTTGATTGAGAAAATATTTTTATCGTAATTTGAACTGTACAGTGTTTTTTTTTTCGTAATTATGTTATAAAGCATGATTAATTTGAAATAAACTATAAAATAGATCAATGCAGACGGATATTAGATAACGTAAACAGTGTTTATTTAATTTCCAAATAGTGTGGTTCAAATAGCTATTTGTGGTTTGTGGCGTTGTAAAATATACCACTGAAGCAAGCAGTTATTACTTAGGAATTATGCCTATTATCGTTGCCAAAGAGTCATAAAAAAGTTTATAGTGCTAACTTTTGGCGCCAAATAAAAAATTTTGGTGAAGTGTATCATTTTATTGTGATATGAATTTGAGTTTTGGAAATTAAAATGGTTACGATGAATTCATCGGAAAAGGCGGCACCAAAGGCCTGTCAACAAGGTCCATCCAGGTAAGACTACATAGTATATTCATCATATTACATAAAATAAGTAAATTTAAATAAAGAACACATACCAATTAATAAAATCTCATCGGCTTACCCTAGAGGGTTTTTATAAATACTGTTTGAGGGATATAAAAACTTCTCTGAAACAATTTTTTATGTTTATTTACATTTTTTTTTATCAATAATTGATTGGAAGGTGACCCCAACAAAAATGGGGTGTAATGTAATGAGGCTAGGAGAATGATGATGAATATAAAATTCATCCTCTTTCTTTCTCCGCCCCTAAAACGACACTCTGACCTATATAAGTTCCCTAAACCTACTTACAGAAAAGGCATAAGCACTGCTACCCTTTACTTATCTGTTTATACTGTTTTCTTGGTACCACTTAATAATTTCCAGTAATTTTATGTTTCAAACAATAATATGGTATGGTTGATGAACAACCTGGTGTTAGAGTGTAAACCGCCCATAGGCCTCTGACATGGCTTTACACACCATTGAAAAATGTCTCAGGTGTGTTGGTTTCCTAACAACATTTTCCTTCACCGTTTTAACAAATGATCATTAATGTCTAATACGTACATGAATCCAAGAAGTCATAGGTGCATGCATGCCTGGGTTTCGAACGTACGAGCTTTGACTTGGCAGTCCAACGGTAATACCACTAGGCTATCAATGCTAATCTGGAATAAAGTTGAGCGGGCACACCGTTAATGGCAATAGGCTGAATACGGTGAAATGAGAGTGTACTGCATACACCTCTGCCTACCCCCTCTAGGGAATACAGGCGTGAGTCTATGTTATGGTCTTTGGTCAAAAAAAGCTTAAGAATCATCTGAAGTGACAAATTTTGCTTAACTTCAGAGAGTGCAATGAGTGTCTAAGTGCAAGCAGGTACTTTTGTTAAAGACTTTTTTGTGTACTTTAGTTAAAGCGTTTTTCTTTCCTTCCAGAGACAATTCAAAATGCATAAAAGAAGAAAAAGAAAAGGACAGAGACAAGAAGGATGCTGCGTCTCATCCCCCCGGGGTGCAAGCGTTGATGTCGACTATACCATCACCCGAAGAATCTCCTAACTATTTGGTATACAAAAAGGTAAGTACTAAAAGGTTTTAAGGGTCCTATAGTGCTACTAAACCACTCGCTCACACATTGAAGATAGGTATCACTGAATATATTTTTGGCAATTTTTTACATATCAGCTTATTAAATAATAATAAGAAAAATTTGAAAAAACAACTGATACGGAACCGTCGAACCCACGATCTTTGACGTACCGTGTCGACGCTCTGACCGCTGAGCCACCGTATCCCACCAGAATCAGTTGAAATTTCAAATCTCTTTCTACGCCTAGGGCGTGTGGTAATATCTATCGGAATACATTACGTACGTACTTTTTTTTTTTTAATAATCATAAAAATCTGTCTCTCGTTTTGCGTCGGTCGGGACTCGGGGGTCACCCCGCAACTCAAAAGGATCTGATCATAGAGTATTCAAGAAAATATAGAGTGATAACGTCAACCACATTTCCTTGTGCGGAGCGAAAGCAGGTCTCGCCATAGAAATGTTAAAATGTCATTTTTTCAAATTAAGTTTTCTAGACGTTTTTCAAAATTTTACTCAGCAGTTAACCATGATATAAGCTAAAATGTAACTTTTTCGCTCGTGGAGCCTAGTTGAACCGCAGTCGATCGAGGTATGATCGCAAACGGAGCTCGTGTCGCGGCCGCGTTGTTCATACCCGTGCTCACGGTTCATACTTCTATAGGGTTGCTCTATTTTTTTTTATATACTCTAAGGATCTGATATTCTAAAGTTAGATCAGTTGTCAGGATTTTATGAGGGTACCTACTAGCTCCCAGGAGCGTGCACAGACATTTTCGACAGGGTCATACAAATCCTACTTAGTTTTACTAATTCGTCGTCTGCGTCGTATCTGTCAGGGTAGGCAATGTCTTTTTGCCTATATGAACTGCATTCCCCTGCTGACTCCCTATATCGACTGTCAAAGATTTTAATGACAGCCAGGGCCAACAACTTAACGTGCTTTCCGAGGCACGGAACTGACTCCCTAGATCGACATATCGACTGTCAGATCTTAATGATTTGACTTAACATACTTTCCGAGGCGCGGAGCAGGTGATAATTAATTTCTAATAAGCACAGAAATCATGCCTACTGCTACTACCTACTGATTTGCTAGTCAACGCTCATACCACTAGACTATCACTGCATAGCTTCTATAAGATGAAATCAACTTTTCTAACAGGAAGGCAATTGTCCTATCGTAGAGTTCTGGAATTACCGACATTAAAAAAACAAACGTTAATAATAAATTGTGTCTATCGCCACACCGGAAATACGTGGCGGAATGTGCGGCGGAAACGTCAACTTACTTGTATTTCCGGTAGAAATCTACTATGGGAGATTACTTCTATTTCATTCATTCAATAGGTACTTATACGAGTATCAACAATAATTACTATCTTGTTTGTCAGCTGTGATAAGCTAGTGCCAAGTCAAAGCTCGTAGGTTCGAAGCCCGGGCCAGTACCCACCTCTGACTTATTGAATGAATGTGCGTATTAGAAATTGTGGTTAGAATTAGTTAATTAGAATGTGTGGTTTCCGGCCTAAGAATAGAACCGCCCCTACTCGCCCCGCGGGTGTCATAAGAAGCGACAAAGGGAAAGATCCGGACATGATCCGGAGGATGGGCAGCAGCATCCTTCTGTGTAACAGCAATCGTCTGCTACTGCGATCGCCAACCCGCTTGCCCAGCGTGGGTGTTATGGGCAAATACCTCCAATGATCGCACAATAGTGGCGCGCATTGGGAGAGGCCTATGTTCAGCAGTGGACTTCTTCTTTCTTTATCGTATGGTTGATGATCAACCTGGTGTTAGAGTTAAAACCGCCCGTAGGCATATCATCATCTGCCTACCCTTTTTACTATGTTGGGGTCGGCTTCCAGTCTTACCGGATGCAGCTGAATACCAGTGTTTTACATGGAGCGACTGCCTATCAGACCTCCACAACCCAGATACTGGGTTACACGAGACAGCCGGGGCCAACAGCTTAACGTGCTATCCGAGGCACGGAGAGTGATAATTAATTTATAATACGCACATAACTTACGAAAAGACAGACCAAAAAGCTCTACCCCAAAAGGCTCAAATATACATAAATCCGCTTTTTAGCTAAATAAAAAAAATTGAGGTTTTTGAGTTTTTCTGTGTATTTATTATGTTAGCATTCTATTGGACCCATTTTTAACCGACTTCCCAAAAAGGAGGAGGAGGTATGTTTTTTGTTTTCTATGTATGTACATCGATTACGCCGCGGCGTGATTCTTTTTTGTTCGACGCGAAATAGCTGCCAGGTCCCATAGAAATATTGTCATGGTCTGTGATCATGGACTTACGAGATATGGAACGGAACTCCTCGTAGGATAATAGCAGAATTGTCGTAACAAGTAATATTGCTTTGTTTATACGTGCAGTCGATGGCTGGAGGAACGGAAACGTTTTGGAGTCGATTCCAAGTCAAGTTCTAGCCTCTTTAATTGACTTGGAACCGACTCCAAAACGTTTTAAAGTTATTTCAAGCTTTTTAGTTCCTTTTGAAGTCGGTTTTATTGTTTTACTAACCTTATCTAGCTGGTAAAATACACAGGACCATATTTGTAAATTGAACACCTATCAATCAAGAAGATTGTATATTTATCTCATACTACAATAGATATTATGACTAGACAGTTTATTTTGTCCTGCCAATGTTTAAAAAATCAATGCGCAGGCGCACGTGATCTTGACACTGTAGCGTTGTGAGAACTTAGCGTGCGAGCATATTGGTCGGCTAATGTTTAAAGGAGTTCCACTAAAGAGGAGGTTATTAATACGATTTGTATTTTTAGGGACCTCAAAAGGAACAAATGGAACCCTTGTGGGATCACTTTGTTGTCCGTCTATCTGTCTCTGTCAAAACTGTACGCGTGAAGGTATCAAATTGAAATTAAAACCATATTTTTTTTTTTTTTCTTATACATGGGGATAGATTTATTTATCCAGGAATTAACAATTAATAATACATTTAAAAATAAAATTAAAACTACATAACAATTATTTACAAATTAAGTCTACTTATAAACCTAATAAATACGAAAACAAAAAAAAACATTAAGAATTATATACAAAAATTACGCAAAGGCGTCGAAAAATTCCTCCCCATCACCGTCATCTGCAGGCAGCGTGCCCAGAAGGCTGGCAGCATTGCCACGCTGAATGGCAATGCTGATTCTTTGAGCAAAGAAATAGCCAGCCTTCTGATCACGTGTGCTGTCGATTAGTCTCCTAAACCATAATTATATTAAGTTTACTAAATTTTTGCTGAAACTTTGTAATGTTGTTCTCCTTCAATTGGTTTAGTTCGATTTTTCATAACTAAGTACATCTTAAATTCATTGATTTTAAATTTAAGTAATTCAATCAACTTCAATGTGCGAGCGAGATAGCAGATTAGCGCGAAGAGGCGCGTTAATACATCAGATGTTGTGAGTTTTTTATTTATATATATTTAAAGGACATGTAACTGCCTGGTTGGTCTAGTGGTAGCAAGCGCGACTGCTGAGCATGAGGTCCTGGGTTCGATCCCCAAATCGGGCAAAGTGTTATTGAGTTTTTCCATTAGGAAATTCTCAGTAGCAGCACGGAGTCTGAAATTGTGCCTGGTTAATGGTAATAGGCTCGCCCCCTATTACATGGGACTTATAACATAGCTGGCGAAACGTGGGTGTACTGCACACCTCTGCCTACCCCCTCTGAGGAATACAGAGTCTATAAAAAAATTATTAAAGGATTTGTATGTTTGTTATAGATGGAGGCAATAATCGAAAAAATGCAAGACGAAAACACAGGCGTTCCAGTCAGAACTGTTAAGAGTTTCATGACGAAAATACCTTCGGTGAGTAATGAGGGCTTGTTTGCTGCGCAGGAGTCTCTTTTTAACCGACTTGAACAAAAGGAGGTTCTATAGAGAGCAGAGATTTTATCAACGGCAGGATTAATTCAACCTGCGTAATGCGTGAGTAGAGTGTGTCGTGTGGTTTCCGGCCTAAGAATAGAACCACCTCTACTCGTCCCGCGGGTGTCGTAAGAAGCGACAAAGGGAAAGATCCGGAGGATGGGCAACAGCATCCTACTGTGTAACAGCAATCATCTGCTACTGCGATCGCCAACCAGCTTGCCCAGAGATTTTGGGCAAATACCTCCAATGAGCGTACAATAGTGTAGTGGCGTGCATTGGGAGAGGCCTAGGTTCAGTAGTGGACTCATCATCTGCCTAGCCTTTTCCCAACTTTGTTGGGGTCGGCTTCCAGTCTTACCGGATGCAGCTGAATACCAGTGTTTTACATGGAGCGACTGCCTATCAGACCTCCACAACCCAGATACTGGGTTACACGATACCCCTTGGTAAGACTGGTTGTCAGACTTTCGGGCTTCTGACTACCCGTAACGACTGTCAAAGATCTACAATTGACAGCCGGGGCCAACATCTTAACGTGCTATCCGAGGCACGGAGAGTGATAATTACTTAATTAAGTGGATTAATACTCGATAACTCGATGTCGTGGTGGCGCATTGGTTACGGACCCGCTTTACAAGCGAGTGGGTGTGGGTTCGAACCTGGCATGTACCAATGTGACTTTTTCAATGTCATATTATGTACTTTCTTAGATATTCTAAGACACCACTGACTAACGGTGAAGGAAAACATCGTGAGGAAACCTGGACTTAATAGTCTGACGCCAACACGCAGTGAGCTAGCGTGGTGATTAATGCTCGATCCTTCTCTGTATGAGAAGAGGCCTTTGCCCTACATAGGGACAGTTACAGGCTAATTTATTTATTATTTATAATCCTCGATAATTAATAGATGGCGCTAGGAGCGCTGATAAACGCAACTTCGTAACTCTATTTTCAATCTGCAGGTGTTCACCGGCTCTGATCTGGTGGCCTGGTTGGCTCGTCACCTGCATTTAGAGGATACGCAGGAGGCCCTGCACGTGGCCCATCTGCTGGCAGCACATGGGTACCTGTTCCCGATTGATGACCACTGTCTCACTGTGAAGAATGATAATACTTACTACAGGTAAGAGAACATTTGCTAGTTAGGTTATGAGGTGTTAAACACCCACATTTGAAATTATTTCATGAGGTGTTAAACACCACGTTTGCAATTCTTTCTTGGGGTGTTAAACACCCACATTTGAAATTATCTCATGAGGTGTTAAACACCCACATTGGAAGTTATTTTATGAGGTGTTAAACACCCGAATTAGTAATTATTTCGTGAGGTGTTAAACACCCACATGTGCAGTTACGTTATGAGGTGTTAAACGCCCTCATGTGCAGTTACGTTATGAGATGCTAAACACCCATATATTGTCCTATGTTATGAGTGTCAAACTTCCATATTATACCAGTTAAGTCACGAGGTTTTAAACACCTCGCCTCTTCTTCACCGCCTTAATCAACTGGCACTTGCCAGTTATTTTATGAGGTATTAAGCATCTACATTGTGCTAGTTAGGTTATGAGGCGTTAAGCACCCATATTATCGGTTCTATAATGAAACGCCCACATTTTGCAAGTTATGTTATGTTTAGAGGCGCTGAACACATATGTATATATGTATTTGAACTAATTTTAAAGCTTTTACAGTATATTATGAGGTGTTAAACGCCCACATATTGCAGAAACAAGCTTTCTATGTACGTTAATGTGTTATATTATGTTGTTTCAGATTTCAAACTCCATATTTCTGGCCATCTAATCAATGGGAGCCAGAAAATACTGATTATGGTATGTTTGTATACACATCTTTAATAAATAAATAAATCAGCCTGTAACTGTCCCTATGTAGGGCAAAGGCCTCTTCACTTACAGAGAAGGATCGAGCATTAATCACCGCGCTAGCTCACTGCGTGTTGGCGTCAGACTATTAAGTCCAGGTTTCCTCACGATATTTTTTTTGTGAAATTTTTACATGTTTCAACACATGTTAGCTTATTAAATATAAATATTTCATAAGAAATTTGAAAAAACAACTGATACGGATGGGATTCGAACCCACGATCTTCGGTGTACCGTGCCGACGCTCTAACCGCTCAGCCACCGTATCCCATCGGAATCAGTCGAAATTTCAAATCTCTTTATACGCCTAGGGGAATTTAATGTTTGTTCAATATATACAAAACTTGGAATTAAAGCCGAAGGTAGTTTTTGGCCGAAGCCGAAGGTTTGCCGAAGGAGGCCGAAGCAGAAGGTTCAGTTAGACACTATCCCTTTCAATTTTTTTATCATTTATTATCTTTTCATTACAGCCGTGTACCTATGCAAGCGTACAATGCAAAATAAGGCCAGGCTGGAGCTGGCAGACTACGAGGCAGAGTCGTTAGCACGACTGCAAAAGATGTTCAGTAGAAAATGGGAGTTTATTTTCATGCAGGCAGAGGCACAGAGCAAGGTATGTGTCCTAGGCTATGATAGCCTTATCCTCCTAGCCTTATTATTCCCAAACTTTGTTGGGGTCGGCTTCTAATCTAACCAGATGCAGCTGAATATCAGTTTTCTACGGAGCGACTGCCTATCTGACCTCAACCCAAAGGGATACGATATTCTAAAGTTAGATCGGTTGTCGGGATTTTATGAGGGTACGGACTCCCTATATCGACTGTCAAAGATCTTCATAACAACCGCGGCCAACGGCTTAGCATGCTTTCCGAGGCACGGAGCAGGTGATAATTAGTTTATAATGCGCACATAACATGTTGAGTTATGTGAACATAAATGTATGGAACAGCTGATTTTTTTGCGATTTCAGGGTTGGTCCCATAGTGAAAGTTGTTCATAATGATAAGTTTATTGGCCCCTTTTAAAGATGCTGGTATTTTTCAATTTCACCCTGTATAGATTATGGTCAATGACCTTGTTATTTTATTTTTTTTCTTGCAGGTTGACAAGAAACGGGACAAATTGGAGAGGAAGGTGTTGGATAGCCAGGAGCGAGCGTTTTGGGATGTCCACCGACCTATGGTAAGTTTCAACTGAACAATTTTGGAATTTTATAGTGCACAAGTGTGTGCGCAAACACAGGTGCACTCTCTATTCCCTCACTCTTATAGTCTGATGGGACGATAATCCGGATTCGCTTGCCTTACCTACTATTTGGTTTTTTTTTAATTTCCAATTTAAATAAATATAAGTAAAAATTTTTTTTTACGTAAAACGGTTTTGTCATTAGAACTAAAGCTGTGTACCAAATATCAGATCAATCTGTCAACAGGAAGGGGGTGAAATATCGATTACTAAACTACGATTACTATCGACTACTAAACAAAATAATAAACAGGTCAAGCTAAGTAATACCGTTTAAAAATCGTTGCCGCCGCCTTTTGTATGCCACCCGGGGCCATGAACCCTTCACGGTACGCAACTGGGTGGATATAACTACCATCTCGGACGGTTGAATGTCATCTGCCTAGCCTTTTCCCAACTATGTTGGGGTCGGCTACCCCTTGGTAAGACTGGTTGTCAGACTTTCGGGCTTCTGACTACCCGTAACGACTGTCAAAGATCTACAATTGACAGCCGGGGCCAACAGCTTAACGTGCTATCCGAGGCACGGAGAGTGATAATTAATTTATAAAACGCACATAACTTATGAAAAGTCAGAGGTGCGCGCCTTGGGTTCGAACCCGAGACCTCTGACTTGCCAGTCAACGGTCACCACCACTAGGCTATCACGACTCGGACGGTTGAATGTAAAATAATAAAATGCTCTTGTTGCAGCCCGGCTGTGTGAACACAACAGAAATGGACCCCAAGAAGCTGTCGCGCATCAACGCGCTCAAAGCCAAGCGGCTACGGCAGTGCCAGGAGCTAATACTACAGAACAATGTTAAGGTAAGGAATGGTATAGTTAGTTCAACTATAAATTACCCATTGCAGGTCACTACTTATTGTTCTCGCGGACCGATGTGAGTGTGCAACTAACATCGGCGATGTACTATCGTGGACAAAGCCGGTGCACCACTTTTAAGCTTAGAATCGCTTGTACTCGGCGTCCGAACGTAGCGGTAGCCCCGCTTCTACGCACGTAGCATCGTTCAAAGCATTTTGATTGCAAAGTGGTGCACCGTTAGTGTCCGCGATAGTACTTGTGAAACCAGTTATTAGCCTGCCGCTTATGCGCGGGGGAACAGGCTAGTACTTGTGCGTTTTAAGGTGCGCGTCCACATCAGTCGCATCGCACCGGACGCACCGGCCGCATGCGGTTAGGGATAGGTTTGGTTCATTCACTTTGGGTCCCCATTCGCTTTTTCAATTGACATCAGTATTAGGGAAAAGGTGGCATGAAAGAGCCAGTTTACTAAACGGAGCAAAAAAAAAATGTAGGTACTTTTAATGAAATAAATGATGTTTTTATCTCTTCATTTATTATTTATTTATTAAAGGAGGTAATAAAAATATATGAAAAACCTAAAACAACCTCCGTATACGGTTACGTACGCAAACCGCTCAAAAGTTCTACAATATTTTCGAAATACCCACTTCACATTTGTTGCAAAGCGAAGATATCACACAAATATTTCGCAATTTTTATCTTATTTATATTTCTGTTTTCTTTTAAGATTGTTTAAAAACTAAGATTTAATCGGATTTAATGCTTAGTTTTTGTAAATTTTAATAGGCGCCTTATTAGCCTGAAAGTGTCGTTACCTTCTTGTTAATATTGTCTGCTTTAGCATACATATTTTTGTAAAATTATATTATATCAATAAAGACTTTATACAACAAACCCATTGCAGGTTTTGGCCTGACCGTGGGCTGCCACAACCACTCAGATTATGCTTGTGTGAGATTCTAGATTATAAAGGGATGGGCTTGCCCTAAAAATCCTAAAAATAAAATATTAAAACTTGTTAATAATTAATAAAAGTTTCAATAAATTATTTTTGGATAATTATAATAGGCATGACGAAAGATTTTCAAATCTTCTTCCGTAATGTAGGTACACATTTACTATTTACGAAAAAACCTTTATTTTGGTAATAAACTTTAGTTTAACGAAGTATAAAGCCATTTTTCTAATATTTTTTCTATAGTGCGTCAAAAAAGCTCTCAGGTGTCATGGCGTCGACTTTGACGGCACGCTTAGGTAAACATGTCAAATATTCAATACAACAAAACAGTGTTGACAGCGGATTTTACTTAAGCTTGACGTCATACGCTGTGATTGCTGTTTCAGTCAAAATGGCGGATCGCAATATTTTAAGGTTTTTTTTTAATGAAAATTTTAATAATCTCATATTTTTAAATAAAACTGAAGCAGTGTTTGCTTTTTTTTATAAAAAAAATTATATTTTTTTTTGTATAATGTTTCCCCTAACATCATTAAATCGACGATTTTTTGATACTGTCGTCATGCCTATTATTGTAAGACAACATTTTTTCGATTCTCTAGGGGCGGCAGCAGCCCCCTCTGCCCTCCCTCCCCTTGAAAACGCCCTTGGACGACAGATTATGCATGCATAATACAATGTTTTTAATTTATTTAATTTTCTGGCTATTTACATGTCACCAAACCTATAATATAATCTTCCTATAGTATAATCTTCTTGTAGAAGCCCTTACAATTTCTACAGTGATTAAAAAATTGCGTTATTTTTTTTTCTAGAACAATCCGATCGTGACAATAACTAATCCACAAGAAAGCGAAGAGGAAATACAGAAGAAAAACTCAGAAAACACTATCAAAGAAAATGGTAAGAAAATTTAATAACGAAAGAAACTTTTATACCGATTTAATCTTCGTGTATTAAACTTATCTACAGCTTGGCAAAAAAGAGTCTGGAAAAATTGGGGGCGCCGCTGGCGCACTTTTCACACTACAATTCAAAATTACAAGTTATTTAGTGCTTACTTATTTCTATGACGAGTTTTTTGTCATTAATTATAATCAAATGAATCATTTTTATGTTATTTTAGTACTCACAAACTTAGTTTTTAAGATTTTTATTTTGAGTTCCAGCTGTCACCGCCTCAGACTCGTTTTTGCCAAGCTGTATATATAATTATATAAAAATGAATTGCTGTTTGTTAGTCTCGCTAAAACTCGAGAACGGCTTGACCGATTTGGATAATTTTGGTTCTGAAATATGTATGAAAGTCCAGGGAAGGTTTAAAAGGTGAGAAAAAGGGGTAGAGTAGAGTAGGATAGGCGTTGAAGTAAGATAATCAGGCGTACGAAGTCGTGCTGGGCAGCTAGTAAAAATAAATAAATCAATAAATAAATCTAAATAAATAAATCAGCCTGTAACTGTCCCACTACAAGGCAAAGGCCTCTTCTCATACAGAGAAGGATCGAGCATTAATCACCACGCTAGCTCACTGCAGGTTGGCGTCAGACTATTAAGTCCAGGTTTCCTCACGATGTTTTCCTTCACCGTTAGTCAGTGGTGTCTTAGATTAACTAAGAAAGTACATATGACATTGAAAAAGTCACATTGGTACATGCCAGGTTCGAACCCACACTGGGTATATACCTATGGGTATATTTTTTTTTTCTATTCTGCTATTCTAGATGGAGACAAATCCAATATATCAATAAAGGGTCTTGACAGACAACAAAGTGATCATATAAGGGTTCCGTTTTTTCCTTTTGAGGTACGGAATCCTAAAAATCATGAAAATCGGTCCAGCCGTTCTCGAGTTATAAATGTTCGAACAAACCAGACTTGCCGTGTTTATTATTTGGTTCAAATTTAGTAATCGATATTTCACCCCCTTCCTGTTGACAGATTGATCTGATATTTGGTACACAACTTTAGTTTTGATGACAAAACCGTTTTACGTAAAAAGAAAAATACTTATATTATTTTATGTAATAAGATTAAGACATGACGTCTTGCTTGTAATAAGATTGTTTTTATTTTTTACAGGAGAACCTTCCCAATCAGAAATAACAGTAACCTGCCTCCCGGAAGCTCAGGCAAAGACAACGCCGACCATAGAGCAGCAGATAGACTCGGCGAGACGTCAAGTGTGCATGCTGCGCGCGAGGCTGGAGCGACGCAACGTGAGGGTCAGCAAGGTGGCTGACATGTAAGTCATAATTTATCCTAATAATATTATAAACTGTGACGTCACCATCCCGCATGACGGGAACCTCTTAAAGGCCGAGAAAGATAAACAGATAAAATATCTAGACTTGGCCCGTGAGGTTGTCGACATGTGGGATGTGGACTCAGCTGTCATTGTGCTGATAGTCGTTTCAGTCCATGGATTAATATCCAAGAGCCTCGATCAACACCTCGATGCAGAAGGCGGTACTCCTGAACACGGCTCGCATAGTCAGGAGGTTCCTCTCTAGAGCCCTGACCACCGGTAGCTTGGACCCTGTTCCCGATACCGGTGGGCTACTATATTTTATATTTTTAAATGTATAATTTTTTTTTTATATATATTTAAAAATGTATTTTATATGTATAAATGAGAATTATAAACTGTTGTTATTACTTAAACGATTATAAAGAGTATGTTGTTAACTTTTCTATAGCATTAAGTGTGTGTTAAATAAACAAATATACATACATATAATAAATAATTCCTACCTCTTCGCACATTAATGTCTACCCTACTCTACACTACCCTACCTACCCCTACTCTACTATACCCCTACCCTGTCCCTACTCTACCCCTTCTCTGCTATAGCCCTACCATACCCCTACCCTACTCTACCCCTACCCTATCCCTACTCTACCCCTACCCTATCCCTACCCTACCCTTTCTCTGCTATAGCCCTACCCTACCCTATCCCTACTCTACCCCTACCCTACCCCTTCTCCACTTTACTCCTACCCTACCCTACCCTACCTCTACACTACTCTATCATACCTTAGGGGTATTTATTATACTATTCGGGACGGAGACAAATATAACAAATCAAAAACCATAAAAATCGGTCGATACCTGGGTGTACAGCATACACCTCTGCCTACCCCCTTTGGGGAATACAGGCGTGAGTATATGTATGTACATTAGGAAGACATTGTGAGCCAGATTGACCAGTCTATTTGTTTTAGGTTCATAGCATACTGCGAGCAGTATATCGAGTATGACGCGTTTCTGACGCCGCCTGAGTGGCCTAACCCTTGGATTAGTGATACTACCGACCTTTGGGATCAAGATAAACAGGGGTAAGTATTAAATCTTATCGCCAGCAACTTACCTAGGCGCAAACTTACTTACTGAAGTTAGGGTCTCGGATTTTTTTATTTATAGACTCACGCCTGTATTCCCCAGAGGGTAGGCAGAGGTGTGCAGTACACACAAGTTTCGCCGGCTATGTTATAAGTCCCATGTAATAGGGGGCGAGCCTATTGCCATTAATCGGACACAATTCCAAACTCCGTGCTGCTACTGAGAATTTCCTGATGGAAAAACCCAATAACACTTTGCCCGACCCGGGGATCGAACCCAGGACCTCGTGTTCAGCAGTCGCGCTTGTTACCACTAGATCAACGAGGCAGTCTATTAATACTATATTGTATTTTAATATGTTCTAATTGTGTGTAGCAAATAATATTTAATGTTATAAGGAGAACAATGCATAAATGTATACCTAATATATTTTAAAATTAGATTTATTAGTTCAAAACTGCCTCGTTAGTCTAGTGGTAGCAAGCGCGACTGCTGAGCACGAGGTCCTGGGTTCGATCCCCGGGTCGGGCAAAGTGTTATTGGGTTTTTCCATTAGAAAATTCTCAGTAGCAGCACGGAGTCTGGAATTGTGCCCGGTTAATGGCAATAGGCTCGCCCCCTATTACATGGGACTTATAACATAGCCGGCGAAACGTGGGTGTACTGCACACCTCTGCCTACCCCCTCTGGGGAATACAGGCGTGAGTCTATAAAATTAGTTCAAAAAAAAAAATTTAATTTTAAGGCCTCATTCTCTCTCCTACTTTTTTACCATGATGATCTCGTAGTTAATAAGTTACCATCTAACACTCACATTGTGGAATGCAATAAAGTTTTTGAATTTGAATTTGAAATGGTTTAAATGAACATTCCAGCAAGGAGCCACTCCCACTCCGGCGCGTGCGTCGCTGGTCGTTCAGCCTGCGCGAGTTGTTACAAGACCACGCCGGCAAGGAACACTTCGCCAAGTTCCTCTCCAAGGAGTTCAGTGGAGAAAATCTCAAGTAAGTATTACTTAATTTGGGCAGGCAACACTATTCTAATATATTGGAAGCCTAATAATGTATTACCACAGTATAATAATAAACACACAATAGCCTAGTGGTATGATCGTCGACTGAAAAGTCAGAGGTCTCGAGTTCGATCCCAAGGCACCTCTGACTTTTCGTAAGTTATGTGCGTATTATAAATTAATTATCAGTTGCTAAAACGGTGAGGGAAAACATCGTGATGAAACCAGCACACCTTAGCGATTTTTAACGGTGTGTAAAGCCATGTCAGAGGCCTACGGGTGGTTTAAACTCTGACACCAGGTTGTTCATCAACCATACGATAAGAAAGAAAGAAAGTGCTACTACTATAGAACACAATAAAGAACGAAAAAGGTTTTATTCCATAGAGTATTCAAGAAAATATAGAGTGATAACGTCAACCACATTGTCTTGTGTGGAGCGAAAGCAGGTCTCGCCATACAAATGTCAAAATGTCATTTTTTCAAATTATGTTTTCTAGACGTTTTTCAAAATTTAACTCATCCATTAACCATGATATAAGCTAAAATGTAACTTTTTCGCTCGTGGAGCCTAGTTGAACCGCAGTCGATCGAGGTATGATCGCAAACGGAGCTCGTGTCGCGGCCGCGTTGTTCATACCCGTGCTCACGGTTCATACTTCTATAGGGTTGCTCTATATTTTCTTATATACTCTAAGGTTTTATTCCCTCTGGGCAGAGGTACAGTCAACCGCACGTCAGTGGTAACAATTTGACATTGACAGCACCCTTATTACGTAGCAGTAAAGGATATTTTTGTAGTTCAGTGTCACTACTGTCATGCGGTTACTGTACGTACAGCTTGGCAAAAAAGAGTCTGGAAAAATTGGGGGCGCCGCTGGCGCACTTTTCACACTACAATTCAAAATTACAAGTTATTTAGTGCTTACTTATTTCTATAAAGAGTTTTTTGTCGTTAGTTATAATCAAATGAATCATTTTTATGATAATTTAGTACTCACAAACTTAGTTTTCAAGATATTTATTTTTAGTTCCAGCTGTCACCGCCTCAGACTCTTTTTTGCCATGCTGTACACAATACGTACACAAACAAGAAAAAAAATATGGTTAAATAAATAAAATTGAAAGACCATAACATACCTACAAACCATTGCGACGAAAAAAACGTCTGCAATAATTGGGGGCGCCACTGGCGCACTTCTCATACTACAATAAAGTGTAATACCAGGCTCGAACCCACACCCACGCGTGTAAAGCGGGTCCGTAACCAATGCGCCACCACGTCACATCAGTTATTATTAAAGTTATTAATATAAGATTTAATCTTACAGATTCTGGTTAGCTGTCCAGGAGTTGAAGGCGCTCCCGATCCGCCGAGTCGCGGGTCGGGCTAAAGAGATCTGGAAGGAGTACTTTGCTGCCGACGCTCCATCGCCCATCAATATCGATGCTGCCAGCAGGTAATAGATTAAAACCAGCCTGTAACTGTCCCACTGTAGGGCAAAGACCTCATACAGAGAAGGATCGATCCTTCTCTGTATGAGTAGGGTAAGAGTAAGTGTAGGTAAGAGTAGAGTAGGGTAAGTGTAGAGTAGGGTAGAGGTAAAGTAGGGTAAGTGTGGAGTAGGGTAGAGGTAAAGTAGGGTAAGTGTAGAGTAGGGTAAGGGTAGAGTAGGGTAGAATAGGCGTTGAAGTAGGATAATCACGCGTACGAAGTCGCGCCGGGCTATAATAAATAAATAAATAAATCAGTCTATAACTATCCCACTGCAGGGCAAAGGCCTCTTCTCATACAGAGAAGGATCGAGCATTAATCACCACGCTAGCTCACTGCGTGTTGGCGTCAGACTATTAAGTCCAGGTTTCCTCACGATATTTTCCTTCACCGTTAGTCAGTGGTGTCTTAGATTAACTAAGAAAGTACATAAGACATTGAAAAAGTCACATTGGTACATGCCAGGTTCGAACCCACACCCACGCGCTTGCAAAGCGGGTGCAAACGTTTTTAAATATTTCTTTTCTTCATCATATTATGGTTGATGAACAACCTAGGTCAGAGTTTAAACCGCTTGTAATCTTCTGACACACCGTTGAAAAATCTCTCAGGTGTGCTGGTTTCCTCACGATGTTTTCCCTCACCGTTTTAGCAAGTGATAAATAATTTCTAAAACGGCTACTGGTCTGGTGCATGGGTTTCAAACTTACGACCTTTTACTTCGCAGTCCAACGGTCAATAATTAGGCTATTAATGCTTTTTAAAATATATTTAAGAATAAATAATTTCATAATATTTCTTTTACAGGGAATTGACTCGTCAGAAAGTGGAATCAGGCGCAGCAGACAGATATTGCTTCGATCAAGCGCAGGTAAGGTTATCAGTATAAGAGTTCCGTGATTTAAAAAAAAACAATTAATTATTTTTATTTAACGGTCGTACCATTATCACTGCTTTTTAATAAATTAATTATCACTCTCCGTGCCTCGGATAGCACGTTAAGCTGTTGGCCCCGGCTGTCAATTGTAGATCTTTGACAGTCGTTACGGGTAGTCAGAAGCCCGAAAGTCTGACAACCAGTCTTACCAAGGGGTATCGTGTAACCCAGTATCTGGGTTGTGGAGGTCTGATAGGCAGTCGCTCCATGTAAAACACTGGTATTCAGCTGCATCCGGTAAGACTGGAAGCCGACCCCAACATAGTTGGGAAAACTGACTTAATTACACAAAAATAAGTCCAAACAATAACAGTGAATTTATCAAATTTCGTTATCGTTAACATTTGAATTTGTAGAAAATGACGCCAACAACTGCAACAAAGTTTGTTGCTGTCTACTTTTGCATGGTATACGAATTTTGAACAATTTGTCAGCCGGACGTTTGACGCAGTGGTACTTGCGCTTGAGTTATCATTAGTTAAACGTGAAGAAGTTCCGGATCGATCCTGACTGACTGTAAACTCTTTTTGTGAATTTAGAACTGTTTGAAACATATTGACTGCAATTTCTTTTTGTTAATTTCAAATTTGTTTAAAACATATTTCATCTTTTTGATACTATTGAAATATATGTCCTGATGGCGACTGACCAAACAATGATGAATGATGATTATGTGACTATACGCAAAAGGAAAACTACAACAAATTGCTCAAATAATTCACTAAATTTTTCACAAAACTCTACTTTATCGGACTACTTGGCTAGAAGTTTGCCAGATCTTTCAGTTATTCAAAATAATGACATTGAGGAACTAAGAAGCGAAATAAAAATGCTAAAAAGCCAACTAGAAAGTACTAACCAAAAAGTAAACAACCTGCAACTTGAAAATGACTCGCTTAGAAAACAAATGATTATCAATGAAAACATTATAACACATTATAAAAAGAGATACATTGAATCTCCGAACATCGTAAATACCCCAAAATTAATTCCAGAATCTAGGGCAAAAACTGTCAAGAAAATAAAATTCATAGGAAAAAAAACATCATTAGAAACTGAGAGTCGACACTACTCGTCAACAGATGGCGATTCACCTAGAAAAGCTATATTTCAACCAGTAGATGGCGCTAATAAATTAATTATTAGGACCACACACGAAACAACCACACCTCAACAGTATGGAAATTCCAGTACGCGTTGCAAACATCAAAAGCTAGATGGCGCTAAACGACAAAATGAGAGTGAGGAGTTAATAACGTCAAGCCCATCAAGTTCAAAGCATAAAATACACATTTTTGGAGGAGGACAATGCAGAAATCTAGCTTCTGTCTTAATATCTTCGAGGCTGACATCAAAAATTAATAATAATAAATACGAAGTGTCATCGATATTGAAGCCCAACGCTACGACTCAAGAAATTTTGAAAAGCTGTAATAATGTAACAGACTCCTGCCATGACTACATGATCGTGTGTCTGGGTGAAAACGATAGTGATCCTACCAAACTATCCATTGACTTTGTCACTGTTTTGAAATAATTTAAAAATATAAATATTATTGTATTAAGTGTATTGAAAAACAGATGTCTTAATGAAAAAACTCTCAATAATATGATTAAAAACTATTGTAAATACTTACCAAATTGTATACACTTGGATACTACTTCATTACAATATTACAATACAAATTCTTATAATAATTCATACTTGTATCAGATTTGTAATAAAATTAACTTTTATATAGATTGCAATGATTATAAAAACATATATTATACGGCTAAAATAAAAAAATCCGATGTTAATTCAAACTATAGATACGAAAAATGCAGTACTAAAATCGGTACTATACCATATTATTTCCAAAGTGCTAAGAAAGCACTCTCTGTAATTAGTTCACCTCACAAACAGTCCAATATGCAAACGTCTTTAAATTCGCCTTATAAGATAGGAACTATACCGTACTACTTTTCCAAAACATTCGCAAATAATAACCCAATAACTAATATTAAAATAAACCACACAGAACCATTTTTTCGTAAATAATAAAAAAAGTAAAAATACTATAACTATTCTTCATCAAAACATTGCTGGATTAATAAATAAACTAAGTCTGTTGGAAATCAGTATAGATGAACTGTCCAAAAATTGTCCTATTGATATTATTTGCCTTTCTGAAACTTTTGTTAAACAAGGAGACGAAAATAACATATACCTCAAGAACTATGACTTAGCCTGTAGTTTCTCACGAAAAAAAAAGCGTGGTGGTGTATGCGTGTTAATACATAAAACATTGAACATTAAACCTATTAAAATTTGCAAAGAAATATCCATTGAAAAATCCTTTGAATGTTGTGGTGTAGAAGTACCCATGTTAAATTGTATTGTTATTTGTCTGTATAGAATACCGAAATCTAAACCTGCCATATTCCTTGAAAAATTAAATCTGCTCTTACATAAATTAACATACAGAAATAATAATAAAAGAATTATTATTACAGGTGACATGAATATAGATACTTTAACAATTAATAAAAATACAACTGAATTAAATAATATACTCTTTAACTATAATCTAATATCTTATATTAAGTGCCCCACTAGAGAGAAAACGTGTATTGATCATATATATAGTAATATAAAAAATGCTACTAGTAAAATTCATAATCTATATCTATCAGATCACAACACATGTCAAACTCTTAGATTCTCAACGGAAACCGAAATTAACAGACTGAAATATTGGTATATCCTGAAAAAATGCTATGACAAGGATAATATTCGTAAATTCATGGAATGTTTATCTAATCTCAGTTGGTCAGATGTATATAACGAGAATGATAGCGATAAAGCTTTCAATCTATTTTATGATACATTCTGCATGCTTTATCATCTTTGTTTTCCTACAATAAAAACAAAAATCGACGCTAATATTATAACTCCAAAATGGATTACAAAGGGAATTAGGAACTCTTCCGTAACAAAACGGAAAATAAGATACAAATGTTATGCAACAAAATCAGAGGATAATATAAAATACTACAAAAACTATAACAGGATACTTAAAAGGTGTATAACTGATTCAAAGAAAATAAATAATGATATATATGTAAAAAGAGCTAAAAATAAGTGTAAAGCGTCATGGGATGTGATCAAGAATAAAACAGATTACATGAAATGCTATCAGAGTATTAAAGCCATTAAGCATAAAAATAAAATCGTTAGCGATCCAAATAGCATAGCAGATGCCTTCAATGAGTACTACACAACAGTTAATATTTCAAAAAATTCTATTAAATGTAATTATGACAGTGTTAGCGACACAAACTCTTCAATATTCATAAAGCCTTGCACACCAACAGAAGTAGTAAAAGTTATTAAAACCCTTAACGACACAAAATCGGTTGGCTATGACTCTATCTCTACAAGCATATTAAAATTATGTGCAGACAAAATATCATCACCACTTGCACATGTGCTAAATTTATCTTTTACTCAGGGAATATTCCCTAACAAGTTAAAGTTATCAATAGTCAAACCCCTCATTAAAAAAGATGATGTTCTTGAATTAGGTAACTATAGACCAATAACTCTGATACCTATATTCTCAAAAGTATATGAAAATCTAATGCATTGCCGTATTACAAATTTTCTCAATAAGTTTAAAATCATCAAAGAAGAACAAAATGGTTTTCAAAAAAATAAATCCACAACACTTGCAGGTTTTTGTTTAATGAAGACTATAACAGAAAATATTGACAATAAAATTCCAGTTACAGTGATATTTTTAGATATGTCGAAGGCGTTCGATTTCGTTAACCACTCAACTCTCTTAAACAAATGCCAACGCTATGGAATCAGAGGACCTGCGTTAAATTGGATAGAAAGCTATTTATCGAACCGAACCCAAAGCGTTGAAATAAACCACCTCAATACTAATTTAATATCTATACCAGCCAAATCAACATACCGATTAAATAAAACAGGAGTTCCACAGGGTAGCGTGATGGGTCCCCTTTTGTTCTTATTATATATTAACGATCTTCCTAACATAACTAAACATCAATGTGTGTTATTTGCTGATGACATTTGTATAATTATCCCTAATACTGACGTAGTAAATAAAAATCATGAAATCGAGATTAATAATACCCTAGAACATATAATAAAATGGCTTACATACAATGACCTAAATGCTAACTTAACTAAAACCAAATACATTCAATTTTCTAACTATAAGACAATAATACATAAATTAACCTTAAAATATAACAATATCATAATTGATCCAATTAGTGACATTAAATTCTTAGGCATTTCTGTAGATAATTACTGCAACTGGAAATCACATATAAATATTGTTTGCACAAAAATAAATAAATTTGTTTACGCACTAAGAAATCTTCGGAAAACGTCTACAGAAAGTACAGCAATAACAGCTTATCATGGATATGTTGGATCAGTTTTACGATACGGATTATTATTATGGGGCAACTCAACATTAATTAATAAAGTTTTTTTGTCACAAAAGAAATGTTTAAGAGCAATATGCAATGCCGAACCTCTAGACTCATGCAAACCACTATTTAGAAAAACCAAAATATTAACTTTAAGCTCTCTCTATATTTTGGAAATTGGACTATTTGTCAGGAAATATCCACAATTATTTGAAAAAATTAGTAAAAAAAGCCTTTTTAGTCAAAGAGATCCCACTAAGATAATTGTACCAAATTGTAATACTGCCCTTTTCCATAAAAATAGCATATTTATGTGTGTTAAAATTTTTAATAAAATACCCCAGTCCCTAAGAGAATTACCCTTAAGGCTATTTAGACTACGTTTAAAAAGATGGCTAATTGCAAAATGTTTTTATACTGTTAAGGAATTTCTGGAATCAAAAAATAAGCCTCGATAATTATTTTGATTGTAACCTGGTTCTACTTATTTTGGTTTTATTGTTATTTATAAATTCCCATATTATGTTTCTTCTAAAATTATTGTATGCTCAAAATGGGCTGATTGATGTAACACTATCATAAGTATAAATAACATCTGTACCTTACTCAATCAAAGACAATAAAATTTTACTTTTACTTTTACTTTACTTTACTTTACTTTAAGGCTAGGCAGATGATGACCATTATCACTGCTTTTTCTAATATACATTTAAGAGTCGTGATAGCCTAGTGGTGGTGACCGTTGACTGGCAAGTCAGTGGTCTCGGGTTCGAACCCAAGGCGCGCACCTCTGACTTCTCGCAAGTTATGTGCGTTTTATAAATCAATTATCACTTACTCCGTGCCTCGGATAGCACGTAAAGCCGTTGGTCCTGCGCCTGATCTCTTTCCGATCGTGTCGGATTGCCGTCCCATCGGATTATGAGAGTGAGGGAATAGAGAGTGCACATGTGTTTGCGCACACACTTGTGCACTATAATATCTCCTGCGTAATTGGCTAGTCTCCGTTGAGATTGGCCGCGGTCAGGAGAATATTAATATACATATTTTATTTTTATATTTATACCCTTTTTTTCGCAGGCTCACGTGTATCACTTGATGAAGTCTGACAGCTACTCGCGATACTTAAGATCGGAGATGTACAAGGACTATCTCAATGGTTCCAAGAAAAAGGTATGTACCTTAGTGGCGTGCCTGTCATACAAGCTTAACACGTTCACTGCGTAAGCCTAAAACCCCGTACTAAATTCAAGTGCGTTACGGGAATAAATGCGCCCCGTAATGAGCTACTACATTGTGCGTTACGGGTGTAAAAGTATCCCGTACACCCTCATTGCTTTATACAGCGTGTAACAGAAGTCCGAAATAATACATTAAGGGCGTATAAGGTACTCTACAAACATTCCTTGAGCATAGGTTTTGGAACCGGACCCCAAATAATACTCGAGTAAACCACGGTCAAAGTTTTCACCAAAATCTTTCAAATATAGCCTTAGACATCAGCTGAAAGGTGAATCAACACGAATCCGGTTATTTACCTTCAATAAATTCTTTAAGTAAGCACTAGGCACGCGTAGGATAATGAAATCTGTCATTATTGAAGAAAATGAAATCAAAATAATTATTTTATATGAAAAAAAAAATGCCTCTTTTGCATTCAATATTTTCACAGGTGATTCTCTTCATGATATACACACATGCCCTTAAGTATTATTTCGGACTTCTGTTACACGCTGTATACCTCTATCTACCTGAATTTCCACTTTTTTTAATTTTTCATTTTTTAAATTGATAGACTATTGAATAAGCTATGTTATAGACTTTTCGCCAGTAGATTTGGCAAAAATTGATAAAGTTTTAGGAAAAGAGATGCCCGGGGCTTTTTTATCCCCGTATCGCACTAGAAATGTTAAAAGCCCGGCTTGCCTACAAAAAAAATTGTATAGGGAAACTAGCTTTCCGCCTGCGACTTTGTAGTCTTTAAATTATTGTCAATCCCTAAGTTCTTTTAGGGGTTTAATTTTGAAAAACCCTAAAATATGTGTTTCATTAATTTTATTAAATATTATTTAAACCAAATTTCAAGTAAAGCGGATAAAAAAAAAACCCATACAAAATTTGTTATCCCCTATCTTCCCTTGGGGGTTAAATTTTGAATCATTTCTTAAACGACGTCCACTTTATAAGCCTAACAATATGTCAAAAAAATAGTAATAATAAAAAATCTTTTTTTTTCATTCAACGGATTCGATCTCCGGGTCGGGCAAAGTGTTATTGGGTTTTTCTTCAAGAAATTCTCAGTAGCAGCACTGAGTCTGGAATTGGTCCCTGTTAATGGCAATAGGCTCGTCCCCTATTACATAGGACTTATAACATAGCCGGCGAAACGTGGGTGTACTGCCTCTGCCTACCCCCTCTGGGGAATACAGGCGTGAATATATGTTATGTTATATTTACATTTTTTTTATAGACTCACGCCTGTATTCCCCAGAGGGAGTAGGCAGAGGCAGTACACCCACGTTTCGCCGGCTATGTTATGTAATGTTACTAGCGACCCGCCCCGGCTTCGCACGGGTGCAATATACATATAAACCTTCCTCTTCAATCACTTTATCTATTAAAACAAACCACATCAAAATCGGTTGCGTAGTTTTAAAGATTTAAGCATACATAGGGATATAGGGACAGAGAAAGCAACTTTGTTTTTTATACTATGTAGTGATGTTTTAATAATTATCTAACTTACTTTTTTTTTCAGACATCAGTTAAAGGCATCCGCTCCATAGTTTCCTTTACTGGCCGCAAGGAAACTTCTACAAATTAAAAATAAAAAACCAAAGAGATTTGGTTTTAGTTCTGCAAACTGCCACGCGGCGCTAGTGGGTGAGGAGAATACTGAGTACATGTTGATACAGAAATGGTTTTATTAGAATTTATGTGGTTTTAGCAGTAAAACGGTGATAGTTTAACTCTGGGCTGGTTTGGATGGGGTAGTGCTACCCTTTCAGGGAATAGCAGCTAAAAATATTCGTAGGGTAGGCTGATCTAATTTCGTGACCTTTTTAATTTGGTTGTATTAATATTTTATGTATGTTTTTTAACATGTTTATGCACATGATTTGCTTATTAAATGAAATTATTTAATAAGAAATTCGCAAAAACAACTGACTCGGACGGGACTTGAACCCACGATCCCTGGCGTGCCGTGCCAAAGCTTTACCAATTAAGCTACCGAGTCACACCCGCTTCAGTCGAAATTACGAATCTCTTTCGCCTTAAAGGCGTGTGGTGCCATCTACCGGCACGCCAGGGATCGTTGGTAGTATTAACTTTGAGACCTACTATAAATCTCTGTAAGTAGAATTCAAGTAGTAAAAAAGGTAATACTACCAAATTATGAGTGTCACGGAAATAGATGTATTTCTATACCTACTGTTGTGTTTCGTCAGGTCCCCCCCTTTCATATTCCCGAAGTCAGCAAAGGTAAAAACTAACTGGGTAAAAATGGACACAATGGAAAAATATTACTTAATTATTGTTTTTCATTGTCCAACATCCGAACATCGTTTGTCTCGAGTACTTTTATCCTGTCAAAGCCACAAACGAGACACATTGGAAAGGAATAACTAATTCATAATTTCAATTGATATTCTCATGTATTTTTAACTCGTCACAGCCACAAACGAGACACAATGGAAAGTGTTAACTTAATTAGTCGATTTATTCTCAAACATCAAATTTTCTTATAATTTACTTGTCAAAGCCACAAGGAAGACACAATGATAATTAAATTAGTAATTTTATTGACAAACATCCGAACTGTCTCGTGCCCATCAAAGCCACAAACGAGACGCAATGGAAAACAATAACTAAATTAGTAATTTCATTAGCAAACATCCATTGTTTCTAGTGTCTTGTTAACCCGTCAAAGCCACAAACGAGACACAATAGAAAAAAATGTTGCCCAGGAGACCCGTCGATAGAAAATCACATTAATTCTAATAATATATTCTGATAGACTTATGTTATAATATGTGTTAGAAATTCTATTATTATATACAATTAATTAGTAGTTCTAATTTGAATGCAATCTTTTAAAGCCGAAGGACTTTTAAAGTCCGTTTAAAATCTGTATTTTCTGTGTACAATCGGCTTCAAAAGTGCATAGACAAAAGGAAAGAATATTGGTTTTGTGACTTGTATCTTGGTGTAAATACATATACCTAACTGTAAATTAAAAAAAAATAAAAACCCCCTATACCAAATTTTTTCCTATTATCACTAGATCATCATCTGCCTAGCCTTATCCCGACTAGGTTGGGGTCGGCTTCCAGTCTTACCGGATGCAGCTGAATACCAGTGTTTTACATGGAGCGACTGCCTATCAGACCTCCACAACCCAGATACTGGGTTACACGATACCCCTTGGTAAGACTGGTTGTCAGAGTTTCGGGCTTCTGACTACCCGTAACGACTCAAAGATCTACAATTGACAGCCGGGGCCAACAGCTTAACGTGTTATCCGAGGCACGGAGAGTGATAATAAATTAATCTTTTTTTTTATTAATTAATTAATAATAACTACATAACTTAAGAAAAGTCAAAGGTGCCTTGGGTTCGAACCCGAGACTTCTAACTAGCCAGTCAAACGGTCATACCATTAAGCTATCACGACTCCTATTATCACTACATATTAGAAAACAAAGTCCTGCGCCGCGTCTGTTTGTCTGTACGCGATAAACTCAAAAACTACTGCACCGATTTTCATGTTGTTTTCACCAATAGATAGAGTGTTTCTCGAGGAAGGTTTTAGTATGGAATTTATCAAGTTTTTATATACATTGGCTAAAATATAATGATATTTGTTGGAAGTGTCGGAAAAGAATAAGCCCGGTTGCGGGAACGGAATCAAAATTTCATGATTACTTTTGGTCGCGATAACCGACATCCACGCGGGCAAAGCCGCGGGGATCAGCTAGTATATTTATAAATTAATTATCACCCGCTCCGTGCCTCGGAAAGCACGTTAAGCCGTTGGCCCCGGTTGTCCTGAAGATCTTTGACAGCGATAAAGGGAGTCAGTACCCTCATAAAATCCTGACAACTGATCTATCTTTAGAATATCGTATCCCTTTGGGTTGAGGTCAGATAGGCAGTCGCTCCGTAGAAAACTGATATTCAGCTGCATCTGGTTAGATTAGAAGCCGACCTCAACAAAGTTTGGGAATAATAAGGCTAGGAGAATGAGGACCAAATTATTTCCTAAGAACATTTTGTTTGGTCACATGGACAAAAAATGTTGTTATTTAAGAACACTCTCGATTAAGTTACTTTTCAAATAAAAAAACTTAATCAAAATCGGTCCATCCGTTTTGGAGCTACGATGCCACAGACAGACAGATGCTTAAAACTTATAACATCTCTTTTTCCTTCGGGTGCGATAAAGGCTAGCAGATAACAATATTGATTTTATGTGTATTTAAACCAAGACACAATAGAAGACAATTTTATTTTCTCTTTTTCCATGCATTTTTGTGGATAAAAAGTTTCAAACACAAAATTTAGAAGTACACATTTAGCAAATACCGCATTTATTTAAAGAGGGTAAGTTAAAAAAAATCCTGAAACATCTTAGAACTAACTTTCTAATGTGATCCAGAACGACGCTTGTTATAAAACTTAAAAAAATAACAACACAATAATGAAAATACTCTATATTTTGCATATTCTAACTGAGACGACCGATAAGAATACGACATCGACCGTCGATGCTGAATGGCTTGTACAAACGGACAGCGCTTAGTATAGTATATGCAAAATTTTTCACACTTTCTTTTTATTATAACCCAGAACATAGCGTGTTATAATTATAACACTTATTTAAAAAAAAAAACATACAATAATAAACACACTCTCTCCCAAGTTTTATAGTATACGCAAACTTTTCACACTTACAAATAAATAAAAGATTTTTTTTTGCTAAACTGTTGAGTATTGATCAAAATCGTAGAACGAATGTTGTTTAAGATCATTATACGAAGTTAGTACTAAGAGATTTTAAGGTTTTTTTTTAAATTACCTATTTATTAGTAAATATTGTAAAAAAAATAATTAAAAATACCCCCTTTTCTATGATACTCAATCACTGACAGGTGTATACTTAAATTTTTCTTACCTAACTTAGAAAATAAACTATCAGAGTGCATTTTTAAACGAAATGTGCATTTTAAGGCCCCAACTCTCTTAACCGCACATTAAAGATAATATGTATTCCTGACCCAATTTCGACAGCGGCCAATCTCAACGGAGACTAGCCAACGAGGTTTAATATCTTCAATGTGCGAGCGAGATAGCAGACTAACAAGTGTTAGCGCTTTAAAAAAAATACAACTAAATTATATTGAAATAATTTTTATTATTTCTAGGTATTAGACTTTTTAGAATAACTCACCCACCAAAGGGGGTATTATTAATTACTATTACCATTATTATGTATTATTAAGCTCTCTATCTATTATTAGTAATAATAAATGTCAAAGGAATTTTAAAATGTAGTAAAAAAAAGTATTAAATGTAATATAATATAATTATTATGTATTTAATAAAATGTGATTTGATAGTTTGGACGTAAATAAGAGACACGGTTGCCTGTTATAGATTTTATTTTGTATTGGTTAAAGCGGCCAATCTCAATGGCGATTAGCCAACGCAACGTACACCTTTCTAAAAAGTATACAATTTAAGAAGTAGTGCGGTCGGGACTTTCTTTTCGCTCTAAATCGGTATCTAACCGCTCTTTCTTCAAATACATCTTCATTTTTTCTAAATAGATTTTCTATAAAGATCATAGTGTAATAGCTGCTTTAATTATTAAGCTACTAAGCTCCACACTGAAGCATTATGTCATCATCATCAACCTGTATTAGTCCACTGCTGAACATAGGCCTCTCCCAATGCGCGCCACTATTGTGCGCTCATTAGAAGTATTTGCCCATAATCGTCGCGTTGGGCAAGCGAAGCGATCGCAGTAGCAGATGATTACTGTTACACAGAAGGATGCTGCTGCCTATCCTTCGGATCTTTTCCTTTGTCGCTTTTTACTACGCTCGCAGGACGAGTAGGAGTGGTTCTATTCTTGGGCCGGAAACACACAATATTATAATTATTCTTTATTATTAATTCAGGCAATCGTTGAACTCTGATATTGCAATAAAAAATATTTTTAAGTAGCTTAACATTATTTGAAGAAACTTTTGTTGAGAATAGTCATTAATTGTGTGTCTTTGATTATTAAAATGCGTTATCTTTCAATCACAGCCTTTGGCACTGTGATAGTAGTAAGAGTTTTCAAACCGCTCGAATACTGACGTTTTAGTGAGACGATATACCCATCTCTGTCTTTCCTGAGAAGTAAAAACGAGAAGAGGGTATATTGCTTCTCGCTTAAAAATGCATTATACAAAGATAGACACGCAAATAATACCTTTTTTTCTGAATATTTAAAATAAAAAAATTAAAAAAATTTAACCTACAGAGACTCGTGCAGCCAAAGTGATTTTTTTTTAATAATTTGAAAAAAAAAGACTGTTTAAAAAAGAAACTGCCCGCTTTTCATTTTTAATAAATTCACTTTTTAATAAAAATATGTAAATAGTAACTTAAACCTAGTTTAGAGTACATTATTATTATGAATTATATCAAAAATATTTATGTGCTAAAAGAGGTAGAAAACGTAAAAGAAATACTAAAAAACTGCGACAAAACGAAACTCCGACATTAAACTACTCCGACAATTGTGGAACTTCGACAAAACTCTACACAGACAGTACAGAGCTCCGTCAATGTCTTATACGACTATGTCTAATGTCTATAATGTCTAATAGGGGCCTTTTTATTATTAACATACCTACATGCAAGAGGAGTATGTAATTATCATCTGTAATAATTGGTGGCAGGAAACACGAGGCCCCTTGAATCTCGGGGCCCTGGGCTCTTCTCTAGTGCCCCACGCAAATAAGGGCCCGCTTAATGGCTATATTCGTATATCGAAGTCAACGTATCTGAGTAGAATCATGTCTAAGTTCCTTATTTGTCGGAGTAGCATTATGTCTGAGTTCTATTGTATCCCGACACCGCCTGTCAACATTTTTAAGTCAGAAATCTATGTGGTTAGGAATAATTAAATTTTTTCTTGTGTAATGGGAGATCGTACATATAATTATACAATGCATAAACTAAGCCGTAGAAAATTGAGACGTATATTTTGCATTTAATATAATTGTTTTATAGTAAAAATTAGCGGCCCGGCGCCATTTTTTACGCGTGATTATCCTACCTCTACGCGTTTTCTACCCTACGCTACTCTACCCTACCCTACTAAACTCCTACGGTTTTCCTACCATACCCCACCCTATTCTACCCCTACCCTAGGCTAATCCTACCCTACCCCACCCTACTCTACCCCTATCCTACCCTACCATACCCTAGGGGTATAATTCCATTTTTTTTTGTTCTATCCTGCTATTAGGCAGAGACAAATCTAACAAATCATAAACCATTAAAATCGGTCCAGCAGTATTTGAGTTATAAAGGGACGTAAATAACCCGATATTATTTTATGAAGTGATTATTTAAAGGAAGATAATTATATACTCAGAAATAATAGATATTATACTCCTTTTTTTACTCGTCTTAAAACCTAATCGCAAAACCAAGTGGCGATTCATCTTTAACTAAATAACAACTATATTTCTTCTAAGTCTTCGAAATTCACAATAGAAACCTCCTCCTTTTTTTTGAGTTGATAAAAAATTGGACTTCCTATACTAATTTATTTCACAAAGTTAATTTTAGCAGTAATAACCTAGTGGTATGACCGTTGACTGGCAAGTCAGAGGTCTCAGGTTTGAACACTGACTTTGTCATCACATCACAACAACAACAACATCTTTGCCAAAATCCACGTAAAAAAAAAGTTAAATCTCCAACTGTCTTCCCCATTCTAGTCTTCGTATTCTCAAATAGTAAAAATAAGTATTTATTTTTAAAAAACCAAATGTTTCGTCTTCATTGTCTTCTTGATGTTAGAGCATTATATTTAAACTGTAGAATTAAAAAATAATTTATTGAGTACTGTGATTTGATATTTATTTAATAGACTAACTTTCAAATGAAATTATTTAATACTAGCGACCCGCCCCGGATGGTTACGCTAATATGCATGTAATGTACATATAAACCTTCCTCTTGAATCACTCTATCTATTAAAAAAACAGCATCTAAATCCTTTGCGTAGCTTTAAAGATCTCCATAGTATAAAACAAAGACGCGGGAAGCGACTTTGTTTTATACTATGTAGTGAAGAAACTCGCGAAAACAAATGACTCAAGCGGGACTTGAATCCGCGGTCCCTGGCGTGACGTGCCATCGCTTTACCAACTAAGCTACCGAGTTCAAACTCTCTTCAGTTGAAATTACGAATCTCTTTCTTAACGTCTGAAAGGCGTGTAGTGACATCTACCGGAGTACTGCCGCACTGCCAGTCACAAGTTCCAAACTGCGTACTGCTGGACGTAAGCCGCATCATTTTGTGTGCTCATTTGGTCTTTGCCCTTAATCGCAACGCTGGTTAAGCGGGTTGGCGATCGCAGTAGCAGAGGGTTGCTATTACACAGTGGGATGCTACTGCCCATCCAGATTTTTCCCAAATCAAAATATTTTTATTCATGTAGACCATTTTAGGCACTTATGAATAGTCATAATTCTAATATTATTATAAGAGTGACTAGTTGCCAGTTCCAAGCAGCCTACCCCTCATGGAGAAGAATCTGGCAAGAAACTTCTTACGACATCCGCGAAATGAGTAGGGGTGGTTCTATTCTTAGGCCGGAAACCACACGGCGCGACGGATTTTCAAATGGTAGTCTATTATTATCAAAACACAGTACTAATAAAAATCTTATAAATAATTCACTCCTTATTTTAAATACTATAAAACAAAAAATACCAAAGTTATTTACCCTACTTTTTTTAGGAATTTATTTTTTTATATTTTTTTTTCTTATTCTAGTTTTTTAGAAGCCAGAGTGCACAGTTTTATACGCACAGACTGAAATCGTTTTAGTGTCAGAGAATTTGAATCACAAATTGTAATTTTTTAATTTTAGTTTTAGGTATTATAGTTAAGATTAATATTTTAGTGTGTAACGGTGGTTTTTCGTCTTTCTTTAATTTGTATAATTACGATTTGATTTAAATATACAGGGTTATTTGTAAAACACCAGCATCCTTAAAAGGGGTCATTAAACTCATCATTATGAACAACTTTTACTATGGGACACACAGGCTTGCCTGAAATCGCAAAAAAAATCAGCTTTTCAGGGTTGGTCCCATAGTAGAAGTTGTTCATAATGATGAGTTTAATGACCCCTTTAAAGAATGCATATATAATTACAAATAACCCTGTAAGTACTAAGTAGGTATATTATATATTACTTAAAAAATACACAGAAGTACCTACATCAATAATTTTGTTTTGTTGAAATATTTTTTATTGTATATTTTTAAATAGTATTAACATCACTTGCTGTTAAAACTGATTTACAAATACTAAATTAAGAATATTCAGTTTGAAATTGAATTAAAAAGACGAAAAAAACATCAACTTAAATATGTAATGCTATAATTTTCAAATTCGCACAATTTTGCACTCCCTGTGCACTCTTGTGGAGCTTGTACTGTCGGCTGAATTGATATGTGCACAAGCATTTTAAAAAAAACAAAGGCTTTTCTCAAAATAACATACAATTAGATGTATACATAATTGTGACTCAAAGACGACTATATCACAAACACGCGCTATTTTTTAACGCTATTATTTTAAACTATTATATTAAGCGCGCTTTTTTAAGCTATTATAATAATCTGCTATAACGTAAACGCTGGCTCGTCGTTGCGCGATAACGTTATCAGTGACATTGATTGAAACTATTATATTAAGCGCGCTTTTTTAAGCTATTATATTAATCTGCTATAACGTATACGCTGGCACGTCGTTGCGCGACAACGTTATCATTGATATTACTTTAAACTATTATATTAGCGCGCTTTTTTTAGCTATTATAATAATCTGCTATAACGTAAACGCTGGCACGTCGTGGCGCGATAGTGTTATCAGTAATATCTTAGCGTATTAAGCAAGCGCCGTTATTATCTCGCTGTGCGCTAACTTTCGTTGTGCAGCCAGCGTGCTAAACAGAATAGCGCACGACGACTGCTACGCGAACTGCTACTAGCTATTAGCCAATCTGTTATTGAACTGTTGTTTAAGAGAAGTTTTCCTTGAGCGCCTTACAAATTAAATTAGATCTTTATTTTAATATTAACCATGTGTGTACCTACTAGGGGGATACTCCTCTTAATTTTTAGGTTTAAACCTGTTGTTTAAACCTTACACTGCAAGCTTTACTTAATAGCCTCGTACTGGCCGTGTTGCTTGATCAAGTATCGTATCTCAGCCGACTGTACAAAGCTCCAGCAAGCTTAATTTACATAACTGCGCAGCGGAATAGAAGTGAATGGAATTAGACATAGCATAATGGTCCAAGATCCCAGGGCTGCCAGACGTCACGTATTTCCTGACGGATGAAATGTGGACGATCGAGTAGTGTTAGTATGTACTACGAAAAAAATTAGCTGTTCCATACATTTATGTTCACATGACTCAACAAAATGTAGGTACCTATGGAACAGCTGATTTTTTTTGCGATTTCATGGTTGGTCCCATAGTAAAAGTTGTTTATAATGATGAGTTTAATGACCCCTTTAATTACAAATAACCCTGTATAGTTAAAAAAAAATTGTCAATATTCCCAGATCGTCGTCCACATTTCATTCGTCAGAAAATACGTGACGTCTGGCGGCCCTGGGATCTTGGTCTATAATGGATTTTTTTATATCAATCGTGTAATGTACAAACTTACTCCGCCGACGGCAGCTGTGGAAATTCCCGAGAAAGCGCGAGAATTCCTTGAAAAACGCGCGACTTATTTATCTATTTTGTTTCGTTGCTGAATTGACTTAAAGTTCATTATGCTTTGGCCAATTCTGTTCGCTTCCATTCCTGTTCGCGGCAAGTAAATTGAGCCTTAAGCTTTTATTTAAGATTTTGTCTCAAAAGCGCATTTTTAGACTGTTTTTAGTCAAATTAGCTTGTATGTAATTAACGTTAATTATTGAAGTCATATCTTTAAAATCGTTGATTAAATATGTGATGAGATTGTGTTAAGATGTAACTTTGGGACGAACTCGAGTATTTAAGTTTGTTGATTATGAATTATCGAGTTTTCCGAATTGGGGAGCGATCGCGTTATTTTTAAACGGTTTTACTTAGCTTAACCGGTTTATTATTTGGTTCAAAGTAATCGATATTTCACCCCCTTCGTGTTGACAGATTGATCTGATATTTGATACACAGCTTAAGTTTTGATGATGAAAACCGTTTTATGTAAAAAAAAAATTACTAATATTCTGTCACGTTCCAATCGCGGCGAGCTTCGTCGAGCCTTGTCTCAACTTAACGCGATACGAAACAGTAAAAGTTGTGGTTAAGTTGTTATTTTTTAACGCGATTGCCCCCTGATAAGCATTCATAATCGTTTTACGAATTGATAAAGATTTGTAATGAGAAACAATGATTTGTCATGCATCATGTGAACAGTATGTGTTAGGTAGGAGTCGCAAAACCGCAGGTATATTAGGAAACCGGTTTATTTGTGCGGTCTACACAACCGGTGTATTTGTAAACCGGTTTAGCCGAATATTTCGATTTCGGTGATACCGGTTTTGTGACCTCTACCACTAGTGTTAGTTAAATGATAACAAAAACTTTTACTATGGAATCGGTACAGTTGAAAATTTTGTCGGTTTTTCTGTATCACTTTTTTGCACTCCAACTCCTTTATGTAAGCCAAAGAGGAATACAGTCGTGGCGCGAGCGTTGTGAGCTATACGGTACTTTAAAGTATTTTTTTAAAATTCAAATTGCGTTGAGACAGCAATAATGCTTTTATACACGGTTAGGTAAAAAAAGGACCGAAAAAAACGACTAAAACAATGATCTGAAATAATAATGGAGTATTGCATATATTTTGCAATCGATGTTATAATGTTAAAAACGGGTTTATTTCTAAGTAGTAATGAATTTTTTGCAAAAAAAAATGGATTATTGTTCGCAAAAATTGTGCATATATTATTAAGCTTTGACTAAAAATTATATTGAACGGCATGATGATTTAAGAAAGGTTGATATTTAATCAAAGATTGTTAGTTAAAATACATAATTGTGTACCTATTAGACTCGTACCAAAGTGTAATAAAGAAATAAATTATTTTAAAATGTAATTTTGGTTTTATTTTCATAGTTGCATTACTTTATTAGGGCCTGGGCACATAACTACAGCGCGGTGCCCTACCATGAAACGCGGCAACGTGCGGCGGCATGGTGCCGTGCTGTAAAAACCCAATAACACTGCCCGACCCGAGGATCGAACCCAGGACCTAGTGCTCAGTAGTCGCGCTTGCTACTTAGTAGTAACCAACGAGGCAGTCTAATGTTAGATATAATGATGATGATAGCTAAGTAGTATGGGGTGTATCACACAAAAATTGAGGGCGCCACTAGCGCACTTTAGATGCTACAACTCAAAATTGCAAGTTAGTATACAACCTTATTTTTAGTATAACCGAAAACCGAAACACGTGTCAAATATTTTCATATATAGAATCTTTATAAGTAAAATAAAAAAATGTATAATAAAAACTTACAAAGTTATAAACATGTTGTGTTACATCATTGTCCTCGCGTAAACATGGTCACTGCGAGCGCGCAGGCGGCCCGGCCTAGCAGGATAGGTCGTGCGCGAAACCCGACGTAGTGTTAGCCTTGACGAAGGTAATCACTGTACACTAATTACACTTAAACACTAATTACACTTAAACATAACGTAACATTTGTTCAAAGTGTCTGCCTCTTTGTCAAATGCACAGACGGGCGCGCTTTCGTAAATTCCTACTTAGTTTTAGTTAGAAAATTAAAACGCCATTTTCACTCCCAAAAGAAACAAAACAATAATCGACACTCAATCGAAACACGTGATTTGGCTGGAACGCGGCCCGGGCGCAAGCGACACATGCGCAGTACTCTCTAGCTTTCGGGCGACTGACGCAGCTGCGCGGGCAGCGCGGGGCGACGCACGCTCTGTCGGCTCGCTTCGATGTCGCCGCCGCGGACAGCTGTTAGCGGTCATTCAACTGATTTGCGTGTGTCCAAACTTGCACCATTTAAGTAATTTTTTTGGACAAAATATAACATGGTGTAAAAATTATTGCGATCGATTCAGTTACTGATTCTGAACAAACTACTTTCAGGTTTAGGTCATACTAAAAATAAGGTTGTATACTTACGAATTTCTAAGATGATTTTTTTATCATTAAATATAATCCAATGATTCACTTTTAAGTTATTTTAGTACTCACACACTTAGCATATAAGATTTTAATTTCAGTTCCAGCTGTCACCACCTCTTTTGCCAAGCTGTAATCACTCAAATGATGACGGCGTTGATTGAATGGTAAATAAAGGTAATAAATAAAAACTCTTCACTGTGGTTTTATTATTAATTTATTTACTTCAAATATAATATGTATATTATTTTAACTTACAGCCATTAACTGCGTCTTGCGACAAGACAGTGATCGGTAAAATGCAAACTTGTTTTAACTCCGTGAGTCAGTAACATACATTCTGTCTAAATCACCTCGACGAAGCAATCTTAAAAAAACACTTAATTTTCAAACTAACCTACCTACATTGACTAACTCTTTTGAAACAATCTACGCAATTATTTTTTTTATTATTTTACAACAACCAAAGTTTTACCGAAAAAAAAATGACAACAAAAATCGAATGCACTGGAGTTACTGATCCTACCGTAACGTGTACACAATGGGCCATGCTGGTCTGTAGCACGAAGCGTTAGTATCAAAACTGGGCCATCATGGGCCATTGTGTACGCTAACAATAATATTACCAAGCCTTAAAGTTTATTAGCAAGATATTTTTTTTTATATTTTCCATTTATACAGTAACCCTACTTGTTTTTCTAACACCTGTCTTCAACACCTTTGGCGCGCTTACGATACGAAAAAAAATTGCAACAAGTAACTTAAAAAAACTTAACAAATATCCCGTCATAAGAATGTCATGTAGCATTTGTACCACGACATATTACCTTCCTCACATTCTACAGGAGTCGCGCTCCTTAAAACACAAACAGTTACTATGCCGTTCAAATAAAGATAGAAATGTCAATCTGCCATATTGTTAAAAAAAACTTCAAAGATTTTGAAATAGACAGACACCAAAAAAAAGTTATGTATGAAAAATATCCTTCCTAGTACAACCCTACTTCCATAGAGTAGTTCTTAAGAGTAAGCGAGACTCATTATAATTTCTGACATCCCTTTCAGGACTTTTGTTGGAAAAATATTGCCGTGCAATTAAGTACGTCGACTATTTTTCTACGTTCTAATCCTTGCAAAGCACAAACAAGTAACAGTTAAATTGTAGCGGTCAATGACGTTCCTATTGTTATTTGAAACGCATAGCACTATAAATCTATAGGCCAAGATAAATAATACAATCTTTAGTCTATTAAACCGACTTGTTCTGACAAAACGGCGTCAGTTTTTACCATAGGTAGTTTATCTAGCGGAATAGAATCAGAGCGAGGGAGATGACACCAGCGTCAATATTGTATGCTAGATACATGACAAGAGGTGATAGATATTTTTAAAGACAGTTTGTCGGCACTTATCGTCACAGTGAAAATTAGCTGAGAATAAAAAAAATATTGTGAAATAGTATCCCAAAAACATGTTAAATGGGAGCCGAGCATTTGACAGCTGTCAGATTCTCAATTCCGCTAGTTTCAACTTTATGGTACACTTAGCTGTCACTTTGTAGGTAAATTTAAAAATCGATTGATTTCAAAACCGATCAGTCGTTACAAAACTGTTTAATGTAAAACCATGTAAAAAGATTTTGCAAACAGCGACCGACGATTGCTTATAGCCGAGACTCCATGCATACGCAATCAATGGACGACGCGACATTTAAAAATTCGAAAAATTTACTCAACAAGGATTTTTTCGAGCATTTTTAAGCAATATCCAGATTTAAAAACTGTAGATTTTTAATTACACCTGCAAATTGACACAGACTCTAAATTTCTATCTCATCAAGGCCCCGCTTAATTTCTGACACTCCTTAATGACTAAACTTAAATAATACATCGGTACAAATGCTACACCAGCTCAGGATCGCTTCTTAACATGTCTCAATACAAAATGAAATACAAATTCATAATATAAATGTCTAAACTATGAGGACGGGTGAAATTAACGGGTTGGTTGACACAGAAACCTTTGGTTGATCGAAACCAATTACTTTCATCTGAAGGCACGTTCTAACCTGGTTGCCACACGTTAGGGACTAACTGCCACAAGTTAGGCTTCATTGCCACAAGTTAAGGCTTCATTGCCACAAGTTAAGGCCTAGTTGCCACAAGTAAAGGCATCGTTGCCACAAGTTAAGGCCTCTTTGCCACTTACCGTTGGACCTGGTCGCCTCATTAAGACCTGGTCGCCACATAATATAGTAGTCTTTAAGTATACGGCAAATATTTAGGATTAATCACCATTAATTTAATTATATAATTATTGGCTAATTTTTTATCATTTTATGCTCTGGAATTGTAATATAATCTGCATTTGAAAATTCTTGGTTTTTTACTTTATAAAGCAAAATATTTTAAGAAAGTAACAACCGCGACTTCGGTTTATTATATACAGCCAAATCATCAACCAAAACGTAAGAATTGAATTTGATGAATTAAAAAAATGATTCATTGTCATTCAGCCAAATCTCCAGTTTAAAAATGAAACCCTACCATAGCCAATATTATAAAGAAACTTTAATTTTTTTAAAGTTTAGAAACCATATTTTCAGCTTTCAGAAAAATCACAGAAAAAAAAAATCCTAGATATTTAGTTTTCTGAAAATTGCAGCTTCGGTTACCAAGATTTCTGTGTCAATATTTTTTTTTAAATCTTAAAATCATTCATTAATATTATCGTATAGGAACTATTTTCGTAGAAGCGATCTAAGCATTACTAGATGTATTTTTTTTTATTTTATTCGTATCCTAATAGGTATATATATATTATTAAACAATTTGCCTTGCTTTCATGGTGTGACGTATCCTAATTAATTCTAAAATAAGCATTATTTGATGATCAGTCGAAAGTTTTGAACGTTAGCGAAGTGATTTTCAGTAAAATCAACCTTTTGCACGTTGAAATAAGTACTAATATTAATTTTTATCGTGATGCGTAAGGTAAGGTACCTTCATATCTTCCTGTAATTATTGCGAGAATATACTCCGAAAATTAAGTTAAAAATTACTACTAAATCAGGCAATATCGCCGTCAAGCTATAGATTTATGTTGCCAGAGCAAAAAATATTGCTTGTTTTAGTAGATTTTTTTTTATTTCCCCGTAAATTACCGAAATTACTAAATAATTTATTTTAATAATTATTTCAAAGACCAAAAGTTTGTTTTTTTAAGGTGAAAATCTCTTTTCGCTCTCCCACAAAGCAGTAGTTTTTATCTTTGAAAGCTGTGATGATATCGACATTTATCGATAAGCAGCAGCTCATTTTTTTTCTATTTTTTTTTAGAAACCCACACCACGCGCGCAACGCACAAACAAATAAAAAATAAAAGCACACTTACATACTAGAAAAAAATTAAAGGAGCCATTTTTCGCACACCGTTAAACGTGAATCCTATGTATAAATATATATTATATGTTTATTGGCTAATCGTTGAGTTCGAATTAAATTTACAAGCTTTTCTAACTAGCATTTAAAAAACACGAAAAGTATTTTCTGTCTACCGTCATGGGAAAAAAATAAGCCTTCAAAAAAATTCATTCTTGGCAAGAATTTCATGCATTATTTTCTTATTTAATCCATGGATGGTTTTTTGGTATGTGGCGCGCGACGCGTAACTATTAACAGACGGATCTCAATCTCAAAATCGAAAATCCATGTTAAGCTTTATTCACACAAGATTTCGACTTACGCCCTTCTTGCATGACATAAATGACAGTTAAGTTAGTTCTATATTTTGACGTGAGGCGCTAGTGAGCTTCCAAATTTATTTCGAACGCAATTACATATAATTAAAAAAACACTCGTACAATTAAGCCTTGAGCAAGATAGTCACTTTCGAGACGAAACGATTTTCAATATATCCAGCTTTGTAGTATTTAATACGACAATTACATCAAAAATGTCATAGACTCCACATTTTTGTAGTATTTAATAAATGATAAAGCAATAATGGTCTAAGTAATTTATCCATTCATACATATTTATTTTGCTATAATTAAAAATTTTAATGTTGCAATTAGCGCTTCTCAACCAATTTGACAGATTTCATGTTACCTGTCAGTTTATCTTCTAGATAAGACTATTTACTTCAATATTAATTGGCTTGAATCCAGCCGCTGACAAAAATTAGAGGATTTTCAAGAAAAATTAGTGTTATTGTAATTTTTTACGATATTATTAATTTATTGCATAAAAATCTGTTGATTTTATATATTATTACAATAACAATTTATTTTAAAAATCCACTAGTGCTTGTTAAATTATACACATCAAAAAAAATCTTCAATATATACACAGTTCTCTAGGATATCGTTAAGTTAAAATCATACAACAAGGCTAATTCAGCAATAATTTCATGTAAGAAATCTAGGTTGGCAGACTTAACTATAATTATATATAAAAACTAATTAAAGTATAATATATTTCATATAGATTATTAATAAATTCCTACAATGCTATGGGCTTGCAATCTGACACAAATTTTCCACACATATTTTCACTCGATGTCGAGACTAATCGTTATAACATCGACAATGAACGAATTTACTGAAAATCGTTTCATAATGGACGTAGTTATACGAAAAGGAGCCAATCCATATGAAGATGTATGTGGATTGGATGCTTTTCGTGTAACTACGTCCTTATTGAATTGAAGGTAAAACGGCTTTATTTGAAATAGCACCAGGATTTATGATTTTATTTAATACGTGTAATATAAATAAATTAAGAGTTGTGCCTATTACAATTTTAATAAAATTTAGGCTCAATTACACCGCCACGTAATGGATTAGAAGTGAATGGAATTGGATATAGCATTATGATTTTTATGTCAATCGTGTAACGTACAAACTTCGCCGACAGCAGTGGAAATTTCCTAGAATGCGCGAGAATTTCTTGAAAAACGCGCGACTTATTTATCTATTTTGTTTCGTTGCTATATTGACTTAAAGTTCATTATGCTTTGGCCAATTCTGTTCGCTTCCATTCCGTTCCGCGGCATTGTAAATTGAGCCCAAATAGTAATGTTAATTTTCTCAAATATTATCTTTGAAGATTAAAAAAAGATGTAATATGTGTTGATATACAAAAATTAAATGTTTTTAATTTTAGCTTAAAATGTTCGCACTTAACATCGATATATATAAAACATGTTTGAAAGTATTTATGTATAAGAAGGCAGTTAGAAAGATAGTAGTGTTTATAAAGTATAATTCTTAAAAGAAGTTTTCAAGAAAATATAAATCATTATTAAGTAATATATTTTGTGAAATTTTTACATGTTTTAGCACGTGTTAGCTTATTAAATATTCATTATTAAGTACTTGGAATATAGATAAAAAAATATTAAGATTTTCGCGGAAGACATTTAGAATTCGATATTATGCATTCAATTTCAATACTCATCACGAATTTGTATGAAGTTAGCTGCCAGTCTATGAAAAAGTCACGTTAAAATCTCATTGTATATTTAAAAAAGTTCAAATAAAAATGCCGTTAATATCCAATGCGTTTTTATGCTTGTAAGTACATTAAGACGCGTATTCTACGCGCTAATGCTACGCAGTTAACTTCTCAAACTCCTAAATACGTGGTAGGTATTTTAATCAATATGTATTTCACTTTAAATATACAATCAGGAGTGCGAAAACGGATCTTTTTGTCAATTCAATTCAATTTCTTTATAATGGCAACTGAGTCTCGGTAATTTAACCCGGACAATTCTGCTAATGTCAGAGGTGATGGAGAAGCGTGTGTTTAAAAAAAAAACAAAAAGAAAATACTTGAATGACTAAGTGGAACTTAATGTGAAGGGATCTTTTTGTCAATTTTATATTGTCAATTTATCAATTTTAAACGTCAAATTTGACATACGTCAAGTTTGACATATTATTAATTTGATTGTCAAATCTGACGTTTGAAATTGATTTTTGTTTTAAATATCCGTGCTAGCACAAGTTGCTTCTAAATAACAATCAAATATATTAGATTTAGACGATAACTTTTAAATATTATGATAAATGAAATTTGACCGTTTTACCTTCAAGCCAATTTTCGAAAAGAGTGTAGACACTAAATTAACTGTGTGCTCATTCTGTTTCCAATAAGTGGCAGTATTTGACAGACCGTCATCAGTATTATACGAACTATTATAAGTTATAAAGGCGACCAGGTGTTGGGCGTTGGGGTTTAAAATCTTCAGATTTTTGTTTTAAATGTTACCTTATAAGACTTAATTTTGCTTTAAAACGATATGTTGATTTCAGTAAGTTTTTAAATTTTATTTTTCTCTATTTATGGTTTATCATTAATAATGCAAAATATTTTAGGAAATAGACTTATCACTATGATACTTTGGAAAAGAAAAGATATTTTTTTTAATAACTTTTCTAAAGTAATTCAAATATTTTTTTGTGTTCGTTGCTTAAAATCATTTTTTGGGCACTGAACGGTCATGAACTCTTGTCTTCGTGACCTGACAGCCGCAATTAAAGATTTAAGCAAACAAAAACAATATTTATTTGAATTAATTTTGACAAATTTTAAAAATAAAATGATGATTTAATTTTTTTTTGTTACATAGCATCTCAATGACCTTAAGATCTACTAACCAAAATATTTCACACTAATAAACTTAGATCTTATATATCAATTAGCAAGATTTTAAGAAGCAATCCGATAAATGAAAATAAACAGCTTTCTCGAAGAAACATAGGTCAAACTCTAAAAACGACTTCACCTCATACAAACTTGAATCATAAGACTTCGTATTAAAGTCGATTTCGCCCTAAGTTCCTTAGGAAAAGTTGTATAATTCCATAGTCTTAATTTACCTTAAAAAATTTGTCAATTGCACATGCTTATCGTATGGTTGATGAGCAACCTGGAGTTTAAACCGCCCGTAGGCCTCTGACATGGCTTTACACACCATTGAAAAGTCTAAAGTGTGCTGGTTTCATCACGATGTTTTCACTCACCGTTTTAGCAACTGATAATTAATTTATAATACACACATAACTTACGAAAAGTCAGAGGTGCGCGGCTTAGGATCGAACTCGAGTCCCCTGACTTGACGGTCATACCACTAGGCTATCAGTGTTACATAAATTGCACGTCAAAACTAACATTATACGCTTTTAGCAAAATTAAGTTTCAAAAGTTACAATTCAAAAAATCTTTAGAAATTCAACCTCTAGCCCACTTAAATATTAAATCCATTTAGAGATAGAATCCCAAGACGAAGTACCAATCGTGCTCGAAATGTCTTAAGCATTTGTCAATCACATACAGAGCAATGCGTGCATCGCAGAGTCAAAACTCTCGCAGTAATTAGGTGCAATTTAGCAAGCCTGTAGTCAATGGTCTAGAAATTGTATGAATGAACCTATTTCTATGTTTTTATCGTTTTTATTTACATTTTTTTTTGTGAAACTAATAATTAAATAGCACTTAGTCTTATTAGACAATTTATGCTCTTATTGTTAATTTTCTTACTTGATTTTTTTTGTGAATTTTTTACATGTTGTAGTTTTAAATAATTATATTTTCGTCCTTGTTCGAAAACTTGACACATCTTTTTCAAGAAAAAAGTATAAAAATAAACGAAAAAAAAAGTTATCTTAAAGCTATTTTTAAAAAGCTTAGCGTTGATCTTCTAATTTCTTTTTTAATAAAAACTTCGTTGTATTTTTTTTTCGTTTTCTTGTAAAAGATGTGCCAATATTATTTTCATTTTAAAACAAGTATTAATTATTTTTAAAAAAAAACCTGTATTTTACTCTTCTAATTTTGTTGTTGAGATGAATAGAAAAAAATTAACAACCATAGATTTTTTTAACCATAGACAATTTATTTTTTTAATCTGAACCATAAACAATGAACAGGAAGACTTAGGTTTAAAACATACGGCTTGGAATTCTATCTGCTACATTTACTACTATATACATATCGCCAAAACGGTCCATTATCAACGTCTATACTAAAAAACCATTAAGTATTTCAAATATCGAGTACGCTCCATACAATCTCGCACAATATAATTTCTCGCAACTTCTGAATTATATTCCAGTCTTCTGGTCAATTATACATTTTTTTTTATTCTATTTCCCGTTTATACATGTCACTATCGGCTGTACAAGTAATACATAACAATTTATGATCGCATACAGTCAAGGTTTTTTTTTCTAGAGATCCAAACTTCTGAGTTGGGGTCCAGTGAGTTTTTGAAGTTTTATCTATGCTCAACTCCTTAGTAAACTCGAATAAAATTGAGGTCAACTCTAGTTGCACGCTGTGTGAACACAATTGCGAGTTTAGATCGAGTTCAACTCGAATTTTACATACTAAAATTTGTTTAAAATTCTCGAGTGAAATAAAATTCAACTCAGAGACAATTTATTACTACAACTTTACCCAAAAACTCACTCAAACCCAAGATGGCGGATAAAAAAAATGCGAGGATTGTCGATGTCGCAGCACCAAAGTCGCCACAGATAAAAAATACTTAACCTACGCAAAGACTACGACAGTATATTTTTTTTATGTCATTTTGAATTTTATAAAGACGTGTTTTATTTTATACAATGTCAAAAATATATAAATATATATAGTTGTATGGTAGTAGATACTTACGCTAACTATATAGATGTCAGAACTGAACGCGTGGGCGCAGAGCGTAGCGCTGCTTATTGTCGATGCATATAAGCTGGGGACAAACAAACAGAAAGTTAGATTACTTGTATCTTTGATCTGTCATAAAAAATGCAAGGGTTTCGTTATTCGTAGGAAAAAAACGTTTTTGTATGGGGGTGACCTAGTCAGATCGCGCGCCGGCCGATATTAAAATACTGTCACAGCAGCCAATTTGAACCAGGAGATATTACAGTGCACAAGTGTGTTCGCAAACTCACTATTCGCCCACTCTCATAGTCCGATAGGGCGGCAATCCGATACGACGGGAGAGAGATTAAGCGCAGGACCAGCTAGCAGGCTAGCAGGGCTAGCGTACGGTAACGGACCCGCTTTGCAAGCGCGTGGGTGTGGGTTCGAACCTGGCATGTACAATTTGACTTTTTCCATGTCATATGTACTTTCTTAATCTAAGACACCACTTACTAACGGTGAAGGAAAACATCGTAAGGAAACCTGGACTTTAATAGTCTGAAATCGCCAACACTTAGTGAGCTAGCGTGGTGATTAATGCTTAATCCTTCTCTGTACGAGAAGAGGCCTTTGCCCTGCAGTAGGACGGTTACAGGCTGATTTATTTATTATAATATTCTATGTTTTTTGTGTAAAAATTATCTCACAACATGCTTTTGGTAATTTCTCTTTTTAAAAAAAGCTGTTTAGCTAGGAATTTCCAAAAATCAATGCAACTTTTCGGTGTACTTAATTTAATAACTCAAGAACGGCTTGACCGATTTGGATAATTTTGGTTTTGAAATATGTGTGAAAGTCCAGGTATGGTATAAAAGGTGAGAAAAAAAGTTAGAGTAGGGTAAGGTAGAATAGGCGTTGAAGTAGGATAATTACGCGTACGAAATTGCGTCAGGAAACTAGTATTATTATAAAATAAAATGTAAACTCACCTAGGCTCCATATATATCCATCAAATGTCGCCACAGAGCACTTAGTGTCAATGCACTATTACAAAGTCTATAATGGTAAATAAAATGCATCCGATTAACTGTAACACTCGGGATTAAGCACAATGCACTGTCTTTTAACTATGTACAACAATCACTGCTTTGCTGCGAGCTGCTTCGGTTCCGCTTCGGGCTTCGTTTTTGGGGTTGCTGCGGAGAAAAACACAAATTAATATATTTTTAAACGGTTTCATTTAGTACTAGCGACCCATTCCCACCCTCTATCTATTAAAAAAAACCACATCAAAATCCGTTGCGTAGTTTTAAAGATCTAAGCATACATAGGGACAGACAGACGCGGGAAGCGACTTTGTTTTATACTATGTAGTGATAGTGATAGTCTTTGAACTTAGTTGATGACCTCTTTTTAACCACCTCGTTTTTTGAAGTCGGTTAAAAAGAGATACCGGTGCGAGGCGGCCGTGACGTAGATCATATCATCATGGTAACTCACGTCGAGGTCGTACGTTGGCGACGACGCTCTGAGCGCCGCAGGAGCCGGCGCGGCCGCGATTGTTGTTGTTGTTGCTGTTGCTACTGCTGCCCGCGCGGCTGCTCAGCGGCTTGCTGTCAACAACACATTGCGTCATAAGTACAGGTCGTAAGGTCGCGAGTGAGGTCCACGACTAGGCGCCTGACTCAGTAAACACATATTCATTCATTTATTCATTCACATAAACAGGGTTATTTGTAAAACACCAGCATTCTTTAAAGGGGTCATTAAACTCATCATTATGAACAACTTTTACTATGGTACCAAACCTGAAATCGCAAAAAGAAATCAGCTGTTCCATATCATGTGAACATGTGAAGTATGGAACAGCTTTTTTTGTGAATTTATGGTTGGTCCCATAGTAAAAGTTGTTCAAAATGATGAGTTTAATGACCCCTTTGGAGGATGCTGATGTTTTACAAATAACGCTGTATAGAATGTTACCTGGAGCTTCTATAGCTGTGTGCGGGTCGGTCGCTCTCCGACACGGAGCGTGTTCGGTCGTAAGGTCGCGCGTGAGGTCCACGACCAGGCGCCTGACCGCCACTTGTCGCTAGCAACTCATTTAGCTGAGGCTGTACAACAAAAGTATAGAGTTAGACATTTTTTTCTCTCACAAAAATATTTATATATATATATATAACACCAGGCTATAGGCATAGCTATAACACCCAGGTTACAAATAAGAACAGGAACGTCAATGACCTTTACCTCCTCAGTCAACGCTCCCAACTGTTACTTGAACGTTATACCCTTAGAGTATATAAGAATAAAATAGAGCAACCCTATAGAAGTATGAACCGTGAGCACGGGTATGAACAACGCGGCCGCGACACGAGCTCCGTTTGCGATCATACCTCGATCGACTGGGGTTCAACTAGGCTCCACGAGCGAAAAAGATACATTTTAGCTTATATCATGGTTAACTGTTGAGTAAAATTTTGAAAAACGTCTAGAAAACTTAATTTGAAAAAATGACATTTTAACATTTGTATGGCGAGACCTGCTTTCGCTCCACACAAGGCAATGTGGTTGATGTTATCACTCTAATATTTTCTTGAATACTCTATGGTTAAAACTGTGAAATTAAAATCAATGTCAAAGAGATTAAATTCTCGTTGATATAACGCAAATGGACTACTACTTTGACAGCTCTAAAAATCTACTATCCTTTTCTAATGATCTCTGTTAGAAAGAGAGATAGTGAGCCTTAATTTGTGTACGGGCAAACCCGTACATTTTCTCTAGTTAATTTTATTTGTACATGTATGCATATTTAGCAATATATGAGGAACGTGTAACCTAGAATATTGTGCTATCTAAGCGCGTCGTATGCGTCACAAACTAACTGTATTAGAAATAAGTTAAAATACAATCAATGCAAGGAATGCAATGCATACAGTATGTGCATTAAACATCTTCGGCCCGTACAATTTGTTTAGAGCGTGTGTGAGAGAATTAGAACCATTATTTAACAAAATCTTAGTATAGTGTACATTGTGTACATTGTTCTTAGTGTACATTGAGTAAATTCAAAACTTTTTTTTTTGATAATATGGCAGATAATTAATCCTATTCTCATTAAAACGCATAGATACTCATTTTGAAGAGGTATCTGTGCTTACAACTTGGTTTACCTCGAGCACTCTGAAGTCTTCGATACTCTGGAAGTTGGAGAGGTGGCCCTGCAGCTTGGGGTCCACCTGCAGGGCTTCAGCATGCTTGTAATAAGTCATGAACGCCCAGAACTTCTCCAGGCCGTATAGTTGACCTGTGAAATAGTTATGCACTTTAATTATTAACTGTGGGATATTTTCTACCCCCGATGGAAAAAAGACGATAATTTAAATTTTCATAAAATATCTGTTAATTTTTTTTAATTTATCTAGAGCCTATCCATAGACTATAAAGGTGGTTTTACACCGGCCCAGAGCAGCGTGGATGGCCGAGCGTGGATTGAAATCACGCTAACCCCTTTACACCGAAAGATGTCCATCGCTATACTGCGCCGACAAGCGATGGCCGATGCGAGATTTGTATATCCGTTTTACAAAGTAAATACATACTCTATTCTTAGAGTAATAAAGTTCAATATTGTACTTACAAATAATTCGATTCCCGCCACGCACATCCACGCGCATCGAGACCTTTTACACTAAGGCAGGGAGTGGATTGAAATTTTGCCATACAAATTTCTATTTCTAAAACCACCTTTAAACAGGCCCTTATTTTATTTATTTTTATATTTATAGACTCACGCCTGTATTCCCCAGAGGGGGTAGGCAGAGGTGTGCAGTACACCCACGTTTCGCCGGCTATGTTATAAATCCCACGTAATAGGGGGCGAGCCTATTGCCATTAACTCCACAATTTCAGACTCCGTGCTGCTACTGAGAATTTCCTAATGAAAAAACCCAATAACATTTTTACCCAACCCAGGGATCGAACCCAGGACCTCGTGCTCAGCTCAGCGCGTATCCTCACCTTTCTCGTAGTCAGCCATAGTTTCAATCTGGAAGTGCTGGTACAGTTCTGGTCGGAACTTCCTCTCCAGTCCGTAAGAGTAGAAACGGAACAGACACTCCAAGCCGTACCGGAAGCCGGCTGACGCGTCCTCGTTCGCTAATGTCCTACGAAATGAAAAAAAAAATACAGAAATTAATGATGGTGTCGTGGTGGTGCATTCGGTGGGGAGTCGTGATAGCCTAATGGCATGACCGTTTGACTGGCAAGTCAGAGGTCTTGGGTTCGAACCCTCTGACTTTTCGTAAGTTAAGTGCGTATTATCACTCTCCGTGCCTCGGATAGCACGTTAAGCTGTTGGCCCCAACTGTCAATTGTAGATCTTTGACAGTCGTTACGGGTAGTCAGAAGCCCGAAAGTCTGACAACCAGTCTTACCAAGGGGTATCGTGTAACCCAGTATCTGAGTTGCGGGGGTTAGATAGGCAGTCGCTCCGTAGAAAACTGATATTCAGCAGCATCTGGCTAGATTAGAAGCCGACCCCAACAAAGATTGGGAATAATAAGGCTAGGAGGATGATGGCAGAAAAAGGGGGAGGCTTTTGCCCAGCTGTGTTTTTTCTACAAAAATTTCGAACTTAAGAGTTCGCTTAGTATCTATAAGTACTTAATAATAAAAATAAGTCGGGTTTTCCTTCCTGATGCTATAACTCCAGAACGGTTGGAACGATTTGGCTAATTTTGGTCTTGAATTATTTGTGGAGGTCCAGGATAGGTTCAAAAGGTGAGAAAAAGGGGTAGGGTAGGGGTAGGGTAGGGTAGGGGTAGTGTAGGGTAGGGGTAGTGTAGGGTAGGGGTAGTGTAGGGTAGGGAAGGGGTAGTGTAGGGTAAGGGTAGTGTGTAGGGTAGGGGTAGTGTAAGGTAGGGTAGGGGTAGTGTTGGGTAGGGTAGGGGTAGATTAGGGTAGAGTAGGGGTAGATTAGGGTAGGTTAGGGGTAGGGTAGGGGTAGAATAGACCTTGAAGTAGGATAATCACGCGTACGAAGTCGCGCGGGGCAGCTAGTACTTAATAAAAATGCTTATGAGAATTATAAGAACAATTTTTTTGTCGCGTGAACACTGCACCCGTTCAGTCTAGCTAGACAGTCCGGAACGCCTAGTCCACTCTGTTCATGTAGCACTTACATTCGCAGTAACTATATACGATAATGTTCATCGCATATAGTGGACATTTAGTGCAGATCTTTACAGATAACATTTTGCTTTCATTTCCTTGGAAAAGTAGAGATGGAGAGTTGACAGAGTGAGTTGTGACGTGTGGTTTCCGACCTAAGAATAGAACCACCCCTACTCGTCCCGCGGGTGTCGTAAGAAGCGACAAAGGGAATTATCCGGAGGATGGGCAGCAGCATCCTACTGTGTAATAGCAACCATCTGCTACTGCGATCGCCAACCCGCTTGCCCAGCGTGGCGATTAAGGGCAAACACCTATTAAGCGTACAAATCGCTATTAAAAAAATCAGCTGTTCCATACATTTTGTTGAGTCATGTGAACATAAATGTATGGAACAAGTAATTTTTTTTGCGATTTCAGGGTTGGTCCCATAGTAAAAGTTGTTCATAATGATGAGTTTAATTCATTAAACGCCATGAGGGACACATGGTGTCCGACAAACAATAGAATTTGCATTGTGTCTGCAGTCCGGCAGTCAAAGTGTTAATGACCCCTTTTAAGGATGCTGGTGTTTTACAAATCAACCCTGTATAATATTGTATTTATACTTCATTGTGTCCCTATTATTGTAGTTTGTTCATATTTAAACTTTCAATTTTTTTAGTACATCCACCACATTATATCTCTGCATCAAGAGAGTCGTGATAGCCTAGTGGTTGTGACCGTTGACTGGCAAGTCAGAGGTATCGGGTCGGAACCCAAGGCGCGCACCTCTGACTTTTCGTAAGCTATGTGTGTTTTATAAATTAATTATCACTTACTTCGTGCCTCGGAAAGCACGTAAAGCTGTTGGCCCTGCGCCTGATCTCTCTCCGGTCGTGTCGGATTGCCGTCCCATCGGACTATGAGAGTGAGCGAATAGAGAGTGCATTTGTGTTTGCGCACACACTTGTGCACTATAATAATATCCAGCGTAGTTGGCTAATCTCTGTTGTGATTTGCAACTGTGACCGAAATTCGGTCAGGAGAACATTATTATTATTATTATTGGAAGATGTTTTACCTGAATTCATTATACATGGTCCTGTTGAAGTGGTCCCTCAGGAAGAATGACCAGAACCTGAACAGCGTGTTCATTTCCTGCGACTGGCCGATACCAAGCTTCTTGCGCTCTGAAACAGACAACATCCTGTATTTATTTGTTCAACATAGAACAGTCGGGGACGAGAATCTGGTCAGCAGGAGCGTGCAGGCAAAAAGGCATTGCCTACCCTGAAAACTATATGTATGTAACGTTAGAATTTTGTTTCCCGAAAGCTGAAACACCCCAACTAGAATTAGATTTGAAAGGTAAAAAAAAATCATTAAAAAAAAATCCGGACGCGGTGACGAGCTCCAAACATTGTCTTTATTTACCAATAAATAATGGAAACAACGTAAACGCGCCCAATGACCGTGCCGGTTGCCGCGCGGCGGCAAGTCATTGACCTCCCTGTTCGGTACGCGCCGATAGGTAAGTAGGATAATTATGTACTGCCTACCCTGTCTAAAATGTCATTGTACACGCCTACGGGTCAGACACTGCGGGGGTCAGACACTGTGGGGTCAAACACTGCGGGATTCAGATACTGCGCGGGTCAGACACTGTGAGGGTCAGACACTACGGGAGTCAGATACCGCGTGGGTCAGACACTGCGGGGGTCAGACACTGCGGGGGTCAGATACTGCGCGGGTCAGATACTGCGGGGGTAAGACACTGTGGGGGCCAGACACTGCGGAAGTCAGATACTGCGTTGGTCAGACACTGCTGGGGTCAGACACTGCGGGGTCAGATACTGCGCGTGTTAGATACTGCGAGGGACTGATACTGCGCGGATCAGATACTGCGAAGTTAAATTACTTACCTTTAAGACAGCGCGAATGATACTTGTGGTAGGCCTGCTGTGTGAAGTGGTTTTCTCTGAGGAGTCCATGGCTCGGGTGGTGGAAGGTCGGCAGCGATTGTGGCATGGAGCCGCATGACGAGCCCAGGGTAGGTGACGTTCCTAATGATGACCTGGGAGACACAAAACCAATTTGTAAATTGTTCTCATAGATATATATTAGGTGCCCTTCAAATAGATCAGTTTTGAAAGTAACTAATAATAATAATGTCTTCCTGACCGAATTTCGGTCACAGCGGGCAATCTCAATGGAGATTAGTCAACTACGCAGGGGATATTATAGTGCATAAACACAGGTGCATTCTCTATTCCCTGACTTTCATAAAATTCGATCAGGAGGACATTATAAGAGAGAGCGATAGAGAAAGTGTGTTTGTGAGAGAGAGAAAGAAGCTGTATGTATGACGTATGTTCTGTAATGATTAGATAATTTTAACTAAGATATCTATTTTGTTATAAAATGGAATAGTATCTGTTACCCTGTGCTGTGCGTCCTGGCTCTGTGCTCGCGGATGTCCATGATCCATCCGACGTGATGTTCCACCGGCGGGTTGAGGCTATGCCTGGTCTTGTGTTTACGGCTGCTACTGTAATACAAAATAAATTCTCATCATCATCATCGTCATCATCCACATCATCAACATTTTCATCATCATAATCATCAACAACAACATTTTCATCATCATCATCATCATCAGCCGAAAGACGTCCACTGTTGAACAAAGGTCAACAGTTTGCGAGTTTAATGCTCGCATAGGATTAAAGGAGGGGACGAAGGGGGCGGTCCGCCCTGGGCCCCCGTTCCTAGGGGGCTCTAGAAAAACGTTAAGTCCCTCCCGCCGCAAGCTTTCTTTCTTACAATATGTGTATGGAGGAACAGGGAGAGGCGTTCCTCCATTTAAAAGGGAGGATCCTCCGACCAGGCGGGTGTTTTGCCTGGCGGGCACTTGCCCAACGATGGTAGTTGGGTAGTTGTATATTAGTACAGTTGTTGTAACTTTGATTGCGCGATGTAGGACTTTGTCGTCGTGTCGTACTAGATGGCGCTATGTGTCGTCGTGGTTCTCGTCGCTGCGTATAGGTGGCGGTGGTCGCCACATGTGCAATACAAAAATTACAATATAAATATTTAATAAGAAATTTGAAAAAACAACTGATACGGATGGGATTCGAACCCACGATCTTCGGCGTTCCGTGCCGACGCTCTAACCGCTGAGCCACCGTATCCCATCAGAATCAGTCGAAATTTCAAATCTCTTTATACGCCTAGGGCGTGTGGTAATATCTATCGGAATACATTACGTATCCGACTCAGTGTTCCAAACTTTGCAGTTTTAGAAGGCACCGATGCGATATTACCAATTGTCTTAATATTTTTGTGAAATTTTTACATGTCTTAGCACGTGTTAGCTTATTAAATATAAATATTTAATAAGAAATTTGAAAAAAATTATTAAATATTTATATTTAATAAGCTAACATGTGCTATAAAAATTTCACAAAAATATCAAAAATTACAATTTTTGAGGAGATCAGGGGTATTATATACTATTAAGTTTTTTTTTCGGGGCCCCTGACAGATTTATTCCGCCACTACTTCGAACCTAACACAACGACACATTTGTTTGACAAAAATAAATCTGTTTGTGAACTTACATGACGTCTGTTGCATGCGGGTCTTTGTTCGCGGCGTAGAATCTAGCCGTGCGACGTGTCCGCTTTGATTTACTGTTGTGCTGCTCTTGTTGTTCCACCTGGTAAAACAAATAGATTTAACCTTAGAGTATATACAGCTTGTTAAGAAAACCCTGTCCGACCCGAAAGGGGCACATAGGTACTTCAATAATATAACCAAATATGAATAAACAATTTACATTATTGATAAGGATAACGTTGTAATATTTTTTTTAAATGTGTGATTTTTACACAAATTAACTTAAAATTTGGTAAAATTCCAAAAACTGACAACACTATATGACTTCGCTACGCTACCCGAAAACTGACGAGTGCGCCGACCGTCGCCCGCCTGTGTTGTCATGTAAGTTTCCTCATTTTTTAATTTTTTAATCATTTTTATTCTATTTGTGTAATTTTTTTCACATAATAAGTAAAAAAAATTACACAAATAGAATCACATCCCGATACCTACTAATACCTTCACGGATGGGACAGGGTTTTCTTAACATATTGTATAAGAAAATATAGAGCAACCCTATAGAAGTATGAACTGTGAGCACGGGTATGAACAACGCGGCCGCGACACGAGCTCCGATCATACCTCGATCGACTGCGGTTCAACTAGGCTCCACGAGCGAAAAGGTTACAGTTTAGCTTATATCATGGTTAACTGCTGAGTTAAATTTTGAAAAACGTCTAGAAAACTTAATTTGAAAAAATGACATTTTAACATTTCTATGGCGAGACCTGCTTTCGCTCCGCACAAGGCAATGTGGTTGACGTTATTACTCTATATTTTCTTGAATACTCTATGGATTTAACATAATTATAATTGAACTTTTATAATTATAGTAGGTTTTTTGAAGATATTACATTGAAGTAGAAAACCTATTGCGCCGACACTTAATATCATGTGTAACAGAGGTCCGAAATAATACATTAAGGGCGTATAAGGTACCCTATCACCTCATTGAAGGTATTTGCCCATAATCGCCACGCTGGGCAAGCCGGTTGGCAATCGCAGTAGCAGATGATTGCTGTTGTACAGTAGGATGCTGCTGCCTACCTCCGGATCTTTCCCTTTATCGCTTCTTACGACACCCGCGGGACGAGTAGGGGTGGTTCTATTCTTAGGCCGGAAACTATCATCATCATCATCAGCCGGAAGACGTCCACTGCTGAACAAAGGCCTCCCCCATAGAACGCCATAATGAGCGACAACTTGCCGTTTGCATCCACCGGTTACCCGCGACCTTGATAATGTCGTCGGTCCACCTGGTGGGAGGCCTACCAACGCTGCGTCTTCCGGTTCATGGTCGCCACTCGAGAACCTTCCTTCCCCATCGGTCATCGGCTCTTCGAGCGATGTGGCCTGCCAATTGCCACTTCAATTTGCATACCGGAAACCATTCGACAGATAAAAATAGAAAGATACTTACATGATGAGGTCTGGGAGGGGGGGGAGGTGGTTCAGCAGGGTTGCTGTGTCGCTCCGCCGGCACCGTGGCCTCGAACTGCTCGCGACTGATCAGAGACACCGTGCGGTATTGTGTTTGGCTGCCGTATGACTGTGGAACAAGTACATATTATTATTTATTACTAGCTTTTGCCCGCGACTTCGTTCGCGTGGAATAGTGACTTCGACTCTTGACCAATAGATGGCGCTGTATGTCCGGAATAAATTTTATTTTTTATTTTATTTTTTGTAATAAAAACTATCCTATGTCCTTTCTCAAATTCCAAACTATGTCTGTACCAAATTTCACACAAATCGGTTCAGTAGTTTAGGCGTGAAGCAAAGACAGACAGACAGACAGACAGAGTTACTTTCACATTTATAATATTAGTTTGGATAATAATGTCTTTGTGATCGAATCTTGGTCACGGCGGCCTATCTCGACGTAGATAAAAGCCTAATAAGTATAAGATACTATAGTGCACGAGCGCATGCGCAAACACAGGTACACTCTCTAATTACTGTCATTATTAGACGGGAGGAAAATCAGTCAAACTAGAGAGATCAGGCGCAAGACCAACTGCTTTACGTGCTTACCGAGGCACGGAGCAAGTTATAATCACTACATAGTATAAAACAAACTCGCTTTCTCTGTCCCTATATCCCTATGTATGCTTAAATCTTCAAAACTACGCAACGGATTTTGATGCGGTTTTTTTATAGATAGAGTGATTGAAGAGGAAGGTTTATATGTAATGTATGTATGTATGTGTTTGTATGTGCGGGTCGCTTGTTTTTTTATAATACGCACTTAAAGAAAAGTTAAGTCGCTTCCCCCGGCTGTCATGAAGATCTTTGACAGTCGTTAAAAGGGAGTCAGTACCCTCATAACATCCTGACAACTAATCTAACTTCAGAATATCGTATCCCTTTGGGTTAAGGTCAGATAGGCAGTCACTTTGTAGAAAACTGATATTCAGCTGCATCTGGTTAGATTAGCAGCCGACCCTAACAAAGTTTGGGAATAATAAAGCTAGGAGGACGATAATGTATTCCATAGTTTACGTCTGGCCTGAACACACGATTCATCCAGATGGTTGGCTTGGAACTTTACTCTGTCTCCATAGACATAACTGCTGATATGTACAACTGCAGTTAGCTTTTAAGGAGACATTATACATAAATAAAAAAAAAAATTTATAGACTCACGCCTGTATTCCCCAGAGGCAGTAGGCAGAGGTGTGCAGTACACCCACGTTTCGCCGGCTATGTTATAAGTCCCATGTAATAGGGGGCGAGCCTATTGCCATTACCGGGCACAATTCCAGACATGCTGCTACCGAGAATTTCCTAATGGAAAAACCCAACACTTTGCCCGACCCGGGGATCGAACCAAGGACCTCGTACTCAGCAGTCGCGCTTGCTACCACTAGACCAACGAGGCAGCCAAATATATATTTATTATTATAAAAAAAAGTAATAACTTACCGATGGATAATCCGTATCATTCCATAAATCTTCCTCATATCGTCTCAGGCCATCGGTTATAACCTGCAAATACAATGATATATTACTCTTCAAAACATACATAGGAGTGAAAAAACTGGCGGCAGATAGATATAAAAAGAAGTTTTTATTAAGCGAAACAAAAATTTTCAACTGTAATCGACATTTTGTGATGTCATAGTTGAAAAAAAATGGATTTATACCTCTAGGGTATGGTAAAGTAGGGTTAGGGTAGGATTATCGTAGGGTGGGGGTAAAGTAGGATATGGGTAAAGTAGGGTACCGTAAGGTAGGGGAAGAGTGGGTAGAGGTGAAGTAGAGTAGGGGTAAAGTAGGGTAGTGGTAGATTAGGGTAGGGGTAGAGTAGGATATGGGTAAAGTAGGGTAGGAAGGGGTAATGTAGGATAGGGGTAAAGTACTGTAGGGGCAGAGTAGGGTAGGGGTAAAGTAGGATTGGAGTAGAGAAGTGTAAGGGGTAAAGTAGGACAAGGGGTAAAGTAGGGTAGGGTTGAGTAGGATAGGGGTTAAGCAGGTTAGGGGTACAGCAGGGTAGGGGTAAAGTTGGGTAGGGGTAAAATAGGGTAGAGGTAGGCTAATCACGCGTACACAGTCGAGCAGGGCTGCAAGTAAATAAGTATATAGCAGGCGCGTACCTGCTCCAGGTCCTGCGTGATCTTGGTGCGCGTGTTCCAGTCCCCCTGGCGGTCGTGGCCGTCGTGCTTGGTCGCGCGAGCCGTCTGCGTCACGATGAGCAGGCGGCCCACGTCGCGGTCCGGGAACTCCAGGTCCGACTCCTCGTCCGACCTGACACACAACCCATTATGTACACGTGGCACTCCAAATGTGATCCAAACACCGTGTGGTTCTGGCCTAAGAATAGAACCACCCCTACTCGTCCCGCGGGTGTGGTAAGAAGCAAAAAAGGGTAAAATCTGGAGGATGGGCAGCAGCATCCTGCTGTGTAATAGCAATCATCTGCTACTGCGATTGCCAACCCGCTTGCCCAACATAGCGATTAAGGGCAAACACCTTCTAATGAGGCCTTCTAAAGGCCTCTTCTCATACACATCTCTTAGTTCATACTAAGAGATGCGTATCACATCACATCTACATCAGACATCTACACAGCTTCAGTCCACAGCTGGACATAGGGCCCTTCCCAGCAGATGTCACCAAATATTCTTATTAAAACTACTAAATATCGCTCGCGATTTAAAAATTCTGTACCTATTCAGCTACTTTCTTTATCTTATGACTGATAAACCATCTGGTATCAGGGTTTAAACCGCCCTTAGGCCACGACACTGACACGGCTTTACACACCGTTGAAAAATCTCTCAGGTGTGCTAATTTCCTTACGATGTTTTCCTTCACCGTTTTAGCAAGTGATAATTAATTTCTAATACGCACATGAATTCGAAAAGTCAGCCTGAATTGCGAACCTTTGATTAGGCTATCACTGCTTAAACCTATGCACCTATTTAACATTAATTACTAATAAAATGAAATTTCTAAGTTAAATTCTTGTCGCGTGAACACTGCACCCGTTCAGTCTAGCTAGACAGTCCGGAACACCTAGTCCACTCTGTTCATGTAGCACTTACATTCGCAGTAACTATATACGATAATGTTCATCGCATATAGTGGACATTTAGTGCGGGAGCTCTACTCCGAAAATCGAACAACGATGTTTCGGATCGGAACGTAATAATAAAGACCATCAAACAATCGTTACCACCAAATTACCACTGTTTAATTGTACTTAGTGCTTTCATCTGTCGTTTCACAGAAATGTTCTGATAGCGGTGGCGTTGTGTGTCGGGTCGTTTGATTCCCTACAATATGGTTGAGTTAGGCGATGGCTGATGCATGCGTCATACTCGTGAACGGGTGCCGTCTGTTGGGACTGGTCAGCTCATAGCTGTTAAGGTAATTTTATAAAAAGCATAAATATATTTAAGATGTACTTGTGTTTAGTCGACTGACATTGTTCTCACATAAGACCTCAGAACAATGTAACCTAAAATATTGTAAGCCATTTATTTAAAAGAGCAACCATGGAGTTTTTTGCCAGGTTCTTCTCCATGAGGGGTAGGCTGCCCTAGGAACTGGCAACTAGAGTCACTCTTATAACAAACAATATTAGAATTATGACTATTCATAAGTGCCTAATGGTCTACATGAATAAAAATATTTTGATTTTGTTTCGTTACAAATCCATAAAAAAATAAACAATCTATTAGAAGGTAATTTAACGAACAAACATGCGATCCGACAATCGAAGCTTCGTTGTTAAAATTTCGATGTAGGCCCCCTGATCTTTACAGATAATTAAGGCGCTGTCTCCACGAGCGAGAGAATCGCGGCGATATTGTCGTCGGTGCCACGTATTTCTATACACTCTCTATGGAACCGTCTCCACAAGGCGATATTATCGTCGAGTGATTTTGTATAAAAACGCCGCGATTCTCTCGCTAGTGGAGACAGCCCCTAAGTGTCGTGATAGCCCAGTGGTATGACGTTGACTGGCATGTCAGAGATTATTTTCTCTCAAGTTCAAATCTAAGGCACCTCTGAATTTTAGTAAATTATGTGCGTATTATAAATTAATTATCACCTGCTCCGTGCCTCGGAAAGCACGTAAGCCGTTGGGCCTAACTATCATGAAGATCTTTGACACTCGATATAGGGAGTCAGTACCCTCATAAAATCCTGACAACTGATCTAACTTTAGAATATCGTATCCTTTTGTTTTGAGGTCAGATAGGCAGTCGCTCCGTAGAAAACTGATATTCAGCTGCATCTGGTTAGATTAGAAGCCGACCACAACAAGGTTTGGAAATGACAAGGCTAGGAGGATGATGATAAAAAGCCAGTTCCTCACCAGGCGTCAGTGAAGGTGTTCTGCCTTGGCGGCGGCAGCTCCAGCTCCTCGTCCAGCTGGAAGTGCAGCTCCTCGCGCTGCTCCTCAGCGGCCGGGGCTCGCTCGCGGGACCCTGCCTTCGTACGACGCTTCACCTGGGAGTTATAAAACATTATATGACCTGTAATAGTAGATTGTGGTATAAGGGCGGTGCGAATACAATTACATTCGAAGCCCGAGCTGCTGACGAGGAATATAATGCGTTAGTAATTGTCATACCGCACGTGTGAGATACAACGTTTTTATCATACTACACTCGAATTTGTAATTCAAAAATATTTTTGTAAACAAAGGTGTGACCAGTCTAAAAAAATAATTCATGAAATGGAAACTTCGTCGGTTCCAAGTCAAGTTCAAGCCTCTTTAACCATTCTCATTAAAAACTTGACTTGGAACCGACTCCCAAACGTTTTAAAGTTATTTTAAGCTTTTTATTTCCTTTAAAGTCGGTTTTATTTTTTTTTTAAAATCACGATTTTTAGTGGTGCCTAAAATTAATCCCAGACTTGTGTGAGGCTAATATTTGAAATCCTTATGAAAAGCCTATTCAAAAGATACTTCACACGATATTTAATCTTGGATGATTACATGAGGGGGGGGGGGGGGTGACCACGTACTCTCTTCCTCTTTACTCTTCAGCCATCGACTGCACGTATAAACAAAGCAATATTACTTGTTACGACAATTCTGCTAATATCCTACGAGGAGTTCCGTTCCATATTGAGAACCTTCTCCTTTTTTTGAAGTCGGTTAAAAAGCTAAAAGCGGGTAAAGTTGACTAGGCGTAGAGGTAGGATAATCACGCGTACAAGTAGGCTAGTAGTTAATGAATATTACCTCTGTCCAAACTTGTTCAGCGCTGGGGCTGGTATTGCCAGATCGTGGTCTGTCGTCTTGACTGTCGGACTTGTCATTACATTCTTCTGCAAAACAAATTCATAACATTACTTATAGGGACGAATAAAATATATATGTAAGTTTTAATTTGAATTTTCTTCTTATCGTATGGTTGATGAATAACCTGGGGGCTTGGCCAAGTTGACTATCTACAATCACTAACGCTATAGAAAACGAAAGAAATGTATAGGATTATCATTATGTGACTGTGGTCAAAACAAACGAATAGAATCTAATCCTATACATTTCTTTCGTTTTCTATAGCGTTTGCGATTGTAGATAGTCAATTTGGCTAAGCCCCCTGGTGTCAGAGTTCAAAATCGTCCGTAGGCCTTTGACACGGATTTACACTGTAAAAAAATCTCACAGGTGTGCTGGTTCCTTGCGATGTTTTCCTTCACCAATTTAGCAAGTGATAATCGCACATAAAGATCATGAGAGGTGCGTATAGTGTATCTGGGTTTCGAACTTACGACCCATTGGCAGTTCGAAGGTCATACCACTGCGGTTATCACTGCTAAAGTTAATATTTTTGTGATATTCAGTTAGTATACGATATGAGGAAATTCGCCGATATATCAAGTAGAGTTTTAAAAGAAATATGTAGTTGAAGTGGCAATAAGCAGGCCATATTGCTCGAAGAACCTATAACCGATGGAGAAGAAAGGTTCTTGAGTGGCGATCGTGAACTCGAAGACGAAGCGTTAGTTGGCCTCCTACTAGGTGGACCGACGACATCGTTAGAGTCGCAGGTAACCAGTGGATAGAAGCAGCAAGTTGCTGTTTGTTGTGGCGTTCTATAAGGGAGGCCCTTGTTCAACAGTGGACGCCTTCCAGCTGAAGATGATGTTACCATGAGTATAATTATGTAATGTAGTGTATGTATGTATGTGACGTACCGGTGCGGCGCGCCTGCGGCACGAACTCGGGCACGTCGGGGTTCAGCGGGTCGTGCGCCAGCGCCGCCGCGCGCCCCGTGCGGAACATCCTGCACACAACATTATAGCTCGTACTGAGGACGTCACGCAGCTCACTACAGCAGTGGGCCTAGGACGCTGCCCTGCGGCACTCCGTACAAAACCTTCCGGTATTCTTATAGCAATGATTCATCTCACGTTATGTGATTGATCATAACTAAATAGCTAGAGCTACACGTTGATTTAAAGATTAAAATATATGATTTTATCTCATATTACTATAATTTGTTGATAGGTATACCATAGCTTACAAACTCAAATGCTTTACTCAAATCCATATACATCACTCTATTTGGATTTGGATAAGCAATAAAACTCACAAACTTTGAACATTATGTAATGCACATAAACTGGACTTATATTAGTAGATTATTAACAAAGGGGATAAAGCAGTGTCTTCTGTCGCGGGTGACGATTTAAATCGCGAGCGTAACGAAGGACTCGAGGTTTTCTCCCGAGCGTAGCGAGGGTGTTAAAAACTTAAATCACGAACGAAGTGAGAGATTTAAGACGAGTCCTGAGTGTAGCGAGGGATTTAAGGTTACCCAATACTAAGACAGTTTTATCACCTAGGAAAATACTCTACTTTTCGTACCATTTGCTAAAAAATTAACACAATAATAATATGAGATAAGCATTTTAGAACATTAACTTATTTATAAAAATAAATTAAATGTAATTTAAATGCCATTAATGGTTGAACATAGCACACTTAAAACTGTATCTCTACCATCCAATGTATATACCTATATTTCAAAAATAAAAATTTCTGATTCAGATTATAATATAAGTAGAGTGTAGTACCTGGGTAGCGGCGGCGGCGGCACGGCGCGCAGCAGCGAGGACACGGGCGCCACCAGCGGGCCGCCCATCGTGGGCAGCGGGAAAATGCCTACCATCTGCTTCTTGCGACTGCAATAATCACATCAGCTTTATGCTACAGCCATTATTTAAAAGAGCAACCATGGAGTTTCTTGCCAGATTCTTCTCCATGAGGGGGAAGCTGCCCTTGGAATTGGCAACTAGAGTCAATCATCAATATTAGAATTAAGACTATTCATAAGTGCCTAAAATGGTTTAATAAAAAATTCACAAAAAAGATTTTAATATTACTCGTAAATTAAATTATAATAATTATTAAATAACATTTCAACAATATTCAAATGATATTTTATGTAGTGTATGCAACTTCATATAATTAATATAATAAAAAATAAATCAGCCTGTAACCGTCCCAATATAGGGCAAAGGCCTCTTCTCATAAAGAGAAGGATTGAGCATTAATCACCACGCTAGCTCACTGCGGGTTGGTGATTTCAGACTATTAAAGTCCAGGTTTCCTTACGATGTTTTCCTTCACCGTTAGTCAGTGTCTTAGATTAACTAAGAAAGTACATATGACATTGAAAAAGTCACATTGGTACATGCCAGGTTCGAACCCACACACTAAAATAAATAAATTAATATTATTGTTTAGAATCATGACTAAAATTTGCATACCAGTCCCTGGTTAGACATGTAGACACAAAATTAATTATAAAACCTTAAATGTGTATGTGTAGATATATTGTATTTTTTTTTAAAGTACCTATTCAATCTAGGTGATGTTTTAATTATCTGTCTCACAAAAATTTTTTTTTTTATAGACTCACGCCTGTATTCACCAGAGGGGGTAGGCAGAGGTGCAGTACACACGTTTCGCCGGCTATGTTATAAGTCCCATGTAATAGGGGGCGAGTCTATTGCCATTAACCGGGCACAATCCTAGACTCCGTGCTGCTAATGAGAATTTCTAAATGGAAAAACCCAATAACACTTTGCCCGACCCGGGGATCGAACCCAGGACCTCGTGCTCAGCAGTCACGCTTGCTACCACTAGACCAACGAGGCAGTCGAGACACAAAATATATTATTAATCTATTTTATTACTACTTTACTAGCTTTTGCCCGCGACTTCGTTCGTGTGGAATAGTGACTTCGACTCTTGACCAATAGATGGCGCTGTATGTCCGGAATAAATTTTATTTTTTATTTTATTTTTTGTAATAAAAACTATCCTATGTCCTTTCTCAAGTTCCAAACTATGTCTGTACCAAATTTCACACAAATCGGTTCAGTAGTTTAGGCGTGAAGCAAAGACAGACAGACAGACAGACAGAGTTACTTTCGCATTTATAATATTAGTTTGGATTATTATTATCTTACCGTTTTTCTCCTGGTTTCTCATCGCTACCTTCAGATTGTAGCGGTGGATCATCAGCAGGGTCTAAAGGCTTATCGCTGTCACTTTCTATTTTATCCTCCGTCTCTTTCTCGTTGTTGTCTTGTTTGATTTCCTCTGTGTCTGTTTGTTTGGACTCTTCTGGTTGTTGTGTCTGTAGGAAAAAGGGAGTTGATTATGATATATTTTATATGATATTTTTTCATGAATCGTGTCTCGAAAACCGATAGAAAAAAACTGTGGCGCAGACGCGCATTTCTCCATACATTTTTTAAGAGTCGGACGCAGTCGCGATTGGAAGTGTATGGAGAAACATGCGTCTGCGCCGTGTCCTCGTCCTACATCTCTTTTGTGTGGCCGCCTTATAATACAACGTCATCACTGCGACGTTGCCATTCCGCTACGCACACACACGGTCTTGGTTTGTCAGTTAAGCAGCTTTACACTATGATCTTTTTAGAAAATCTATTTACAAAACACTCTAAATAGAAAATCAAAAGCCAGCGATTACACTACGATTAAATAGAAACCTGAATAGGACAGACAACTTGCAGTCGTCGTAGAATTACATAAGGTTGCAAATTGCGTAGCGATGCGACTACACCTTTCTAAATCTAATACAATTTACTAAGTAGTACGTCAAGACCTTCTGATCGCACTAAATCGGAATCTAACTGGTCTTTCATCAATTACATCTTTATTTTTAAACGGTTTCACTTAGCTTGACCTGTTTATTATTTGGTTCAAATTTAGTAATCGATATTTCACCCCCTTCCTGTTGACAGATTGATCTGATATTTGGTACACATCTTTAGTTTTGATGACAAAACCGTTTTACGTAAAAAAAAAATACTTTTTATATTATTCTAAATAGATTTCTTAAAAAGATTATAATGTAATAGCTGCATTAGATGGGGCGGGGCTATGCCTCTGACACGCACACGCCACTCAATTGGTCTTCTTCTTATCGTGTGGTTTATGAACAACCTGGTGTCAGTGTTTAAACCGCCCGTAGGTCTCTAACATGGCTTTACACACCATTGAAAAATCTCTCAAGTGTGCTGGTTTCATCACGATGTTTTCCTTCACCGTTTTAGCAACTGATAATTAATTTATAATACGCACATAACTTACGAAAAGTCAGAGGTGCGCGCCTTGGGATCGAACTCGAGACCTATGACTTGTTAGTCGACGGTCATACCACTAGGCTATCCACTGATAGCCTACGCATTTGGTGTGCCCAAGCCTAATTAAACGTAATTTTAATGTTTTCTAGTGTATCGAAACGTATATCTTTATAGTATATACGCTCGCGACATAAGAAATTTACTGTTCCCTGCCGTAGTGACCCATTTCAGTACTGAACTGAAAGGGAAAGATTACAGGGTTGACCGATTTAGCAAAAGCTAATTATTTCTATTTCAGATAAGATCTATTAAAGATATTATTTCTAATGTCGTGGTGGCGCATTGGTTACGGACCCGCTTTGCAAACGCGTGGGTGTGGGTTCGAACCTGGCATGTACCAATGTGACTTTTTCAATGTCATATGTACTATCTTAGTTAATCTAAGACACCACTGACTAACGATGAAGGAAAACATCGTGAGGAAACCTGGACTTAATAGTCTGAAATCGCCAACCCGCAGTGAGCTAGCGTGGTGATTAATGCTCAATCCTTCTCTGTATGAGAAGAGGCCTTTGCCCTATATTGGGACATTTACAGGCTGATTTATTTTATTATTTATTTTAATTATTTCTAATACCCACATGAATTTTCTTCTTCTTACCGTTTCGATAACAAACAATTTTTTTTTATTATATTGAAACGGCCTAGAAAGTAGCGACGTAGTACATGAATCTGAAAAGTGCGTGGGTTTTGAACCTACGACCTTTAACTTGGTAGTCTAATGGTCATACCACACATTAACAGCACTGATAGCCTAGTGGTACGACCGTCGACTGACAAGTCAGTGGTCTCGAGTTCGATCCCAAGGCGCGCACCTCTGACTTTTTGTAATTTGTGTGCGTATTATAAATTAATTATCAGTTGCTAAAACGGTGAAGGAAAACATCGTGATGAAACCAGCACACCTGAGAGATTTTTCAATGGTGTGTAAAGCCATGTCAGAGGCCTACGGGCGGTTTAAACTCTCGACACTAGGTTGTTGATCAACCATACGATAAGAAGAAGAAGAATGGTCATACCAATAGGCTATCACTATGACTCATCATTAGTCGACTTTTACGATTCTCAAAAGGGCAGATTTGGTCCTATTCTTGTACAACATCATACAGTAGAACTATTATAAATTATTTAAAAATATCACATACCTCTTTCTCCACAACAGTTTTATCGCCATCATCGCCAGCGCCATCATTCTCTTTCCCACTCTTACTCTCTTCCACAACACTCTCTATACTCGGCGCTTCTTCCTTCACGATTGTAGTCTCTTTATCTTTGACGTCATCTTCGGGCGACTTCGTTTCTCCTTCGGGTGATTCCGGTTTGTCTTCGGGTGATTTCGGTTTGTCTTCGTCTTTAGGTTTGTCGTCTTCGGTGTTTGTGCCTGATGTTATGTCGAGGATTGGCCATTTTGTTGGCTCGAAAGCTGTTCGAACCTACGGACAAAATGTATTATTATTAATATTGATTTTACAAGCTTTTAGTCGTGATAGCCTAGTGGTGGTGACCGTTGACTGGCAAGTCAGTGGTCTCGGGTTCGAACCCAAGGCGCGCACCTCTGACTTTTCGTAAGTTATGTGCGTTTTATAAATTAATTATCACTCTCCGTGCCTCGGATAGCACGTTAAGCTGTTGGCCCCGGCTGTCAATTGTAGATCTTTGACAGTCGTTACGGGTAGTCAGAAGCCCGAAAGTCTGACAACCAGTCTTACCAAGGGGTATCATGTAACCCAGTATCTGGGTTGTGGAGGTCTGATAGGCAGTCGCTCCATGTAAAACACTGGTATTCAGCTGCATCCGGTAAGACTGGTAGCCGACCCCAACATAGTTGGGAAAAGGCTAGGTAGATGATGATATCTCCTTGATGCTATCTCACCTTAAACCCTCCAATAAGCTGTAGCTTATCCGAGTCCCTGATAGCATCAAGTACGAGCTGCACGTCAGCAGTCAGCGCCCTCACGCGGTGGAAGGAAGCTATTAACGTGACAGGGATGGTGCCGTCCGCCGCCATCTTGCGACGGAGGAAGAAATCGCGCGCCAAGTTGTCAGGACTGAAGTAGTATTCGCTGTAAAAAAAATGTTTTATAAAGATAATTAATCTTAGTATAGTTAGTAAAACACCAGCATCTTTAAAAGGGGTCATTAAACTCATCATTATGAATAACTTTTACTAAGAGACCAACCTTGAAATGGCAAAAAATAATCAGCTGTTCACATGACTCAATAAAATGTATGGAACAGCTGATTTTTTTTGGGATTTCAGGGTTGGTCCCATAGTAAAAGTTGTTCATAATGATAGGTTAAAGACCCCTTTTAAGGATGCTGGTGTTTTACAAGTAACCCTGGATATGGAGTTTCTTGCCAATTCTTCTCTATGAAGGGTAGGCTGCTCTTGGAACTGGCAACTAGAGTCACTCTTACAATAAACAATATTAGAATTATGACTATTCATAAGTGCCTAATGGTCTACATGAATAACAAAAAATAATTTGACTTTATGAAAGTAAAAAAAAAAAAATTAGTTTAGGAAGTGTATTCCACTGTTTAGCTATGCGTATGAGCAGCTCAGAAGCGAACTATTTGATTGATGGAGTGAAAAAGCACGAATACTCTATTGTACCTACTTGTGCAAGTCCAGAATAAATATATTTTCTTTCTTGAATACTTACATTTGCTTCTTAATGAGGTCCTTGAGCGTGGCGTGGTCCAGCCCCATGCCGTAGGGCGTGGCCGTGGCGGCGGCAGCGCCGTAGTAGAAGGCCTGCGCCAGCGGCGGCGCCAGCGGAGCCCCCAGCGCCGCCAGCCCACCGAACGGCACCACCACCTGCGCCACCGCACCCGCTGATACTCGCAGCTGCGGGGGAGGACGAGGGAGGGGGGTCAGGGGACTAGTGGCATGCGTGATTTTTTGATGTAATGCGATGAAGAAAGGGATGGTTTCACCAATCATTTTTTTTTTATTAATATTTATTATTATTATTTATTTATATTAGGAAAACCAACAGCTAATAAGTTACAATGTAGAACTTAATATAGGTGACGTAGAGCCAATAACAGGTCTTCACGACTATGTTTTTGTAAATACATAAAAACACCTTTAAATATTATATGCAATGCAAAAATGAAGTTACTAAGGATTTTGAAAAATGTGATTTAGATTATTTTGAAGATAACTTTAACAAAAATCATTATTTTAAGTGGAGTTACGAAAATCTATCACAATCACCCAAATTGTATTACTCATGGTAAGTGCTCGGACAATGACTCCTTCAATGACTTAAATCCCCTCTTGCTTTCAATTTAAAAAAACCACAAATACTTGGTCCTTGCCAATTTATGCTTATATGGTTGTTTTTGCTGTGTGATTGTAATTTTTTGCTTTTATTGTAGGTACTTTTATCTTATTTTATTGTACCTTTTCCTTTTTTGTATTTTTAACTTTAATTTTACTTTGCCCTTTTTATTGTACCATTTGCTTTTATTGTACTTTTTAGCTTTTATTGTACTTTTCTGCTTTTGATTCTATTTTTAATTTTATTGTATTCTCCAATTGACTACTACAAGATATTTATAACAATTCTAGCTAAATCAAAAGTTTGTGTTCTAATCATATTTTCTTTAAATAGAGGTAGAGAGTAAAGTAGAGTTTTGTTTGGTGGTTTGACCAAACTCTAAACACGTTCTTCCTTTAAAAAATAGCGAACAGATATTATCTTTATTACAAGAAAGCCATAACTTATGGTGAAACCAAACCCAAACCATTCCTTGCTTCTACAAAAATACTTCCGCAACCAAACTCCATGATAAAATGAAAATGACATGAACACCGATAGCATCAAAATACCACTTTAAATAAATAATAATTAAATAATAAGGCAGCCATTTAAAAATTAAATTAAAATAATGTGTTAAAAAATTAACTCTTAAGTACTTTGTTAAAATAAAATAATAAAAATAATAATCTAATTCCATCTAATAACATGACGTATGGGAAAGGAACATATTTCGGAAATAGGTTCCTATCCCGATACATGTGAAAGATAAGAGAAAAAAAATAAAAAAAATAAAATTTAAATAAGCAATATTATCCCAACCAGCAAAATGAAAATACTCAAAATGAAATATCAAATGATAAAATTCGGGTTTTGGGATAGAAACATACTTCGGAAATATGTTCCTATCTTAAACATGTGAAAGATAAGAGAAAACAATAGTATATTTCATTACAAGTTCGGAACGGCTGTCATTGCAAAGAGTTCCGACAAATGTCTACTCGAGCTGAGGCGCAGCCGAAGGCGAGGGTTGACAGTCGGAACAAGTTGTAATGACGGTTCCGTACGTGTACTGAACGACTATTTTTAATACAGTTGCGAAAAAATGAAGCAATTTAATAAAATAATAAAAACGCAATAAACTCAACTAACTAATCATTTAATTCTTATAAAAGTTATAATTGACATATTATACATTGACATTGGTACAGTTTTTTTTTCTTCACCTATTCTGGTAGGCAAAGGGAACTATATACAGCCAAGTCATCAGTAGAATTTTTTTATTGATATGAAATGAAAATGAAATTTAATGAGATGAAATGAAATGAAACCTAAGATCAATCAAATCATTAAATCTGTTACAGAAACAAATTAGTAGCTTTTTTTTAGAAATATACGTATTTGCATTAATCATAAAAACTTCTATAATTTTTTTTTAGTAAAAACATCATGGTTGGTTTTTCTTTTTAATAGACATTATTTTGACAGTTGGGAAAGAGAACGCACGAGTTCGGGAAAGGTAAAAAAAAAGCACGAGTGTGTAATAGCCCACATCCCGAACGCTATACGTCCCTGCAATACGCCACTTTTTGAGCAACTGTATTAAAAAAATAATAATCTAACATAAAATCTATTCTAAAAACATAATCGAATTGAGAACCTCCTCCTTTTTTGAAGTCGGTTAAAAGCAATATCCCAGCCAGCGAAATGATAATTTAAAAAATGATACATCAAATGATAAAATTCGGGTTTTGGGATAGGAACACATTTTGGTACACATATTTTTATGTAAAATATGTATATCAAGGACGAAATGTGCGCAGCTCACACATTTCGCCCATACACGGAAAAATACATAAAGTTAGTAAAACATATTTTTTTACCCCCTGACACAACCCCGACTGTCTGAGGCATCGTAGCTTCCAAATGGATGAACCGATTTTGACAATAGACTCACGCCTGTATTCCCCAGAGGGGTAAGCCGAGGTGTGCAGTACACACACGTTTCGCCGGCTATGTTATAAGTCCCATGTAATAGGGGGCGAGCCTATTGCCATTAACCGGGCACAATTCCAGACTCCGTGTTGCTACTAAGAATTTCCTAATGGAAAAACCCAATAACATTTTGCCCGACCCGGGGATCGAACCCAGGACCTCGTGCTCAGCAGTTGCACTTGCTACTTGACCAACGAGGCAGTCATTGGTCTAGTGGTGATTAACTTTTTTTTTTATATGAAAGGTAACTTGATCGAGTGTTCAAAGCTTAGGCAAATTAAATTGAGGTCCTTCTGTGTCGGGGGTTTTAGTTTTTTCAAATATTATAGTTTTTAAATACATCAGAAGAGTGGTGCAAGCATGGAGTTTTTTATCGAAAAACCTTATACACTTGATCGCTTTAAAAACCTGCCAAATTGTAGGAGGTAATAAGGTACAGACGCCAGCAAACTACCCGAAACTATAAAATTTTCCCAATCAACCTTGAACTGAACCTTGCTGTAGCTATAAAGTTGAAAATCTATTAAAGAAATCTGACAGATTGTAGTAGCTTGGTGTGTTGGCGTCTGTACTTGAAACTGAATAACTTTCCCCAAGAAACATATCTCGAAATCTGAAAACGAAAATTTAACTTCTCATACAAACGTGAGTCACGTGACTGTGTATGAAAAGTCAATTTTCGATTTCCTATTTTTAATCTAATTCTTATTTTTATTCTATTACATTACTTAATAATGACTTTTTTATAAATGTGGTATGTGTCTTGAGAATAAATGATTATTATTATATCAATAAAAACATCCATGCTGACACCCCTGGATCGCGACATCAATATCGTCGCCTTGGAGGGCAATGGAGCTAAGCCACAATTTTTGCGAAATGAAGTTAAGTTGACTAAGTTGAGTTGAGTAAGACTTTTGTTGGAACTACACTAAAATTTATTGGCAAATTAAAAAAAAAACCGGCTTAGAGTCATGATATCTGTTAGATTTATTGACTAAAATAAACTTTGGCTTTTCCACAAGACGTTAATGCACTTAACTTCATTTCGCAAAAATTGTGGCTTAGCTCCATTGCCCTCCAAGGCGACGATATTAGTCCCTACTTTACTATGGTTGTATGGGGACGTACCTGCGCAAGGTCGGGGTGGTGCGGGAAGTCGTGCGCGTGGTGGTACAGCGGGTGGTGCGGCGGCGCGGGCAGCGACGGCAGCGCGGACGCCGGGCGCGGCGCCCCCCGCCGGCCCCCGCGCGCGCCCCCGCGGCCCCCGCGCGAGCGGTGCCCCAGCCGCGAGCGCGAGTCCTCGCCGTTCAGGGATACTGTGTCTGTGAAAGCGAACATTATTAAACACAAGTCTAGTCAATTTCATTGCCTATAATTTTGTATACACAAGTCTAGTAGTCGAAAGCGCGACTGCAAGCACGAGGCCCAGGGTTCGAACCCCGGGATAGGCAAAGTATTATTGCGCTATTATTAATCCTCTACATTTCTTTCGTTTTCTATAGCATTAGCGATCGATTGTAGATAGTCAACTTGGCTAAGCTCCCAGCTGAACCCTAAATAATGCTATGCTCTGGCTAGCTGAACCCTACCAGAGCTTTGCAATATTTTGGGTTTCGTTAGACTTTGAGTCGTAATCAAGTAAATCGCATTTTTGTTTGTACCAATCTTACATTTAATAACATTAAAATAACAGCTTACCATTTTCAGGTCTTGTCGAATGAGGCGGGCCATGCTTGCCCGGCCTAGCAGCTTTGACATCTATATCTAAAGGCACCCACTTGTGTTTACCAGACTTGCTTCCACCCTTAGCACCTGGCAATTAAATGAGCAAATGTGAGTTAGGACGCTCCAACGTTATATTATTTTTATAATAATGTGCTGTCAATTGTAGATCTTTGACAGTCGTTACGGGTAGTCAGAAGCCCGAAAGTCTGACAACCAGTCTTACCAAGGGGTATCGTGTAACCCAGTGTCTGTGTTGTGGAGGTCTGATAGGCAGTCGCTCCATGTAAAACACTGGTATTCAGCTGCGTCCGGTAAGACTGGAAGCCGACCCCAACATAGTTGGGAAAAGGCTAGGCAGATGAATGTGGTGTGGTCTTGTTGAAACCTTTGATGCCATACTGAAGAAGTTCTTATCTAAGAGAGCCGTGTTATGAGGAGCAGTAGGATACCCCTTTAGGTTTGCAGGGCAAAGGCTGGTGTAGTCAGTACCCTCATAAAAATCCTGACAACATCTAACTTTAGAATATAGTATCCCTTTGGGTTGCAGGGTCAAAAAGACAGTTACTCCATAGAAAACTGTTATTCAGCTGTATCTGGTTAGATAAGAAGCCGACCCCAAAAAAGTTTGGGAATAATAAGGCTAGGAGGATGATGAAGAACTGGTCTTTTAGAAGCCTTACCTGAACTCTTACCCTTGTCCGAGTGTTTGTCATAGTGTTTATCGTTGTGCTGATGATTGTGTGTGGGCTCCACCTTCTCAGGCTTCGAGGGTTGTGGGTTAGGCTCCTCTGGGGGCTTGCGGTCTTGTTCCTGTAATGATAAGAGGATACAGTTAGGTATTGTTTTTAAATGGTCTCGCGGGTGTCGTAAGAAGCGACAAAGGGAAAGATCCGGAGGATGGGCAGCAGCCTACTGTCATCAATCAAGCAATCATCTGCCAACCCATTTGCCCAGCGTGGCGATTATGGACAAATACTTCCAATGAGCGCACAAAAGTAGCGCGCATTGGGAGAGGCTTTTGTTTAGCTGTGGACTAATACAGGATGATGATACTAATACAGGCTGATGATGATGATATAATAATGACTATGAGTCGTGATAGCCTAGTGATAAGACCGTTGACTGGTAGGTCAGAGGTCTCAGGTCGTGATCTCATATCTCTCTCCGGTCGTGTCGGATTGCCGTTCCATCGGACTATGAGAGTGAAGGAATAGAGAGCGCATCTGTGTTTGCGCAAACACTTGAACACTAAAATATCTCCTGCGTCAAAGCCAATCTTCGTTGAGATTGGCCGCTGTGACTAAAAATTCAGTCAAGAGGAAAAAAAAAGATGGCTCTAGTATAACGCGACACCACAATTACAAGTTAATAAATTGTTTTTCTTAACAAGTAATCAAGAACATCGCAAGACATTCTCAATAAAACCTACTTGTTATGAAATGTTTAATGTACCCGTATTGCGTAACCCAGCATCTCTATTAACAGAGATATGAGGCCTAATTTACGGGAATAAGACGTCTATTTAACACGCGACGAAAAAAGAGGGGTTTCTTATAAGTTTGACGCTCCCACATACATAAAAATGGCATGAAATAAAACTGTATTTATTAACGCTCTTTTTATTTGAAAATATGTTTGAGTCTTTTTAGCAAATTCTTATAAGTTTGACGCTCCCCACAAAGTACAAACTTACATGAAAATGGCATAATTTTATTTTATTTAAAGTTGTTTATGTAAAGTTATTTTTATAATATAGTCTCAAACTTTCGCGAACATTTAACATAATGAAACAACTTTTAAACGTTAAACGAGTTATCCGTTAAAAAGTTGTTTCATTAAGCTATTTTTAAACGGTTTTACTTAGCTCGATCTGTTTATTATTTGGTTCAAATTTAGTAATCGATATTTCACCCCCTTCCTGTTAATAGATTGATCTGATATTTGGTACACAGCTTTAGTTTTGATGACAAAACCATTTTACGTAAAAAAAAAATTTACTTATATTATTTGCATACGTACGTTTAGTAGCGCACTGATAGCCTAATGGTATGACCGTCGACTGATAAGTCAGAGGTCTCGGGTTCGAACCCAAGGCGCGTACCTCTGACTTTTCGTATGTTATGTGCGTATTATAAATTAATTATCACTCTCCGTGCCTCGGATAGCACGTTAATCTGTTGGCCCCGGCTGTCAATTGTAGATCTTTGACAGTCGTTACGGGTAGTCAGAAGCCTGAAAGTCTGACAACCAGTCTTACCAAGGGGTATCGTGTAACCCAGTATCTGGGTTGTGGAGGTCTGATAGGCAGTCGCTCCATGTAAAACACTGGTATTCAGCCGCATCCGGTAAGACTGGAAGCCGACCCCAACATAGTTGGGAAAAGGCTAGGCAGATGATGTAAACGTTTAGTTTGATATTCCTATAAAAAGGCTTGGTAAAAAACGGTGTTTTTAGAAAAAACTTATTACAATCTGTTGTCACACGGCCACGGCAATGTGCTTGGAGTACAAAATAATGTTCCAAGTCAACCTTGGACCCTTATCAACGAGCCGTCATGAGAACCTATTAACATCTTGTAAGGCACAAAGTCACGGCGTTTAGAACAATGTGTGACCTTCGGAGGTCATCTCAGTGTGGTACTTACTCGGCTGCTTATCTCGGCCCGATGTGATTACCTACTCGAGATGCATGTGAAAATTTACTTGGAAAAGCCTACGGCTTCGTTCGCGTTAGTTTTAAATTTAAATTATGTAGATTATTTATTAAACTGTCGTGGTGGCGCATTGGTTACGGACCCGCTTTGCAAGTGTGTGGGTTCGAACCTGGCATGTACCAATGTGACTTCTTCAATGTCTTGTGTACTTTCTTAGTTTATCTAAGACACTGACTAACAGTGAAGGAAAACATCGTAAGGAAACCTGGACTTAATAGTCTGACGCCAACACGCAGTGAGCTAGCGTGGTGATTAATGCTCGATCCTTCTCTGTATGAGAAGAGGCATTTGCCCTATATTGGGATAGTTACAGGCTTCCAGTCTACGTATAGATCTTTGTTCAGTAATGTAATTTGCAACCTTTTTGAGTGCCTTGGCCAGAAATACCCTTAATTATTTAAAAAATATATTTATTCCTTATCTAGCTTCCGACCGCGGCTTCGCTTGCGTGGTATGTTGATAAATTGTAGCCTATGTGTTATTATGATGTATAAGCTATATTACTGTAAAGTTTCATCAAAATCCGTTCAGTAGTTTTTGCGTGAAAAAGTAACGGACATCCATATATCCACAAAAACTTAGGCCCAATATCATTCACCATTCACTTTAAAAACCGAGTTTATTAAACTAAGTTCAGACCTAAGCAAATTGTAGTTCTGAACTCAGTTAAACGCTTGAACCGAGTTTAATTGAATTGATCGCGTTTAGTGTCAGCAGTGGTGAAATCGGCTCAAAGTATTTGCCAGGTTTTTTAAATAAAAATAAGGAATGTCAACGACGTCACATGTAAGTAAGTCAGTTAAAAATGATTCTTACCGCATTCCCATTATGATGTGAGGAGTCAGCGTCATGAGGGGGCGGCGTGGAGTGGCATCTAGCTGCGCCGGCGACGGCAGCGCCCAAGGTAGGCCAGTCACCTATGTCCGTGAAGTCTGATGCCTGGAGACAAGGAGAAAGAACATTTTTAAAAACCTTATTTTTAAGTATTAGCATTTTTATTAGGGCGCGGATACTCGCTAATATGCTATCTCGTTCACACATTGAAGATATAAAATATATACAGGGTTATTTGTAAAACACCAGCATGATTAAAAGGGGGCATTAAACTCATCATTATGAACAACTTTTACTATGGGACCAACCCTGAAATCGCAAAAAAAAATCAGCTGTTCCATACATTTATGTTCACATGACTCAACAAAATGTATGGAACAGCCGATTTTTTTTGCGATTTCAGGATTTGGTCCCATAGTAAAAGTAGTTCATAATGATGAGTTTAATGACCCCTTTTCAGGTTGTCAGTATTTTATTAATAACCCTGTAGGTATAAAATTATGTTAAATCAATGAATATTGTTATGCAGAATCGAACTAAACCTATATGAAGGAGAATAAGAAATAAAAATAGCTTTAAATGTATTTTTATTCTAAGCCATTTTTTTTATTAAAAAACTTGTTTCGATCAAGCTAAAATTTTGGCTGGAACTTTATTCCTTCAATTGGTTTTGGTTTTCAATAGGTTAAATAAATATTGAAAGCAACTGCAAGCAAAGCTGCATATCATTTTTTTTTTATTACTGCCGCACAAATTGATTCCATGCTGCCTGATGGAAAGCAGTCAGTGGAGTCCCATAGTAATGATCATCCCAGCAGCCAGCATAGCAATGTGGCATAATGGCCCTCACCTTGACGGCCTTGAAAAAGTTATCTACATGCCTTTTTGCATTTTGTACTTTGCCCTTTTTTGTACCTTGCCCTTTTTTGTATCTTGCACTTTTTGTACCTTGCACTTTTTTGTATCTTGCACTTTTTTGTACCTTAAAAGTTGTACCTATTTAAATAACACAATTTCTCCTGTCTATTTTTTACCTGTCCATCCTGTTCGACCTTGGCCCAGCTCTTCCGTGGCCTCGACTTCCTCCTCGCAGCTACTCCAGCCGTCATAGTATCCGACACTATATTGACACTTATTGTATCATTGTGTTGACACTAAGTTACAAGTCCTTTTTAAATTATCGAGCACGGTTGTCGAGTCACAAATTTGGTATTGTGGTACTTTTTGAATCACTGCTCTATTCACAAGTTAGTTTTGTGGTACTTTTGAACACTGTGATATTCACAAGTTAGTTTTGTGGTACTTTTGAACACTGTGATAAACACAAGTCTATGTTGTGGTAGTTTTGAACACTGTGATATTCACAAGTTAGTTTTGTGGTACTTTTTGAATCACTGCTCTATTCACAAGTTAGTTTTGTGGTACTTTTGAACACTGTGATATTCACAAGTTAGTTTTGTGGTACTTTTGAACACTGTGATACTCACAAGTTAGTTTTGTGGTACTTTTGAACACTGTGAAACTCACAAGTCTATATTGTGGTACTTTTGAACACTGTGATATTCACAAGTTAGTTTATTGTGATACTTTTTAACACTGTCATACTAACAAATTTTTATCGTGGTACTTTTGAACACTGTGAAACTCACAAGTCTATATTGTGGTACTTTCGAACACTGTGATATTTACAAGTTAGTTTTGTGGTGATTTTTTAATTATTATGGTACTTGTAGGCACTTAGTTAACTTAACTTTTAGAGTTACAAGTAACACGCGTTTCTCTGAAGATTATTGAGTTAATACAGAATACAGCACTGTTTCTTAAAGTAAGTAGTTGGGAAAAGGCTAGGCAGATGATGATTGTAATTTTGTATTCTAATTTATTGCAACTTCTTTTTCTTTACTGATTTTACCGGTTTTGTTTTAGCATTTAATCTTTGATTAAATTGTCCTAAATTTGCTAAGTGCCGTGTGGTTTCCGGCCAAGAATGGAACCACCCCTACTCATCCCGCGGGTGTCGTGAGAATCGACAAAGGGAAAAACGTGGAGGATGGGCAGCAGCATTCTATTGTGTAATAGCAATCATCTGCTACTGCGATCGCCAACCCGTTACCCAACGTACCGATTAAGATGAACGATGGCACGGCAGGCCAGGGATCACGGGTTTAAGTCCCGCCCAAGTCAGTTAATTTTGCGAGTTTCTTATTAAATAATATCATTTAAGTAAGTATAATTAAGTTTTTGTACAAAGACTCTTAGGCAATAAATAATAATTTTACTATACTTGTATTTAAACATTGCAATACTAAAGTAACAGGCTTGCAAGTCATTAAATCTTGACTACTACTTGCGCCAGCGCAGCGACTTCAAGATTGAAAGGTTACTCAAGTCTTTAGTACGAAATAAATACTGATTTAATACTGATTGAAATGAACGACTGCCTAGGTCTAGTGGTAGCAAGCGCGACTGCTGAGCACAAGGTCCTGGCTTTGACCCCGGGTCGGGCAAAGTGTTATTGGGTTTGTCCATTACGAAATTCAGTGGCAGCATTGAGTCTGGAATTGTGCTCGGTTATTGGCAATAGGCTCGCCCCCTATTACATGGGACTTATAACATAGCCGGCGAAATGTGGGTGTAGTGCATACACCTCTGCCTACCCCCTCTAGGGAATACAGGCATGTCTATGTTATGTTAAATAAACTAATATTAAAGGCATTACATGGCCAACAGAGTCGTGATAGCCTAGTGGTGGTGACCGTTGACTGGCAAGTCAGAGGTCTCGGGTTCGAACCCAAGGCGCGCTCCTCTGACTTTTCGTAAGTTATGTGCGTTTTATAAATTAAGTATCACTCTCCGTGCCTCGGATAGCACGTTAAGCTGTTGGCCCCGGCTGTCAAATGTAGATCTTTGACTGTCGTTACGGGTAGTCAGGAGCCTGAAAGTCTGACAACCAGTCTTACCAAGGGGTATCGTGTAACCCAGTATCTGGGTTGTGGAGGTCTGATAGGCAGTCGCTCCATGTAAAACACTGGTATTCAGCTGCATCCGGTAAGACTGGAATCCGACCCCAACATAGTTGGGAAAAGGCTAGGCAGATGATGACATGGCCAACACATGTATTACAATATCAAATGATTAAATAAGCATTGGTGATGTCGTTACAGAGCGCAGTGATAGCCTAGTGGTATGCCCGTTGGACTGCCAAGTCAAAGGTCTCAGTTTCGAACCCAAGGCGCGCACCTCTGACTTTTCGTAAGTTATGTGCGTATTATAAATTAATTATCACCTGCTCCGTGCCTCGGAAAGCACGTGAAGCCGTTTCTCCTGCCCCTGATCTCTCTCCGATCGGATTGCCGTACGAGATTGTCAGAGTTAGGGAATAGAGAGTGCACCTTTGCGCAACACTCCTGCGTAGATAGCTAATCTCCGTTGAGATTGGCCGCCAAATTCGGTCAGGAGGCCATTAATTGTCTACAACTTCGGCTAAATCAGTTACAGTTGGTTCAACGGGCAAATAAACTTAAGCCTAGCAGTTGAACAGACAACTCGATCTACAATAAAATACTAAATATACAAATCACTTTATATTGTGTACCACAGTTGGGCAAACAACATTTTTAACCTCTATTATTAAATAGAGGTAATGACGTCCTTCTATTACATAGAAAACTATTTTAATCATTTTTATTTCATGTTAAATCTGTATTTATATTTTATTTTTAAATCCATGCTTTACATACATACATACATACATAGACTCACGCCTGTTTCCCAGAGGGGTAGGCAGAGACAACGGATTTCCACTTTAATAGTGAAATATCAAAATTAAACGTGTATAACTGCAGTTATATGTATAATAGAGTTAAAAAATATAATATTGTTTTTTACGTAAAACAGTTTTATCATCAAAACTAAAGCTGTGTACCAAATATCAGATCAATCTGTCAACAGGAAGGGGGTAAAATTTCGATTACTAAATTTGAACCAAATAATAAACAAGGCAAGCTAAATAAAACCGTTTAAAATAGGTATGTTTTGGCGCGCTTTTAAATGTTAAGTATATTAAAGGACCAAACATTACATTTTGCACAAACACAAATGTAGGTAAAAAGCTCTTATTTATTAAAAACATATTTATAAAAGGACCAAAAATATAGGTATGTTTTGGCGCGCTTTTAAATACCTATATTAAAAGAGCCAAACATAATTATTACATTTTGCACTAACACAAACTGTAGGTAAAATATAAAAATATTTATAACAGGACCAAAAATATAGATATGTTTTGGCGCGCTTTAAAGTATTATATAAAAAGGACCAACATTTTGCACTAACAGAAAACTACAAATGTATAAAAAGACCAAAACTAGAGATCCATTTTGGCGCGCTTGTTATTTTCCCATAAAATGGAGTCAAAACTTAAAATTAGGCCTCCTTACTTATTATAACCTACTAAATTACCTACTAACCGAATGAATAAGACTAAGAAAATACTAATTGGTATTTGACATTTAAAAATATTCAAATAATATACTTAATCAATATCAAGACGAAAATATCTAACCAAAATAGCTGTGGACTAGTACAAAATTCTATGATATTTATAACTTTTAATAGTGAAGAGGCACCGGAGATAAAATTAACACAACGCTTACCCCTCTCCCACCTGTCACCCACACATCCATCCAAACAAACAAAAAAAATAACACCAAAAACAAAAAACTGTCAACAACAAAATCTAGTCACAACAATTCAAGTTACACAACACTATTACCACGAAATATTCACCATAGAACTAAAGAACAACGTGTTTGTACCACAATAACCCATCAAATGACGCTTTCCCAAACACCATGGATCTAAAAATAAGATCACGTGGTTTTGAGGTTATAAACTTCAAACAGACTATACAATATTCTGTTACCATAGGGGAAAAAAGACAACGTTCCCATAGAATAAAAACCTCCTTGTTTGACAATCACGTGATGATATTAATAACCTAGAAAATATAACCTAAGTTGCGTTCCGCCGCGTGGCGACCACGTTGACCACGCGCCGGTACAGCTATCTCTTTTTAACTTGAGACTGTTATATTGCTGTCTCGTTTACTCGCCGCAGGGGTCCGCTCGCTTTATTCCAAGGTTGTTAAAATGGCACGTAATATGCTTTAGGTAATATGTTTTGCTGTTTTTACATTTTACAGCGTAATACATTCGAGTTTATTTTTGTTTTTCGTTCAATGTTTTAGATTTTTAATGGTTTGTCGAGACTTCAAGTGTTGACTAAACACTTCAGACATATTTTTAGTTGGTTTATTATTGCTTTGATCTAATGGTGTGATGATAACCATATAAAATTTATTTTTTTCATTGAAAAATTTAAAATCAAATGTAGAATTTTGTAATTTTGGCCCCGTTAGGAAGCATTATAAAAAAATCCTAAAAAACTTTTTCATTTTTTATTTTACGTCTGTAATTTTAAAACCGAGCCAAGTTTAAATTTAGATCAATACTCTTTAATAATATTGTGTTTATTTTAAAGTGGGCTAACAAATTGGTTCTTTATTGTATAAAACATAAATAATTTAGAACAAGAATCCATAACTAGTTCAAAATAGGAAGATTTTGAGTTGTGTCACTATTGAATTCAGTCAGCGAAGTGTAAAATGAAGAAAATAGACAACTATGACGCACTTTTTAATAAAGAAACTATTACTATGTGTTTTTCTTATTCTTATAACTACTACTTATGACTGCCTCGTTGGTCTAGTGGGAGCAAGCGCGACTGCTGAGCACGAGGTCCTGGGTTCGATCCCCGGGTCGGGCAAAAGTGTTATTGGGTTTTTCCATTAGGAAATTCTCAGTAGCAGCACGGAGTCTGGAATTGTGCCCGGTTAATGGCAATAGGCTCGCCCCCTATTACATGGGACTTATAAAATAGCCGGCGAAACGTGGGTGTACTGCACACCTCTGCCTACCCCCTCTGGGGAATACAGGCGTGAGTCTATAAATAAAAATAAAATAAATTATAACTACTATTATTGTTTTATTTATGTCATATATTTCTATGTTGTTCTAATAAATTATACATTCCTTTATACACATGTTTTTTATAGGTAACCTATTCAAGAAAAGCTAAAACTGCTGCATAGATGAAATAAAATATTTCTGCTAACATAACACAGGTGGAATATTAATAGCTTATAAAACACAAAAAAAAACAAAGGTAAGTAATAGGAGTATGGGTTTATAATATCAACCTACTGCACTGTTATACCACAGAATAATAAACAGTAAGGAAACCACGTACTATTGAGGACAAAGCCGGTGCACCATTATTAAGGTTAGAATCGCTTGCACTCGTCGTTCTAACGTAGCGCTACCTCCGCCTAGGGTTGCCAGATGGTCGGGATTCGTCTGGTTTCCCTGACATTTCAAACGATCTCCCGACGAAGTACAAGAATCTCCCTCCCGACAACTTCTCGTACCTACCTACAGTTGTTGCTCAAGTTTTAAATCTTTCCTTAGTACATTTTTTTTCCTTAGTAGTGAGAGGTATCTCAAGGATCTAAATTGGTATTAACTGATTTAAAAAATAAAAAGCAATATTTTAATTTTGTTATTTGTCCCGACAGTCTCCCTAAAATCCCGACAATTTGACACTTTGTCCAGATATTTAGATATTCCGATCTGGCAACCCACCTCCGCCCTTACGCACGTAGCATCGTTCAAAGCATTTTGATCGCAAAGTGGTGCACTCTTCGTGTCCGCGATAGTACAATCGCTCGAAAATGGCACACTCACACAAACATACAAACACAAAGCCTGTCATAGTTGAAAATGTGATCATCATGCTCATGATAATCATAGTTGAAAATATGACTGTTTATCCCCAGGCTAATAAATGTTTAGTTTTCCTATATTCTAAATAATAGTGTTAATGAGGTGATCCCATACAAACGAAGTCATTTTTCAATAGGAATATTTTTAGGAATAGAGTAATATAGAGCCATCGGCACTGGTGCCTCATAAATCTTCTGGTCCTTCGAGTTCCGACACGAAGGACCAAGTTTTACGACGACGCACATATTTCCACACTTCATTTCAAATTTCATTATAAATTAATTAACACTCTCCGTGCCTCGGATAGCACGTTAAGCTGTTGGCCCCGGCTGTCAATTGTAGATCTTTGACAGTCGTTACGGGTATTCAGAAGCCCGAAAGTCTGACAACCAGTCTTACCAAGGGGTATCGTGTAACCTAGTATCTGGGTTGTGGAGGTCTGATAGGCAGTCGCTCCATGTAAAACACTGGTATTCAGCTGCATCCGGTAAGACTGGAAGCCGACCCCAACATAGTTGGAAAAAGGCTAGGCAGATGATATGACACATTTCCACACTTCCAAAATGTGGGAATTGGAAATATAACTTACAATTCATCATCATCATAATTTCAGCCATACGACGTCCACTGCTGAACATAGGCCTCCCCCAATGACTTCCAGATTAAAAATATGTGGGATCTGTTCATTGGGGGCCAGAAAAAACTATACTCCTTTAAACTTGAGATTTTATTTTCTCTTCCTCAGCGCCTTTCGTCTTTTGTTCGTCCTCTACTGACTTACAATAGGCGTGGCGAAAGATTTTCAAATCTTCTTCCGTAATGTAGGTACACATATACTATTTACGAAAAAACCTTTATTTCGGTAATAAACTTCAGTTTAACGAATATAAAGCCATTTTTCTAATATTTTTCCAATATTGCGTCAAAAAAGGTCTCAGGTGTCATGGCGTCGACTTTGACGTCACGCTTATGTAAACATGTCAAATATTCAATACAACAAAACAGTTTTGACTGCGGATTTTACCTAATCGTAACGTCATATTTTGCAGCCTTGCAGTATTTAAAGGTTTTATTTTAGTGAATCTTCGATCTTAATAATCCAATATTTTTAAATATAACTGAAGCAGTGTTTTAATTTTTATTTATATAATGTTTCCCCTAACATCATTAAATCAACGATTTTTTGATACTGTCGTCATGCCTATTATTGTTTGATAAATTTCACATCTGTTAGAGACGATATTATCAACATAAAGGTTATCTATTTGTGGACGTACTGCCGCAAAGTTCATTGTTTTCATAGCTGCTGCATTCGCAATATTTTGAGAACGGAATTTAGGTTTTCGTTACTACTACCCTTTTAATATTAACGCAAAACTTTTACACGGCGAGTGAAGATCAAGATCAGTACTATTTAAAATATTATTTGGATTGGATAAATGTGTTATGTAAAATATCGTAATTATTTTTTACTTGTTACAAGTATTCGTGAAGCAAATTAAACGATATCTAAATTTTGTGCAAAGTTTTTTTTGGTATCGCTTTTAGTTTCTCAATAAAGAAGATTTAGGCTGCCTAAAACAACTATTCATTTCATTATTTACAACAAAACAATTAACAACATAAAACATATTAGACTCACGCCTGTATTCCCCAGAGGGGGTAAGCAGTGTATTCAGTACACCCACGTTTCGCCGGCTACGTTATAAGTCCCATGTATTAGGCGAGCCAATTGCCACTAACCGGGCATTTTCTAATGGAAAAACCCAATAACATTTTGTCAGGACTCTTGCGCAGCAGTCGCGCTTGCTACCACTAGACCAAGTAGGCCGTCAAATAAATTACAATTTAATATTCTATAATGCTACTAACTCGTAACTTTAATAACATTTTTGTAACCTTACAAAACTGTACGCCTAAGGCAAAATACCTTGTTTATCAGTTAAATAAAATTGTGAAATAAATTGCTTGACTCGCACGGTATTTCTTTATAAATGGCGTATTGCAGTTAACCGCTCATTTTTACAACTCTGACGCGTTTTGCCGTTATCAATCGATCTGGCCAATCGGAGCCTAGCTTTGGTTGTGGAGAACGTGTGGGTCTTTGATTAGTAGAAGACATTCTATCAAGGCAAAGACATTCTTTTAAACTAGCGAGTAAAAAAAGATGCAAATCTCAATCGTCTAGTGTCAGAATGAAGCCATCACGTGACATTGTATCCCGGATCCTGTGTATATGTGTGCCCTGCAACAGGGCCTTTAAAACTAAATCGGCTTCACCAGCCACTTTCGCGCTCATCATCAAAGTTAACAAGGTTCGCCGTTGACGGAACACGTCGAGGAGGAAATCAGAAATGGAAGAAGAGAGTTGCTGAGAATAGTAGTTATAAAGGAATTTATAAACCAAACCAAATTTCGGTCTAGCGCGCCACAAAGATTAGCCAACTACGCAGGATATATTATAGTGCACAAGTGTGAGCGCAAACACAGGTGCACTCCCTATCCCCTTACTCTCATAGTGCGATCTCCGATAGGACGGCAATTCGACACGACCAGAGAGACATCAGAGACGCAGGGCCAACGGCTTAACGTGCTTTCAGAGGCAGGGAGCAGGTGATAATTAATTTATAATACACACATAACTTACGAAAAGTCAGACGTGCGCGCCTTGGGTTCGACCTTAAAACCTCTGACATGCCAGTCAACGGTCAAATCCACAGAACTCATATCACTAGGCTATCTATCTAAATAGGGGGCTAGTTTGCCCCAGTTCTCATGATGATCTTAGACACTCAATATAGGGAGTCAGTGCCCTCATAAAATCCTGACAACTGATCTAACTTTAGAATATCGTATCTCTTTGTGTTGAGGTCATATAGGCAGTCGCTCCGTAGAAAACTAATATTCAGCTGCATCTGGTTAGATTAGAATTAGAAGCCGATAACAAAGTTTGGGAATAGTAAGACTACGAGGATGGACATTGAAATAAAAAAATTTTTTAATAAAAAATAAAACCGACTTCAAAAGGAACTAAAAAGCTTAAAATAACTTTAAAACGTTTTGGAGTCGGTTCCAAGTCAAGTTCTTAATGAGAAGGTTAAAGAGGCTAGAACGTGACTTGGAACCGACTCCAAAACGTTTTAAAGTTATTTTAAGCTTTTTAGTTCCTTTTGAAGTCGGTTTTATTTTTTATTAAAAATTTTTTTTTTTACGATTTTTAGTGGTGCCTAAAATTAATCCCCCTCCCAGACTTTTGTGAGGCTAATATTTGAAATCCTTATGAAAAGCCCATTCAAACGATACCTCACACGATATTTTTTATCTTGGATGATTATAGGAGGGGGGGGGGGGGCTGACCATGTATCCCCCCTCTTCCTCTTTACTCGTCAGCCATCGACTGCACGTATAAACAAAGCAATATTACTTGTTACGACAATTCTGCTATAATCCTACGAGGAGTTCCGTTCCATATCTCGTAAGTCTATGATCAGATCACAATAATATTTCTATGGGACCACCTCGGGAGTATACCCTTTCGATTACAAAAAAAAATTTGAAAATCGGCCCACAACTGAAGGAGTAATCGCGTAACAAACATACAAAAAAAAAAAAAAAAAAAAAAAAAAAAAAAACATACAGTCGAATTGAGAACCTCCTCCTTTTTGGAAGTCGGTTAAAAAAAAACTGACTCCAGGTGGAATTTAGTTCTTGCATGAGTATAACCTATAGTTTTGTTATTTTAAATACAGAATAAATATGTTAATTTTAATAACTAGGAATGAAATATAACTGTTTAAAGTCGTTAACATTTAAAAGTAGTTAAGTAACGGGTGACCAGTCATTACCGAGTTAAATGTCAATGAATTATTTTTTTTATTGGCTGAACAGTCGTGGTGGCGGTTTGGTAACGACTTTGGAAGCACGCGGGTGAGGGTTCGAACCTGGCATGTACTAACGTGACTTTCTCATTGAATATTGCCACACATTTTTTCTTCTATTTGCTTTTTTATTATTGTTATAGTCTTGAAGAGAATAAACGGTTTTTCTTTCTTTCTTTCATATATACTTTCTTAGTTAATCCACTGAATAACGGAAAAGGAAAACATTGTGAGGAAACCTAGATTTAATAATCTAAAATTGATACGCAAAGAGCTAGCGTGGTGATTAATGCTCGATCCATCAAAAGGCCTTTGCCCTGCAGTGGAACAGTTACAGGATGATTTATTTATTTTTTGCTAAATGCTAATCATCTGCTACTGCGATCGCAAACAAGCTTGCCCAGCGTGGCTAATATGGGCAAACATCTCCAATAGTGGCACGCATTGGGAGAGGCCTATGTTCAGCAGTGGACTAATACAGACTGATGATGACCCATCCCATATTATGTTAAGTGGCAGAAATTATTTAATATCTAATATTTAATAGAAATTATTTAATATTTAATATCGTAACGTATTTTCTTTTCCTAAAATGATAGATATTGAGATAGTTTTGTCCATAGAGTATTCAAGAAAATATAGAGAGATAACGTCAACCACATTGCCTTGTGCGGAGCGAAAGCAGGTCTCGCCATAGAAATGTTAAAATGTCATTTTTTCAAATTAGGTTTTCTAGACGTTTTTCAAAATGTTACTCAGCAGTTAACCATGATATAAGCTAAAATGTAAGTTTTTCGCTCGTGGAGCCTAGTTAAACCGCAGTCGATCGAGGTATGATCGCAAACGGAGCTCGTGTCGCGGCCGCGTTGTTCATACCCGTGCTCACGGTTCATACTTCTATAGGGTTGCTCTATTTTTTTCTTATATACTCTAAGGTTTTGTCTGATTAAATAACTAATCCAACATACATACATAGACTCACGCCTGTTTCCCAGAGGGGTAGGCAGATTAATCCAATTGTCCATTCAATACATTTTTTCATTAAACGCCATGACGGACACATGGTGTCCGACAAACAATAGAATTTGCATTGTGTCTGGTGTCTGGCAGTCGAAGTGTAAATAAAATTAATAAGGCAAGGAAGAGATGCCAAAAAATCTAAAAGAAAATATTTTTATTAATAAAGATCATTTTAGGCGTTTATGAATAGTCTTAATTCTAATATTATTATAAGAGTAACTCTAGTTGCCAGTTCCAAGGGGTTCCAGCCTACCCCTCATAGAGAATCAAGAATCAAGAATTTGGCAAGAAACTCCATGGTTGCTGTTTTAAATAATGCAGTGTTAAAATAAATTTATCTAAGACCACGTTTACGTCTCAAAACACCAAGTCCATTACCTGCTCTCAAGACTCGATTAAAATGAAGTTAAAAACCTCTTAAGGCAGGACCGGTCGAAATTTGGCTGGAAAAGTTTCAGGCAAAACAGGTTTTGCAAGAACCACATATTGGCAGTTCTGTTCGAGTTCGATGTTGCCACTTTTTTGCCTGACGCGCTGGCATTTGGCCAGAGCGGGCCCGATGATGCATCAGTCCAAAATGCCAATTAGAATTGTTTTAGTGGACATGTTTGAATTCTTATCTGGTGTTATAGTATTTGTAGTATTTGCTTTGTAGTCAGGAAATTAAGTTGATCAAAGCACTGAGAGCAAATGACCACAGAAATCATAATGGTATGACCGACTAACAAGTCAGAGATCTCGAGTTCGATCCCAAGGAGCGCTCTGACTTTTCGTAACTAATATGCGTATTATAAATTAGTTATCAGTTGCTAAAAGGTTGAGGGAAAACATCATAATGAAACCAGCACACCTGAGAGATTTTTCAATGGTGTGTAAAGCCATGTCAGAGGCCTACGAGCGGTTTAAACTCTGACACCAGGTTGTTCATCAACCGTACGATAAAGAAAGATTGGAAAATCGAGTCGCTGAGCGTAAATATTTCACTAGGTATCATCTGAATTCCGTATGTCTAAATAACAGACAAAATGAGCGACAAAACCCGTTTATCAGCCGAATGACATATTAACATATAATTATGTAGGTAGAGAGGCGATAATGGACAGAGACCTTGACCCTCGGACGATTCGACATTTTACCCGATTTGTATGATAATAATAGTATTGTGTTTGTATTTCTTACTATTACATAACTTTTAAATACAAATGAAGTAAGAATCAGTGTGGTAAGAGAACAGTGTGGTGTGAAAGAGGATGTAGTCAGTGAGATAGAGAAAGGAATGCTGAAAGGAAAGTGTACATGGGAAGGGTGAATGGTACAGTTGGAAAGGGAAGACCTAGACGAACATTCTATGACCAAGTCGGGGATAGTCCTTGAGAGAGGTCAGGTCAGGAGTACCCTAAACCGACGAGCATGTATGAAGAACTTGATGAGAGTGAATGAAGCACTCTCTATTCCCTCACTCTCTTAGTCCGAAGGGACGGCAATCCGACACGACCGGAGAGAGATCAGGCGCGGACCAACGGCTTTTACGTGCTTTCCGAGGCACGGAGTAAGTGATAATTAATTTATAATACGCACTTATCTTACGAAAAGTCACGAGGTGCTGCCTTGAGACCTCTGACTTGCCAGTCAACAGTCACCACCACTAGGCTATCACGACTCTGAATACGGCTCTGAATGTGACCTATTTAAGTATTTATAAACCAATCTAGACTGAAGTAAAGCTTCGAATCCAAGATTATGTTGATAGAGAATACCACATTACTGTGTATCAACACCGACTTTGTTTATAATACCTGTCTATAGACAGTATTGTCCAGTGAACAATGGTAAATATTTTAATAACTCGCTCTTAGTTCAACGGTTCGTCAGAGTTGTCTACCATTCTTTAGAGTAAACTGTAACCTTTTGTTCGAGGAAATTATTTCGCTTTTTCTTCTTCATCATCATCAGCCTGTATTAGTCCACTGAATATAGATCTCTCCCAACGCGCCACGATTGTGCGCCCAAGTTTCACTTGCTTCTTGCTTCGGGAAGCAGGTAAAGCCATCGCACATATATAGTATGAGAGCACATAAGACGTCTTATGTGCTCTCATGTAAGTGTGTATGATTTGCCTCGGAAAGTACGTAAAGCCTTTGGCCCAGCGTCTGATCTCTCTCCGGTCATGTCGGATTTCCGTCCCATCGGACTGTGAGAGTGAGGGAATAGAGATTGAACCTGTGTTTGCGCACACACTTGTGCACTATAATATCTCCCGCGTCGATGCTTATTTCCGTTGAGATTAGCCGCTGTGACCGAAATTCGGTCAGGAGGACATTAATATCTGTCAGGCTATGCAATGCCTTTTTGCCTGTATGAACTGCACGCCGCTGCTTGTGCACTATAATATCCCCTCCGTAGTTGGCTAATCTCCGTTGAGATTCGGTTCATTCGGTCAGTAGGACATTAATGCAGTTTATGCAACTGTTTAGGCGGCCCATTGAGAAAAAATAATTTGAACGACAATATTATTTGTTTGGGCCTTAGTAGCCTCGATGATTACAATGCCTAGTAGCCCCGACATGTTTAATCCGGCCCTGATCACATTCTGTCACTTCGAGGTTTTTGGCGGGACATCACGCTTCTCAGGGTTCTCGGATATGTTCCGACAGATAGGGACGTCTAAAATCAGCAGCAGCAGCATCCTTCTGTGTAACAGCAATCATCTGCTACTGCGATCGCCAACCCGCTTGCGCAGCGTGGTGCATATGGGCAAATACCTCCAATGAGCGCACAAAAGTGGCGAGCATTGAGTGAGGCCTACGTTCAGCAGTGGACTAATACAGGCTGTTGATGATAACAACAGCCCTATTGAGCCTGAATGGAGGAGGATCTATTTGCAAGGCGTATCCTTTTATAGGATGCCTGCCATTTAGCAAACAACTTTTCGACTAAACCACTTATTACTAAACATATTTGTTCGCATAACCAACGGTTCTACGACGTAGCGAACAATTTAATTAATAATTAAACGGTATGATTCAGCATAATGTAATGCGAATACGAAAGGAAGTGTATGCAATGCTGACGTAACACGTAAACAAAAGTACTTTTTAACCAATCCAATTCGCTGTTACTTCCTGATGTCTGAGATCGATAATTTTGGAGCCGCAGTAACGGCCGACGTGATAGCCTAGAGGTGGTGACCGTTGACTGGCAAGTCAGTGGTATCGCACCTCTGACTTTTCGTAAGTTATGTGCGTTTTATAAATTAATTATCACTCTCAATGCCTCGGATAGCACGTTAAGCTGTTGGCCCCGGCTGTCAATTGTATATCTTTGACAGTAGTTAAGGGTAGTCAGTAGCCCGAAAGTCTGACAACCAGTCTTACCAAGGGGTGTCGTGTAGCCTAGTATCTGGGTTGTGGAGGTCTGATAGGCATTCGCTCCATGTAAAACACTGGTATTCAGCTGCATCCGGTAAGACAGGAAGCCGAACCCAACATAGTGAAAAAAAAATTGGTAAAAATTTTGTGGGCAAAAAATAAGAGGTAGAAAAAGAAAGATAAGTGTTAAAAAATGAAGACGTAAAGAAATTATAGGGGTAAAAAAAATGGTGTTAAAAATTAAGGGGTAAAAAATTAAAGAGTTAAAATAGAAGATCAACGCGGAAAAGTCGCTTAACAACTAAGTTTGTAGGCTTGTAAACCAGCTGTTGATGTTGCTATGTATAGATAATGATGTCATATAACAGGTAGAACCTAATTGCATAACAATCATAATTATAAACACATTGTTTACGATTGACACTAATGACTTTTTGGCTTAATTGTTAAAAGCATTTAGGTGCCATATCAGCCTGTGTCGTGTGATTTCCGGCCTAAGAATAGAACCACCCCTACTCGTCCCGCGGGTGTCGTAAGAAGCGACAAAGGGAAAAATCTGGAGGATCGGCAGCAGCATTCTTCTGTGTAACAGCAATCATTTGCTACTGCGATCGCCAACCTGCTTGCCTAGCGATTATGGACAAAAACAGCGCACAATAGTGGCGCGCATTGAGAGGTTTTCAGCCGTGGACTAATACAAGCTGCTGATGAATGTTTGAATTAAAAATTAAATTAACACTTATAATTCGAGAACAGCTGGTCCGATTTTCATGGTTTTAGATTTGTTGGATTTGTACCCGCATAATAGCAGAATAAATATTGAAAACAATGGTATTATACCCGTAGGGTAGGGTAGAGTAGGGGTAAGAGTTAGGGTAGGGACAAGGGCGTGCACAGACATTTTCGACAGGGTAGGCAGTAATTCGTCGTCTGCGTCGTATATGTCTGGGTCAGGGTCCCTTTTTAAACGGTTTTATTTAGCTTGACCTGTTTATTATTTGGTTCAAATTTAATAATCGATATTTCACCCCCTTCCTGTTGACAGATTGATCTGATATTTGGTACATAAGTACCTTTAGTTCTGATGACAAAACCGTTTAAAGTAACTGTGTACCAAATATCAGATCAATCTGTCAACAGGCAGGGGGTGAAATACCGATTACTAAATTTGAACCAAATAATAAACAGGGCAAGCTAAATAAAACCGTTTAATATAAAATAATTATGAAAAAGTGGTAAAATATATCACGTTCGACGAGTTTTTTTATGATTTGAACGAAATGTCACTAGACTTATACTTTGAAGGTCATTGGAGACTGATAAGGTTACTTTAATTAAGCTTAAGTTTTTATTAAGCTCGTATCGTGGTAGCGTTGGTTACGGACCTGCTTTGCAAGCATGTGGGTGTGGGTTCGAACCTGGGGGGTTAGCCAAGTTGACTATCTACAATCGCTAACGAATAAAAAACGAAAGAAATGTATAGGATGACATTTCCTTCGATCGATATGTCACGTGACATAACGATAAAGGTAATGTCATCCTATACATTTCTTTTGTTTTCTATAGCGTTAGCGATTGTAGATAGTCAACTTGGCTAAGCCCCCTGGTATGTGGACATTTTCACAAAAATGTACACCTCAGCTGGCTATTTCGTAAATATGTTATTTCAGTTGTGTAATTATCTAAGATGTTACCTAGCTCCTTTCCTTTTTTTTTGAGCCGGAGGGAGTGAAAAATGCCTTCCGCATACCGCACGTCCGAGTACGTACGGTTATGTGGGGCTCGCACCCACTAAAAACGTCTCCCCCCTGCGTATTCCTCGCACTGCATCGGACGGGGCCGGGTACTGCAAGCACGCCTCGCAGCCCCGTCCAGTGCCTGCCTGTAGGCCCGCTCAAAAATGCACTCGGGGGGGCAATGTCTTGGCGAGATGTTACCTAGCTCCTAGACCTAGGTTTGTTCTGGTTCCGATATGTAAGTTTACGTCTAAACACTCCAGCGAACACACCGTCTAGGTCTAGGAGCTGGGTGACATCTCAAATAGTTACACAACTTAGATTTCATAATTAACGGAGTAGCCAACGGGGGTAGTGAAATCAAAATCAAAATATTTTTATTCATGTATAGACCATTTTAGGCACTTATGAATAGTCATAATTCTAATATTATTATAGGAGTGACTCTAGTTGCCAGTTCCAAGAGCAGCCTACACCTCATGGAGAAGAATCTGGCAAGAAACTCCATGGTTGCTCTTTTAAATAATGGCTGAAAATGCCCATGTACCAATGTGACTTCTTCAATGTCATATTACTTTCTTAGTTAATCTAAGTCACCTCTGACTAACGGTGATGGAAAACATCGTGAACAATACAGGAGACTTGGACGTAATAGTCTGATATCGAGAACCCGCAGTGAGCTAGCGTGATGATTAATACCCGATCCTTCTCTGGGATCCAAAAGAAATTGAGGGGATTCCTCAAATTTTATAGACACTTATATAGTAATTGAAGTCGGTTAAACTTTTTTGTTAAAATGATTTTATTTAGAAATTACTTTATCATTGCAACAGACATCACCTCCGATAACCAAGTTTTTTCTTAAAGAAATATATCTTAACCGTTAACTGCTTTAGATAAAGATATTTATATCGCATGCACCGTAGCAACAACGTCACTACATCCGTCTTTCTCGCACTCCTCGACTGCACGTACAGCTGTCTTTGTCGCACAACACGTACAGTGCAACTCAAGCGCAATCAACATTTTATTTTTAGTTATTTTTATACATGCGATTTGCGAATGATGAAAATTTCGATCAAGTTTTTTATAGAACTCATTCTAACAAGAATTTAGTAAGTGGGATTTATAAAAACTATAATGGCGACCTAGTTTTTTCCTAGCTCACACTAAAATGTGTTAATATTTGAAACTAGATTTTTCGCGTTAACAACCACATTATTCTCCTAGTCATTTCATTACCAAACTTTGTTGGGGTCGGCTTCTAATCTAACCAGATGCAGATGAATATCAGTTTTTATGTTTGTATGTTGGGGTCGGCTTCCAGTCTTACCGGATGCAGCTGAATACCAGTGTTTTACATGGAGCGACTGCCTATCAGACCTCCACAACCCAGATACTGGATTACACGATACCCCTTGGTAAGACTAGTTGTCAGACTTTCGGGCTCCTGACTACCCGTAACTACTGTCAAAGATCTACAATTGACAGCCGGGGCCAACAGCTTAACGTGCTATCCGAGGCACGAATAGTGATAATTAATTTATAAAACGCACATAACTTACGAAAACTCATAGGTGCGCGCCTTGAGTTCGAACCCGAGACCTCTGACTTGCCAGCCAACGGTCTCCGCCAATAGGCTATCACGTTCTTTTAACATATATCAAATCTTTTATCGCAATTATTTTATCGAAAAATCTACAGGATGGGCAGTAGCATCCTTCTGTGTAATAGTAATCATCTGCTACTGCGATCGCCAACCCGCTTGCCCAGCGTGGTGATTAAGGGCAAACATATTCTATAGGTAATGCGTATGGGAAGAGGCCTATGTCTAACATTGGAGTAATACAGGCCGTGTTAAAAAGAATTCGCACTAGTGTTAACCAAACCTAATCCCAAAAGGTCAAGAGCCGTTAAAGCGTCCATTGCGCAAAACCTTAGCCATAAAGAATTAATAAAATTAACTCCAAACATTTCACAAGATTGTCTTATTGCGAAAAGTTACCTTTGAAACTAGTTGGAGATATTGAACTTTGGTAGCGAAAGTAGCTGAGTGGTATTTGGTACAAATAAGTCAAATTGAAGGACAGAGAGTCGTGATAGCCTAGTGGTGGTGACCGTTGACTGGCAAGTCAGTGGTCTCGGGTTGCGCGCACCTCTGACTTTTCGTAAGTTATGTGCGTTTTATAAATTAATTATCACTCTCCGTGCCTCGGATAGCACGTTAAGCTGTTGGCCCCGGCTGTCAATTGTAGATCTTTGGCAGTCGTTACGGGTAGTCAGAAGCCCGAAAGTCTGACAATCAGTCTTACCAAGGGGTATCGTGTAACCCAGTATCTGGGTTGTGGAGGTCTGATAGGCAGTCGCTCCATGTAAAACACTGGTATTCAGCTGCATCCGGTAAGACTGGAAGCCGACCCCAACATAGTTGGGAAAAGGCTAGGCAGATGATGAAGTCAAATTGAAGGACAAAACCATTCTGTTTCAAAAGAAAATCAGCAAAAATGTCATAAGCGTAAGGTTTCTAAGAATAGAATCACCCCTACTCGTCCCGCGGGTGTCGTAAGAAGCGACAAAGGGAAAGATCCGGAGGATGGGCAGCAGCATCCTTCTGTGTAACAGTAATCATCTGCTACTGCGATCGCCAACCCGCTTGCCCAGCGTGGCGATTATGGGCAAATACCTCTAATGAACGCACAATAGTGGCGCGGATTGGGAGAGTGCTATGTGCAGCAGTGGACTAATACAGGCTGATGATGATGTTTGGACTAAGATTGAAAACCCTAAAATCACAAGATCGCTTTTTTTCGAAACGTCAACAGATTGTCCTTACAGATCATAATTATCGGTCCTTTTAGGAACAAAACTTACTCACAGCCAGTATCAGTCCACTGTTGGACATAGGCCTGTTCTTAAACGCATCACGCACGTCATTATTTTGTACGCTCATCACGTGTTTGCCCTTAATCGCCACTCTGGGCAAGCGGGTTAGCGATCGCAGTAGCAGCTAGTTGTTATTACACAGTAGGATGCTGCTGCTCATCCTCCAGATTTTTCCCTTTTTCGCTTCTTACGACACCCGCGGGACGAGTAGGGGTTCTATTCTTAGACCGGAAACCACGCGGCACAAAACTAGTTGATAAGTATTTGCTATCATGGGGCTTACTCCGAAATTTTAACAACGAAGCGTCGATTATCGGATCGCTTTGTTCGTCTAATTACCTTCTAATGCAATTCAATTCAATATATCAATAACAATATATTGTATTCGAATTTAAACATGCTCAAAAATATTACAAGTAATAAAAACAAAAATATTTTAATAATAGATTGTTTTTTTTATGGATTTAAAACGAAACGACGGATGAAAGCGCTAAGTACAATTAAACAGTGGTAATTTGGTGGTAAGGATTGTGTTTGTTGGTCTTCATTATTAACATCGAAACATCATTGTTCGATTTTCGGAGTAGAGTATTTTTGGCCTAATATTTCTAAACAGCTGGTTTTATTTTCTCGTTTCGACGCAAAATTATTTGTATATAAATATATACAAACGTATACACGTCGCCTGTATACGAAATAAACAATGCTGAGTTGTTTGGAAGCTTTCCAGATCTATATTCGTGTGTCGTCTAGACAAAACCCCCAAAAGATTCCTCTAGCCATCTTCTTAGCAAATCTTGTCTATGATTCTTAAGTTTTAAAGGGTTTTGAAGCCAAGGGGTTTGTCACTTAAGGGATGACGTTAATTAATATTTCATTTCGAATTAATAGGTATTATTACGGTTTCCACACTATCAGAGAAAGAAAGAAAATTCAGAAAAAGTTTGACCATAGAGTAAAAAAACAACTTCGTAAAAACCGCTATTCAAAATTAATGTCATCATTACAACCTGTATAATTCCTAGACACAGGCTTCACCCAATGCGCGCCACTATTGTACGCTCATTGGAGACATTTGCCCATAATCGCCACGCTGGGCTAGCGGGTGATTACAGTCACTGATGATTACTGTTACACAGAAAGATACTGCTGCCCATCCTCCGGATCTTTCCCTTTGTCGCTTCTTACCACACCCGTGGAACCATTTAAAAACATTATACCTAACTGTATCCTCTTATCATTACAGGAACAAGACCGCAAGCCCCCAGAGGAGCCTAACCCACAACCCTCGAAGCCTGAAAAGGTGGAGCCCACACACAATCATCAGCACAACGATAAACACTATGACAAACACTCGGACAAGGGTAAGAGTTCAGGTAAGGCTTCTAAAAGACCAGTTCTTCATCATCCTCCTAGCCTTATTATTCCCAAACTTTCTTTCTCTGTCTTTCTGATTCTCTCTTTCTGATCTGATATTTCTTTCTGATCTTTCTCTGTCGCTTCTTACAACACCCGCGGGACGAGTAGTAGTTCTATTCTTAGGCCGGAAACCACACGTCAAAGTCGTTGTTAAAAAGCCTATAAATAATGTTTTTCCAATTAAACATTATCATACGTAATCAAGTGATTACGAGACAATGTAAAACTTATCTGATATCTGTTTACAGTGGCACGGCCTTGAATGGAAACGTAATTGACGTACGAATATCGTTACCTGTCAATATTGAGCATAGACAATTCAAACTTCAAATAGAGAAATCAATTTGAATTTCCACGTTCGATTTCGAATTTCCAAAGCGGGTGAAAAGCCTAGTGATTCAAATTCAAATAGAGAAATCAATTTGAATTTCCACGTTTGATTTCGAATTTCCAAAGCAGCCTAGTGATTCAAATTCAAATACAGAAATCATTTTGAATTTCCACGTTCGAATTTCAAAGTTCTAAGTTCGAATTTCCAAAGCAGGTGATAGCCTAATGATTCAAATACAAATAGAGAAATCATTTTGAATTTCCACACGTTTGATTTCGAATTAGCAAAGCAGGTGATAGCCAATGTTAAGACCGTTGACTAAAAGTCAACTCAGTTTCGAACCTCTTACTTTTTGAAAGTTATTTATGCATTATAAATTTATTATCACCTGCTCCGTGCCTCAGAAAGTACGTTAAGCCGTTGGCCGCAGCTATCATTAAAATCTCAAATGATCTAACCTTAAAATATCGTATCCCTCTATGCTGAGGGTTAGATAGGCAGTCGCTCCGTAGAAAACTGATGTTCAGCTGTATCTGGTTAGATTAGACGCCGACCCCAACAAAGTTTGGGAATAATAAGGCTAGGAGGATGGTTTAATTTCGAATTTATTCCCGAGGGACTTTTCTTGTTCTTTTTTCCTCTTCCTCTAAGAATTGTAAGACTTTAACTCGGTCAAAAACGCGAGCGACATCTAGTTATCAATACAGGCGCTACGTAAGCTATCAATACATGTACACCTTCGTAGAGCTCCAACTCATCACGAGATAACAACTTATGTAATACTAAATACAGTAACAGCGAAACGTTATTGGAATGCCGTCCTTGTAACATTGGAGTTACGGTTCATTATAATTATTCTGATATTTTCTTCTGATTACTGGTTGTGTGGCTAACCTCTTAACAAACAATGCTACGTATTATATTTCACCTTTATCTTTGCTACTGAAGTATGAAAAACACGTGACGGAGAATGTGAATTTCGCGCGACGTCTGCACACGTTTTTGTTTTACTAGCTCGCGCACGCGGCTTTGCCCACGTGGTATTTTGCTCTTTTTATCGTATGGTTGATAAACAACATAGTGTCAGAGTTTAAACCGCCCGTAGGGCTCTGAAATGGCTTTAAAGACCATTGCAAAATCTCTCAGGTGTGCTGGTTTCATCACAATATTTTCATTCACCGTTTTATCAACTCATCATCTGCCTAGCCTTTTCACAACTATGTTGGGATCGGATTCCAGTCTGACCGGATGCAGCTGAATATCAGTGTTTTACATGGAGCGACTGCCTATCCGACCTCCACAACCCAGATACTGGGTTACACGATACCCCTTGGTAAGACTGGTTGTCAGACTTTCGGGCTTCTGACTACCCGTAACGACTGTCAAAGATCTACAATTGACAGCCGGGGCCAACAGCTTAACGTGCTATCCGAGGCACGGAGAGTGATAATTAATTTTATAATCCTTTTTATCAACTGATAATAATTAATTTTTAATAATAATAATTTCGAATAAGCGACAAAGGGAAAGATCAAGAATGAGCAGCAGCATCCTTCTGTATAACAGCAATCATTTGCTACTGAGTTCGCCAACCCGCTTGCTCAGCGCGGCGATTATGGGCAAATACCCCCAATGAGCGCTGAATAGTGGCGCACATTGGCAGAGGCCTATGTTCAGCAGTGGACTAATACAGACCGATAATGATGAATGAATAAAGCACATGAATCCGTAAAGTCAGAGGTGCCTGTGCTTCGAACCTCCGTCCTTTGACTTGGCAGTCTAACAGTCTTACTTCTAAGCTATCACTGCTAATAAACTAACTCAATGATTTATATCTTCAATGTGTTGCATAACAATTTCATTCTAACAGGTAAATCAATATAAAAACACGACTATTCTTATAATAACAATAATAAGATTCAACGGAAATTATTACAGCAAGGGACTTCCCAACAGTAATGATCGTAAATTAATGCACAAACATTATCTGCTAGATAACATCGCATCACGTTTAAAAAAACACCCCCTCAACAAAGAATAATAGACATTACTACGTAAAAGTAAAATAATAATACTCTCCTGACTGAATTTCGGTCACGGCGGCAAATCTCGACGGAGACTAGCCAACTACGCAGGAGATGTTGTAGTGCACAAGTGTGAGCGCAAACACAGGTGCACTCTCTATTCCCTCACTCTCATAGTCCGATGGGACGGCCTTTCGACACGATCGGAGAGAGATCAGGCGGAGGATTAAGATAGGAAGCCTTTTTATTTCAGGTTACAAGGGCAGTGATAGCCTTGTGGTATGACCGTTGGACTGCCAAGTCAAAGGTCTCAGGTTCGAACCCAAGGTAACCTCTGACTTTTCTTAAGTTAAGTGCGTATTATAAATTAATTATCACTCTCGGTGCCTCGGATAGCACGTTAAGTTGTTGGCCCCGGCTGTCAATTGTAGATCTTTGACAGTCGTTACGGGTTGTCAGAAGCCCGAAAGTCTGATAACCAGTCTTACCAAGGGGTATCGTGTAACCCAGTATCTGGGTTGTGGAGGTCTGATAGGCAGTCGCTCCATGTAAAACACTGGTATTCAGCTGCATCTGGTAAGACTGGAAGCCGACCCCAACATAGTTGGGAAAAGGCTAGGCAGATGATGGCAGACGACATGTATAAAATACTAAATACTATCACGGCAAATTATAGAACTTATAGATAAGACAATTTAAAAGTACTGACCTTCCTGGAACATTAGCAACGTGGTACACTCAGGAAGTGTTAAGAAATTTTAAACTTAATTCAAGAAATTCACCCGGATTCGAACTTGGCATGCACCAATGTACCTTTTTAATGTCATATGTACTTTCTTAGTTAATCTAAGACACCAATGACTAACGGTGAAGGAAAACATCGTAAGGAAACTTGGAATTGAATAGTCTAAAATACCCAACCAGCGTGGTGATTAATGCTCAATCCATATTGAATTTTCAATTGTGGTCTATGTCTGTTATACCTATGTACTTTCTTAGTTAATCTTAGATACCACTGCACTGACTAACGATGAAGGAAACCTGAACTTAATAGTCTGAAATCGTCAACACGCAGTGAGCTAGCGTGGTGATTAACGCTCGATCCTTCTCTGTATGAGAAGAGGTCTTTGTTTTGCAATGGGATAGTAACAAGATATATCCAATATTTTGCTGGCATTCATTTTATATGCCGTGTGGTTTCCGGCTTAGAATAGAACCACCCTTACTTGTCCCGGAGGTGTCGTTAGAAGAGACAAAGGGAAACATCCGGAGGATTGGCAGCAGCATCCTTCTGTGTAACAGTAATCATCTGCTACTGCGATCGACAACCCGTTTGCCCAGCGTAGCGATTATGGGCAAAATAGTGGCGCGCATTGGCCTAAGATCAGCAGTGGACTAATACAGGCTCGTGATGATGATTCATTTTACATTCAACAACCTCAGATTTCTGTACAAATAACTTTAAGAACACGAAGAAATACAGTAAGTACATAAAGATAAAAAAAATAATGCAATTAAAATATCGTACGACTGTAATAAACAGCTTATCGATAAATTTATACAAATACGAATAAGGAAAACGGGAATCAAACTCGCTTCTACATAGAGTTATTTATATTTAGCAAAAAGTTTTTAAGATCGTGATTGAAAAAGTTTTTTCTAAAAACACTTCGACTCAACTTTTGTATAGAAATATCAAAACTAAGATTATATGTATGCAAAAAAAATTATCCGTGCACGTAGTTGAATAGTACAAAAATGTTAAACATAATTTCATTTATATTTGAGCAATGGACTTTCCCTCATATTCCCTCATGTTCCTGCAAAGACAGGTGGGACCTTAGAGTATATAAGAAAAAAATAGAGCAACCCTATAGAAGTATGAACCGTGAGCATGGGTATGAACAACGCGGCCGCGACACGAGCTCCGTTTGCGATCATACCTCGATCGACTGCGGTTCAACTAGGCTCCACGAGCGAAAAAGTTACATTTTAGCTTAAATCATGGTTAACTGCTGAGTTAAATTTTGAAAAACGTCTAGAAAACATAATTTGAAAAAATGACATTTTAACATTTGTATGGTGAGACCTGCTTTCGCTCCGCACAAGGCAATGTGGTTGACGTTGTCACTCTTTTTTTTTAATACTCTATGGGTGGGACTGACAATTATCTTGAATAATAAATAAAAACATCATTTTTAAACAAAGTTTTTATATCATATTGGAATATCAAAACTAAACGTTTAAGCAAAAAATATATCTGTGCTGTTGACCGTTGAAGAGTTCCTTTATCTGCAGCTAATTCTGGATGTCGATTCAGGTCATGCTTACCATAAAAATGCATCGTCATCTAACACAACTATCATGCAAAAAATCAACTCTGTAGGCGAAGGAAGTGGTTCTAATTCGGCTTGCAAGATTCCACCCGAACAAACAGACATTGCAAGTTAAATAAAAGCTTGTTAAAAAAAACGCGGCAGCGGCCAATCTCTACAGAGATCAGCAAACTACGCAGGAGATTATATGCATGAAGCGACTGCCTATCAGACCTATACAACCCAGATACTGGGTTACACGATACCCCTTGGTAAGACTGGTTGTCAGACTTTCGGGCTCCTGACTACCCGTAACAACTGTCAAAGATCTACAATTGACAGCCGGGGCCAACAGCTTAACGTGCTATCCCAGGCACGGAGAGTGATAATTAATTTATAATACGCACATAATTTCGAAAAGTCAAAGGTGCGTGCCCGGGTTCCTGTACCAGTAACCGATGAGAACATTACCTACTTCCAATATTATTTCCTTAACAACAGCACGCAATACTTAAAAATTTACAACTTTTTAATTAAATATTGGTCCTTTCGGATATAAATAATTGGTCCTGGCGGTCGAGGTCGGATTGGGTAATTTAAAAATCGATCATAAACATGGCTGCCACAGCGATTTATTTGTCAAAATATGACATTTATGTTTGAAATTATTATTTTTTTACTTCATCTTTTAGGCAACCGGTTTAGGCTGTGCGTTGTCTGCCAGTCAATCCTGTTTTATAGGTATAGATTTAAGAATCCTACTTAATTAATTTAGTTAATAAATTTGCTAATTTATCACTAATTATTACCATGTTTATTAAATAGAAACGGATAGTCCATCTTCTCAAATCTTGTAGTAAAATCAAATTTGAGAACTAAGGACCATTCCCTTTTGACTCCCGATGAAAAAAGAAGGGTGTTATATAGTTTTAGTGTATCTGTGGCTTCGTAGCTCCGAAGCGGATGAACCGACTTTGTTTTTTTTTTTTATTTGAAATACGACCTCATCGAGTGTTCATAGCTAAAAAAATTGAAAATATATCTATACTTGTCTATAACATAATCAACAATTCTGTTCATATTTCCTTAGTGACTAAAAACTCAACAAAATAAAATAATCTACATGTTTAAAGGAAAAAATGAACCCGCGACACGCGCACAAAGTCAACCTTTTAACCAACGCGCATTTAAACTCCAAATATTTTCTGATACTATACCTCAATCATGAAAAAAAGATGACCTTGATACTAAGCCTATACTCCGGTTTTTCTTCAAATACCAAACAATTTAAATCACGTTGAAAAACGAAAATAAATGTTCGAATAGCACCTCTTATCGTAAAACTTATTAATCACAGCGCCAAACGCACAACGTTGTAAAAATATGCGCAAAACTAAAGTAAAAACAATTAAAAACGATGTATGTCACCAGAACGAATTTAAAAGCAATAAAATAAAACCTTTTCCGCGATATTTTTTTACGCACAACACTTAATCAACACCAAAACACTTTTAAAAAAAGAACTAACTAACTGAAATTTGAAAACAGAATGTTTATTTGTATGGAATTCTTTTTTAAATATTTCGCGCCGAGCGCGCGACCGCCCGTGCCGACGATAGCCGAACAACTAGTAGTGAAGCGACATGTTATTATAATGGTACGCGAATCGAATCGTATCGATTATTTTCGGTTTTAATTTTATTTCTGGTAAAGCGAAACTGGGGTAATTTTTTTAATGGTTTAATTAAAATAATTATGTAGGTTATAGGTTATGTAAAAAACAATAAACGCAAAGTTACTTGATAGTGCGAGAAAAACGTTCGAAGCTAAAGAATTTTATTTTACAACCGTTTTTTTAAATTTTGCTTATTTTCAGGATCTCATTTACGATTAAAAATGTAATATTTCTTACTAACTGACCCAACAGACCTAGACGATGTAACCCCAAAGAAAAAAGTTTTCACTTTTTATAAAATTTTCAATTTTCCGTAGAACGTTTCCAATTTTTCTTTCCCCTGTATCTTTATTCAGACTATTTTGAACATTTAAAAAAGAAATTACCCAAATCGGTCCAGCCGTTACTAAATAATACGCTTACCAACGAATAGCAAAAAAAATTGTTTTTATAGAATTATATTTAAAAAGATACATAGATGAAGAGAGCTCTACTTTGCCCTCATTTACTATAAACACGCAGGCCTCCATTTACGGTTATTCGATCAGAATTCAAGGCCCTCATTAGCATACGATTACAATGTCCATCAATAGGCAGCCTCTTGAACGAAATCGTGTGTTACTAATATAATTTATTCATTACATAAGCGTATAAAGTCATTTTGTAACTTGATCTAAAAGCGGATTAGCTTTCACTGTCCGTAAAACCATATGCAAATAAGTCATTACTATATACGTGTATTACTAATTATCTGCAATTATTTACACTTAATGATATTTATTTTCCTATGGTGTAAATTGTTCAAAATTTTACTAATATTACAAAATTAAGTTTATGAAGATGTTTGTTACTTAATCACACGCAAACCGTTTAACAGATTTGGATGGAACTTGGCTAATTGATAAACCATGTCTTGATACATGGAAAGAAAACATATTTTTTTGTTACCGCACAACTGTAAAAAAAACAATTTTAACAAATGCCAAAAAAAAAAAACAAAAATTAAGCTAAGACATTTTACGCATAAACATGAGCGAGAAAAAAAATTGCCCAGCATGCTATGGAGAGAGCAATGCTTGGGGGTTTTCTGGTGGACAGAATTCGCAACGAAGTTGATGTATTCCAGAGAACTGGTAATCGACGTTGAAGTGAAACTGGGCCGGCCATGTCTTCAGACTGTCGATGAACAACTTGGGTTAGAGTGGACCAAGCCAAACGCGATTCCCTGCTGCACGATGGTCTGACTATTTAAAGAATGTAGCTTAAATGCAGCTGCTGGCTGCCCAAGACCAGGATGGTTGGCACTCTTTTTTTCGGCTACGTTCAGCAGTGGGAAAAAGAAAAGAAAGCAAATTAAATCCTTTAGTTACCTATAAGAAGGACGCTGGGATTTACTGTCGAAGACTGAGGTGTGATTGCTGTTAGGAACCTAGAAGCGGCTACGACCAACTGTGGGCTCGTATAGGCTAAATTAATTGAATGATATTATAATTGACTAAATCTCGCCCGCGACTTTGTCTGCCTATTATTGAATTTTTCTGTCTAACCCGTATAGTTCTATGTCTATTGTACCAATGACTTATGTACTTTCTTAGTTAATCTAAGACACCACTGACTAACGGTAAAGGAAAACATCGTAAGGAAACCTGGACTAAATAGCTTGAAATCGCCAACACGCAGTGAGCTAGCGTGGTGATTAATGCTCGATCCTTCTCTGTATGAGAAGAGTCCTTTGCCCGGCAGTGGGACAGTTGCAGGCTGGTTCATTATTTATTGTATGAACTTCATCATTAATTGATCAATTTTAATTATTTATTTAGATATCGTATATTTTTATTAACTCCTAACGAAAAAACAGAGGTGTTATAAGTTTAACTCGTCGCTGCCAAACGAATGAACCGATTTTGATTCAGTATTTGCATCGGAAATTTCAAACTAATTTAATTTATACTTAAATAAATATAAATTCTGAGTTTACAAATAGTTTTCTTAACCTACATTTTCTTATTATCTTATACTAGCGACCCGCCCCGGATTCGCACGGGTGCAATATACATATAAACATTTCCTCTTCAATCACTCTATCTAATAAAAAAACTGCATCAAAACCCGATGCGTAGTTTTAAAGATTTAAGCATACATAGGGATGTAGGGACAGAGAAAGCGACTTTGTTTTATACTATGTAGCGATTACGTTTCTGAACTCAGAATGCCTCTTGGTAAAGACCTCCTCTAGCTCACTCCATTGGGCTCTGTCCAACGCTACTCTTTTCTGCTGTTAAATTTATACTTTTTAAACCTTAATGTAATGCACAATATATGTATAGTACCTAATAATAGTTATTTACTCCACTCAAACAGCATTGTGATAACACAAACCTCGGTAATATCGATTATCACAATTACACGATTAACAATATCGATACCTCACATCACTAGTTAACAAACACCGACACGTAGCTCTATTGAAACCTGTTTTTGCGCAGCAAAGCGCGTTGTGACCTCGCTTCTAGTTGATTGAGAGACAGTCCCAAAAGAATTATATCAGAAACTAGCTTTTTGCCGTGGTTTCACTTGCTTTATATCATCTGCCTAGCCTTTTCCCAACTATGTTGTGGTCGGCTTCCAGTCTTACCGGATGCAGCTGAATACCAGTGTTTTACAAGGAGCGACTGCCTATCAGACCTCCACAACCCAGATACTGGGTTACACGATACCCCTTGGCAAGACTGGTTGTCAGACTTTCGAGCTTCTGACTACCGTAGCGACTGTCAAAGATCTACAATTGACAGCCGGGGCCAACAGCTTAACGTGCTATCCGAGGCACGGAGAGTGATAATTAATTTATAAAACGCACATAACTTACGAAAAGTCGGAGGCGCGCCTTGGGTTTCGCTTGTGTTAATTTGAGTTTAAATTCAATCATGGTTCAAAAGACACGTAGCGACATCTATTAACGTTATTGTTGTTTTTCTCGGGAACAGTATTTTTTTTCGGGATGAAAAGTATCCTATGTCCGTTTCTGTACACCTGACAACGTATATCGTCGCCTTGGAGGGCAATGGAGCTAAGCCACAATTTTTGCGAAATGGAGTTAAGTTGAGTTTAGTAAGACTTTTGTTGGAACTACACTAAAATTTATTGGCAAATTAAAAAAAAACCTGCTTATATTTATATCTGTTAGATTTATTGACTAATATAAACTTGGGCTCATCCATAATATGTTAATGCACTTAACTCCATTTCGCAAAAATTGTTGCTTAGCTCCATTGCCCTCCAACGTGATGATATGCAAAATTTCAGGACGATTGGTTCAGTAATTTTGGCGTGAAAAGCAAGCAAATACTTACGCAAAACTTACTTTCGTAGCATTTACCTCATCATATAGGTCTGTAGTATATTTTTCCCGAAATAGGTAGTTATAATTTCCTAAGAGAGTTTAGGCAGAGGTGTATGCAGTACACCCACGTTTCGCCGTCTATGTCATAAGTCCCATGTAATAAGCAGCGAGCCTATTGCCATTAACCGGGCACAATTCGGACTCCGTGCTGCTACTGAGAATTTCCTAATGGAAAAACACAATAACACTTTGCGCGACCCGGGGATCGGACCCACCTTATTCTTAGCAGTCGCGCTTGCTACCACTAGACCAAGGCAGTCAGATTGATTAAAATTCTATTGTATCATATGGAACCCTACGCGCGCAAGTCCAACTAGCACTTGCCTGTTTTTTTTAAAAGTGCAAATACAATAAAAATTGCAACAATGTCACGGTCCACGTATAACGTAAGCGTGACATCTGATACTAAACGAAAATGGAACCGTGTGGAATTTTATTTATATAGGAAATCATTATATTTGCTGTTGCGAAGCCATCCAGCAAAGGCGCGGTCCGAAGGGGGGGGTCACAGGGGATATGACTCCCGCCAAAATCTAAGATCATAATGAAACAACTTTTTAACGGATATAATTCGCGTTTTTATTTTGATAATACAATCAGTCTGCCTGCGACCACGAGTGCTGCAAAGTACTCGAAACGTCAGAATTGTATTATCAAAATAAAAACGCGAATTATATCAGTTAAAAAGTTGTTATTTACTTAGGTATATTATTTTGTTAAACTACATGTTACAACATTTTACTTCAAATATTTATCTCAAAAGCTAACCTATGACGTCACTCATTTCGGTTTAATTAAATTAAAATTTCGCGCTGACGTAATAGTTTCCTTATAAGACCGCATTTCTTCCGTCCGGCCTTGGGAATGAAAAGTACCAGGTTCACACTGTCCACAAGGTTGTAGACAGAAAGTGTGCAAAATGCATTCGTATCGAATTGGTGACAGATAAATATAATATAACTATCTGGTTAATGTAATGTCAAAATCCATCTTGGAGTATAGAAGAAAAAAATATAGAGCGATAACGTCAACAATATTGCCTTAAGCGGAGCGTGAGCAGGTCTCACCATTGAAAGTTAAAATGTTTGACTAAAAAACAGTTTCATGTTGAATCTTACATAAACATGCAAAATTGGTAACATTTTGAGTTAAAACAAAGTAATAAATAGTAGCGTCTTTGTTGACTAGGAGCGCAAACTAAAGAAAAATGAAATATTTCATATTGCAAGTGGTTCAAAATAACAAAAAACCTCTTTTAGTTTTAAATTTCCCGCCGCGATGGGACCATCACCCTTAAATTATGTTTTCTAGTCATTTTTGCAAAATTTAGCACAGCAGTTAACCATGTTATAAGCTAAAATGTGACTTTTTCGCTCGTGGAGCCTAGTTGAACCGCAGTCGATTGAGATTGTATTAATATTAATGTAAATAAATGTTAATAAGCAATAATAATCCTGTTAATGATGATAGACCGAAGTACAAAGTGGCATGACCATTTTCGAGAACTGGGTCTGGTGTATACCGGTAATATGGTACTTTTGAGTCCACAAGATGGTAGGTATCTCAAAGCAAGTTGCTGGTGAATTATTCTAGCAACCTGGTTGTGCCTGTGCAAATACTCTCCATTAGCAAGATAACTCTGTGATGAATGGACACTCCCGGACAGTGACATGCCTGACATATTATGTCCACTGTGCCATCCTTCACAATATACTTCTAATTATTCGTCATGACAACTTCGTAAATAAATATTATATTAACGCGACGTGAATCTGTAATAAAGTTGTTTTAAAATCTAGTGTAGGTACCATAAGAGTTTTTATGAGGCAGTTCCACTTACCTTCTGATTAATTTTCGCATTCTTAGGAGCCTTCACTATAGCTGGCTTTGGGGGTGGAGGTGCGCTGACCACTGGTGGAGGTTCTGTGAATGAAATGAGGAATTAGTGATGTATTAGATGTGCCGTGTGGTTTCCGGCCTAAGAATAGAACCACCTCTTCTCATTCATCCCGCGGGTGTTGTGAGAAGCGACAAAGGGAAAGATCGGGAGGATGGGCAGCACTGTGGCAACACTAATGAGCGCACAAAATAAGTGATGCGTATGAGAAGACGCCTATGTCCAGCAGTGGACTAATACAGGCTGGGTATATGTCAATTTTGAAATGTTGACAATAGGCATGACGACAGTACCAAAAAATCGTCGATTTAATGATGTTAGGGGAAACATTAAATAAAAAGTAAAACACTGCTTCAGTTTTATAATAAAAATATTAGATTTTTAAGATTTTCACTAAAATAAAACCTTAAAATATTGCAATCCGCCATTTTGACTGAAACAGGAATCATAGCGTATGACGTCACGCTTAGGTAAAATCCGCTGTCAACACTGTTTTGTTGTATTGAATATTTGACATGTTTACCTAAGCGTGACGTCAAAGTCGACGCCATGACACCTGAGAGCTTTTTTGACGCTATAATGAAAAAATATATGAAAAATGGCTTTATACTTCGTTAAAATAAAGTTTATTACCGAAATAAAGGTTATTTTGTAAATAGTAAATGTGTACCTACATTACGGAAGAAGATTTGAAAATATTTCGTCACGCCTATTGGGGTTTGTACCTCTACATATAGGAGCGCTTACCTGGCTGGACTCTCCCCTGCTGCTGCGGCTGTAAGGGCGACCTCTTCTCCTGTTCGATCATCGCGGGAGCCGCTGGGGGCGGAACACCCGTACTGCCTCCTCGAACCTGGTGACAAGAGAATACCAGCTTTACACCTTTGTTTCATGGTATATAATGACTAGAATCGTAAGTGCAGTAGTGGTAGAGTCGGCTTTAGCCATCTAGGCGTTTCGGGCGAGTCATGCCTTTGGCGCCTTTTTAGGTATACCTACTTATTTCATTACAATAAAAAAAAATTATGAAATTGTACCATATATTTTATTATTTAAAATATTTTTTTGTTATCAAAACTAAAGCTGTGTACCAAATATCAGATCAATCTGTCGACAGGAAGGGGGTGAAATATCGTGTACTAAATTTGAAATAAATAATAAACATGTCAAGCTAAGTAAAACCGTTTAAAAATAAGTGTTCAAATTAAGTGTTTAAGTTGAGCTGGCGCGCGAGGCGCCCTGTAGTACTGAAATAACTTTAAAACGTTTTGGAGTCAACCGACTCCAAAACGTTTTAAAGTTATTTCAAGCTTTTAGTCAAGTTCTTAATGAGAAGATTAAAGAGGCTATGTTTTAAGGTTTTAAGTTAAAAAAAAAATTCACGATTTTTAGTGATGCCTAAAATTAATCCCCCTCCCAGACTTTTGTGAGGCTAATATTTATGAAAAGCCCATTCAAACGATACCTCACACGATATTTTTTATCTTGGATGATTATAGGACGGGGGGGGGCTGACCACGTATCCCCCCTCTTCCTCTTTACTCGTCAGCTATCGACTGCACGTATCAACAAAGCAATATTACTTGTTACGACAATTCTGCTATTATCCTACGAGGAGTTCCGTTCCATATCTCGTAAGTCCATGATCAGATCATGACAATATTTCTATGGGACCACCTGGCAGCTATTTCGCGTCGAACAAAAAAAGAATCACGCGCATCGGTCTATTAACCGCGGCGTAATCGATGTACATACATGGAAAAAAATCATACCGGCCGAATTGAGAACCTCCTCCTTTTTGGGAAGTCGGTTAAGAATAATTTCCAATACTGCAATTTTCTGTATGCATACGTAGTTTGCAATAACTACACCACACTCAAGTAGCACTATCATTTTCCTTTAAGTTAGTCATAATATTAAATGTTTTCTTACACATTCTTAATACCTACTTTATAGCACATAGACGGTATGATTAGTAGGTGACACGTGTTAAAAGAACGGGTTTAATAGGTTCTAATAACCAAGCTTTTATATTGGAATATCAAAATATCACTCTCCGTGCCTCGGAAAGCACGTTAAGCTGTTGGCCCCGGCTGTCAATCGAAAATCTTTAACAGTCGTTACGGGTAGTCAGAAGCCCGAAAGTCTGACAACCAGTCTTACCAAGGGGTATCGTGTAACCCAGTATCTGGGTTGTGGAGGTCTGATAGGCAGTCGCTCCATGTAAAACACTGGTATTCAGCAGCATCCGGTAAGACTGGAAGCCGACCCCAACATAGTTGGGAAAAGGCTAGGCAGATGATGACGTCATCATCCTCCTAGCCTTATTATTCTCAAACTTTGTTGGGGTCGGCTTCTAATCTAACCAGATGCAGCTGAATATCAGTTTTCTACGGAGCGACTGCCTATCTGACTCCCGCAACCAAAAGTGATATGATATTCTAAGATTAGATTAGTTGTCAGGATTTTATGAGGGTACTGACTCCCTATATCGACTGTCAAAGATCTTCATGACAGCCGGGGCCAACAGCTTAACGTGTTTTCCGAGGCACGGAGCAGGAGTTAATTAGTTTATAATAAACACATAACTTACGAAAAGTCAGAGGTGCGCGCCTTGGGTCCTTTGACCTGAGGCCTTTGACTTGGCAGTCCAACGGTCAAAAATTTGTAGGCTTCTCTCAATACGCGCCACTTTTATGGTATGGTACGAGGTATTTGCCCATAATCACCAATTCACCACGCTGGGCAAGCGGGATTGCTGTTAAACAGAAGGATGCTGCTGCCCATCCTCTAGATCTTTCCCTTTGTCGCTTCTTACGACACCCGTGGCACGAGTAGGGATAGTTCTATTCTTAGGCCGGAAACCACGGGTCCCAGTCTAAGCACAGTTATTAGTTAATTTACTAGTAAAATGTTAAACTGAAATTAGGAAAGCTGTACAAATTTCCATGTAAACGTTCTTTCAAACCAGTTAAACACAATGTCATATTCACAGTTGCTAGTCGGTGTATAATTATTTTTAAATACTGCAACCAAATCGAGTTCTGATATCAAAACTAGTTTAATATAATGAAAACTGTTTGTTTAGTACAAGTTAAACGATTTGGCGAGTTTGTGTGACTAAATTAGCAGCGCGCAATGGATCGCAGTATTCTGGGAGTCAAACTTGAAAACAGTATAGGAAACAGTATAGTTTTCAAATAGTATGCTGCCAATACCTTCAAAACTAACTACCAATTACTCCTTAATTAAAATACCTATTTTTAAAAAAAATAAAGAATAATTTAAATTATGTAGCCTTGGTCCTCCGCGTGGTGGTGGAATGGGAAGAAATACTCAACGTAGCCTCGGTCCCTCGTGTGATGGTGGAATGGAAAGAAATAACCGACGTAACCTCGGTCCCTCGTGTGGTGGTGGAATGGGAAGAAATACTCGACGTAACCTCGGTCCCTCGTGTAGTATTCGAAAGGAAACTCGTTCCGTTCCAAAACACAGATTGCAGAAGTGGGCCATGCAGCTGGCATACTTAAATGGAACTGGGCTGGTCATATTTGCCGCATGGAAGACCTATGGGCAAAAATCACGCAGTGGATCTCAGAGGGCGGAAAACAGCAGCGCTGCAGACCCAGAAAAAAATGGCGGGATAAGCTGGACACTCATTGGGAGGATTGGCCTGCTAAAGCTTTGAACAGAGAGGAGTGGAACGAGGGAAGGAAAGCCTTTGCCCTACAGTGGGAAATGTTTGGCTCATCATAATAATCACTACATAGTATAAAACAAAGTCGCTTCCCGCGTCTGTCTGTCCCTATGTATGCTTAGATCTTTAAAACTACGCAACGGATTTTGATGCGGTTTTTTTAAATAGATAGAGTGATTCAAGAGGAAGGTTTATATGTATAATACATGCATATTAGCGTAACCGTGCGAAGCCGGGGCGGGTCGCTAGTTTATAATAAATTATCCAGGGGTCAAAATTTGACGATTATTCTTTTTAGGGTTAAAAACAGAAGTTAAACACCGTAGTAAAACACAGGCCTTTAACCTTTAACCTAGGTTTAACCCACCTTTAAGGTGATTTTAAACTGTCGAGGCGAGGCGGATATGGGAGGCCGGTATAAAACACTTTTTCTCCTTGAATTGTAAACTTCTGATGTAAGGTAAGTAATTACGTATCAAGAATGTCATTATTTAATTTCATAGCTTTATTCTCTTAGCGTGGGATCATTTGCCTATTAAACACAAAGAATTATTTTAAATATAATATCGCATTACGCCTCTGTCAGTATTTTAATAATTATCTGGAGACACGAGGTAGTTATGGATTCCATACGTCATCATCATCATCTGCCTAGCCTTTTCCTAACTATGTTGGGGTCGGCTTCCAGTCTTACCGGATGCAGCTGAATACCAGTGTTTTACATGGAGCGACTGCCTATCAGACCTCCACACCTCAAATACTGGGTTACACGATACCCCTTGGTAAGACTGGTTATCAGACTTTCGGGCTTCTGACTACCCGTAACGACTGTCAAAGATCTACAATTGACAGCCGGGGCCAACAGCTTAACGTGCTATCCGAGGCAAAGTGAGTGATAATTAATTTATAAAACGCACATAACTTACAAAAAATTTTTTAATAAAAATAAAACCGACTTCAAAAGGAACTAAAAAGCTTGAAATAACTTTAAAACGTTTTGGAGTCGGTTCCAAGTCAAGTTCTTAATGAGAAGGATAAAGAGGCTAGAACTTGACTTGGAACCGACTCCAAAACGTTTTAAAGTTATTTCAAGCTTTTTAGTTCCTTTTGAAGTCGGTTTTATTTTTTATTAAAAATTTTTTTTTTCACGATTTTTAGTGGTGCCTAAAATTAATCCCCCTCCCAGACTTTTGTGACGCTAATATTTGAAATCCTTATGAAAAGCCCATTCAAACGATACCTCACACTATATTTTTTATCTTGGATGATTATAGGAGGGGGGGGGGGGCTGACCACGTATCCCCCCTCTTCCTCTTTACTCGTCAGCCATCGAATGCACGTATAAACAAAGCAATATTACTTGTTACGACAATTCTGCTATAATCCTACGAGGAGTTCCGTTTCATATCTCGTAAGTTCATGATCAGATCACGATAATATTTCTATGGGACCACCTCGGGAGTATACCCTTTAGATTACAAAAAGAATTTTGAAAATCGGCCCACAACTGAAGGAGTAATCGCGTAACAAACATACAAAAAAAAAAAATAAAAAAATAAAAAAAAACATACAGTCGAATTGAGAACCTCCTCCTTTTTGGAAGTCGGTTAAAAAGTCGTAGGTGCGCGCCTTGGGTTCGAACGCGAGACCTCTGACTTGCCAGTCAACGGTCACCACCACTAGGCTATCACGACTCTCCTATACTGGATTCCATTCGTATTGAATTTTAATTAAATCAACTGGTTAGGTAAACATTTTTTTTCTTTAATTATTTACAAGATTCAGGACAAAACCAAACCACCACCATCACCACCACCACCGCCGCCACCGGGGTTTTAGGTTTATCATTGTTTATCATTTTAGGTTTATCAATGCGTGTGCATTTGTATGTTATGTAGGTTATCAACAACACATACAAACATTCGTCTTGTTGGTCTAGTGGTAGTAAGCGTGACTGCTGAGCAGGTCTTGGGCTCGATACCCGGGTCGGGCAAAGTGTTATTAGGTTTTTCCATTAGGAAATTCTCAGTAGCAACACGGACTCTGGAGTCTGAGTCTACATACAAAAACTCAAGTGTCAAAATTTGTTTTTACAAAAAAAAACAGATCATTACAATATTTACATGGAACCAATCCTCCTTTTTGGAAGTCGGTCAAAAAACCCCCGCCCGCTCATCACTTGCACCACAACCGACCTAATATGTCAACGTTCAATAATAACTGGCAAACATCTTTATCGGTAAAGCAATAAAGTACACAATCGCTTGGCACGTGCCTGTTTCAACCAACCAGTTATAAGCATACGTCACTAAATGTCAACTAGGCTTAAATTTGAGCAATTTCTTGTAAACATAATGAGGATTGATGAAGTAATATTTATTGGTATAGTGGTGCTGATTCTCTTGTACGGTCGGCCGAGAAAGTGGTGTATCAGTTTTGATTTAGTATCCTAGTCATCGAAAATGACAACAAGGTTCATATCTACTAAAAAGATATCACTGAAAAGTATTCATACGTCATAAGTCACTTATAAGTGCAGGACATTTTAACCTTTATTATAAGTGAATAAGACATTAATTTCTACAAAGAAAATATAAATGATTCTAAATTTAAAAGTATAAAAACTATTTAAAAAGATGGCAATAGAAGTGTCACATCGATGTGCAAGCGAAACTAATCTACCTATGAATCTGTAAGCGGCATTCAACCTTAGGGTGATACACCACTTTTTTGGCCAACTGTACATCCCGATAAACTAATTTTAGTCTAACTATATCTCTTTCTAACAAACACCATCGAAAAAGGACTTGGAATTGAACTTTTAAATTAGAGCTGTCAAATTAGTCTACGTCCTTGCAATTGACGTGAAATTAGATGAGACCTCTATGCCTGCAGACTAAATTCTCGTTGATAACACGCAAATGGACTAGTTTGACAGCTCTAAAAATCTTCTATCCTTTTCGTATGATCTCTGGCTCTGTTAGAAAGAGAGATGGCGAGTCTAAATTAGTTTAGAGTGTGTGCATGAGAATTAACACCAGTATTTATCAGTGGAAGTTTAAAATTGCAGTTAAACTACAAGCTACAGTGATCCTACTCCCTCCAGCGGACTAAGGGGGGGCGGAGGGGGCGGTCCGCCAAATCTCTAGGAAGTCTCTAGGAGTCTCCCCCCCGCCTTTCCGAGGCACGGACCTGAACCTAGGCACGGACCGGAATTATAAAATAGCAATACATACATAGACTCACGCCTGTTTCCCAGAGGGGTAGGCAGAGACAACGGATTTCCACTTGCTACGATCCTTGCATACCTCTTTTGCTTCATTCACTCTCATCACGTTCTTCGGTTTAGGGTACTCCCATGTACACTTGTTTTGTTAGTCTTCTTTCATCCATCCTTTCTACATGTCCAAACCACCTCAGCATTCCTTTCTCTATCTTACTGACTACATCCTCTTTCACACCACACCGTACACACAAAATAGCAATACAGCTTTATTATCTACTAGCGACCCGCCCCGGCGCACGGTTACGCTAATATGCATGTATTATACATATAAACCTTCCTCTTGAATCACTCTATCTATTAAAAAAAACCGCATCAAAATCCGTTGCGTAGTTTTAAAGATTTAAGCATACATAGGGATTTAGGGACAGAGGAAGCGACTTTGTTTTATACTATGTAGTGATACTAATATTATAAAAAGGTAAAGTTTGTATGTATGTATATTAGGGGTAATCTCCGGAACTACCATTCCGATCCTAAAAATTCTGAGTGCTATAGGCATTTTTTTCTCCACGCGGGCAACAACTAGTTTTTCAATATTATTTGACAATCCGTGTCACGTAATTACGTTAGGACTAACCGACATGTTAACTATAACATGTCGGCAATGTGCCTCGTTCAAGATCATCGGAGTGGTATTTCTGTACGCAGGATTACACCTACTCTATGCCGCGGTGTCACCTCACACCTCGTGTGTACATTAACATCATAATGTTTACAAACAAATTATAAGCAAACGTTACTTTGAAAAAATCCTAATTATGTGTGTATTTCTTTTATTGTTATAGCTATTCAATATTCTGTGTAATTTAAGCCATTATTATCATCAGCCTGTATTAATGTTCTCCTGACCGAATTTTGGCCACAGGAATCTCAACGGAGATTAGCCAACTACGCAGGATATTATAGTGCACAAGTGTGTGCGCAAACACAGGTTCACTCTCTATTCCCTCATTCTCATAGTCCGATGGGACGGAAATCCGACACGACCGGAGAGAGATCAGGCGCAGGGCCACCCGCTTTACGTGCTTTCCGAGGCACGGAGGAAGTTATAATTAATTTATTAAACGCACATAACTTACGAAAAGTCAGAGGTGCGCGCCTTGGGGTCGAACCAGTGACCACTGACTTGCCAGTCGATTCAAATCAGCCTGTATTAGTCCACTGCTGAACATAGCTTCTCCCAATGCGCGCCACTTTTGTGCGCTCATTGGAGGTATTTGTCTATAACCGCCACGCTGGGCCAGCGGGTTGGCGATCGCAGTAGCAGATCATCATCATCATCAGCCTGTATTAGTCCACTGCTGAACATAGGCCTCTCCCAATGCACGCCACTTTTGTGCGCTCATTGGAGGTATTTGACTACAACCGCCACGCTGGGCAAGCGGGTTGGTGATCGCAGTAGCAGATGATTGCTGTTACACAGAAGGATGCTTTTGCCCATCCTCCGGAACTTTCCCTTTGTCGCTTCTTACGACACCCGCGGGACGAGCAGGGATGGTTCCATTCATGGGCCGGAAACCACACGACACAAGTAGACGGTATTTTTTTTTGATAAAAAAATTCTTGCCCCTATAACCATCTATCTATTACCGCACATTAAAAAACTGTTTTTTTTTTTCAAGTTTCCGTTTTTTTAGCATTTTTTAGCTATCGGATACCTACATGCGCATGCGTGAATGTTAAGTACCTCGTTAAGACTTAATTAATACAAACTATTATATCTTATCCTAATTTCCTGATAAAAACCTCTCTTTGGCAAACAAGCGCTTAATGGTGAACGGGTACCATAACTACTGTTATTTTAAGCCGATATCGTGATAGGTAGGGTAGGATTTCGTACTACAATGTCTACAATGATGGTATTTATACTATAACTAGCTTTTGCCCGCGACTTCGTTCGCGTGGAATAGTGATGAATTGATGCCGACTCTTGACCAATAGATGGCGCTGTATGTCCGGAATAAATTTTATTTTTTATTTAATTTTTTGTAATAAAAACTATTCTATGTCCTTTCTCAAGTTCCAAACTATGTATGTACCAAATTTCACACAAATCGGTTCAGTAGTTTAGGCGTGAAGCAAAGACAGACAGACAGAAAGACAGACAGACAGAGTTACTTTCGCATTTATAATATTAGTTTGGAAGTTTGGATTTCATACTTCGTACTATATCACTACATAGTATAAAACAAAGTCGCTATCCGTCGTTGTCTGACCCTATGTATGCTTAGATCTTTAAAACTACGCAACGGATTTTGATGCGGTTTTTTTTAATAGATAGAGTGATTCTTAAGGAAGGTTTATATGTATATTGCACCCGTGCGAAGCCGGGGCGGGTCGCTAGTACATAATATATTGTACTATCCATATCTAAGGATAGTCGAAAAATACTATAATGTCATTACTTCACATAAATGACGCTTGTCCAGCGTGGCGATTATTGGCAAATACCTCCAATGAGCGCTCCAATGATGGGAAAAGGCTAGGCAGGTATAACCTCCAATGAGCGCACAATAGTAGCGCGCATTGGGAGATAAAGAGGTCTGTGTTCAGCAGAGGACTAACACATGCTGTGCTGATGATGATGATGATGAATACAGACTTCAAAACACTTCTTATTGTTTCGATAGCAAACCATAAATTCAAATTTATTACATTGAAGCGGCCTAGAAATTAGTTCTTCGGTGTGTCGGATTGCCGTCCCATCGGACTATGAGAGTGAGGGAATAGAGAGTGCACCTGTGTTTACGCATACACTTGTGCACCATAATATTTCCTGCGTAGTTGGCTAAACTCCGTTGAGATTGGTCGCTGTGACCGAGATACCGTCAGGAGGATATTACTATATTTGTATGAAGGGCTTCAGAAAAATGTATGGGAAGCATGTCCTTGTAAGGTAGTAATACCCCATCGAGCAAATCTATTCATATACGGCTCTACCACCTACATTTTGGCGCGCACTGCGCATGCGCAACGAGCTCCAAAGAGTTCTACTAACAACTCAAAACTCAATATGTATTTCCCCATTTCCATAAGCCATTAATATCCTAAATAGTGTTCAATCGTATGAAGAAATTGAAATAATCAACTTCACGGATCAAAGCATCGGTGAATAATGAAGAAAGAAAGAGATAGCTACATTAAACTACTTACAAAGAAAAGAGACGGCGATTCGATAAATAAAAGAACAGTTTTTTACAGGATTCCGTCCGGCGTTTGAAATAAAAAGCGATGCGCACTTCGGTTTTTGTCGGGTTTCGTCGGAGGCCACGAGGTGGGAGACACCTGCGCAAGCGACGGTTAGCGGTTAATTAAGAAAAGTGTATTAAATTGTACTGGGACTTGTCTAAAGTGTAGTCGCTTCGGTCTGGTGGTTAAAGGGGCAGCTGTTAGGTGCATTGTTTTGGATTCTAGTATGACGTAAAGCGTCAGCCCCGAATAGGGTTGCCAGGAGTTTGGATATTTTTTGTGAAATTTTTACATGTTTTAGCACATGTTAGCTTATTAAATATAAATATTTAATAAGAAATTTGAAAAAACAACTCCCATCCGTATCAGTTGTTTTTTCAAATTTCTTATTAAATATTTATAGGAGTTTGGATTTTAACAATCGTGTCCGGTCAAATATACACAAGCCCTGTCTGGTTTCTTGTTAGGCTTTTGGTAAACCTCAAAAGGCGCCAACGAAATAACAAAGCAATATTGTTACAACAAATCTGCTGTAATGCTATGAGGAGTTCCGTTTTCTCCGAAAATTATATCTCTTCCTAGGTCTGCCTCTTTTCTTATATCCATCTACATCCAATCTTAATACTCTTCGCACAGCATGATTTTCCTCTCTTCTCATCACATGCCCATACCAAGACAGCCGGTTACTTTTTAATTTTTCAGTAACCGATGCCATTTTCAGACTCCTTTTTATACAGGGTTATTTGTAAAACACTGACAATCTGAAATGGGGTCACTGAACTCATCATTATGAACAACTTTTACTATGGGACCAACCCTGAAATCGCAAAAAAAATCTACTGTTCCATACATTTATCAAAGTATAATAATCATACAGTAAGGTAACTACGTACAAACGCTCGAAACGGCACACTCACACAAACATGTGTAATATTGCGTAACGACGAGACTCCTAAGCGAACGTCGCGGTACTCGCTGTATACTCATTTCTAATCTTATCCATTTGTCACACCACAATGTCCAATAATGCTAAATAGTCAACTGTTTCATTGAGTTAGTTGATCATAACAGAAAAGCCAAACAGTCTCCCGAAGCTATTAATGAATTTGAATCTCGCCCTTAGTTACCACAGCTTATAAAATCAGCTGGGCACACTTCTGCGTCAGTGCTGCCAAATAGTAGTGGTAAATAACACGTGTAGCGCCATATAGTCGGTTAGGCTCTGACTTCGCGCTAATCTGCTATCTTGCTCGCACATTGAAGTTGATTTATGATATAAAATCAATAAATATAGTTATGAAAAATCGAACTAAACCAATTGAAGGAGAACAACATTACAAAGTTTCGATTGAAAGACGTGGAAATCAGAGGGAGAGGTTTGCCCAGCAGTGGGATGATATAAGCTGACTTTAACAATAACGCTATTATTGAAGTTAATAGCAGATTTGAACACCACTGTTGCTAATGTCAATTTCTAGATTCCTAGCTTCTTATTGACACATCCCCAAAATTATACATTAAAAAAAAACAATGTCTAATACAACATGGTGCGTATTATTTAGAAAAACTAACTTATGATAAAAAAAAAGATTCCAACGAATTGAGAATCTTCTCCTTTTTTGAAGTCGGTTAAAAAGAAACTTATACCTACATACTAGTTTTTTTTTTTTACTAAATTGTAAAAGATTTTATTCAGATTTCATACAATTATTTTACTAGGCAAAACAGTGGTACCGTTTTCTGTAAAAAGCAGTCGGTCTCGATTTCCCGAAAATCCCCGATTTAATCCTTCCCGATTCCTCGCTAATGCGCAAACACTTGGCAACACTGAACTGCGTAGCCACAAAGAGCATACCTTTTTCGTTTTAGAGGGTCAATGCTCGCAGTTTTTACTCATTTGATCGGTTGCTAACTTGGTGACATTTTTTTAAGCGACAGCCTCAAGTAAGACGCAACTGAAGCCAAGAAACAAAATGCTTTCTAAATTACGGTGTTATTCGAATTTGGATTGAATAAAACGGTCGTTTTTCTCTTTTTTAACGCACGGGTACGCTAATATGCATGTATTATACATATAAAACTTCCTCTTGAATCACTCTATCTATTTAAAAAAACCGCATCAAAATCCGTTGCGTAGTTTTAAAGATCTAAGCATACATAGGGACAGACAGACGAGGAAAGCGACTTTGTTTTATACTATGTAGTGAAGAATGATTTGATTACCATGTGATTTGTGACGTCATATGTGTTGATTTTATAGTAAGTAATAAGTTTTCATTAAAACTTTTCAACCAAGCTTTTATATTGGAATAACAAAACGAAAAATATATGAAAAAATCGGTAAATCGGTTCATAAATGAGCGAGTTCGGAGGTAACAAACAAAAAAAAACAATCGAATTGAGAACCTCCTTTTTTGAAGTCGGTTAAAATTGGTACTCGAAAAGTACTCGCTTAGCTGCAGGTTATTTTTTTTTAACTTTATTTCTTTTTCGTATTGTTTATGAACCTAGTGACAGAGTTTAAGCCTAGGTGGCCATGTCAGAGACCTACGCGCGCGCCCGTAAGCCTCTGACATGGCACACACCGTTGAAAAATCTCTCAGGTGTGCCAGTTTCCTCACGATGGTTTCCTTCACCGTTTTAGCAACTGATAATGCCTTCTAAAACTGCAAAGTTCGGAACACAGTCGGATACGTAATGTACCTATTCCGATAGATATACCATTTACCACACGCCCTAGGCGTATAAAGAGATTTGAAATTTCGACTGATTCTGATGGGATACGGTGGCTCAGCGGTTAGTGCGTCGAACTCGACACGGTACGCCGAAGATCATGGGTTCGAATCCCATCCGTATCAGTTGTTTTTTTTTTTCAAATTTCTTATTAAATATTTATATTTATATGATAATTTCTAAAACGCATATTAATCCAAAAAGTCAATGGTTGCCTGGGTTCCAAATCTACGATCATTGACTTGTTAGTCCAAGGGTCATACCACTAGGCTATCACTGGTCACAATGCTAAAAACTTACTATTCGTGTTCAAAGTGGACTAGCTGTTCTTTAAGCTGTTCAAACAGCTTGGATAAGTGCCCAATTCGCGAATTTAACAATAAAACAATCATCAATGTTCTGATTGAGTTTAATTGACCTTGGTTGATTTAATTTTCTGAAAGAAACTGTTTTTTATGAGCCTACGATACAACGTAACTTAAAGGAGAAAGAAAGAGAGAAAGAGGGTAGGCAGTGCCTTTTTGACTATAATATGAACTGCACGCCTCTGTGTTAAAACGTGGGTGTACTGCACACCACCTCAACCTCTCCTATTCCCTCTGGGGAATGTCACAGGAAACAGGCGTCAATCTATGTTAATGTTTAAGTATCAAAATTACTTAACATAATTATAATTATTTCATAAGGAATTTGAAAAAACAACAGATACGGATGGGATTCAAACCCACGATCTTCGGCGTACCGTGCCGACGCTCTAACCGCTGAGCCACCGTATCCTATCAGAATCAGTAGTAATTTCGTAATTTCAAATCTCTTTCTACGCGTAGGGCGTGCGGTAATATCTATCTGAATACATTACGCGTAGCGCCCTAGGCGAAGATAAAGATTTGAAATTTCGACTGATTCTGATGGGATACGGTGGTTCAGCGTTTAGAGCGTCAGCACGGTACGCCGGAGATCGTGGGTTCGAATCTCATCCGTATAAGTTTTTTCAAATTAGTGCTAAAATACGTAAAGAATTCACAAAAATATTACTTAACATCGTCGATGACCTCCAAAGGATTTCAGATCCATGTTCCACCTTTACTTAAAACAAAACTTTTTACTAATAAATAATCCCATCCACATCGAATTCACTGGATTAAAAAAAAATCTTCGTTACACTAAACAAAACTTGGCCAATTTACACAAAAAAGCATTTATCCAAACAATTTCATTAAAAAATCAAATCATTGCATCGCGGTACACGACGAGTAGGGTTGTCACTATACTTAAACACATTATCGCCAATAGTACTTTTCTATAAATAAGTATAAATTAATAAATAAATAATCAGCCTGTAACTGGCCTCTTCTCATACAGAGAAGGTTTGAGCATTAATCACCAGGCTAGTTCACTGCGTGTTGGCGATTTCAGACTATTGAGTCCAGGTTTCCTTACGATGTTTTCCTACACCGTTAGTCAGTGGTGTCTTAGATTAACTAAGAAAGAACATGGCATTTACCAAAATTCTCTTCTCACGGAGTTTTTAGACTCAAACCTTGAAATACATTATTTTAAGTGAAAACAACATATGATTAAGTCACCTTTCAAATGAAACAAATATAAATCGGTTCATCCGTTTTGGAGATCAGATACGATGCCACAGACACAGGAACACACGTTTAACTTTCAAACTTATAATAACAACCCTTTTTTTCGTCATACCATTAATTTACAAAAATACTGTTAATTTCACTTCTCTGACCTTAATATACTTTATATTTGTACCAAAGATATTGGAAAGAAGGAGATATGCCCGTCTGGTATAAAATGTACAGGAACCTAGTGTCTCCAGTTTGTCCCTACCACTCGCCACAACTACACACGCAATTCAATAAACGCAATGTCTCGGACCAATCTCAGACATTCTCGCATACAACAACTCCGTGCATGCTGCACAAACAAATATGCACTTTATTACTTTATACACAGCGATCATGCAACATGCACTGCCCTTACTCAGTCTTACTCACACATGGATCTACAGCGAGTACTTTCGCGACCGATACCTGCGGAGCTACCACGACATAAATTCTAATGTTGAAAATATCGTTATGTTATTTTTACATTGCTTCGTTTATTAACACAGTATCGAACTGAGATAGTACTTAAGAAGCAATGTATTTCGTACAAAAATAATAAAGTCGTTGAGCTCCATGAAAACCAAAATAACATAATAAAGACAGCAAATATTTTTAGATTTGTTGTTTTTAATGAATTTAAAGATAAATCTAATATAATTAATATGGTAAATGATTGTTTTACTAATTAAGTTTATTGTTTTATATCGATTTTTATAAGATTCCAGTAAACAACGCGTCATTTCGTTAAAATTACTCGGTCGCGGTCAAAAGTGTACTGGCTGCCGGTAACGGCTATTTAGCCACGTACGCCTCGAGGAGTCGTACGGCGTAGACGTGGGAACGCCCCCTTGCCACTTCTCCTTATTTAATATTTCTATGATTTGTACAAAAAGTTGACAACCCTAACGACGACCCTAACACGGAACTGTTAATAATAATCACCCCTTGCTTAACGAAGGGGTAGCAACCCTAGCATTATTTCGTTTGCAAATGTGACCTACCCTACCCTAAGCATTGCAATTCGCACAAATATTGCGCAAAATAAATTGGGCTTTTGGAGTTTCTATACGCCTGTAACTGTCCCACTGCAGGGCAAAGGCCTCTTCTCATACAGAGAAGGATCGAGCATAAATCACCACGCTAGCTCACTGCGTGTTAGCGTCAGACTATTAAGTGCAGGTTTCCTCACGATGTTTTCCTTCACGGTTAGTCCGGTTAGTTAGTTCTGTAAGGATAAAAACTTTAATAAAATCTTCTCTAAACTGCAAAGTTTGGAGCACTGAGTCGGATACGCAATGTATTCCGATAGATATTAACCACACGCCCTAGGCGTAGGAAGAGATTTGAAGTTTCGACTGATGCTGATAGGATACGGTGGCTTAGCGGTCACAGCGTCGACACGGTAAAGAAAGAAAGAAAGAAAATATATTTATTTAACGCGATACAAGCTGGTGACACTTACATTAACTTATTATAAACATTTAAAAAAAACACAGACGAAGAGGAAATAACAAGTAACAAAAAAAAAAAGGACAGATAAAGAAAGTGACACCAACACGACCACATCAAAACGGTTACCATCTCAGCATATACAGGGCGTGGTAACACTGGTAACACCCGGCGCTGGTTTTCAGATGGTACGGTACGTCGAAGATCGTGGCTTCGAGTCCCATCCGTATCAGTTCTTCAAATTTCCTTATTAAATAATTATAGTTAGTAAGCTAACATGCTCTATAAATCGTAATATAGTAGGTATATATAATCGTATTATAAATCAATAATCACTCTCCGTGCCTCGGATAGCACGTTAAGCTGTTGGCCCCGGCTGTCAATTGTAGATCTTTGACAGTTGTTACGGGTAGTCAGAAGCCCTAAATCTGACAACCAGTCTTACCAAGGGGTATCGTGTAACCCAGTATCTGGGTTGTGGAAGTCTGATAGGCAGCCGCTCCATGTAAAACATTGGTATTCAGCTGCATCCGGTAAGACTGGAAGCCGACCCCAACATAGTTGGGAAAAGGCTAGAAGCTAACATGTGCTATAACATGTAAAAAATTCACAAAAATAACCCACTGCCTAACCTTATCAGAAACACCAGCGCAATTTTCATTGCCCTCCGTTTCATTTCCCTTCACCGTTTAGTAAAATATACGCTATTAAAATAAATATAGCTATTTCTTATAGTTGTAAATTGTTAGTACAACATAACTGATTACGAGGCCTTGCTGATAACGGTGATAACGCCAACCATCGATCATAAGCATTTAAAACTTTAGATTGTATTTCTTCAAGATTTTATGCTTCATACTACGAAGCATAAAATCGTGCCGTTTGGTTTCCGGCCTAAGAATAGAAACACCCCTACTCGTCCCGCGGGTGTCGTAAGAAGCGACAAAGGGAAAGATCCGGAGGATAGGCAGCAGCATATTTCTGTATAACAGCAATCATCTGCTACTGATATCGCCAACCCGCTTGCCCAGCGTGGCAATTATGGGCAAATACCTCTAATGAGCGCACGTATTGGGAGAGACCATCATCATTAGCTAATGATGATAATATTATGAGTGTAATTTCTTAGTTAATCTAAGTCACCACTCACTGAACGGAAGGAAAACATCGTAAGGAAACCTGGACTTAATAGTCTGAAATCGCCAACCCGCAGTGAGCTAGCGTGGTGATTAATGTGTCTTATAGCTAAAATGTGATGATGATGAAAGTAAAAATATTGCCGGAAGGGGGCGGCCAACACCACTCCCTTTGCAGTCGTAAAAAATAGCCTGTTAACTGGACAAAGATCACAAACTAGCTGCAATCTACGACCAAGTTGCTTTTGGTAGGGTTTGGCCGTGGTTGGTTACTACACACCAGACAAAACCTTGCTTCCAAGCGACTGTGTCGAGTTCCGACATGAAGTTCGGCGAAACCTAACCTTTTTTTTTTGTGTGCCAGGGTGGAAAATCCTTATGGATGTCCCTTGCCCTGAGGTAGGGCGGAGGGGTCTGTCAGACTTCACTATCACTACATAGAATAAAACAAAGTCGATTTCTCTGTTCCTATATCCCTATGTATGCTTAAATCTTTAAAACTACGCAACAGATTTTGATGCGGTTTTTTTTAATAGATAGAGTGATTGAAGAGGAAGATTTATATGTATATTGCACCCGTGCGAAGCCGGGGCGGGTCGCTAGTACTGACTAAAAACCACCCCGGTGTTCCCTCTATCACGTGGTCGTGGTCGCGGGAGCAAAACCTATCTAACCTAACCTATCAAAATCTAACCTAACCTCTCCGGGGACCAGCTCCGGACGATACCGTTTAACTTCCATCCTTCTGCTTTAAAGACTTGTGGTTTAAGTTAACCATCAGGTAAGTAAACCACATGCAGTTTCCACAAAAAAACTGTTTAAAGTTACGTATTCGCTCGACCGACAACTTAAGAATCGACAACAATATTTACTAGAAATAAAAACAAAAACTGCGAACTGTTAGAATGTCCCGGAAGTTTGGCTTATCAAACTCTTATCATAATGTGCAATTGTGAATGGGTACTTACAAATTACTTAGAACATAGCTGTATACAAATTGCTCTGCTGCTAGGCAAGTAAAGAAAAGTGAATAGGCAGTATCGCTAAAATTGTTGTTATATTACCGAGTGGTTTTCGGCCCACGAATAGAACCACCCCTAGACGTCCCGCGGGTGTCGTAAAAAGGGAAAAATCCGGAGGATGGGCAGCAGCATCCTTCTGTGTAACAGAAATCATCAACTACTGCGATCGCCTACTAGTTTCGCTTAACCAGTGTGACGATTATAGGCAAATACCTCCAATGAACGCACAATAGTGGCGCGCATTGGGAGAGGCCTATGTTCAGCAGTAGACTAATACAGGCTGATGATGATGACGATTATAAGTTGTTAAGTTATTTTACATAATAAGTTGTGGCACAAGTTTATGATATCAGTAATTCCTGTTTTTTCATTCAATAATTTTATTTCGTAAAAGCGAATCTTAGTCTCCGCGGATATTTAATGAAATTTAAAGTCTTTTTAAAAAAATTAGACATCGTGGTGGCTTTGCAAACGCACTGGCATGTACCAATGTGACTTTTTTAATGTCAAATGTTCTTTCTTAGTTAATCTAAGACACCACTGACTAACGGTGAAGAAAAACATTGTAAGGAAACCTGGATTTCATAGTCTGAAATTGCCAACGTAGTGAGCTAGCGTGGTGATTAATGCTCGATCCCTCTCTTTATGAAGAGGCCTTTGCTCTGCAGTGGGACAATTTTACACCTGAACACATAGCTTTTGCGGAAACGGGGCCAGCCAACATTGCCAGAAACAATTGAACGAATTGTACATCTATATTTCAATACTAGTGCTTGTTGGTTTGTGCCAAGATAAACGTGAGAAATCAAACAATAATAGAGCAACGAATAAGTTTTGTATATCAATGGGATCGCCATACTTTTTGCAGATAGTTTAATAGGCCGGAGGCCGGAGATAGGGATAGGAAACTTTTTACAACGTATTTCCTTCCACTTATGATCCTGGGTCCTTTAAGCGGGACGTGAAAAAGCTTTTCTCAAGGCCGTCAAAGTGAGGGCCATCATGCCACATTGCAATGTTGGCTGCAGGGATGATGGACATCACTATGGGACTCCACTGACTGCTTTCCATCAGGCAGCATGGAGTCAATTTGGTGACAAGAGGAGGAAAGAAATACAAATAGGCATATTGCGCGAATAATCCAAAGCCTAATTTCAGCCCGGGCAGTTAGTTTGCGCTTACTGTACTGTAAGTTAGCGCTTAATGTACTGTACATTCGCGCTTACTGAACAGTAAGTTTGCGCTAACTGTACAGTAAGTTTGCGCCTTACCGTAAAGTAAGTTTGCGCCTTCTGTACTATAACTTTGCGCCTTACAGTACTGTAAGTTTGCGCTTACTGTACTGCTTAATGTTTTAACAGGCTGCTAAACCCAAATAAAGTCAGACAGACGAAGCCACAGAAAAAAGCGCTAATGAAAAATGTGGACACTGTGTAACAAAATAGGTGGCCAATTCCTGCCCTCAAAATCAATCCAGAACGCTGGAGACTGCAGTAATGACTATAAAGTGATAATTACTTTTAAAATAAAATAAAATATATCGCAACATTCATATTTCTCTAGAGCAGGGCTGTCCAAACCAAGGCCCGCGGGCCGCATGCGGCCCGCGGCTTGTTTTCATGCGGCCCGCGACACACATTTTAATTTAAAAATAGTTTTGGACACAAATAGTTTGGATAATATTATTCGTTGTCAAAACATGTACTCAATACTTGGTATAATTATTTATCTTCAGTCTTGCAACTGAAAATATTTTCTGGCCCTCCAGCTTTTGTATGAAATTTAATTAGCCCGCGAAGGTGTATAGTTTGGACAGCCCTGCTCTAGAGCATGCGAGGAAAAATTGCAAAAAATATAATAATATGATAATTGATTTGTGTGGTATTTATGTTGATTGGGTTTGCCTTTAATCAAAAATAGAACGATTTTAAATTCGTCATTTTTTTTTTCGTTTATGGCTTCAACTATTCGTACTTTTCCACAGAGGATTTATTTTTTGAACGGTTCTACATTTGAACTTGTGTTTGGATACACACCTAAAACAACGCGGTGCGGTGACAAAATGATATTGATATTCATTATGCATGTGTGTATCTGATCATTCTATAATTATTTTACGATGATGAAAAAAAAGTATAAGTAGTTTAACTAAGGCAAACAATTTATTATAGCTTCGTAGAAGTATAATATTAAAGCTGAACAATATTGTTAGCCTCAACTATAATAGTACTTTATGCAACTGTTGTATAATAAGGGGTATTAAAACACGAAGGTGGGTGTGATAACGGTATCACATGAGTGTTTTTTTTCAAATTCAAATTAAAACGCGCGTGAAAGACCATGTTCTTTTTTTGAAATTCATACATAGTCACGCATCGATAAGTAAGAATGTGGCTGTCTGCTAAAACCCTTTGCGCAAAAGTGATCGAAAAAAAATGAAATTCAGTACAACATTATATTATCATCCGTTTGGATGATTTATTGGTTCTTTTAATTGGGTTTTAATTACATTGGGTGTTTTAATGTTGGCAATAATGTAACTGTTTCTAATCTTTTATAGAGGATTTAAAGTGGGAGTAGATAAAAATAAATATCATAACGTCGACGGAAAACACGGGCTGTATGGACTAGATTCATTTGCCTTTCCCGCGCTTTTGGATAAACTAAATAAAAAAATATTTAAAAAAAGCAAAGTCTTGAGCTGATCTGATCACGTTTTACTGTGCTATTTTTTTGTGACTCCGTTATATATATTACTTGACCCGCCGCTATCGTCTATTAGATTTTCGTTTACGCCTTTGATGTTAATATTCTGCTGTGCATATTGGACTTGTTACTCTGCTTACGTTTTGGATTCGATGTTCACGATGTCAAGATGTCTGAATTGTAATCTACTAATCAAATGCGAAGGCATAATATAACATCTTTAACACCGCAGTTACAAAATACATTGTCTGAATGGCTTGGTATACTAGAGGTAGGTATGCACCAAGTGGTATTTATAATCATAATTCACTTTACCTGTCATTGATATATTTTTTACTGGCAAAGTAACTACGAAAATGCTTTACTAACGTGATGATTCCGGGATTGCTAATTGATAGTTTAAAACCGAGTTTACGGCGGCGGTGTTACGGACGCTCTTGAATTAATATCTAGTTCCGTTCGAGTTCGAAACTAGTCGAGTAATTGCGAAATCATACTGTAAGTAAAACTGGCTACTTAGATAATAATTATTTTAAAATATATCTTTCATATTTTTCAGCTTCCCACAAATGGATTGATTTGTAATGCCCATAATGTATTGTTGAACCAACGGTTAGAAGAAGGTACCTATAAATGACAGAGTTTTCGCCACCCTGGTGTGTGTTGGTTGCGGACGCTCTGTTATGGGGAGCCGTTACGCTGTGCGACACCATACTCTTGAAGAAAACAGTCAATTAATAAGTATTTTTTTCTCATGGAATAAAAATAAAGTACTATTTCAGTGTTTTATTATTTCTCTTTCTTCACTTCTGCTCATGTGTAAAAAAACGTGTAAGAGAAGTAAAAGGATGAGTAAAGCTTGCTCTCTTTAGCCATATAGCTTCGTCAGGTGCTGCTTCACACCCACGGGGGCTGTGCAGCTACCCCAGGCACCGCCTCGCTCCAGCGTAAGCCGCGCAGCTACCTAAGGGGCGATATAGCGCTAGTGGACACACTATAGCGGCATCACGTGTAGGTAATTATTTTCAACAACGATACCAGGACTACAAAATCTACTTTTATACAATAAGGCATTCACTAACATCGGCTACGCTATGGCTTACAACCTTTAAGCAGCTTCTGCTCATGGATTCGCTTCAGAGGACAGGTCAGCATAAAAACCCTTTCCATGAAAGAATGATATGAAATGATAAGTGGTGTGTCAATGGGTGTGGTTGTTTATTAGCGTCATATATATATACACATATACCAACATCTACAAGTTTACACATATAGATTTAGTTTTCGTCACGTACCAGTGAGTTTTTTCTGATGTTTTCTTTTTATATTAAAGTTTCAGAGCGTAGTGCCTTGCAAAAATTGTTAAAATGCAGGTTTGTAAGTTATTGCTATTTATAATTTGTAGGCGCTAAAATATTTTTTGGTAAGCAAATATAAAATCCCTCGCATGCTCTCTCATCGTAAAACTTACACAATTAAAAACTTAAGCCTGTAAACTATAACGTAACATACTATATGTGTCTACACATTGAGTATTTATTGAGGGCACAGCGCTATCCAAATTCTGTCCATGTATTTTCATAATATAACTCAAGGTCTTTGTCAAACTGTGACGTCAGTTTGTGACGTGAAAGACAATATTTATACAGTAACTAGCTGACGCCGCGGCTTGGCTCATTTTACAAAATACAATAAAGGATATTAGGTAAACAGGTATCGTCTCAAACTTTCGCTAACGTTTAATATACAGAAGTAAAACATCCCATATTACAGCGTGTCCAATATAACAACGCATTCAGGGTGCTGTTGGGGCTGCCGCGCTTCTGCAGCGCTTCGGGCATGTTTGCCGCTTTCACGCTTTAATTAAAAAGCGATGCGCTTTACTGCTGAGCCGTGTGCGATTTAGTTCTAACAGCATTCTGAACGTGTTCACTGACAGATGGGACTCTCCAGCACTGGATACGCCTGCATACTGTATGGTAGATAATTGTTATGAGATAATTTTGTATACCTACATTACCGTCCTACTGTAATATGGACAGTTCCGAAATATAGTTTTTATTATTATTATTATATTAGAAGCCAGCCATGATCAGGCCCGTTCGACCATATGGAAGTAAAACGTGTGCCATGACACTCAAACACGTCCATACCATACAAGTGGCAGAAATGAAGATGCTGCGGTGGATATGCGGAGTGATGAAATTGGACAAGATCGCAACGAGTACGTTCGAAGTCTCGGAGTGCGCGACATCGCTGATAAACTCCAGGAAAGTAGGCTGCGGTGAACGTCGACCATCTGATTACATAGAAGAAGCGTTACATCTGAAACTACCTGGTTCTCGAAGACGGGGAAGACCAAAAACTAGATGGACGGATGTAATAAAGAGACTTTAATGCCTGCAACGTTACCCAGGACGATGCGGTGGATAGAGCGAAATGGAAGCGGAAAACCCGAAAAGCAGGCCCCACTATCATGTGGGAAATAATTGCACAGGAGAGAAAGAGATTAGAAGCCAACCCCAACAAAGTTTGGGAATAATAAGGTTAGAAGGAAGTTGTTGGATTGATGACATAAATAACTGGAAGTGCACAAAAAGTTTTAGAACATTGCCTATGTGTATGCAAAACATACAATATAATGTAATTGTACAGTATAATTTTGATGCGTGGTTAAGTAAACTCACAAACTTTCTCTATTATTAGGGCCTATCGGACCCGTAAACACTTTTTCGCGTTTCACAAAGTACAAAACACCTAAAAACCCTTTTTATGATAACATTACGTTTGCGCCCAGTGAACGACTGTTTGCGCCTTTTTATTTGCGCCGGCGTTTTTGTTGTACTGAGATTAACGCGCTTCGACGGCGCGTGAATAATATGCCCTCGTTTATAATTATAAACCCTTAGGATACAGGGGAAACTTCAGTATTATAGTTCGGCGCAAAAATCCAGCCTACCAATCTTTCTTTCGCCTGCCCTGGTCCCATATTACTTGGGGTCGACGCAAAATGTCTTCTTCTTCCATTCCTCTCTATCAGCCGTCATCTGAGCATTTACTCCTTTTTCATTCATATCAGTGCTTACACACTCCATCCTTCTTTTCTTTGGTCTCCTTCTCCCCTTCCATCCATCAACACTTATATTCATCACCTTTTTAGATACATGTGTTTCATCCCTCCTCATCACATGCCCACATCCAGCCTACCAATAATGTGCGCAAAAAAAGTAGCAAACCATAAAAAAAACACTGACAACCTAAAATGCAGATCACTCAGAGACAAAAAAAATAAACAAATACAGATTCTACAAGAAAATAAGAAACAAGTAAAAAATAAAATTTCAGGACAGAACTTCAGATGTTTGTAACTTTGGCTAAAAGCCAAGAGTCCGTGTAGAGAAACGTAAAATGATGTAACATCAACGTAGTGAATTTGACGTTCAATAAACATCCGCCATGTTTTTTTAATTTACCCACTTGTTTTCTTATGTCATGTGATTACGTTGGGAATTGATACGCAAAAGTATTTATTTTATAAATAAATATCTATGTTTATGTAATACAATTTTTCAAGGTTTCTTGTGAATGAAATGAAATGAAAATCTTTGACAGTCGATATAGGGAGTCAGTACCCTCATAAAACCCTGACAACTGATCTAACCTTAGAATATCGTATCCCTTTGGGTTGCAGGGGTCAGATAGGCAGTCGCTCCGTAAAAAACTGATATTCAGCTGCATCTGCAAAGCCGACCCCAACAAAGTTTGGGAATAATAAGGCAATACAGAACCCAAGGGTTCGAATACTCGCTTTAGGTATCCATACAGTAATTTTCACAAACAATTTCGACAAGTGCTTCATAAAGTATGACGTAAACTGTCAAATCTTAGTCTCACTTTTACATTAAAATACATTTTGACGTCATTTCGCGTACCCTGTCAGTTTAAATCATGCATGAGTCATGAGAACAGATAGGCCTATAAATAGCTACTGGTTAGGTATTGTTATATAACAAATTTACGTGTCATGGACACTTTCACAATTTTATAGGTTAGAATTTGTCTAGCTAGCTATAAATGACTAGCTGTTCCCCGCGACTTTGTCCGCGTTAAATTAAATTTTCCCGTAAACACACGTTAATAAGCAGCCAGATTGCCTGTTTTTTTCTGACTTGAATCACAGATATTGTTATTTTTTACTAAAAACTCAACTTTTCAGAATAAAAAATAGCCAAAGTATTGCAATCAGGGATAAAGTAGCTTCCTATTGGTGAAGGAATTTTTAGGATCGGATCGGTAGTTTCAGAGATTATTCTGACATACGTACACATATGTAGTATAGATTCTATAGAAGTATAGATTAGTATAGACTATCAAATTATTTTTTGTATGTTTTCACACAGATTCATTATCAGCCTGTATTAGTCCACTGCTGAACATTGGCCTCTCAATGCGAGCCACTATTGTGCACTCATTAGAGATATTTGCCTATAATCGCCATGCTGGGCAATCGCAGTCGCAGATGATTGCTGTTATACAGAAGGAGGATGCTGCTGCCCATCTTCCCCTTTGTCGCTTCTTACGACACCCGCGGGACGAGTAGGGGTTGTTCTATTCTTAGGCCGGAAACCACACGGCACGAAGCTAATCAACAACATTATTTTAATCACGATTATTTAAAAATTCGTTTCATAGTCAATGTCATCGGTTTACTGTAGGTATTTAATATACTTCTTAAAATCAACATTCCTATTCATTGTAGCCTAGTGGTATGACCGTAGACTGACAGGTCAGAGGTCTCGAGTTCGATCCCAAGGCGCGCACCTCTGACTTTCCGTAAGTTATGTGCGTATTATAAATGAATTATCAGTAGCTAAAACGGTGAGGAAAAACATCGTGAATGAAACCAGCACACCTGAGAGATTTTTCAATGATGAAATTTTCCATGTCAGAGGCCTACGCGGTTTAAACTCTGACACCAGGTTGTTTATCAACCACACGAAATGAATAATGAATTGTACCCCAGTTATATACATCGCAAGATAATCATAATACGTGTAAAATGAAAATAACCATCCAGCTAAATATATTTCTGTAATATTAGTCCCCGGCCCTGACAGTTTACGGTTTGTTGGCAAACTGACCAAGAGTAAGGTCAGGTGTAGTATTAGTATTATTCCATTTATTCATTACTAGCGACCCGCCCCGGCTTTGCACGGGTGTAATATATACATATAAACCTTCCTCTTCAATCATTCTATCTATTAAAAAAAACCGCATCAAAATCCGTTACGTAGTTTAAAAGATTTAAGCATACATAGGGATAGAGGGACAGAGAAAGCGGCTTTGTTTTATACTATGAAGTGACTAGCATAGAACAACTGTTTACTAGCTTCCACCCGCGGCTTCGCCCGAGAGGTGTAGAGCGATAGGCCCTAACGCTTAATGGTAAGAAGAAAGAATGAAATCAATAATTTATTCAGCCCAATGAGAGGCACTATGCACAACACAACACAACATAACTAAATACATTAGTGAACATCATCTGCCTAGCCTTTTCCCAATTATGTTGGGGTCGGCTTCCAGTCTTACCGGATGCAGCTGAATACCAGTGTTTTACATGGAGCGACTGCCTATCAGACCTCCACAACCCAGATACTGGGTTACACGATACCCCTTGGTAAGACTGGTTGTCAGACTTTCGGGCTTCTGACTACCCGTAACGACTGTCAAAGATCTACAATTGACAGCCGGGGCCAACAGCTTAACGTACTATCCGAGGCACGGAGAGTGATAATTAAATAAATACATTAGCGCCTGATCTCTCTCTGGTTCTGTCGGATTGCCGTCCTGATCTCTCTCCGGTCGTGTCGGATTGCCGTCCCATCGGACTATGAGAGTGAGGGAATAGAGAGTACACCTATGTTTGCGCACACACTTGTGCACTATAATATCTCCCGCGTCGATGGCTAATCTGTTGAGATTGGCCGCTGTGACCGAAATTCGATTAGGAGGACATTATAACAAGAGGCTAGAAGATAATGGGGGTGGTAAGTTGTAACTGAACTGAGCATGCGCAAATAATTGGAGAGTATAAATTCAGCCTGGCTAAGTCAATTTGTATCCTACACAGTACTTGAGTTATCGCCTCGCTTGTTTAAAGTGCAGTGACTCCGATACAGGGAAAACCGTAAACGATAAAGATGCAACAATCTTAAGTAATCTAACATGACTCTATTTGTCTAAGGCGCGTCGCTCACCACACGACGAATTACGACGTGAATACCAGTGTTTTACATGGAGCGACTGCCTATCAGACCTCCACAACCCAGATACTGGGTTACACGATACCCCTTGGTAAGACTGGTTGTCAGACTTTCGGGCTTCTGACTACCCGTAACGACTGTCAAAGATCTACAATTTACAGCCGGAGCCAACAGCTTAACGTGCTATCCGAGGCACGGAGAGTGATAATTAATTTATAATACGCACATAACTTACGAAAAGGTAGAGGCGCACCTTGGATTCGAACACGAGACCTCTGACTTGCCAGTCAAACGGCCATACCAATAGGCTATCACGACTCACTAACAATATTACCACCATAAAATGAGTTCAGTTATAATTCGGCGTAGTTACGTTTGAGAAGTTTGGACCATATCCAATTGTATAAAGTACTAATGTCAAATCACGAAAACAATATCGAGGGAACGTAATTAGGTGTGGAAGTGTTATTTTTCATGGCAATTTGAATAACAACATAATATGAGGCATTAAACGTTCCAATTTATATCAACGGCGAGAAGAAATGTGGAAAAACGATTGTTTTATTTTGTAGAATGACTAATTTGTTTAGGACTTTAGGTCGTAGGAGTTCACGCAAAGATGTCCAGGAAACTGGACGCCAGGACATCGCCACCGAGTGCAAATTTGAGCGGGCCTACAGGCAGGCACTGGACGGGGCTGCGAAGCGCGGTGGCAGTACCCGGCCCCGTCCGATACAGTGCGAGGAACATGCAGGGGGATGGTTTTAGTGGTTGCGAGCCCAACATAACCGTACGTCCTCTGACTACGGTATGCGGCAGAAGGATTATTTACTCCCCCAGGCCACAAAAAAAGGCGCGCTCATTAGAAGGTGTTTGGTTAGCGATCGCAATAACAGATAATTGCAGTTACACAGAAGAATGTTGCTGCCCGTCCTCCAGATTTTTCCCTTTATCGCTTCTTACGACACCCGCGGGATGAGTAGGGGTGGTTCTATTCTTAGGCCGGAAACCACACGGCACTATTTACACACCACCAGAAGGTGTTTGCTCTTAATCGCCACGCTAGGCAAGCGAGTTGGCGATCGCAGTAGCAGATGGTTGCTATTACACAGTAGGATCGTAGGATGCTCCTACCAATCCTCCAGATTTTTCCCTTTGTCGCTTCTTACGACACCCGCGAGATAAGTAGGGGTGGTTCTATTCTTAGGCCGGAAACCACACGGCACCGTTAATACACATTGCATAAGATAAACGTAAAGGTGATACTATTTCTGGCCAAGGGACGCTGATGAGGTCACGGAAACTGACCAAAATAACATTAATTCAATGACAATCAGGGTTCCAACGTAATAAAGCCGTTGACACCGGATGACGTACTTCTGGCAATCTTCCAGAATTCATGTCATTTTTATCTGCCCCATCTCCTAATCAAGTCTGGGTTGACTTCCAAGAGTAATTATGCTATTAAACAATGGTGCTAATTCTCTTGCACACGCTCTAAACTAATTTAGACTCACTATCTCTCTTTCTAACGGAGATCATAAGAAAAGGATAGAAGATTTTTAGAGCAGTCAAACTAGTCCATTTGCGTGATATCAACGAGAATTTAGTCGGCATGTCATAGAGGTCTCGTCTAATTTCACGTCAATTGCAAGGACGTAGACTAATTTGACAGCTCTAAAATTTGCTGTCCTTTTTCAATGGTGTTTATTAGAAAGAGATATAGTTAGACTAAAATTAGTTTAGTGGGATGTACAAGAGAATCAGCACCATTTACAATGTTTTCAAACAGGTTTTAGTCGGGTTAGTTAGTATTGACAGTTAGTTCTTTCCGTTTCGGTGGTACGTCGACTCTATCCTAAATAGTTTGCGCCCAGTAGGTGGGCACTTTGATCGTGGCAGAGGCGGTCAGCAGATCGTAGAAAGTGCAGGTTTTTGGACATTTAGGGCACTCCAGCAGGATGGACATGGTCTGATCTGGAGCACCGCGTTCACATTGGATGAGGAATGGATCTATTATCCCCCATTTTGCTAAAATGTGTTTGCAGCGGCCTACTTGGGTACACAATTGATTAAGAGTTTCCCATATTGGCCATTGCAATTCACGACCTTTAGTTAGGTAGACACAGTTAGTTAGCATTGAGAAATTATCCTCTTCCTAGCCATATTATTCCCAAACTTTGAGTCGTGATAGCCTAATGGTATGACTGACAAGTCAGAGGTCTCAGGTACGAACCCAAGGCACCTCTGACTTTTCATATGTTATGTTTATTATAAATTCATTAGCACTAATTCTGTACCTCGGAAAGCACGTAAAACCGTTGGCCCTGCACCTTATCTCTCTCCGGTCGTGTCGGATTGCCGTTCCATCGGACTATGAGAGTGAGTAAATAGAGAGTGCACCTGTGTTTGCGCACACACTTGTGCACTATAATATCTCCTGCGTAGTTGGCCAATTCCGTTGAGATTAGCCGCTGTGAAATTCGGTCAGGAGGACATTATATTCTATGTTAACCCATCTAAAACCTGGCCGCAACAACTACTTAACCTCTCGAACATTAGCCACGATATCTACGTCGGTATTGACGCGACTTACCTTGGCAATCGGCCCGCTCAAGTAATATTATCAAACAAACCTAGTAATAAAACATTTAATGAGGGTAGTTATGTTTTTATAGTTTTCATTGTATAAGTTTTGTTAAGAATTTAGGTGAGTGTTTTTGCCTACAAAAACATGTTTGTTAAGCACTAGGCACGCGTAGGATAATGAAATCTGTCATTATTGACGATAATGAAATTAAAAGAATTATTTTGTATGAAAAAAAAAATGCCTCCTTTGCAATCAATATTTTCACAGGTGATTCTCTTCATGATATACATACATGCCCTTAAGTATTATTTCGGACTTCTGTTACACGCTGTATATCATCATGAATCATGATCAGCCTGTATAGGGCCACTGCTGAACATAAGCCTCTCATTGGAGGTTTTGTCCATAATCGCCACGCTGGGCAAGCGGGTTGGCGATCGCAGTAGCAGATATAGTATAGTAGCAGATCACAGTAACAGAAGGATGTTGCTCCCCTTCCTCCGGATCTTTCCCTCAGTCCGCTTCTTACGACACCCGCGGGACCAATAGGGGTAGTTTTAAACCACATGTGTACGGAATTATAAGAGAATTAAATTTCTCGCAGACGGTGTCGCGGGCATCAGCTAGTCGGCCATATTGCCATCTAATTGTCAATTATAACGATGATGAATGCATGATCACCCATCTTAACAAGCTATTTATTCTGATATCGTTGTATTACTGCTTAGAGCATTTCTAACCGCTAAGTTAGATATGCTAAGTTACTATTATAAATAAATAAATAAAATATTTATTCAGAAAGATAAAGTCACATAGATTACAATGGTATTTTTATACTTAACATAGTGTAGATCACAATTTTATATTTGCCTGAACTAGGTTGGACCTGTGTCTCAGGCTAGTAAAATGCAAACACGATTATAAAATTATTATCTTACTAGCTGCCCCGCGCGACTTCGTACGCGTGATTATCCTACTTCAAGGCCTATTCTACCCCTACCCTACTCTACCAACTACCCTATTCTACCCCTACCCTACTCTACCCACTACCCTATTCTACACCTACCCTACTCTACCCCTACCCTACTTTACCCACTACCCTACCCCTAACCTACCCTACACTACCCCTACCCTACCCTAAACTACCCCTACCCTACCCTACCCTACACTACCCCTAGCCTACTATACCGCTACCCTACCCTACTATACCGCTACCCTACCCTACTCTACCCCTACCCTACCCTACTCTACCCCTTTTTCTCACCTTTAAACCTTCCCTGAATCTCCACAAATAATTCAAGACCAAAATCAGCCAAATCGGTCAAGCCGTTTTCATGCTATGTCGTGACAACGGAAAACGGGTTTCATTTTTATATATATAGATTTCGAGCAAGTCTTCTGTGTGTTCGTAGGACATGCTTTGTAAATAACTGCATAATCTATTTTTACAACTAAAATAATCTAACTTATAAATACACAGTTTCCCGTTTAATCTATTGTACAGAAATGGGCCGAGGAATGTGTAAAATCGAGTGTTGAAGGCAAATTTTGAAGTCGAGTTCGAAGCACAGACTATATCATTCCGTCTTTTATTCCAAATGTCCGCATTATATGTAAGCATTGTGTGCTGTTTTAGTATGATGTGCATTATGAAAAGTTGTCGCACCGTCAGCACCCGGCAATTTTTACTTACAATAAGTCTTTATTTATTTATTTTATTTATAGACTCACGCCTGTATTCCCCAGTGGGGGTAGGCAGAGGTGTGCAGTACACCCACGTTTCGCCGGCTATGTTATAAGTTCCATGTAATAGGGGGCGAGCCTATTGCCATTAACCGGGCACAATTCCAGACTCCGTGCTGCTAATGAGAATTTCCTAATGGAAAAACCCAATAACACTTTGCCCGACCCGGGGATCGAACCCAGGACTTCGTGCTCAGCAGTCGCGCTTGCTACCACTAGACCAACGAGGCAGTCTCAGTCAATAAGTCTGTAGGAAAGTAAAAATGATGAGTTAGCTACTTTCAAAATTGCTCTTTAAGCTCGTTCTAGAGGAATTAGCGTTGTTTTCGGTGCGCCATTATAGTGATAGCTTAGTAGTATGACTGTTGGACTGCCAAGTCAAAGGTTTGAAACTCAGGCAAGCACCTCAGACTTTTCAGATTTATGTGATTTTAGAAACTAATTATCACTTGCTAAAACGCTGACGTAAGACATCTTCTTCTTATCGTATGGTTGATTAACAACCTGGTGTCAGAGTTTAATCCGCCCGTAGGCCTCTGGCTTTACACACCATCGAAAAATCTCTCAGGTTTGCTGATTTTATCACGATGTTTTCCTTCACTGTTTTAGCAACTGACGATTGATTTATAATACGCACATAACTTACGAAAATTCAGAGGTGCGTCTTGGGATCGAACTCGAGACCACTGACTTATCAGTCGACGGTCATACCACTAGGCTATCAGTGCTAAATCATCATCATAAACGAAAAACATCGTGAGGAAACCAGCACACCTGAGAGATTTTTCAACTGTAATAAAGCCACGTCAGAGGCCTACGTGCGATTTAAACTCTGACACCAGGTTGCCCATCAACCATACGATGAAGATGATTATTCAAGTCACAGATATTTTTTCTTTTTGTTATAAGTTTGCTGTTTGTTTGTTTTCACTGGAGGTCGCCATTTTTGCCCACAGACACAGACTAGTTATTTTTTTTAAATTATGTTTTCGATTGTAGATCTCTGCGGCTTGTGTCTGTGGGCAATATTGGGCATAGATTCAGTTAGTTTTTTTTTAGTTCTTTTTTTCGTGTGTGTGTTTTTATTTTTTTATTTTTATTTCTTAAATACTTATATTATGTAGCGCCTTGCGCAATATTGCGTGTAATAAATGATTTCTTTCTTTCTATTTCTTTCTTTAGATGTGAAAAATTTAGCTACCGAAACATAAAAGACGCTATCGAAAACCATGACTCCACATTTTCTACCTGCAACGACGTGAAAATGAGTAATGTGTTCTAGTGTAAGCTAGAGGTCGCTACGTGGGCTGGGGCAAATGAACTGAATTTCAGAAGTGGGTAACAATGACACGCGGAATTTTTGCAAGCATTATTAGCAAAATTTTCTGATTAGTAATGCCTGAAGATAATGCTTTTATCTGTGATATTGCTGTTTTGAATCATACGATTTGAGATCGTTTAGCACGGTATTAAAGACAGTTTAGCACTCGAGAGACCGTTTAACACGATATGAGAGACCGTTTAGCATATAAGATACTATATAAAACACCGTTTAGCACGATATGAGAGACAATTTAGCACTCGAGAGACCGTTTAACACGATATGAGAGACCGTTTAGCACACAAGAGACGATCGAAGAACGTCGAGGTTAGTTCAATAATTAATATTTTTTGTGAATTTTTACATGTTAGCTTATTAAATATAAATATTTAATAAGAAACGGATAGGATTCGAACCCACGATCTTCGGCGTACCGTGCCGCCGCTCTAACCGCTGAGCCACCGTATCCCATCAGAATCAGTCGAAATTTCAAATCTCTTCTACGCCTAGGGCCTATTTTTCTATCGGAATATCGAACCCACACCCAACTTGCTTGCAAAGCGGGTCCGTAAACAATCACCATGACTATTGCTACCGAACCCTAAGGCTGTTTAAAAATAAAACAATACAAATCCAAGTCGTAGCTAAGTAAGTACGCTTATGTAACTGTTCTGATTATGTCAATTTGACTGGTCGGCATATAGTTTCACTTTCACTCGAATAGTTCTTTTAGTTTTATTAGTACCTGCCTATTAGGCCGTGTGGTTTCCGGCCTAAGAATAGAACCACCCCTACTCGTCCCGCGGGTGTTGTAAGAAGCGACAAAGGGAAATATCCGGAGGATGGGCAGCAGCATCCTTCTGTGCAACTGCTATCATAGCCTAGTGGTATTACCGTCGACTGAGAAGTCAGTGGTCTCGAGTTCGATCCCAAGGCGCGCACCTCTGTCTTTTAGTAAGTTATGTGCGATTATAAATTAATTGTCAGTTGCAAAAACGGTGAGGGAAAACATCGTGATGAAACCAGCACACCTGAGAGATTTTTCAAGGGTGTGTAAAGCCATGTCAGAGGCCTACGGGCGGTTTAAACTCTGACTCAAGGTTGTTCATCAACCATACGATAAGAAGAAGAACTGCTATCATCTGCTACTGCTATCACTAACCCGTTGCTCAGCGTGGCGATTATGGGTAAATACCTCCAATGAGCGCACAATAGTGGCGCGCATTGGGAGAGGCCTATGTTCAGCAATGGACTAAAACAGGCTGATCATGATGATTTAATAGTAACTCAGTCAGATAGCCTAGTGGTAAGACCGTTTACTGGCAAGTCAGAGGTCTCAGGTTAGAACTTAAGGTACGCGCCTCTTACTTTACGTAAGTTATGTGCGTTTAATAAATTAACTATCTCGGGTAGGCAGAGGTGTATGCAGTACACCAACGTTTCACCGGCTAAAAGTCCGGGGGCGAGCCTATTGCCATAAATTTTATTATATAATTAGGTATTTAATAAAAAAAATGAAGAATCTGATACGGAAGGGATTCGGACCTACGATCTTCGGCGTACCGTGTCGACACTCTGACGGCTAAGCCACCGTATCCCATTAGAAACATCCCATCCGTATCAGTTGTTTTTTTTTAATAATTATATTTAATAAGCTAACAAATTCACAAAAAAAAATTGTTGTTGTGTTGTCGTTTATGGCCATTTTGAAACGGTTTTACTTAGCTTGACATGTTTATTATTTGATTCAAATTTAGTAATCGATATTTCACCCCCTTTTTGTTGACAGATTGATCTGATATTTGGTACACAGCTTTAGTTTTGATGACAAAACCGTTTCACGTAAAAAAAAATACGAATATTATTTCAAATTTTCTTTTTAAATAATTATATTTAACATGTAAAAACTTCACAAAAAAAATTGTTGTTTTTTGTCGTTTATGGCCTTTTTTTTTTCTTTTTATCTAATTATATTAGGCAGTCAGCTGGTACTTATACGCCTCGTAAATACGTATACAATTATTATAATCTGAACTCAAGGTTTTTAGATTAACTTGGCTTTTCCTATCAATAAATGTCGTAATAAATAACTATCTTATCGTTAACATAATTAATTTACTTTCAATACGGGAAGCTAAACAATTAATTATTTAAATACATTTACAACATTTTTTTTCTTTTAAAAACAGCCTTCTGTATCTTCAATTAAAAGTATTATAAGTAATTTTTTTTTCTTTAAAACGGTTTTGTCATCAAAACTAAAGCTGTGTACCAAATATCAGATCAATCTGTCAACAGGAAGGGGGTGAAATATCGATTTACTAAATTTTAACCAAATAATAAATAGGTTAAGCTAATTAAACCGTTTAATTAAAATTGTATCATCACATATTTGTGACTAGCTTATTACTACTATCAGACTTTAACCAGAACCTGGTATTAGAGTTTAAACCACCCGTAGGCCTCTGAAATGGATTTACATGACATATCGTTAAAAAATCTCTCAGGTGTGCTGGTTTCATCACGATGTTTTCCTTCACCGTTTTAGCAACTGATAAGTAATTTATAATACGCATATAACTTACGAAAAGTCAGAGGTGCGCGCCTTGGGATCGAACTCGAGACCTCTGACTTGTCAGTCGACGGTCATACCACTAGGCTGTCAGTGAAAAATTAAGTACCTATGAAATTTTAAATTTCGCTTCACCTAACTCCATCTATCGAAGCTATAGGGAACTTATATACTGACTGCGAAGCTTTCAAAAGCTATCGGTTTAAAAAAAATTGATATGTTGATCATTTCATTGAGGGCTAGCTGTACCCCGCGACTTTGTTCGCGTTAAATTAAATTTTCCCGTAAACACACGTTGATAAGCAGCCAGATTGCCTGTTATTTTTTTCTGACTTGAATCACAGATATTGTTATTTTTTACTGAAGTTTTTTTTTTCAGAATAAAAAATAGCCTATAGCATTGATATTTTTTGTGAAATTATAAATGACTGATAGATTTCAGATGCAGTCCGGAATACGGATTGGCATCAGAATAGGTATTGCACTAATAGCATAGACAAAATACAGAAAAAAAACAATTAATCATTCAAAATCCGCGCCATCTTGTCCCAAACGTCAAAATTCGCGGCAATTTTATTATAGAAAAAACTAGCCTACGGCTACGTTCACTATTATGAAATACGAAAATTGTGTTGATAAGAAGCGTTCCTAACCTCAAAATTATCACATGTTGTGTCATGCTTGGGGAGTGTGTTTGATGCAAAACATTATAATATGTATCTATGTAATTTATATTTATACATATAAAAATGAATCCCCATTTCCCTTGGTCACGGCATCACGGCTAGACCGATTTCGCTAATTCTTTTTTTGTTGTTTCCTATTGTCAGAAGATTCTTAGAAAAAAAATAAGTTGAGCGGAATATTACAAACAAACTTTAGGGGTATAGTAAGGTAGGGTAAGGGGTGTCCGTTTCGACTGCTCGGCCACTATGTCGTAGAAAAAAAAAACTTATGTCAGCATTTCGAAGGAATTTGTAAAAGATGAACAGTGAAAACCGCAAATTCGAAGAGTCAATAATCAGAAAGTTATGTGGGTTTAACCGTGGCCGCGCAGTCCGCATGAATTCAACTGCGCGGCCACCAGTTCTCTTAAACGGAGCGTTGTAAAAGTCTAATTCCTTTTGCTAATCACTGACAGGATTTCGAAGAAAATGTAGATCATAAAAATAATGCCCTACGACAGTAGCTATATTTTTACAATGTATTTTTTCTTCGAAATCCTATCAGTGATTAGCAAAAAAACTTAGACTTTTACAACGCTCCGTTTAAGAGAACTGGTGGCCGCGCGGTTCGCTTTGTGCGGACTGCGCGGCCAAACTTTGGAGTGATGTAGGTCGTGAACTACAGACAGTAGGGCATTATTTTTATGATCTACATTTTCTTCGAAATCCTGTCAGTGATTAGCAAAAGGAATTAGACTTTTACAACGCTCCGTTTAAGAGAACTGGTGGCCGCGCAGTTGAATTCATGCGGACTGCGCGGCCACGGTTAAACCCACATAACTTTCTGATTATTGACTCTTCGAATTTGCGGTTTTCACTGTTCATCTTTTACAAATTCCTTCGAAATGCTGACATAAGTTTTTTTTTTCTACGACATAGTGGCCGAGCAGTCGAAACGGACACGGGTAAGGGTAGGGTAGAGTAGGGAAGGGGTAGAGTAGGGTTAGATGTAGAGTAAGGTAGGGGTAAGGGTAGGTTAGGCTTAGATTTATTGTTTTTGGGAAATTGCGGACTAAGAGAAGGAAATAGAAAAATTCTGCTTAGAGGAAAACAATGTAGAAAAAATATTCAGTAATATTATTTCCTTATCAGTGACATTATTATGGTTTCCATTCCTACTAAAGCTCCGTTGTCCGCCCGTCTGTCCCAAGCCTGAATCTTTTGAACCGTAACGTGTGGGCACTAATTTTTCACAGTATGGACTGAGTATAATAAAGTTACTTTTTTATAAATTTTATGGGCTTTAAAAATTTGGAGGAAATTGAAAAAGAGATAGGTTAAAAGCTGGATTTGAAACCACGACACTTGCCGTAGCGAGGCAGTCTTTTTTTAAAAGGGGTCCCTCATTTTCGGCGTATTAGTACGCTACCCTTAGCGTGGGAGCCAAAGTCGCCCTTGACCAATTATTTTTGAGTTGAAAAAAATAATTAAACAACTGTTATGCAGTAATTTATGTATGTTTTTTGTTAAATGAAAATATTTAATAAGAAACTCGCAACAACTGAGTCGGGCGGGACTTGAACCCGCGATTTTTGGCATGCCGTGCCATCGCTTTACCAACTAACCCATTTCAATTGAAATTACCAATATCTTTCTTAAACATAAACATAGACTCACGCCTGTATTCCCCAGAGGGGGTAGGCAGAGGTGTGCAGTACACCCACGTTTCGCCGGCTATGTTATAAGTTCCATGTACTAGGCTGGCGCTTATTGCACATGGTCCTCGAAATGGTCACGGTGGGTGGGTGTATATCACTCCACCCCGAGGAGGGTCCGGCGACGGACGTCCGCGGCGGGTTCGCGGAAGTAGTACTTTTTGGGATACCGCGTTCCCGTCACTATGCGGATGAGAGGTGACACAGAAGGGGTTTTAGCCGGTATGCCGGCCGCTTACCATCTCTAGGCCGGAGAGCCCGACATAACCGTCTCGCATCCCCGAGCGGGACGGTATGCATAAGGCGCATTTCCCCTTCTGCGAAAAAAAAAAAAAGGGGGCGAGCCTATTGCCATTAACCGGGCACAATTCCAGACTCCGTGCTGCTACTGAGAATTTCCTGATGGCAAACCCAATAACCTAGTACTCAGCTGTCGTGCTTTCTACCACTAGACCAACGAGGTAGTCTTATTAAATATCTTCATTTATTTCTTATGCCCTTATCATCGACTGCATAATAATCAGTCAATGGGAATTCCTATAGCTATTGCCATTTACAGATACCAGGAAAATGTAGTAATGGGTATTGAATGAGCCCATTGACAATTATTAATCAATTATGTAAATTAAAATATTAATTAAGCTATATTTATATTATTGTTTTGAAACTGACAGTATTTAAGGTACTAGTGGTTCAAATTAAGAATTCATCATCATCATTATCAGCCTGTATTAGTCCACTGGTGAACATAGGCCTCTCCCAATGCGCGTTATTGTGCGCTCATTGGAGGTATTTGCCCATAATATATACACACATATTTGCTTAGAATTAAGACTTAAAAATTTTGTACTTGTGATAGCAATAAATCATTTCTATTTTATTCTATTCTATAATCACCACGCTAGGCAAGCGGGTTGGCGATCGCAGTAGCAGATGATTGCTGTTACACAGAAGGATGCTGCAAGTAAAGTAAATTAGGTGCATCCTTGGATGCACCTAATTTACTAAAGGTTGAGCAACAAGACACAGTATGTAAAAAATATATCAAAAGCCAGGGTCTTTTAACCTAATGTAGGCCCGGGGGCTTATGTTAACTGTACCCCTATGGCTTTAATACATAGACGCCTTTTTAGTATAATTAGTTGGTAATCATAGTTTAACTTTAGGAAAATCAATATTATTTTATCAATAATCATCGGTTTTAGCTCACCCTGGGGCACCATGAAGCTATCCACACAGATTACCTATCTTAAACGATACAACTGAGTTGTGTAAGTAAGCACTGACCGCTGAGTGCATTCAGATCTTGGTTTCTAATAAAAATTAGGTATTTAGATCTTCTTTGATAACTTGCTACTTGGCTAGAGCTACATACTGGTAGGTACTTTTTGACCTGATTGATGTTCCAAAGAAATTTTGGGAAGCCAGGTTATCAATTGGTGATCTGACAGGAACTGCGGAGTCCCATAGATCTCAGAGGCCCAGACACTTGCTTACAAAAGCTGTAACTGAAACTTTATTTCGTTATCATCTCTTTTTTGAAAACATTTAGTTTTAAAACCTTTAGTTTTATAACAATTTTTTTGTCTAAAAGTTGAGCCATTGCAAAGGGAGCTCCCGCTGGGGAGTGTCCTATGAAAGAAAGCTACAACTGAACACATGTGCTCATAGTCTCGAGACCGATCACAGATAGGCACAAAAAAAAAAAAAAAAAAAAAATTCAGTCTCAAGACTGTTCGCAGATAAGTACGAACAAAAAAATAACTGCAAAGATAGGTAAGAAAAAATATGCATAAGGAAACTCATTGTTGCATACCGCTGCAGGCTAATGTAATTTTTCTTAGGTTATGTTCAGTCCTAGTGTACAAACAAGCATCTATGTTAACGTAGTGCGCAGAGAATAAGATGGGCCTATCAAAAGCTGTAATTGTAACTCAATTGAGTAACTCTTTTTTAAAACCTCTAATTTTATAACAAGTTTTTTGTCTTAAAGTTGTGTAACATTGTTGCGTACCACTGCAGGCAAATTAATTATCTTAGGTTCAATCCTAGTGTATAGTCAACCATAAAATTGCTTTACTTAGGGTGAATGTTGTTTGCCTATCACAAAACAAAAGTCTATTTTTGTTGACAAGACCAAGTGACTTATAACTAGGGTTACCATATCTCAGGATTTGTCCTGAGATCTCAGGATTTTTGGACTCTGCTCAGGATTGCGGCCGGATTTTGCAAATATCAGGAAATCTCAGGATTTTTAAATTTTCAATAAAATACAATATAATTTAAAAAATCTCTTTAATAAAAAGTTAAACAAAAAATAATCTTTCTAACTTTGGTGATAATTGCACAATTGAAATCAATACTTATTTATCCAAGTAGTGAGGTACTTAATCAGTTTGATCATATTTATTTTGCGAAGATACCTTTTTAAGAAAGGTTTTTTCTTTAATAATTGTTTTATAAGGGGTGTGCACTGTCACCCCTGCTATGAGCGCGATGTGCAGCGCGTGAGCGATAACCTCCGACACGCAGTGTGTAAAAACGATAATAATAATATGACTTTTTAAAATTGTTAAAAAATTCTCAAAGTGCAACAAAATCTCAGGATTTTTAAATGGAAATCAGGACTTATCTCCGGACTTTTGATTTTTCCATCTGGTAACCCTACTTATAACATTGTCATTAAAGCGTGTGAAATTTATTTCGGACAGTGAGTCTTAGTGAAATTTAATTTTGATGGAAGTTTATCACAAAAGTAGCAAAGCAGTTTTATGGTCAACTATACAAACAAGTATCTATGCTGACGTTTCACTGCCCATAGTGCCCGGAGAAAAAGATGGACCTATCAAAAGCTGTAACTCAATTTTGTTAGCTGTTGAAAAACCTTTCGTTTTATTAAAGTTTTTAAACGGTTTTACTTAGCTTGACCTGTTTATTATTTGGTTCAAACTTACTAATCGATATTTCACCCCCTTCCTGTTGACCGATCTGTTGATTGATCTGATATTTGGTACATACCTTTAGTTCTGATGACAAAACCGTTTTATGTAAAAAAAATTTTTTTACTAATATTATGTCTAAAAGTTGTGCCGAATTGTTTTCAACTTAAAGACAGGTAAGAAAAATGAGGTAGAGGAAATTAATTGTTGTGTATCACGTTAGCCAATTATGTTTCTTAGGTTAAGTTTATTGTTAGTGTTCAAACAATAATACAGTATCAATGCTAATGTTTCAATGATAGTTTATGTGTGGACATAAAAATCTGTCAAACAAATTTTATGGTTATTAGTCTATTACAAAACATGATGAAACAGGCAATAATCTGTTAAAAGTAACGATTTCATATCAATAATTGCATGGAGAGGGTACCTACACTTTCAAATAAGAAATTATTGAAATAACGGTCAAGCGGTCTGTTGAGCCAATATCGATTGAAATTAAAGAAAATACAAGTAACGCAACAGAAAGTAACGCATAAATCTCAGTTGTTATTGGGAAAGTGTGTACAATTTCATAGTAAATATTTTCCTTCATGATTCAACTGTGTACGAGTGGCATCGTTTTATTATGACATTGTTTTGTTTACATAAACTCACCTGCCAAGGGTTCACTTTGGGTATGGGCGCTTCTACAAACTTCTTCGGCTGACTCTCAGACGACTGCTGCTGCTGCTCTGGCGTTGGCTGCGGCTCAGCGGTGCCATGAGCTGCGGGAGCCTTGTGAGGCCTTGGGGGAGCCCTACGCTCCGGATGCCTTCGTCCCTTTCCTGGACGTCGACCGTGGGATATGACAGGCACAAAACCCTCCTCTTCCTCATCATCCTGCTTAGTCGGAGGCGCATCAGACACTTCGCCCGGTGCGGCCTCAATGTTCTCCTTGTTACTGTCACCCCCTCTAAAGTTCAACACTGACGCGTAAGAGGGCCCTGCGCCCTCGGCGGACACGCGGGCGGCCATGCCGCCGCTGCCCTCGTTATGTAAGCCCGGGCGCGCGCTCCGCGCCGACAGACGATCACGAGCGCGCTTCCATGCCCCTCAACACGACGGCATGATGGGGTTAACCCACTAATCGCGAACGAACTTTCCCGATGAAAACGGCCCGATCGAACAGTGCGAAGGTCGAATTATTCACGACTAACTCACACGTCCCAGTGGCGCGCACACACGGCCGGTCGCTGGGAAATATGCGCGAACCTCTCGTAGCACACCGGACTGACCCTGGTTGGACCGTATTTACATCGAAAAAAATGCACTTCCGTCGTCTTGTTCCAACTTTTCTGGTACACTGAACGCTCCGTACGCACTTTATCTATCGATGTCGTGTACTGATCACTATGAAATACGCTTCTAATAACATAAAATCATAATAGAACCATATTTTGTTCACAATTCACACATGTGGTCGGACGCCCAAAAAGGGATTTTTCCGCAACACACACGGAACTTACGGAAGGCTGTGACTTCTAATTTTACACAGGACATTTTAACGCCAGAGGGCGCTGTAACATCATTGACAGTGAATGCATTCAAAATTAACAAAAAGTATATGCAATTTTTAATTGTTTGGATTGATTTTTTTAAGTTTTCACCCATTATTATCAATTAAGTTCACATTTTACGTAAGTCAAGTTATATAATTGTATTATTTAATGTAATTCAATCATTGAAGTTGCACAACTTTTGACATTAAATGTGAACGCAACTGTATTAAAATCACATTTTCGGATCTTTGCGAAATGTTTGCAAAATCACTAAACGATAATGCGAATCAAAAAAAAAAGAGAAATAATGGAAAAGATAATGAGTAAAAAAAATTATGTATTATTTTAGGATAATTTCATGGAACTGAAAGTAAAACAGAATATAATTCAAACATAAATATATTGTCTATGCTCCATCACTTGATTTCGTTTTGAAATCAATTACAAATCAAACTAAAATCTTGTTAGAAAAGTATAAATAATGCACTTTACAGCTTAATTAAACTAACACCTATCAGAAAAGTCATAAAAAATAAACTCCATACAAAACAATAAAAAAAAAGACGAAATTTATACTTATTGGTAGGTACCGTCAGGGTTAGTTGGACAGTACATACCCAAGAAGCTTCTACAATTTCTACAATAATGGTAAACGTCTTTGCATGACCTCAACACGTAAGGTAAAGGGGAACAGATCCAACAGCAGAAAAGACACAAGATGAATGCACATAAATGCGTGCATAGAGTTGTTTTACTTGTTACTACTGTCATTCCAGTAAATCCACATTCAGGACACACAATAGGCATTGAGGCGAATCCGTAAGTGTAGACCCTCGGTGGAGGTGGAGGCACAGGTTCAATATAAACATCAAAAGCAGTAGTATAAGTAGGTGGTGGTGTGTGTTGCACAAATGAGGGTGAAGGAATAAAAGTTCCCATTAATCTTGGCCTTCTTCTGACCGCCATTTGACGCAGAACAAATGAGTAAGACGGTGGTGCACTTGACAACGAGTCCGGTGGAGTAACTTCCTCAGATTTCAAATCCCCGAAATTTAGAACTTTACTCAAATTAGTAGTTGATTGAAGTATTCTCAAATGGTTTATTACGGAAACCGATACAGAAGTCTCGTTTAGTTTTGATAATGCTTGTAGAAATAGGGATTGTGGCTGGTTTTGTACATCTAATGACGTCGGAGATGGTGATTCGGACATACGAGGTTGTGTGGTTATAGGACTTTGGACTGAAGACCTTATCATTAACGGTCCAAAAGAATTTAAATACGAATTATTTCGAGTGTAGGAAAGAGTTGTGGATTCTGCCCTCGCTATACAAAAAGACATTGGAGTTTCGACATGTATGGAACGGCGCTCCGGACTGCTTCTCGATGTGCCAGATTCATTTTGCTGTGTTCTTGATTCTGGAGAATGACTGCATTTGGGCACGTTAGAATCGTCCATTTGAGCTGTTGATAAATATAAAAGAATTATTTTCTGGTGTTTATGTGCCCTGTAGTTTCCGGCCTAAGAATAGAACCACCCTTATTCTTTTCGCGGGTGTCGTAAGAAGCGACAAGTGTAAAGATCCGGAGGATGGGCAGCAGCATCTTTCTGTGTAACAGTAATCACTTGCTACTGCGATCGCCAACCCACTTGCCCAGCGAGCGTTGCGATTACGGGCCACCTCCGATTAGCGCACAATAGTGACGCGCATTGGGAGAGGCCTATGTTCAGCAGTGGAGACAGGCTGTTGATGATAGCATTTCATAGTAACGCAAATTATAAAGAGTGGCCAGGCCGACGAGATATAAATCTTGAAACATTGAGCTGTAGCTAATTTAAAAATCGCTTTAGGTTCGCGAAAGTTTATTTGCCTTCTGAATTGTGATGTGTCTGCAGGGGGAATTTCCTGAATTAACTTTAGAGGCAATTTAAAGTCCCCAATTTCCTACTAAATACTCTAGATTGCCCCTGCAGCAGGCGTGAGATCGCTAAGGCCTAAGGTTATTGCAGTTCAAACAGCTGCAGCAGGCGTGTGAATAGCCAGCTTCAAGCTGCAAGCTGCAGCTGTTTGGACTGCAGTAACCTTAGACCTTAGCGATAGATTTTTAAAAGTAAGTAAGTACCAGTTTGATAGGAGTGAGGGAGGAGAAGTTTATTTCATGCATTCACGTTTCCTGTTTCGAATGCAAATATTATATTTTATTTACCCAACACTCGTTTTAGGATAATAATTAAATCACCAAGATTTTATATTTATCTGAATTAGATGAGCTATAACAATCGTAATTTAATGAAGACTGTAAACAACATTCGTAATGGAAAATGTCAACAATTGTCAGTTGCTCAGTTGACTTCTACAGCTTGGCAAAAAAGAGTCTGAGGCGGTGACAGTTGGAACTAAAAAATTATAATAATGACAACACTGTTTTATTTGTCAACTATAAGTAGCTTCCTTGTCATCTTTACGTATTGCGAGTAATTTTCTTTAAAATTTAAAAGATTCGTGTGAATTGTGTGTGATATTCTTACATAATAATAGTTGATATAGTTATTCGTAATGAATAAAACCGTTCGCAGTAGTGGAAGATCTGTTAAATATCAAGTTTTCTTAAGATGTTTGGCCGAAAGCAAAGCCGGACAAATTTTGTCTGAAATTGACAATGTTTACCTGAAAACTGCTCGAATGACAGGTAAAGTCCATGCATTTTTTCTTCTAGAATGTAATTAGGTCGTTATATTTACTTTCTGATAGCTATACCACCAGTTTTTGTCGTCTTGTGTACAAATCATTATTGAGGTTATGTTTTGTAATTCGACGAATCACGTGTAGTTAAACTGTTTAAATTGATACTTGAAACATATGAATAGAATTTATACAGAGTTATTATTGTTTATTTCAGGTAAATCTGAAAATACAATCGGAGCAATTGTCAATGAAGGTGAAAAAAGTAAGAGTATTTTTTCGACACCTGGAAAACACCGAAAAGGTCGCCCGAAGAAAGAACTTGATGATTTTAATTTATGTTGCAAGTTGCCGTTCGTTGTGGCGTTCAATAGGGGACGCCTTTGTTCAACGGTGGACGTTTTCCGGCTGATGGTGATGACGTTGAATTTTTTGTATTTTAATAAAATCTAAAATGAAACATGTTATTTAATTTCCCTTGTTGATAATGAAGATTTATTATCATAATCCACAATCCATAATTGACTCACTGAGAGGCTCGCTATAATTCCAACTCTTGAGAAGACCATTCTCAAGAGTCTGAATGATAGCGATTACGTACTTACATTATGGGACTATGCATTGCGTTGTCAGATTTTTTTTATTCTACTTAGATCTCCTTCAGAGTAAGCCACCAAGCTTTATATTACATATAAGTAGGTAGTTATTGCCGCCAATGTACAATCTTCCTAAATATAATTTGGTTACTGTTTTGTACAATAACTACTACCAGATCATGACTATTACAAATAAAGTTTAAATCTTTCTTAATTTTAAATATGTTCAATTTACTTTTTTAATTTGATAAATATTGAAGACTAAAATTATCAAGTATCTTGTCACTTTTAGTCATGATATATGGGGTGGCCATCGTAGGATAAAGGCGCCCTCAATTTATCCAGACTCTTTTTTGCCAAGCTGTAAATCTTTTTATTTCGAAAGCTTTTTAGCGTTTCGGCTTTCGGGCCCTTGGCTAAAACTCTATTATTTATATACCTACGGTTTTACGTTCCAAGGTATGTACAAACGGATTTGGATAGAAGTATATGCTGTTTTATAAAGATCGTTGATAGAAAAACTTACAATATGTTGGCAAAAAATTGTCTAAGGTGGTGACAGCTGAAACTAAAATTAAAAGTGTAACAAAACTAAGTTTGTAAGTATTAATAACTTAAAAGTGATTAATTTAATTATATTTGACAACAACAAATTCGTCATAGAAAGATGTAAGAACCAAATAACTTGTAATTTGGCGTTGTAGTACCAACCAATTTATTGATATTGTACTTGTATTATGTGAAATGCGCTAGTGGCGCCCTCAAGTTTTGCAGACTGATTTCTGAATCTATCTCTCTCTACTATTTCTAACTTAGGTTTTATGGCAACACTGCATACAAAACCGTACATTGTACAGCTTGGCAAAAAAGAGTCTGGATAAATTGAGGGCGCCTTTATCCCAAAATGGCCACCCCATATACCACGACTAAAAGTGACAAGATACTTGATCATTTTAGTCTTCAATATTTATCAAATTAAAAAAGTAAATTGAACATATTTAAAATTAAGAAAGATTTAAACTTTATTTGTTATAGTCATGATCTGGTAGTAGTTATTGTACAAAACAGTAACCAAATTATATTTAGGAAGATTGTACATTGGCGGCAATAACTACCTACTTATGTGTAATATAAAGCTTGGTAGCTTACTCTGTGGGAGATCTAAGTAGAATAAGAAAAATCTGACAACGCAATGCATAGTCCCATAATGTAAGTAGGTACGTAATCGCTATCATTCAGACTCTTGAGAATGGTCTTCTCAAGAGTTAGAATTATAGCGAGCCTCTCAGTGAGTCAATTATGGATTGTGGATTATGATAATAAATCTTCATTATCAACAAGGGAAATTAAATAACATGTTTCATTTTAGATTTTATTAAAATACAAAAAATTCAACGTCATCACCATCAGCCGGAAAACGTCCACTGTTGAACAAAGGCGTCCCCTATTGAACGCCACAACGAACGGCAACTTGCAACATAAATTAAAATCATCAAGTTCTTTCTTCGGGCGACCTTTTCGGTGTTTTCCAGGTGTCGAAAAAATACTCTTACTTTTTGACGTGACAACGTCTTAAATTAGGTTGCGGCTGGGAGTCACTTATGAAAAAGTGTAACGCTCGGTAACGTTACGATGAGTCACCGAACGAGAGAGAGGCCCGCCGAATGCCTTGCGTCTCTCTCCCACTCAACTATGACGTTGTCACGTAAAATCTTCGCCCGTAAAACCGACTTTTTTCACCTTCATTGACAATTGCTCTGACTGTATTTTCAGATTTACCTGAAATAAACAATAATAACTGTATAAATTCTATTCATATGTTTCAAGTATCAATTTAAACAGTTTAACTACACGTGATTCGTCGAATTACAAAACATAACCTCAATAATGATTTGTACACAAGACGACAAAAACTGGTGGTATAGCTATCAGAAAGTAAATATAACGACTTAATTACATTCTAGAAGAAAAAATGCATGGACTTTACCTGTCATTCGAGCAGTTCTCAGGTAAACATTGTCAATTTCAGACAAAATTTGTCCGGCTTTGCTTTCGGCCAAACATCTCAAGAAAACTTGATATTTAACAGATCTTCCACTACTGCGAACGGTTTTATTCATTACGAATAACTATATCAACTATTATTATGTAAGAATATCACACACAATTCACAGGAATCTTTTAAATTTTAAAGAAAATTACTCGCAATACGTAAAGATGACAAGGAAGCTACTTGTAGTTGACAAATAAAACAGTGTTGTCATTATTATAATTTTTTAGTTCCAACTGTCACCGCCTCAGACTCTTTTTTGCCAAGCTGTAATACAATAATAATACATTGTAATAGTAAAAATTTTGAGCGGCGAACTTCGACCCTTTTTGTAGATCTGCTTCTTTATCATACAAAAGACTATCAATATCTTTATCACGTTTTGGATTGATTTAGTCATGTTTTATTCAGAGTCAAACAGATGCACAAGGTTCACTTATTGTAAAAAGACAGATTTTTTTGAGCTGGCCACTGCCTTTTCTTTCTGTCAAAAAACTATTCTAATTTCCGGTCTTTTTACTCCTCCGTGGCATGGCGGATGGTCTTTACCGCCGCCTATAGTGTTTTTTAGAGGAATAACTTCGCTGATATAGCGAAATGGTAAGTTAATTGTAGAGAGATGTATTTTCTGTCGTTAAATAATGTTTAGTGAATCAATCATATGAAGTGAGAGTGCGGTATTGAATTGGAAAATGTTGCAATGCTCGAAACACGTGTTTGCTTTTCATTTTGGTAAAATATTAAGTTTATTGATGGTGATTCGTAAGTTATTTGTGTTATTCATCGTTTATGTGGACTAAGTCGTGATTTTATTGGTTTTTCATATGAGTTCTTGGTGCTAATTACAAATTTCTCGATTTTCAATCGATTGATGGTTAATGTCGCGCTATGGTTGCTTCTCTTGTTTATTATTTTTGTAAATTCTCGCATCGTGGTGTAAATGTATTACCGATCGTGTTTTTCTAGGTTTCTTATTGAAATATACGTTCACGTTCTGACTTCTGTATCTTTATTTCTTTGTTGTGAAAGTGTGAAAATTTTGAGGTTATGGTTGATCCGATCGTAGACAACTATTACCATGACATAAAAATAACCTCTTTCCGCCATGGTATAATAAAGAATAAGTAAGTAATTTGAGCGGACAGGATGTGCTATTAGAATATCTTAACCATAACAGAACGGAATTAATTTATTCCTAAGATTTCTTTTTCCTTCATGTCACTTTACTATCTCCAAAAAAGCATAACATAGGCTTCTTTTTTTAAACGTAAAGTTCAGGATTAAGATCATTGTGTCTACAACAGGATTGTATATTTAAGTTTGTAATTTGTTTCAACCAAAACTTGGTCCTGATCTGGTAATTTTCGTGACCCTCCAAAGGTCTGCTGGAGTGCTGGCACCACCCTAGTTTCAGCTTAAGCAGTAACACCCAGATCAAAACAAATATCTGACATTGCCATAATTTTTTTTTCCAAATACCAATGCAAAACGCAATACCAAGCGTAGAAGGGTAATCACTTAACCGTCATGCCAATAATGTTGTTAAGCAGATGAAAGACATAACTGTAAGGATTATATTCCTATATCACATTTAATATTCTAGAATAATACTAACAAGAAAAGTAAAACAAAACATAATAAAAAACAAAAATAATGTTACGGGCGGAGCATGCAAAGAACTGACAGCCTCTCCTCACTGACTTATGCCGAGCATTATAGTTTAGTACAAAGAGTCCTTACATAATAAACTTTTTCTTGCTCTTATCCGTAAATGGTCATCTCAAGTCATAGTTACATGTTGATAGGAACCGTTTTTTATATTTCAGCGTATATCCCCTATACTCTTCCCAGTTGTACTACAATAGTCTTCTGGGTACAATTTAAAGGGGTATAGAAAATTGTTCCCGTAGGAAACATGACTAGTCCGTACAAGTTGTGTGTCGACTGGAGGAGCACAAGTTCACTGCCTTATTTCCTTCTAAACGATAATAATTATTATTAACTTTCATAATTTTAAAATATTCTCTCCCATCACCGAAATGACTGATGTCAATCGGAAAGCTGTTACACTAAAATGGAACTGGCCAGGACATATTTTATGCATATCAACTAATGATCGAAGAGTCCCTTAGAATGGCAGACGACATAGTGGCAGATGCAGACGGAGATAGCTAAATGAGCTTGATTCCTTTAGTAATGACTAGTCCTCAGGCTCTTACAGAGAGAGGTGGAAAAAGAGTAGGGAAGGACTTTGTCCTTTTTTTTCAAGTTAAAACTGTTCCTACCGCATACCATAGTCCGAGGATGTATGGTGTATGATGTATGAGGGGCTTGAACCCTATAAAAATATCTCCCCCTGTGTCTCACTATGTATATCGGATGGAGCTGGGTATTGCTAGCATAGGCCTTTGCCCTGCAGTGGGAAATATAATAATATTAAATGGCTTTTGCTGTTTGTACGAATCTGCTCTTTTACCATCTCTTGCAATGAGGTGCCATAGACTCTCCTGATGGTGGCCCCAACTTTAAAACCATCAAGCATACAACAAATGTCCCATCAGGAGATTCTTAGGAAGACTTCAAGACATTCACTAATTTACCTCAGAAGTTACCCACCCTGGTCTAAGATTGAATAGTAAAAACTACTATTGTTCTCAGACTAAAGCAAGTAAATTAATAATTTATTTACTTTCAGAGTCTATCAGTTGCCCGACCTCTTGTGTCGGTTTACACGGAGAAGAGCGAAGCCGTCGCTGGCGCTTCGCTTCCCCTCCCGTTCGTATTCAAGGCCCCCATCAGGCCTGACCTTGTCAATGATGTGCACGTCTCCATGTCCAAGAATGCGAGGCAGCCTTATTCCGTGAACAAGGAAGCTGGTACGTAGAATTGATTACTTAAGATTACGTTCATTGTAGATGCAGGCTTCTTCTTCACTGTACAGTTGATGAACAACCTGGTGTCAGAGTTTAAACCACTCATATCCCTCTGACATGGCTTTACACACTGTCGAAAAGTGTCTTAGGTTGGTTACCTCACGATGTTTTCCTTCACCGTTTTAGCAAGTGATAATAATTTCTAATACTTAACTATTAATCTTAGAATTTTTTTTTGGTTAATTTTTACATGTTAGCTTATTAAATAAGAAATTTAAAAAAAAAAACCATACGTAGGTATCAGTAGTTTTTTCATATTTTTTATATAATAATTATATTAATCTTAGATTCTTAGTTAGATAGATTTGTATATATAGATAGTTTTATTAATCTTAGACTTGAGACTTTCAAATGACTTTGCAGCTACCTTTCACTCTTGCACTAAATGTCCACACTCTCGGATTACATTGCCGTAGAGTGTTACTGCGGATTAGTGCAACAGTAATGTAAAGACATGGCGTTCTGGACCCACTCTGTGGTGGGGACGGGTGCAGAGTTTTTACTACAAGAACTTCTACTACTTATTCTTAATATAAATTTATTTAAAAAATTACACAATTCTTAATTTAAATTTATTTAAAAAAAATATATATTCCTAATTCAAATTTATTTAAAAAATTACACTATTCTTAATTCAAATTTATTATAATTTATTTTCTTATTTTTAGTTTTAAACTATATTTTTTATATTTAAAAATAAGAATGACTAGTTGCCAGTTACAAGGGCAGCCTACCCCTCATAGAGTATTCAAGAAAATATAGAGTGATAACGTCAACCACATTGCCTTGTGCGGAGCGAAAGCAGGTCTCGCCATAGAAATGTTAAAATGTCATTTTTTCAAATTAAGTTTTCTAGACGTTTTTCAAAATTTTACTCAGCAGTTAACCATGATATAAGCTAAAATGTAACTTTTCCGCTCGTGGAGCCTAGTTGAACCGCAGTCGATCGAGGTATGATCGCAAACGGAGCTCGTGTCGCGGCCGCGTTGTTCATACCCGTGCTCACGGTTCATACTTCTATAGGGTTGCTCTATTTTTTTCTTATATACTCTAAGCTACCCCTTATGGAGAAGAATCTGGCAAGAAACTCCATGGTTGCTCTTTTAATAAATGTCTTACGTATTTTAACTAGCCTAATAGAGCTGAGAGGTATTTCTATGTATTTTTATTTGTTAACCAGGACACCAAACCAGTGCTGAGTCATGGGGTACTGGTCGTGCTGTGGCTCGTATCCCCCGTGTTCGCGGCGGTGGTACCCATAGGTAAGAGTTTTTTATCCTCTTAGGAGAGGAACTTCCGAAAACCCTTCCTTAGTGCACCTCTATGGGTATGCTAGAAATATTTTTTTCAATTTGCAAATCTCTAACACGTCTGGTTTAGGCTGTGCGTTGTCTGTCAGTCAGTCATGGTTTGTATAAATAGGTGTCGGTACTGATTGGTCTCATCCTCATCATCAGCGTGTATATTCCACTACTGAACATAGGCCTCTCACAATGCGCGCCACTATTATGTGCTCATTGGAGGTATTTGCCCATAATCGCCACTCTGGGCTAACGGGTTGGCGGTCGCAGTAGCAGATGATTACTGTTACACAGAAGGACGCTGCTGCCTATTCTCCGGATCTTTCCCTTAGTCGCTTCTTACGACACCCACGGGACGAGTGGGGGGGTGGTTCTATTCTTCAGCCGGAAACCACACGGCAAAGAGATTGGTCTAACCCCGTTTAAAACTATTACAATACTGAAATTATTGTAATTAGTACAATGGTGGGGTACATTAAGTTCTAATAGCGCGGACGTCTACTCTCTATGGGTAGACGCATTCGATATGTTAGAATACATTTTTTTAACCGACTTTCAAATAGGAGGTTCTCAATTCGATGTGTATATTTTTTTTATGAACCGCTCATTTACCGCACTATACATACATATAGTAGCAAGTATGATGAAATATCTATAATAATGTTCTACTGACTGAATTTCGGGCACAGCGGCCAATCTCAACGGAAATTAGCCAACTACGCAGATTGAATTATAGTGCACAAGTGTGTGCGCAAACATACATGCGTTCTCTATTCCCTCACATAGTTCGATGGGACGGCAATCCAACACGACCGGAGAGAGATCAGGCGCAAGGCCAACGCCTTTACGTGCTTTCTGAGGCACGGAGTAAGTGATAATTAATTTATAAAACGCACATTACTTACGAAAAGTCAGAGGTGCGCGCCTTGGGTTCTAACCGGAGACCACTGACTTGCCATTCACCACCACTAAGCTATCACGACGCATATTTATATATCAATGAAATATCCATAATTATCCATAACAATAGGCTCGCTCCCTATTACATGGGACTTATAACATAGCCGGCGAAACGTGGGTATACTGCACACCTCTGCCTACCCCCTCTGGGGAATACAGGCGTGAGTCTATCCATAACATAATCTTGTCTGTAGGTCCGGCCAGGGTGCTTTCGGTAACATGTGCCGCGGTGGTCGCATGTTTGCGCCCACGAAGCCGTGGCGTCGTTGGCATCGTCGCGTCAATCTAAGACAGAGGCGCGCTGCTGTTGCCGCCGCTGTCGCTGCCTCGGGAGTACCCGCTTTGGTACAGGCTAGAGGTAAGATATCCTTGAAATTAGTAGGATTTTTTTTAGCAGCGGTCAACGCCCCAGCCAGGCCTCACTCCATGTACTTGCGCGCTATAATTACCTACCGCCATCTATAATTACCCATTGCTATAATTAGCCATCTACGCAGGAGATATTATAGTGCACAAGTGTGTGCGCAAACACAGATGCACTCTATTCCCTCACGCTCATAATCCGATGGGACTGCAATTCGACACGACCGGAGAGAGATCAGGCGCAGGACTAACGGCTTTACTTGATTTCCGAGGCACGGAGTAAGTGACAATTAATTTAAAATACGCACATAACTTTCGAAAAGTCGAAAGCCTTAGGTTTGAAGACCCCTGACTTGCCAGTCGACAGCCATACCACTAGGCTATCACGACCTAAAGGTAAGCTGTTTCCTTGCAACAGGGATTTCACTTGCAAATTGCTGACAATTAGTGTCTCCTTAAAAGCTAACTGCAGTTGTACATATCTGCAGTTATGTCTATGGAGACAGAGTAAAGTTCCAAGCCAACCATCTGGATGAATCGTGTGTTCAGGCCAGACGTAAACTATGGAATACAATTAAATCATTCACTTTTATAATTAGGCACTGTTATCTAATTATAAAAGTATACATATTTGATATCAGAGGTTTAAAACTTCTTATAAACTTTGTCATGTAGGTCACATCATCGAGAAGGTCCCAGAACTGCCTCTGGTTGTCTCCGACAAGGTTCAGGAGATCAACAAGACCAAACAGGCTGTCATCTTCCTGAGACGCATCAAGGCCTGGTCCGATGTTCTCAAGGTTAGTAATGCTAAGTTACTATTACAATTCATCTGCAGTTACTCTTACAGTTCATGCACAGTTATAATTACATTTCATCTGCTCAAATGATTTGCAGTACACCTACGAGCTAAAGAATATTATACAGGGTGTTGCATTGAAGACCTACCTAATTTTAAGAGGTGATAAAGTCCATAAAACTGAACAACTTTCCTTAAGGAACATAGGTCGAAATCTGAATATCGAAAATTTAACTCATACCAAAGTGAGTCACGTGACCAGTCATATACTAAGAATAGTTGTGGTAAATAAATCTTATAGGACCACATTTCCAAACTTCTCCTTAAAAGCTAACTGCAGATCTACATATCTGCAGTTATGTCTATGGAGGTAAAGTAAACATACCACAGACAACAATCTGGTTGAATTGATTTCAATTTAGACATAGACTATGGTAAACATATTGTCATCAGAATGAAACAACTTTTTAACGGATATAATTCGCGTTTTTATTTTGATAATACAATCCTGACGTTTCGAGTACTTTGCAGCACTCGTGGTCGCAGGCAGACTGATTGTATTATCAAAATAAAAACGCGAATTATATCCGTTAAAAAGTTGTTTCATTATGTTGAGTGTTCGCGAAAGTTTGAGACTATATTATATTGTCATCAGACTGACTGAAGTAGGAGTAAGAAATAATGCAGTATAGTGTCAATTACATCCTCATCCTCCTAGCCTTATTATTCCCAAACTTTGTTAGGGTGAACTTCTAATCTAACCAGATGCAGCTGAATATCAGTTTTCTACGGAGCGACTGCCTATCTGACCTCAACACAAAGGGATACGATATTCTGAAGTTAGATCAGTTGTCAGGATTTTATGAGGGTACGGACTCCCTATATCGACTGTCAAAGATCTTCATGACAACCACGGCCAACAGCTTAACGTGCTATCCGAGGCACTGAGAGTGATAATTAATTTATAAAACGCACATAACTTACGAAAAGTCAGAGGTGCGCGCCTTGGGTTCGAACCCGAGACGTCTGACTTGCCAGTCAACGGTCACAACCACTAGGCTATCACGACTCCAGCTGTTTCATACATTTATGTTCATATAACTCAACAAAAGATTACAAGACTCGATATAAATAGCGCGCGCCTGCAGTCGGTTTCGTTTCGTTGCGATCTGTCGTGGCTGCTGCAGCTGATGCGTTGAGGACCTGCGCAGACGCCGCACGTCAAAGATGCGGCCGTTATCCCACTTTGACAAAAACTGACTTTAACGATATTTTTGTTTGACACAGGTGTACAAGTCCCAGCGTCTGCGCGCTGGTAAGGGAAAGATGCGCAATCGTCGTCGCGTCCAGCGCAAAGGACCCCTCATCATCTACCACAAGGACCAGGTAAGGCTGAGTATTGCTAGAAGGTTACGGATATTTTTAACTGATTTCCTAAAAGAAGGAGGTTTTCAATTCGATGCGTTTTTATATAATTATACATCAATTAGTTCAAGACAAGAGATTAGACATTATCGCTAATTCGAGAGACAAACTAGTGCTAGGTTCCGGATATTTTTAACCGATTTCCAAAAAGGATGAAGTTCTCAATTCGATGCGTTTTTTTTACCCGACTGCGGCGAAGCAAAAAAGGAGGGTTATGTGTTTGACCTGTATGTATGTATGTATGTCCATCTCTATGTTCCCTCGTAACTACTAAACGGCTGAAGCGATTTTGATGACGGCATTCTTTAGGTAATATTCTTCTGGGTTTAGAGAGAGAGAGAATGAATAGTTAATGCCTCCGACTGCGTTTGTGAACACTGTGTAAAGTATGATCTATCTATAACCAACTTGTTTCTATCTTTTTAGTTAGCAGTCGGGTTTTTTGTTTTTTAATAATATTTTTTTATGTTTGTGCACTGATTAGTCCAAGATTAGACAAGACATTACCCCAAGCGCTAATTTCACTATTTTTTATTTTTTCCGTAAAAGAAATTTCTCCGAATTACTAAAAAAACAAAATAGAAAAAAGTGAATGGTTATTAGCACATGATAATTACCACAACCCTGCTACATTCAGCTGCAGTGGTCAAAAACTGCAGCGTACGTTGCGGGGTAAGAGGAACGCGTCACAACCGAACTGCGTGCGTCCGTACGCACTGTGGATCATAAGTGTCGCTACAATCAATAGCAGTTATAAATTAGCCTGTAACTGTCCCTATGTAGGGCAAAGGCCTCTTCTCATACAGAGAAGGATTGAGCATTAATCACCGCGCTAGCTCACTGCGTGTTGGCAATTTCAGACTATTAAGTCCAGGTTTCCTTACGATGTTTTCCTTCACCGTTAGTCAGTGGTGTCTTAGAATATCTAAGAAAGTACATATGACATTGAAAAAGTCACATTGGTACATGCCAGGTTCGAACCCACACCCACTCGCTTGTAAAGCGGGTCCGTAACCAATGCGCCACCACGACAAGTTAGACAATAGCAGTTATAGCTTATTATTATTATTGAGGGACGGGGCTATGCAGCTTTACAGCCATACTCACGTCGACCTAAAAAGATCTATTGTGATTAGCCCACATTTTATAATATCTCCCTTAAACCAACATCCATAAATCGGATGATGTGGCTGGCAGGGAGAGACTTGACATCCTCCGGTCTCAGTATGTAGTGTCCCAAAAGGGTGTTTCGTCTGTGTATAAGAGACTATTTGAGAGTTTAGAGATAGAGATTTGAGAGTATTTGAGGACTCGTTCAAGCTCTGGCAAAAATCACCAGGACTTGAGCACTCGAAAAGCCTTGTCAAAGGATACTCGAGAAAATTCACCGCTGGGCTTCTCAAACTCAGCAGGGCAAGGGTCTCTTTGGCTGTCAGGACTCTCACAGAACACTGCAGACTCAACAGACACCTATCCGATATGGGATATTCTGACTCAGACGTCTGCAGATTCTGCAATGAGGAGCGTGAAGCCCCTAAACACCTCCTCTGTGACTGCGGACCTCTCATACACAGTTATAGCTTAGTAGTAGTCATACCAACAGTCATGTTGGACTGCCAAGTCAAAGGTGCCATGCAATGGCTTGCATGCATTACAATATTTTTGGATATAAACTCAGACACCAGGTTGTTGCAAAAGTCAGAGGTGCCCCTCTGACTTTTCGACTGATGCTGGCGGGATACGGTGGCTCAGCGGTTAGAGCGTCGACACGGTACGTCGAAGATCGTGGGTTCGAATCCCATCCGTATCAGTTGTTTTTCAAATTTTCTTATTAAATAATTATATTTAAGCCTTTGAACGCCACGGAGGTCACCGGTGACCGGCAAACAATAGAATTTGCATTGTGTCTGCTGTCTGGCAGTCAGTGTTAATAAGCTATCATGTGCTAACATGTAAAAAATTCACAAAAAAATATTTTTAAATGTAATTTCCTCCCCAGGGTCTAACCCGCGCCTTCCGCAACATTCCCGGCGTAGAGATGCTGAACGTTGACAAGCTGAACCTACTGAAGCTGGCTCCAGGAGGTCACCTCGGACGCTTCTGCATCTGGACACAGTCCGCTTTCGACAGGCTCGGTAAGTCTCATAGATCAAAATTTTATAAATAGGAAAAATAGTTACGGGATTTGAACCCGTGACCAGTTAAAGCCGCGTTTCCACTACACTCGCGCCAAACTCCAAAAAGAATACAGGTAAACATAGTAGTTTAATCAACCAAGTTGTACAACAAACGTCAATTTTATTTGAAAGTATAATCTAAATTATCCAAAATGTTCTTAATATCTGAATTTCAGCCATGTTATTTTTTTTATAGGGCTGTCGTGTAAAATTAAAGTCTACTTTAAATTAAATGACAAGGTTCTAAAAACGTGTGAGTGAGTGAGTGAGAGTGACAAATGTTGTAATAAGAGTTGTTAATAAATTATCTTTCTTTCTTATCGTATGGTTGATGAACAACCTGGTGTCAGAGTTTAAACCGCCCGTAGGCCTCTGACATGGCTTTACACACCATTGAAAAATATCTTAGATGTGCTGGTTTCATCACGATGTTTTCCCTCACCGTTTTAGCAACTGATAATTAATTTATAATACGCACATAACTTACGAAAAGTCAGAGGTGCGCGCCTTGGTATCGAACTCGAGACCTCTGACTTGTCAGTCGACGGTCATACCACTAGGCTATCAGTGCTAAATAATAAATTATTAGCATGTAACAGGCTATATTATGGTAATAATACAAGATTTGATTAACGTAAGTTGTGATAACCCTAAATCATTCGCATGCATGCATTCGCTATCGAATTTGGCTCAAGTGTAGGCAGCATTTAGCGCGCGACACGTGACGCTCAACATGTACGGCAACGTTGCACAACAGCGCGCGACGTTGCCAGCTGGCGCGCAACATGACGCGCGGCTTGTTGTTTGTTTAAAGAGCATCGTTAGTTGAGCATCAATTGTTGTCGAGTGGAGACGTGACGCGCAACAATGGAGCTGATTCTCTTGTATATCCTGCTAAACTAATTTTAGTGTAACTATATCTCTTTCTAATAAACACCACCGAAAAAGGACAGCAAATTAAACTATCAAATTAGAGCTGTCAAATTAGTCTACGTCCTTGCAATTGACGTGAAATTAGACGAGACCTCTATGACATGCCGACTAAATTCTTGTTAATATCATGCAAATGGACTAGTTTGACAGCTCTAAAAATCATCTATCCTTTTCTAATGATCTCTGTTAGAAAGAGAGACAATGAGTCTAAATTAGTTAAGAGCGTGTGCAAGAGAATTAGCATCATTTTCTTTATTTTGTAGGTAACTCACCAACGTGGTTTTTTTCTTTTTGATGCGTTTTTCGATAAAATTATAACCACTGCCGCTGAAATCAACACAAGTTCAGTAAAGTAGTAGATGCGTAGACAGACACCGTTGTTCAACTAAAGTTTATGCTGAGTTTCAACATGTTGGGCAACTTGTTATGCAACATGTTGCCTAGTGGAAACGCGGCTTTATTTGTATATTAATATTTACGTTTATGTATTAATCCCCTATAAGCCTTACTCGTTTTTATTTTATATAAATCGAGTTACGAATATCGAGGGGTATAGTAAATTTCTCATAGGAAACATTGACAAAGACTGCTAGTCTGTCAGTGTGTCGAAATGTGGAATACACATATTTAAAACTGTCCCCGTCACATTGCGCAAGCGTAAAACTAAGCCTTATGATTGGTCCTAATAAGTTTTTATTGAAAAAATGTTTTTAAACCAAGCATGATAATCTTGACCTCAATCGAATTCACTGCTGAACATAGGCCTCTACTGTGCGCTCATATGAGGTATTCACCCTTATCGCCACGCTGGGCAAGCGGGTTGGCGATCGCAGTAGCAGATGATTGTGTTACACAGAAGGATGCTGCTGTCTACCTCCGTATCTTTCCCTTTGTCGCTTCTTACGACACCCGCGGGATGAGTAGGGATGGTTCTATTCTTAGGCTGGAAGGCACACGACATGGTTCTATATTTATCAAAAATTTTAAACGGTTTTACTTAGCTTAGCTTGACCTGTTTCTAATTTGGTTAAAATTTAGTAATCGATATTTCACCCCCTTCCTGTTGACAGATTGATCTGATATTTGGTACACAGCTTTAGTTTTGATGACAAAACAGTTTTACGTAAAAAAAAAAATTACTTATATTTTATTGTTTTGTGTCGTGGTGGCGCATTGGTTACGGGCCCGCTTTGCAAGCGCGTGGATGTGAGTTCGAACCTGGCATGTACCAATGTGACTTTTTCAATGTCATATGTACTTTCTTAGTTAATTAAGACACCACTGACTAACGGTGAAGGAAAACATCGTAAGGAAACCTGGACTTTAATAGTCTGAAATCGCTAACCCGCAGTGAGCTAGCGTGGTGATTAATGTTCAATCCTTCTCTGTATGAGAAGAGGCCTTTGCCCTTGAGGGACAGTTACAGGCTGATTTATTTTATTTATTGTGTAATTTAACAGATGCCTTATTCGGATCATGGAAGACCCCGTCTAAGGAGAAGAAGAATTTCAATCTGCCCCAGCCTAAGATGGCCAACACGGACCTGAGCCGTCTGCTCAAGGCCGACGAGATCAGGAAGGTTCTCCGTGCTCCCAAGTACGTATATTACGATTCAGTGCAGTAATAGCACTTAATACTTGTATGGTTGACTGGGAAAGAATGCCCAAGGCATTAAGGGTGATGGTCTCATCGCGGCGGGAAATTTAAAAATAAAAGAGGTTTTTTGTTATTTTGAACCACTTGCAATATGAAATATTGCCTTTTTCTTTAGCGCGTTTGTGTTTTTTTTTTTGTCGTGTGGAAAACTCTTTATGAGTACCCCACCGCTAAGGGCTGGCGATGGGGTTATGTCCGACTCGCACGGACTAGTCAAAAAAGACGCTATTGTATTACTTTGTTTTATCTCAAAATGTTACCAATTTTGTACATTTATGTAAAATACTAAAAAACAGTTTCATGTTGAATCTTACATAAACATGCAAAATTGGTAACATTTTGAGTTAAAACAGTTATTAATAGTAGCCTCTTTATTGACTAGGAGCGCAATCTAATGAAAAATGCAATATTTCATATAGAAAGTGGTTAAAAAAACCAAAAAAACTCTTATATTTTTATATTTCCCGCTGCGATGGGACCATCACCCTTAAGTCCGCCAATGTATATGTTGCATGAAGATTAAATAAATACTTTATAAGACAGAAATATGGTAATAGTTATAAAAGTAAATAGTGTTATAAGGGCGGAAAGTACGCAATTACTAACGAACGGCGCGGAGCCCGAGCCGCAGGCGAGAGATATGCCCGATGTTAATAATTGTCATAATATCGCCTTTGTGACATACAATGTTTTTCGTCTTACTTGGGAAATAATGTATAATGAAAGAAAATAAAAAACAAAATGGCGGGTACCGCGCATGCCTACTGCGCATGCGTAGCTTTTTTTTTAAAGAATTTTGACACTTATGACGCGCATTCAGCCTGCCAGCCAGCAACGTAAAATATTTTTGTGTAATATTTTAATACTGATTTACCGCCCGCTTTTCTAGCATGAAATAGCCCTATTTACAAGCAAGTACAATGAAAAGAAGCTTAGCAATGATACATAATGTCTCTAAAGTTCTAAAATGATGATATTCTCTATCAGAGCATTGGGTGATGATCATCAATGATTACTCACACGTTGACAAATCCTGACTCCCTCCACCTCCCCTTCCCTCCCTAATTCATCATACCTTCAACATTTTCAAACTTATCTTCGTTTTCAGCAAGCGCGTAGTCCGTGCGACCAGGAAATTGAACCCGCTTACCAACACCAAGGCTATGTTGAGGTTGAATCCTTACTCTGCTGTGCTGAGAAGGAAAGCAGTTCTGGATCAAGATAGGAGGAACAATGTCAAGGCTTTGGCTTTAGCCGCGAAGCGTGGAGTAAGTTTTTCATCGTATGGTTGATTAACAACCTGGCGTCAGAGTTTAAACCACCCGTAGGCTTCTGACATGGCTTTACACACCGTTGAAAAATCTCAGGTGTGCTGCTTTCTTCACCATGTTTTCCCTCACCGTTTTAGCAAGTGTTTGTAATTTATAATACGCACTTAACTTACGAAAAGTCAGAGGTGAGTGCCTTGGGATCGAAATCAAGACCTCTGACTTGTCAGTCCTCGGTCACACCACTAAGTTAATCAAATCAAATCGAAATATTTTTATTCATGTAGATCATTAGGCACTTATGAATAGTCGTAATTATAATATTGTTTGTTGTAAGAGAGACTCTAGTTGCCAGTTCCAAGGGCAGCCTACCCTTCATGGAGAAGAATCTGGCAAGAAACTCCATGCTATCAGTTCTTTTACTAGTTCAATGATGATATTCTCTTATCAGAGCATTGGGTAATGATCAAACATGATTACCTACACGTTGACACTTTCTGACGTACCCTACACCATAAAAACACCATGCTTCCATCGTCCATTTCTAAAATTTTACCCTTTTATAGATCAAGCTGCCTGAAAATGACCCCGCCGTGAAAGCCGAAAACCTCCGCCTGCGAAGGGTTAAGGCCGCTAAAGCTGCCGCAGCCAAGAAACCCAAGAAACCCGTGGGTAAGAAGACAGCTCCTCCTCCGAAGAAGGTGAAGAAGGGAGTGAAGAAGCCTGTAAGAGAAGTGAAGAATGTTAGGCAACCGGGGAAAAATAGGAAGCCTAAAAAGCCTGTTAAGCGTATCACTACCACCACCAAGTGAGGGCGTTAATAAATTTATATATTGACGAAAGTGTTGTTTTTTTATTTTAGAACATTCCTTAAAAAAGTTGTCCTGAACTGGTTTTTTATTCCACCAAAAAATTCTAACCAGCATGAGTTAAATATTTGGATAGAGGCTCTTAAAACTAGTATTTTAACATATAATATTTAATTTTATATTCCTCCAATTTTGAAAAAATCACTTCCTATTTATCGTACATTTCTGCGAACAAGCCCTTCTAAATATGAAATTAAATGGAGGGGGTATAATATAATAAACACTTACGAAAAGTCAAAAGAGGTGCGCGCCTTGGGTTCGAACTTGAGACCTTTGACTTACTGACATTGGCAGAATTGTCCGGGTCGTATTACCGAGACTCAGTTGCCATTATAAAGAAATTGAATTGAATTGACTTAGCAGTCGAACCTTTGAAGAATGATCATGCGGAATTTTTCCTCTAAAGAGTGCAACGGTCATATCACTAAGTTATCTCGGCTTAGGGTGTGCAGTGTTAGAAGCTTGGCTCTCCATGAGATCTGATGACTTACAGCGCGAGCCATATGGTGACATCTGGGTAACATTTTACATGAAAATGTAGTTGGTGGGATTAATAAATTATGTCCTGCAGTCTACACAACACATTAAAGAAAAAAGTCATCTCTAAGTGCGTGATCATACAAAAAAAAACACGTCGAATTGATAACCTCCTTGGTTTTTTTCGTCGGTTAAAAAAAGTAGCTGACGTCGCTCAAAAGTTGTTTTGTTGCAAAGTGGAACTGGGTCGGCCATGGCTACGGCATGTCAGGCGAACTATGGCCTAAAATCGCCAACACCTCTGACATTGGCAGAATTGTCCGGGTCGTATTACCGAGACTCAGTTGCCATTATAAAGAAATTGAATTGAATTGAACATCCAAATGGGTTCCTCTAAATGACAGAAGACATCACTGCAAAACCTAGACGGAGATGGCGGGACGAGCTGGATTATTTCCGGAAAGACTGCAATGCACTCTATTGAGAAGAGTGGAAAGATAGGGAGGCTATTGCCTAGATGTGGGACATTTTATTTACTTATTTATTTTACCCTGTATCGTCTAACTGCAGGGCAAAGGCCTCCCCTCCTTCCTTGTCTTGTCGGGTCTTTTTAGGTTCGTAATAATAATTTTTAATGCATACTTTACGAACTCGAAAGTTCGAGATTTTTGTAGAAAGAAAAAATCGATTAGGAGCGGGTTTTGAACCCACGATCTACTGAGTACAGCTCCCAGTCACTCTGCCACTAAGCTATTTATAACCTCGCTCGTGTTATCGAAATGCTCTTTCGATATTCTACCATCTCAAAGGGTAGTTATATCCACCCCTTGTATGTGCGGAGTATACTCTAAGACAGAGCATACATTATACCTAGGTACTCGTAAGTAGTTCTGAATGTGAGTATATTCATATTTAATTTGAAAAATTAAAAGTCCTGCGGATGTTTTCATTAATAATTTAATGTCCAATGATCCAACTAAAACTTGGCAAGTAGCTCGGATTTCCGTCATATTTTTCTATCTGTCTGTAAATCTGTGTCGATTGAACTTGGGAAAAATAGTTGAACTCTTAGTTCAAGTTCAATATTGTTTTTCGTTTTGTCAGTTTTGTCACATTTCTTCAATCAATGTCTATGTCACAATAAAATGACAAAATTGCGTCAAAATTGTCACAACATTGACATATGACATGTCCAGAGATGTTACTACGTTTTATCACCTTTTAAATAATAAAAAGATTTATTGCAATCGCTGAAAAACTTGCAACAAATGAAAGTATCGATCTGAATCTGAAATAGGTCGGTAGGTGTTACGTAACATCCGGCAAACAATTTAAGATTGTCGATGGTATTGGCCTCTTTAAATATTGTAAGATAAGAAATAGAAAAATACCTTATTTAAAAATTATATACCTATTAATCTTGCTCTACCTGACTTACTTTGCAATGTACCAATTAGATTTATTGACTAATTGAGTAATAAATTAGTTTTTTATCGTCTTTTCCATGTTTATGTAACATAGACAAAAACATTCTGGAAAAAAAGAGTTATTTGTGGTAATTTTTGTTAAATGGTAACATAGCAATTCGATTCTCGATTTATACAGGACAGTAATCGATTTCATATTTTAAATAAATAAAAAATAGCATTTCTAGAAACAATATTAGTAAACGTCACGCGGCGGTGGGCACATCACAGTACATTACAAAACGTGGTTTCAGCACGAGTTGCGAAATTAGATGTACCTACACATTTCGGTATATGGTCGAAATAATCTCCAATTTACATAATACTATTAATTTAATACGATAGTAAAAACGTATCACTATTTTATTAAACACATACAGTACTATACAGTTTGGCAATAAAGAGTCTGCAAAAATTGGAGGTACCTTTAGCGTACTTCTCATACTACAATTCAAAATTGCAAGTTATTTGTTACTTAGGTACATTATTTATATGACGAGTTCACAGGCTCAGACTCTTTTCTGCCAAGCTGTACAATTTTCTTTTCGACACACCGCGCTCTCAAAACTGTTTTAATAGTTGTTTTTTTGTACAATCTCAAGTCTTTACTCTTAAACCAAGCCTGCCCGCCATTATGCTTTTTTCTTGTTTCGTATAGGTTTGCCCCATACAAGTCGCGATAAATGTATTGCGGTCTTGTGGATGCCCCTTTAGAATTCCCACGTGATACTACACATTTTTATAATTTCTCCGTAACTCTGTCTGCATGAATATCATATTTCCTTTGTTTTCCTTGTCCTGTAAAAATTAATTAATTTGTAGCCTATGTTTTTTTTCTTATAAAATATTTGCCGAACAATTAGTGATAACATTATTGAAAACGCTTGAGTACATTCAAAGACAACTATTGGTCAACCACTTTTCGAGTTTTTGTTATTCACTTTCATTTAGATTATGAGACGAAAGTGATCAATACGTAAATATTTTTTACATATTCGATTTTGTTATCAAATATGTATTTTTAGGTTAACCGAGTAATCGATTAAGTAGGCCAATGTTGCCAGTACATTTTGCCGCCGAATTACATCACCATTTCATGGCACGCGTTTGACGCATTTGTTAAAATTTTCGACTTTTCGTGACAGCACGTCAATTTCGACATTTGATTGATAATTTTCTAAAGATCCATCAAATTAGTTTGTTTGAAAGTTAGTTTGGGCGCTAAATGTTAATACAACGTTGTTTTAACTCTAATACTATGATGTGATCGTGAGGTGTCCATTTTTGGTTGCGCGCTTCCATCCCATTATGAGTGCTCTCAAGTGCGTGGTTGAAGGCTGTAATTTAGAATACGATGTAGTCTGCAGCTTCTCATTCTACAAGTGAGTTTGTTTTGATTACATATTTACTTGATTTTAGGTTTTATTTTTATCTTTTGTACCACCAAGAAAGTGTCTATGGTACACTCGTGTGACCTCGAAAAAAGCGTAGTTGAAAAACGATTGTAAACATATTTACCATTATGAATTTTAGTTCCAGTACATTTCCATTAGCATGTCTTATTTGTCTACCAAAATGCTTGTGTAACTCCTGTAGTTGTTAGATAATTTCATCTCAATCAGTAGTCAGTATTGATAATATTAGCCTTCATGAAAAAAAATTATTCAGAATGTAATTAATACTCTTTGGAGGGGATATATCACGCAACTGCATGTATTACCAACACAGTGTTCAACAGACTTCTTTAACATAAGCTATCACTACATAAGTAGATTCTTTTGAAGTAAAATTAGCATTTTTTACAAGAAATTGATTGCTTAACTAACTTATAAAGTACTAAATACTTTGACTAAATTGTAGGTTAATAATTGGCAGAGTGCCCATTTAAGTTTGTAAGCTATTTTCTATCTGTATCAATTTTTATTAACTTAAATGCAATAAATGGATTGAAGCTACAAGAGACAAATGTATAAACTTACTTGACACTGTATTTCCATAACAAAAAGTAAAAAAAACATACATTTTTGTCTATAACAGATTTTTTAATACTTGTCCTAAGTTTTAAACAACCTAAGCATATCTTTTAATCAGAAAATGCATTTAAAAAATACAACTGAGTGTTACCAAAAGCAGTTTTAACTTTAAACTTAATTTGGTTATCACTGCTTTTTAAAATAACAATTTTTTAATTTTTTACAACCATTTTTCCTATAAAAGTTGTGCTAAGATTGTTTACAAGTTAAGATAAGTATAAAAAAATTGGATGTAAATATTATTCAAAAAAATATAACATTAAAATAAAATTCAAAAAAGCCTGCTTATCATAATTAGGATATAGGTATATTGTCATTGACAGGGCTCGAAAGACAATGACAGCCATTGCCTAAGCCTAGAAGCCTATGTTCAGCAGTGGATGTCTTTTGGCTGAAATGATGATGAAGATGATTGCCTAAGTTCATATTATAAAAATTAGGGTCAGCACACATCAATAAGGGTCAACTCACACTTTGTTGGGGTCGGCTTCTAATCTAACCAGATGCAGCTGAATATCCGTTTTCTACGGAGCGACTGCCTATCAGACCCCCGCAACCTAAAGGGATACGATATTCTAAAGTTAGCTCAGTTGTCAGGATTTTATGAGGGTACTGGCTCCCTATATCAACTGACTATTTATACTGTTTTCACATACAGTGTCACCAATTTGTGAGTTGGACAAAATTTAAATTGAAAATCAAAATATTTTTATTCATGTAGACCATTTTAGGCACTTATGAATAGTTCTAATTCTAATATTTTTAAAAGAGTGACTCTAGTTGCCAGTTCCAAGGGCAGCCTACCCCTTATGGAGAAGAATCTGGCAAGAAACTCCATGGTAGCATGGACTATTCTAATTGACTGAATCCATAATAAATATATAAACATTCATATAAAGTATTTTTGCTCTATGCAAACCTTAAAGTTCGAAATTTTTGCAGAAAGAAAAAAATTGAATATGACCGGGCTTTGAACCCGTGACCACAATAAAGACTTTTGAATTTGAATTTGAATTTGACCTGCTGGGTAAATTCGACAAGGTAATAATAGGGGCCGAACCTATTGCCTTTAACCGGGCACAATTCCAGATTTCGTACTGCTAAATTGTACTAAAGGAAAAACCCAATAACATTTTATATTTTGCCGAATATGGGGATTGAACTTAGAACGTCGCTCAGCAGTCGCGCTTGCTACCACTAGACCAACGAGGTCTTTTATACTATGCAGTGATTATCAGTTGCTAAAACGGTGAGGGAAAACATCGTGATTAAGCCAGCAGACTTGAGATTTTTCAATGGTGTGTAAAGCCATGTCAGAGGCCTACAGAGGTTTAAACTCTGACACCAGGTTGTTCATCAACCATACGATAAGAAGAAGAAGATTGGTCGCGTTCAATTTTGGGAGTAAGACCCCAGGAGCCGAATTGAACCCGGTATAATTAAAATAGCAGTTAAATACCAGTTTACGTAGGAACTTGATAAGTTATCAAATTATCAACCAACATAAATTGTAACCAATAATTTATTTGTTGAACAATGATTAGTGTATTTATATAAACTATACTGTCCTGTTACTGTGTCAGTCGTGATAGCTTAGTGGCAAGTCAGAGGTCTCAGGTTCGAACCCAAGGCGCGCATCCCTTACGTAAGTTATGTGCGTAGATTATAAATTAACTAGCGACCCGCCCCGGCTTCGCACGGGTGCAATATACATATAAACCTTTCTCTTTAATCACTCTATCTATTAAAAAAAGCGCATCAAAATCCGTTGCGTAGTTTTAAAGATTTAAGCATATATAGGGACAGAGAAAGCGACTTTGTTTTATACTATGTAGTGATGATTATCACTTACTCCGTGCCTCCGAAAGCACGTAAAGCTGTTGGCCCTGCGCCTGATCTCTCTCCGGTCGTGTCGGATTGCCGTCCCATCGGATTGTGAGTGAAGAAATAGAGTGCACCTGTGTTTGCGCTTACACTTGTGCACTATAATATCTCCTCATTGATATACAAATCTCCTGCGTAAATGGCTAATCTCTGTTGAGATTGGCCGCTGTGACCGAAATTCGATGAGGAAATTAGTGTCCTGTTAGAATATGATATTAAACTTTAGGCCACGATATTTATTTAGCGTTTGTCAGGCGTGGTGGCGCATTAGTTACGGACCCGATCAGCGGGCAAGTGGGTGTGGGTTCGAACATAGCATGTATCAATGTGACTTTTTCAATGTCATATGTACTTTCTTAGTTAATCTAAGACACCACTGACTAACGGTATAGGAAAACATCGTAAGGAAACCTGGAGTTTATAGTTTGAAATCGCCAACACGCAGTGAGCTAGCGTGGTGATTAATGCTCGATCCTACTCTGTATGACAAGAGGCCTTTGCCCTACCGTGGGACAGTTACAAGCTGATTTATTATTTATTTATTAGTAGCGGTTGAGGTCGACGCGTGCATAAAGAATTTACCAAAATGTCCACGATATGACGATATTTTCGTTAGCTTGTTTCCTTGTCCGAATCCATTTTGTTTCTGATTATAATTATGGAGCTTACTTTCCGGGCTCAGTGCTGCGTGCGCGCAGTGTGCGCTGGTCAAACAGTGAATATAAAGTGTTGTTTGCAGTGCCGCCATTTAACAAGTCTAATTTTAGAATTAGCATTGTATTCGAGATCAATTGACGAGATGAATGTGCACGGTGGCAAGTTTGTGCCTAATGACAGTTGTGATTAAGTGAAACACTATAATTTACTTTATATGTATGAGTCGTGATAGACTAGTGGTGGTGACCGTTGACTGGCAAGTCAGAGGTCAGGGCTTCGAACCCAAGGCGCGCACCTCGGACTTTTCGTAAGTTATGTGCGATTTATAAATTAATTATCACTCTCCGTGCCTCGGATAGCACGTTAAGCTGTTGGCCCCGGCTGTCAATTGTAGATCTTTGACAGTCGTTACGGGTAGTCAGAAGCCCGAAAGTCTGACAACCAGTCTTACCAAAGGGTATCGTGTGACCTAGTATCTGGGTTGTGGAGGTCTGATAGGCAGTCGCTCCATGTAAAACACTGGTATTCAGCTGCATCCGGTAAGACTGGGATTTTATGAGGGAACTGACTCCTTTTAACGACTGTTAAAGAAACGTGACGGCTTATCGTGCTTTCCGGGGTACGGATTCTTAGTTTATAATACGCACACAACTTCGAAAAGTCAGGGGTGCGTTCCTTGTGTTCGAAGTTTCGAACTCGGTCGGCTGCAGTCGAGTGAAGTCAATATCGCGGCGGTGGACAGCATGCGGCGACACAACACAACTGTAACTGTAGCTGGCAGATCGGAATATCTAAATATCTGGACAAAGTGTCAAATTGTCGGGATTTTAGGGCGACTGTCGGGAGAAATAACAAAATTAAAATATTGCTTTTTATTTTTAAATCAGGTAATACAAACATCAATATTTAGAGTTGTTAACTAACGTTCTACTGTATTATTTTTTAGCGGCGACCACCAATTTAGATCCTTGAGATACCTCTTACTACTAAAGAAAAAAGTGTTCGCACCATAGAGTATTCAAGAAAATATAGAGTGATAACGTCAACCACATTGCCTTGTGCGGAGCGAAAGCAGGTCTCACCATACAAATGTTAAAATGTCATTTTTTCAAATTAAGTTTTCTAGACGTTTTTCAAAATTTAACTCGGCAGTTAACCATGATATAAGCTAAAATGTAACTTTTTCGCTCGTGGAGCCTAGTTAAACCGCAGTCGATCGAGGTATGATCGCAAACGAAGCTCGTGTCGCGGCCGCGTTGTTCATACCCGTGCTCACGGTTCATACTTCTGTAGGATTGCTCTATTCTATATATACTCTAAGGTTCGCACCTTATGCATAAGTGTTTTATAAAAAAATGATGTTTTTTTTTTGCAGTGCCAATATATCTAGCGACAATGAAGGTAAGAGGCAGGACTGGATCGAGGGTGCGATGCAGGAGGAGAGCGAGTGTCTGTGGAGACATGTCAGCCTTCAGCTGTGCGGGTAAGAATCTTTATTTATTTATTTATTTATGTACACACACAGAAACAGACGATTACAAACACTTATGATTGATGATTAATAACACTTTGCCCGACCCGAGGATCGAACCCAGGACCTAGCTCAGTAGTCGCGCTTACCAATAGACCAACGAAGCAGTCCAATTAAAAAAAAAAAATAATATAAAACCTTCTCGCCCAGTTACCACTTCGAGTTGGATAATCAAGGTCTGTGGATCGACTCCCCGATGCTGCCTGAACTCCTCACCCACCAAGAGAAACCAGCTCCCGTCACGCAGACAGCGAATGACAAAAAAAGTAAGTAATATCTATAATGTGCTTCTAAATTATCTGCCACGGTTGCAATGGGAGAAAGTATTGGGTATATAGATTAAAAGAAAATAAATTAATTATCACTCTCCGTGCCTCGGATAGCACGTTAAGCTGTTGGCCCCGGCTGTCAATTGTAGATCTTTGACAGTCGTTACGGGTAGTCAGAAGCCCGAAAGTCTGACAACTTACTTACCAAGGGGTATCGTGTAACCTAGTATCTGGGTTGTGGAGGTCTGATAAGCAGTCCCTCCATGTAAAACACTGGTATTCAGCTGCATCCGGTAAGACTGGAAGCCGACCCCAACATAGTTGGGAAAAGGCTAGGCAGATGATATAAGAAACAGTGATTCATTTCGTGGTTTGAATAAGCAGAGGGTCCTTAGGAGTCTCATAAACTACGCGGCTATACCTCGTCCAGTCGTCGTGGCCGAAGTCTAGTCCCACCACGATGCCGCTAATCTCGTGACTAGGGAGACGATTTTTTGAATTTGAAAAAGCAAGCAAGGTTAGAGCGTCGACACGGTACGTCGAAGATCGTGGGTTCGAATCCCATCCGTATCAGTTGTTTTTTCAAAATTTCTTATTAAATAATTATATTTAATAAGCTATCATGTGCTATAACATGTAAAAAAAAATCACAAAAATATTAAGAAAATTGGTAATATCGCATCGGTGTCTACTAAAACTGCAAATTTTGGAGCACTGAGTCGGGATACGTAATGTATTCCGATAGATGTCGCCACACGCCCTAGGCGTGTAAAAGAGATTTGAAATTTCGACTGGTGCTGACGGGATACGGTGGCTCAGCGGTTAGAGCGTCGACACGGTATGTCGAAGATCGTGGGTTCGAATCCCATCCGTATCAGTTGTTTTTTCAAATTTTCTTATTCAATAATTATATTTGAAAAAGCAGTCATAGCCTAGTGGTATATTCGTTGGACTGCCTAGTCAAAGGTAGTAGATTCGAAACCTAGACCTCTAATTTTCTCATTCATGTGCGAATTAATGATCACTTGCTAAAACGGTGAAGGAAAACATCGTGATGAAACCAGCACACCTGATAGATTTCTCGGCGTGTAAAGCCATGTCAGAGGCCTACGGGCGGTTTAAACTTTGACCTGTTGTTCATCAACCATACAATAAAGAATTTGAAAAAAAATCAAATTCACATACAAAGCATTTTCACATGTATTTAATTTTCGGAGTATGTTTTTATTTATTTTTAACTGACTTCAAAAAAGGAGGATGTTTTAAATTTGATGCGTATTTTTACCTTTTTAGTTCTTTAAATTGTTTTAGTTCCTTTTGAAGTCGTTTTTTTTTGATCCATGCAAAATTATGTTGTTGACAAAGTCAAATAAAAAATATTTTATTAGGTAATTTCACGCAGAAAATTTTTTGTGTGAGAAATTATTTTTAAGAAAGAAAATAATCTATCATGAGCATACCTTTACAAATTTCGAAGTTTAGTGTTCGTATAGTATGCGTAAAAATAATAATAATATAAGTAAAATATTTTTTTTACGTAAAACGGTTTTGTCATCAAAACTAAAGCTATGTACCAAATATCAGATCAATCTGTCAACAGGAAGGGGGTGAAATATCGATTACTAAATTTGAACCAAATAATAAACAGGTCAAGCTAAGTAAAACCGTTTAAAAATTTTATTATGTTGTTGTGTGTGAAAGTTTATGTGATTTATAGGCAAATAGCGTTTACCCGCGGCTTCGCTCGCTTTAATTTAGAATATAAAATTCAATTATAATTCGCCATACACGTGGCGCCATCTATTATCATGAAAACGTTATTGCTGTTTTCCTCTGGAACAGTACTTTTTCCGGGAAGAAAGATACCCTATGTCCGTTTCTCTACGCCTGGCTATGTATGTAATGTAAAAAAATGTAATGACAAAATTTCAGAATATTTCGGTTCAGTGGTCTCAAATACTGGTACCAAATTTCTTAGAATAAATCTTATAAAGTGACTAACTTGCATTAACAAAATCTAGAATTAAAAAAAGCATAATAAATTATCATACGTTCACAAAGCTGCCGCTAGATGGCGCTGTACCAACGGGTTCTGAAACGCGCTATCGTCATATTTTCATTCGAGTACCTATAGAAGTCACAAACGAACTTTGTTTATTCGTTCTATATTGTGATAGTAGGCTACTACGAAACCCTACTCTGCGCATGGCCCGACACGGTATTACAAGCTTTTATTTAACTTGCAATGTATGTTTGTTCGGGTGGAATCTTGCAAGCTGAATTAGAACCACTTCCTCTAATCTATGGAGTTGAATTTTTGCATGTTAGTTCAGTTCCGATGACAATGCATTTTTATGGTAAGCATGACCTGAATAGATATCCAGGATTAGCTCCAGATAAAGGAACTCTTCAGCGGTCAACAGCACAGATTACAATTTTTTACATTTATACATTTAGTTTTGATATTCCAATATAACCAATATAAAAGCTTGGTTAAAAATTATGTTTTTATTTTATGAAAACTTATTAATAATAAGGGCGTTTAATAAAAGCCCTTGGGCGTAAATAAGGCCTTAATGTTCATTATTTCTAGTTGTCAGTTTTTGTGACATTTCTGCCTTATTGCAGGCGCTGGCAGGGGACCATCCTATCAAGGTCTTTTCGAAAAATTCATAGGAGGAGCCCCTAAAGGTACTGCAATTTGTTATGTTAGGAAAACACCCTTTTTTTTCTTAAAATAGGGCAGTAAAATGATGATTACAAAACTCGAAGTCACAAAATTTTGTTGAAAGATATATTATGTATACGATTTTAGTTACGGAAATTGCACAACATTTTTCTTTTTTAGAAAAGCAATTGTTGCGATAGATCTTTTTTTTAAAGTAGGGCAGTAAATGATAATTACAAGACTAAAAGTCACAAAATTTAGTAGAAAGAAAAATATCCGGATTAGCTTTTATCTCTCTCTCTCTCTCTTCTTCAACCTGTAACCCAATGCTGAGTGTAGGTCTCTTCTATGGCACTCCATTCTTGACGGTCTTGTGTCTTTCTCATCCAATTCTTTCCCGTTCATCTGGTTAGGTAAAATTGCATACCACCCATTTTTACCCCATTTCTTAGCATTTTTTTTATTATTATCCGTATTTTCGCGGCTTTAGAGGCTTTGGCGAGTGCTAGGGTCTAAAAAGTGTACGGCTTTTAATCAGAAGCTAAGGGGAAATTTAGAATTTTGGGGGTGGCAACACTGGCCGACTCAGACACTCCGACATTCGTCGCTCAGTCTGTGCCCGACTGTCAGCCCGATAGCACGTGGTGGTATGTGTGCGAGCTAATATGATATTACCAGCGCTTCGAACGTGTCTTTGTCCGCGTCGATTTAAGGTTTTTTTTTACAATACAATAATATTTTATTTGCAAATATAGGTTATAGGTTTAACAGAGGTGTTACAAAGGATACAGTACTTGCTATATTCTACCGTAAGGCATGCAAAAATTACATAACTAATATACATATTATAAACTAGATGACCCATGCCCACTTCGTTGGGCATAATGTTAATAATCCTTGACTTTTTTATAGGCATTTTCAAGCTCCACATCTTTTCTCTAGAACTCAGTTCATAGTTAAGGCAGCGTTCGTAAGAAACGCTTTCATTCGACCGTTTTTTCTCCGATTCACTTTGCAAAATGGACTACCACGTAAAAGCCTTTTTATTTTTCGGTTTTAGATATAACCTATGACACTCAGCAATAATGTGGCTCTCTATTGGTGAAAGAATTTTTAAAATCGGTTCAGTCGATCCCGAGATTACCCCTTACAATTTAACAAATATACAAACACACAAACTTTACTTCTTTATAATATTAGTATAGATGTCCAAGTCAATGTACCAAGTCATCATCTGCCTAGCCTTTTCCCAACTATGTTGGGGTCGGCTTCCAGTCTTACCGGATGCAGCTGAATACCAATGTTTTACATGGAGCGACGGCCTATCAGACCTCCACAACCCAGATACTGGGTTACACGATACCTCTTGGTAAGACTGGTTGTCAGACTTTCGGGCTTCTGACTACCCGTAACGACTGTCAAAGATCTACAATTGACAGCCGGGGCCAACAGCTTAACGTGCTATCCGAGGCACAGAGACTGATAATTAATTTATAATACGCACATAACTTGCGAAAAGTCAGAGGTCGCGCCTTGGGTTCGAACCTGAGACCTCTGACTTGCCAGTCAGCGGTCAACACCTAGTGGTGTTGACATATGTAGATATATGTAGACATATGTAGAGTCGTAAATGTCATAAATATAATTATATCTATAGACATAAAAACAAAATCGGGTTATTCATCTTCTTCATCGCTTGGGTGATAAACACCAGGTGTCAGAGTTTAAACCGCCCGTAGGCCCCTGACATATTATGGCTTTACACACTGTTGAAAAATTTTTACACCACTCGAGAACTGCTGGACCGATTTGCATGGTTTTTGATTTTTGTTTCTGCCTCTAATAGCAGAATAGAACAAATTTAGTTTTTAAGATTTATATTTTTCGTTCCAGCTGTCACCGCTTCAGACTCTTTTAAACGGTTTTACTTAGCTTGCCCTGTTTATTATTTGGTTCAAATTTAGTAATCGATATTTCACCCCCTTCCTGTTGACAGATTGATCTGATATTTAGTACACAGCTTTAGTTCTGATGACAAAACCGTTTTACGAAAAAAATATTTTACTTATCACTACATAGTATAAAACAAAGTCGCTTCCCGCGTCTGTCTGTCCCTATGTATGCTTAGATCTTTAAAACTACGCAACGGATTTTGATTCGGTTTTTTTAATAGATAGAGTGATTGAAGAGAAATGTTAATAATTATGTATAATACATGCATATTGGCGTAACCGTGCGAAGCCGGGGCGGGTTGCTAGTATTATATATTTGCCAATCTGTTAACTGTATTTGGCAAAATCCCGTAGCAATATTAATTGTTAATATTTGTCGGCAGTGGCTGAAATCATCCGCATGGAACATAACTACAGCGTTGAACCTGTGAAGGAGGTTCAGGAAAGCGTCTCGAGACTAAACGTGAGGCAGTTGGTTGACACCTTGGGCTACTTGTAAGTACTTTTTTCTCGGTTATGACCATAGATCGGATATTCCAGTGCATTTACCTAAACATCGGGGAAGTACGTAACATAGAGTGGATAAAACCACATCTAAAATATAAAATAAGGCCTTAATGTATTATAGGTAAATACTTTGTAAATTTGGTGGCCTCCGACTACAGAATTTTATTTCAGATCTAAGAAGCTTGTTTTTAGATTTTAAGTAGTCGGGTTTTAGTTTTTAAACAATATTTTTATTTAACTTATTTTGGAGATATGTGAATTCTAATAATATAATTTTTACATATTTGAAATGTGCTAATAAAGCTCTTTCATTTGATACCCCATACCACACTGCCAAGATTTTTTTTTTTAGTTCTTTACTTTTAGTCCCCTAGAGGGCGCTGACGTCAGTTTAATGTGACGTCATGTAGCCTATAACCAGCGGACAATCAGGAGGCTTCCAACAACACCTCATTTGTCCAATTATGATAACTAGTTTAGAAGTTATGAGGGAACAGATGAACATCCATACCCACATACAAACTTACATACATACATACAGGTCAAAATCATAACCCTCCTTTTTGCTTCGCCGTAGTCGGGTAAAAATAATAATTTTTAGAACCGTGATTTAAATATCAGAGTTCCGTACTAAAATTGTGTCAAATTAAAATGTATTATGTTACATAATTAAAATAAAACATTTTAATTTAACACAATTTTAGTACGGAACTCTAGTAATAATATTTGCAATATCAATATTTGTACCTAATTACCTATTCCTATAAAATTTAATTAAATGATAACATTTAAATCACGGTATTAAAAATTATTATTATTTTATATCTTAGAGGTGGTATTATCCACTCTATGTTACTTACTTCCCCGATGTTTAGGTAAATATGCACTGAAATATCCGATCTCTAGTTATGACATAACTGCGTAGCCTTTTTATTGTGGCCGGAGGGAGTGAAATATGATATTACCGCATACCGTAGTCCGAGGAAGTACGGTTATGTGTTCCTCGCACCCACTAAAAAAATCTCCCACTGGGTGTTCCTCGCACTGTATCGGACAGGGCCGGGTACTGCAACCGCGCTTCGCAGGGTGCTCCGCGTCCAGTGCCTGCCTGTAGGCCTGCTCAAATTTGCACTCGGGGAGCAATGTCCAGGCGCCCAAATCTCGATAACCCCCCTACGCCGGGCATATTAACTTCTTTTTTACAATATGTACAATACAAATACGCCAATTTACGAGAAGACGGGAGCTCTATTTAATTTTGCTGTCCCGGGCCCCTGCCAGGCTTAGTCCGCCGTATGATTTTTAATCTATATTCTATTCTCCAGGTCCATGAAGAATCTGCAAAGAAAGCAGCTGTGGGTGGTAAAGGTGGAGACAGATAAGGCTGAGGCGTCCATCACCCAGTCTGAACAGGTCATCACCAAGATGCCTGACCCGCGCCAGATTATTGAGGTATGCTGTTACCACTGTATTTCTAAGGGTGAGTCGTGATAGCCTAGTGGTTGTGACCGTTGACTGGCAAGTCAGAGGGTATCGGGTTCGAACCCAAGGCGCGCACCTCTGACTTTTCGTAAGTTATGTGCGTTTTATAAATTAATTATCACTTACTCCGTGCCTCGGATAGCACGTAAAGCCGTTGGCCCTGCGCCAGATCTCTCTCCGATCGTGTCGGAAGGCCGTCCCATCGGACCATGAGAGTGAGGGAATAGAGAGTGCACCTGTGTTTGCGCACACACTTGTGCACTATAATATCTCCTGCGTAGTTGGCTAATCTCCGTTGAGATTGGCCGCTGTGACCGAAATTCGGTCGAAGGATTTTATTATTTTTAAGGAATAGTCAGAGATGTATAGTACTTCTTCTTCTTATCGTATGGTTGATGAACAACCTGGTGTCAGAGTTTAAACCGCCCGTAGGCCTCTGACATGGCTTTACACACCATTGAAAAATCTCTAAGGTGTGCTGGTTTTATCACGATGTTTTCTCTGTCCGTTTTAGCATCTGATAATTATTTTTTTTGTTTTATAAAGTTTAGGAAAAGGTTAGGAACCAATGTACAGTCAACAGCAAAAGTAGATGATCAAAATCAGAAATTCAATACTAATGAATGATAAAGTATGTGATTGTAAGTTATACCAAACATTTACTACTAGTACAGCTGCCATATATTGCGCGAACTCCGTTCATTAGTATTGAAATTCTGATTTTGATCATCTACTTTTGCTGTTGGCTGTACCAGAGATAAGATAGAGAAGGATCGAGCATTAATCACTGCGCTAGCTCACTGCGTGTTGGCGTCAGACTATTAAGTCCAGGTTTCCTCACGATGTTTTCCTTCACCGTTAGTCAGTAGTGTGTTAGATTAACTAAGAAAATACGTATGACATTGAAAAAGTCTGTCGTACCCTTCTCGCTTGCAAGTGATTCCGTAATCAATGCAACAAATTCCAAATAACATATTAAAAAATGTTTTAAAATATCTATAGGTAAAGTAAAAAGATTTCTAAAACAACAGAGTCCCAATACTAAGCAAGGGGTTATTAAAAAACAATATTTTCTTAATATTTTTGTGAATTTTTTACATGTTATGCACATGTTAGCTTATTAAATATAATTACTTAATAAGAAATTTGAAAAAACAACTGATACGGATGGGATTCGAACCCACATCTTCGGCGTACCATGCCAACGCTTAACCTAAATATTACCACGCGCCCTAGGCGTAGAAATTGGAATTTCGACTGATTCAGATGAGATACTGTGGCTCAGCGGTTAGAGCGGCACGGTACGCCGAAGATCGTGTGTTCGAATCCCATCCGTATCAGTTGTTTTTTCAAATTTCTTATTAAATAATAATAACAACAATCTTTTCCATAGATAATTCCACAAACTTCATCCACATCGACCGCTGAGCCGCAGAACTCTGAAGTACTCCTCGAAGACAACACCATCTCTGACAACTTCATTTACGAAATAGCCGAAGAGCAAGAAATTACTATGGAAGAAGTCAAGGAAATACCAGCTACGGAGACTGAAAATAATGAGTGGACCGTCAACATACTGCCGGACGATACCAAACCCAAATATGCATACATAAAACACTGCGCTTCAGGCAAGAAAAAGAGGCATTTCACCGCTGAGATGAATGAAATCACACTACAAGGCGATTTTGAGAACTACTACATACTCCCCGATGTAGATCCCTCCGTTGGTGTAGAAATTACAACGAGCTATGAGCCGGAGAATTATATCGTTGAAGAATATCAACATCTTGTGTTAGATGAAAGACCAAAGAAGCGGTCTAAGGAAGATTCTGGGAAGAAAAAAAAGAAGAGACTGTCCGCTCAGCTGTCAGCCCAGCTGGCTGCCCAGCGGGAAATTAAAGAGGAACCCGACTGGGTGATCGAGAATAATATTGTCTATGAACAAGATGATGATTATGATGATCCTAAGAAGGTTGCGTCTAGAGTTAGAAGAAAAAATAAGAAATATCTAGGTTATGATTTCGTTACTTAAAAAGTTAGTAGTGTCGGTGTTTGATTTTGTTTTTTTAAGGGTGGGTAGGATTTTAAAGTTTAATAAACGGATTGCACAATATTGTAGGGCATTTTTAAATGGACTAAATTAGTTGACATTTCAATATTTTAGTCGATAAAATATTGAAATTTCATTAAAAAAAAATACTTATTGAAAAAAAATTCTATATTTTAGTCAATAAAATATTGACAGTCAATATTGATATTGATAGTCAATAAAATATTGACTAAAATATTGAAATGTAAATAAATATTGACTAAAATATTGAAATGTTAGTTCGCTTGAAGATGAAAGTCTAAAAATGAGACACAATAGAATATCTATGAACTTTTTTGTTAGCTATGGGCGCTGATTCTCTAGTACATCCTGACAAACATATTGACTAAAATATTGAAATGTTAATTCGCTTGAAGATGAAAGTCGAAAAATGAGACACAATAGAAAAACTATTTTAAATGTTAGCCATTGGCGCTGATTCTCTTGTACATCCCGCTAAACTAATTTTAGTCTAACTATATCTCTTTCTAATAAACACCATCGAAAAAGGACAGCAAATTGAACTATCAAAATAGAGCTGTCAAATTAGTCTACGTCCTTGCAATTGACGTGAAATTAGACGAGACCTATACAACGTGCCGACTAAATTCTCGTTGATATCACGCAAATGGACTAGTTTGACAGCTCTAAAAATCTTCTATCCTATTCTAATGAATTCTGTCAGAAAGAGAGATAGTGAGAGATTTTCTATTGTGTCTCATTTCGCCGACTTAATAAATTAATAACTTATATATGATGCCGAATTCATAAACATTTTTAGTTCCAAGTTTCAATATTTTTGTAATTGATTACGAAAAGGATTTGAACACGCGATCTACTGCTTCAAGATTCCAATAGCACTGAAAGAAAGAAAGAAAGAAATCATTTATTACACGCAAATATTGCGCCAACACTGCCACTTTACTTTACGGTTATGAATAGATTAGTGGCAGAGCGACTGATGGCTTTAAAACAAATCTCGCGGGTTTAAATCGTCTTGGTAACCGACTATTTTGTTTCTACAACCTAAAACTTCGGATTCTTAAGTTTTGCCATTCGGCTGCGCAAGCGCAGAAGAGTACGTCATCAGAGGCAGATCAATCGGCATCAAAAGCCGATTTCACACACACTAAACGCGATCAATGCAAGTTAAACTCGGTTCAAGCTAACTAAGTTCAGAACAGCAATTTGCGCAGCTGAACTTAGTTTTATTAAACTCAGTTTTTAAAGTGAATGGTGAAATTAGGCTTAAGCGCGTTCAATTCAATTTATTTCATAAAACAATTCATTGTGTTGAAATTTCCCGTTTTTGTTAGATTTGTTCAAGCATTCTTAATTATAATGGAAGTGTCATATTCAAAACTCTGTTAAAAATTCTGCTCTCCGAGCCGGTCTGTGTGAAAGTACCCTTAGACACGAACACCATGGCAAATATTCCATCGTGAGACACATGGGCGTAGCTATTGGGGGGGGTGTCCGAGGATTCTAAAATGTACCAAGATAATATATTTTTTGCCCGAGCTTCACACAGATAATTTCACAATATGCGGCGCAGGTAAAGGGTGGGGGATGCACTGTATGCGCGTACTTACTATCGCTCGTAGTTGCGTTTGCGTCTAATATTCATAGATTTTTATTTTAGCCGTATGCTAAAGGGGCTCGGACCCCCTAAAACCTTATATACGCCCATGGTGAAACACCATAATTCACAAGTTACATGAAAAATTAAGGTAAGGTATATTATTATATATTTTAGTAATTAGTTAATTAATAGATTCATTTTAAAATTCTACCTACTCTATGTACAAACCTTTATAATGTGAAATAATTATTCGCGTATACCTACCAACTAGCGGTGGCTCCCGTCATCTTTATTAACGTTCGTAAACTAGTCGATCAACTAGTTGAATTCGTCAGCAAGTTAACGTGTCAGTGCACTGTTGAATCGAAAATGTTCAACGAATGGTTGAATCAACGCAGTTAATCGTTGAACAGTTTTTATTCAACGCTACGCGACGGTCAACTAGTCTATGAAAGTAGGATACCCGTTTAAATGTTAAAATAATGTGTTCAATTCGCGATAGTTTGAAAAATACTATTTGTGTCGTTCGTATGTTGAAAACGTTGTGTATTAACGTCATTTTCATTTATTTGTTGCGTTTACGGTCTCGACTTTAGTTGATTTAAACGAAACAAGTTGAGGTTGACCTAAACGTTGAAGGATTCAACTAGTTGATTCGTTAACTGTTTACTGTTGATTCAACTTGTTGGTTTATGTAACTAGTCAGTTGAATCAACCAGTCGGTTGAATCAACTAGTTGGTTGAATCAACTAGTTGGTTGAATCAACTAGTTGGTTGAATCAACTAGTTGTTTGATTCAACTAATTTGTTGATTCAACCAGTTAGTCGATTCAACTTTCATCGCTACTACCAACATAGGTGCTTATTTTTTGTCACAGCTCTGCGGATATCTAAAAAATAATACCTAATAGTAAAATATTATAAGTACACAATCTATAAGGTAATTAATTCGACTCTGCACTCTTACAGACAGATAGTTAAACAAATTGTTGTGTCATTGCTATTATTTGGCCGGTGGTGGACTGCACTAGGTACATAAAAAATAATAAAACCATTTTTTGAAAGTGTCAGCGGGAAAATTATCCATATTTTTATTATACAAGGTGGAATGTTGTAATGCCACCTGGAGGGGAAGTACTCTTAATACTTTAGATAGAAAATTTTACTCAAAGGAAACATTCCTTTATTTTTGAAAAGAAAAAAAACTGCATTAAAGATTTTTAAAAATTCGCTTGCCGCACACGGTAATCGAACCGACTAAAATCTGTAAAAGTTGCACCGTGTACTTTTATTGCATTGATTGTTAGGGTCAATAAGGATGAAATCTCTTTAACAAACTTCATAAATTGAATAACATGAAAACAATTAAATTTTAAATTAATTTAATTATGCACAAAAATTTAAACTAACTTATTAATTGCTCGAAATGGGCTCCATTTTCATTTCATTGTTTTCCATTCATTTAACTTCTGAAAATGGAGCCCATTTCGAGCAATTAATAAGTTAGTTTAAATTTTTGTGCATAATTAAATTAATTTAAAATTTAATTGTTTTCATGTTATTCAATTTATGAAGTTTGTTAAAGAGATTTCATCCTTATTGACCCTAACAATCAATGCAATAAAAGTACACGGTGCAACTTTTACAGATTTTAGTCGGTTCGATTACCGTGTGCGGCAAGCGAATTTTTAAAAATCTTTAATGCAGTTTTTTTTCTTTTCAAAAATAAAGGAATGTTTCCTTTGAGTAAAATTTTCTATCTAAAGTATTAAGAGTACTTCCCCTCCAGGTGGCATTACAACATTCCACCCTGTATACCTAGCGGCTACTTTCACGGTTTTTAAGACTGGTAGTAAGTTATTTGCCAATGCATGTTATTATAAAAAAAAAACAAGATTTGCCTATCTTAAATAACAGGTAGCGACTGGGCCCATTTTGGACACGACTAGGTACATTTTGGACACGACTAGGTCCATTTTGGACACGACTGGGTCCATTTTGGACACGACTGGGTCCACTTTGGACTCGTCTCGCTCCATTCTGGACACGACTGGGCCCACACAGATTGAAATGCCTTATTAAGAATTTCACTATAAAATAAAACAATTTTAAGACGAAACTTTTATTATTAGTCACATATATTCCTATAATTGTATAATTAAATCAAAATCAAATATCGACATATTAATAAATAAGGTTTTGTTTAAATTTTATGGAATCTAAGTGCTTTGTTTTTTCGGTATGACAATTGAGAATTAAATGTTTGATTTCAGACTTGGAACGCATTACGCAAACATAAAGAAAAAGTTCCATTTTTGATCGATCTCAAAACAACCATTCGGATAAAAAAATTGGTCCCAAATGTCTATAGTCAGATATTTAATTCAATTGAGTGCCTATTTTATGGTTTTTTCTTCATGAATTATAAGAAAATTTAGCGAAATAAATCAGATGTCTATTTCATGTATATGTTTGAACATTCATTATTAAAGTGTTGGATTAAAAAGGTATTGTAATTCTACCAAAACTACCAAAAGGAAACTCTATTTTTTCTTTCTTACTTTAAAATCTAATTAAAAGGTCTTACTATATTAATGCAATTTTAGGAAGTAAATGTCATTAAAAAAAATATTTTTCAAAACAATTAAAATAATTTGTAGTTTAAATATTGATATAGCCTTACTCACGTATTGATTTCAAGGAATGCCCGACTAGTTTCGAACTCAAACGGAGTCCATTTTCAAGAGCGGGTGTATACGCGGCGGCTTCGCGGACCTCAGGACGTCGGGACTCCGTTTGAGTTCGAAACTAGTCGCGCATTCCGAAATCAATACATGAGTAAAGCCGTATCAATATTTAATGTATAAGTATGACTCACGAAAGTTATTAAGTATCTAAAATAATTCGTAGTGTTGCATTTTGTATATTTCGGTCGTCTGATCATCGTAGTTATAGAGTTCATGGCAGTGAAATGCCCGCAATTCTTAGAAGAAAGATTTTATCAAAATCAAAATATTTTTATTCATGTAGACAATTTTAGGCACTTATGAATAGTCATAATTCTAATATTATTATAGGAGTGACTCTAGTTGCCGTTCCAAGGGCAGCCTCTACCCCTCATGGAGAAGAATCTGGCAAGAAACTCCATGGTTGCTCTTTTAAATAATGGCTTACAATATTTTTGGATACATTGTTCTGAGTTGTTATGTGAGAAAAATACAACATAGGTACGCGCCTTAAATATACATATATGCAACGATATTTGAAAAATTATAAAACAAAGTTGGTTATTCTAATGAATTTTTCTGTTACTTTCATCTTTCGCTTGCCCTGGTCTCATGTTACTTGGGTTCGGCGCAAAATGTCTTCTTCTATCTACCTCTATAACAGCCGTCATCAGAGAATTTACTCCTTTTTGATTCATATCAGTTTTCTGTTACCAATTAATGAAAAAAAAAACCCCCGATATTTTTTTTTTATCTACAATCACTTGTTCAAGTTAACTTTCAAATAAAAAAACACTAAATCAAAATCGATTCATCTGTTTAGGAGCTACGGATGCCACAGCCACAGTTATTAATAACATCTCTCTTTTCGTTGAGGTTTAAAAATCATCTTAGTTAAGTTGCAAAATGTCTAGTAAGACCTTATACAATAATGTTTTATTTTAATAAATAGTGTAATAATTGTTTTTTTTTCTCCTAAAATCTAGATTGCCTGTTCTAGCCAGTAAGATTAGCATTAAAAATACACAATTCAATTTTTTTTTAGGATTGTTACTGTAATTTTATATATTTTTAATCCAACACGAGTTGGATCATAGTATTTGTATCATGGTGTATATTGTTATATAATTTGAGTACCATGAATAAAATAAAACAGTGTTTTTAAATAAATACTTTTCTTTTAAATTTGTTGTTTTTTTTATCATAATCCTGAACGCCTCAAAGGTCAAGTGGTAGTAAGCGCGACTGTTAGAGGTCACAGGTTCGAACCCAAGGAGACTTCTTGACTTTTCGTAAGTTATGTGCGTATAATAAATTGTCACTTACTCCGTGCCTCGTAAAGCACGTTAAGCTGTTGGCCCTGCTCCTGATAGTCTCCGACTGCGAGAGTGAGGGAATACAGAGTGCACCTGTGTTTTCGCACACACTTGTGCACTATGATATCTCCTGCGTAGTTGGCTAATCTCCGTTGAGATTGATCGCTGTGAAAATTTGACCAATCTCAACGAAAAAATCGGTCAGGTCATTTTTTTAAAAATAATATTGTAAATAATAGTCATCTATATCTTACAAAATAAATTTTATTTATTTACATTTTCTTAACATACAAGTTAGAAATAAAAAAATTAAAAAGCCCCCGACAAAAAAGTAAAAAACCTCGGTTATTTTCAGCTACCCACACTCGATCAAGTCTTCTTTCAAATAAAAATAACTAATTCAAAATTGGTTCAGCCGTTTGGAAGTTACAATACCATAGATACACACGTTAAACAGAGTTAAACTTTAACACCCCTCTTTATTATCGAAGGTTCTTTAATTTTTAATCTATAGTATTATATATAGTAGTACAGACTGCCTCGTTGGTCTAGTGGTAGCAAGCGCGACTGCTGAGCACGAGGTCTTGGGTTTGATCCCCGGGTCGGGCAAAGTGTTATTGAGTTTTTCCATTAGGAAAGTCTCAGTAGCAGCACGGAGTCTGGAATTGTGCTCGGTTAATGGCAATAGGCTCGCCCCCTATTACATGGGATTTTCAACATAGCCGGCGAAACGTGGGTGTAATGCACACCTCTGCCTACCCCCTCTGGGGAATACAGGCGTGAGTCTATAATAAATAGTAGTATAGTTATAAGCAGTGATAGCCTAGTGCCAACGACTGCCAAGTCAAAATACCTCGGTTCGAATCGACCGCACCTCAGACTTTTCGTAAGTTACGTGTGTATTATAAATTAATTATCACTCTCCGTGCCTCGGAAAGCACGTTAAGTTGGCCCCGGTTGTCATGAAGATCTTTGACAGTCAGTGAAGTCAGTACCCTCATAAAATCCTGACAACTGATCTAACTTTAGAATATCGTATCCCTTTGGGTTGAGGTCAGATAGGCAGTCGCTCCGTAGAAAACTGATATTCAGCTGCATCTGGTTAGATTAGAAGAAGACCCCAACAAAGTTTGGGAATAATAAGGCTAGGAGGGTGATGAATACTGTAGAATAGTCAACGGTCATACCACTAGGCTATTACGGCTATCAAGATGCTATTTCTCTTAATAATCAGCAGCTGTATTCGCCAAATAATCTCTTCTGCCAATATTCGATGCCTGCTTATTTTGTACAGCTTCCAGCTTCGGACATTCTGAAAAAGCAAGAATATTTTAAATAATCACGAAAGCACGAGGTCTTGGATTCGATCCTTGGGTCGGGCAGTGTTATTGGGTTTTTCCGTGAGGAAATTCTTAGTAGCAATATGGAATTGGTCATTTTAACCATCATTGTTAACCATGATATAAACTAAAATGTAACTATAAATATTTAATAAGAAATTTGAAAAAAAAATTTGAAAAAAATTTGAAAAAAAAAATCATCATTAGTATCAGTTGTTTTTTCAAATTTCTTATTAAATATTTATATTTAACAGCTATAACGCCATGGGGGACACATGGTGTCCGACAAACAATAGAATTTGCATTGTGTCTGCTGTCTGGCAGTCAAAGTGTTAATAAGCTAACATGTGCTAAAACATGTAAAAATTTCACAAAAATATTAAAATGTAACTTTTTCGCTCGTGGAGCCTAGTTGAACCGCAGTCGCTCGAGGTATGATCGCGGACGGAGCTCGTGTCGCGGCCGCGTTGTTCATACCCGTGCTCACGGTTCATACTTCTGTAGGGTTGCTCATGGGCGTAGCTATAGCTTCCACATGGGGTCCGAGGATCCAAAAATGTACCAAGATAAACTAGTTTTTGCCCGAACTTCACACAGATAATTTCACAATATGCGGTGCGCGGGTAAAGGGTGGGGGATGCACTGTATGCGCGTACTTACTATCGCTCGTAGTCGCGTTTGCGTCTAATATTCACCAATTTTTATTTTAGCCGTAAGCTAAGGGGGGTTGGACCCCCCCTTATATACGCTAATGGGGTTACTCTATATTTTCTTATATATTTATTTAATGCTCAATACAAAATAATGTATAAGGTGGACTTAATGCCATAAGCATTCTCTACCAGTCAACCTTTGGGTGATGCAAAGATATAATGTGGTAGATGCACTAAAGAAATTGAAAGTTTAAATATTAACATATTACAATAATAGGGACACAATGAAGTATAAGTACTATATTATATAATATTCATATAAATAATTTAATATAGATAGATATAAATCAATAAACTAATAAATATATAACACAGTGGAAATCATTGTCGATTTGATTCTGCCAAAAACCGCTTAAAAAGATACTCACGAAGTTTTGATTTAAAGGAGTATCTGCTAGTTGTTATATACTCTAAGATAAACATAAGGTTACCTGTAATTCTGTGTCCGAGACCGCCACAATACGAGCACCCTTGTCCGTCCGGCACGGGGACGTCCGGCTCGCCAATCATGTCCAACAAGAAGGACGGTACCTGACGACAAACATTTATCTCACCAATATTCGTGCTAACTCTCTAGCAAACGCTCTAAACTAATTTAGACTCGCCATCTCTCTTTCTAACAGAGATCATTAGAAAAGGATAGGAGATTTTTAGAGCTGTCAAACTAGTCCATTTGCACGATATCAACGAGAATTATCATTTGCTAAAATGGTGAAGGAAAACATCGTGAGGAAACTAGTACACCTGACAGATTTTTCAATGGTGTGCAAAACCACGTCAGAGGTTTATGGGCGGTTTAAACTTTGACACCAGGTTAATAGCTATGCACCCCCTGGGCACCTGTCCAGCTGTATATGGCTACGTCCCTGACCCCTGGGCACCTGTCCAGCTGTATGCGGCTACGCCCCTGACCCCTGGGCACCTGTCCAGCTGTATGTGGCTACGCCCCTGACCCCTGGGCTCCTGTCCAGCTGTATGCGGCTACGCCCCTGACCCCTGGGCACCTGTCCAGCTGTATGTGGCTACGCCCCTGACCCCTGGGCACCTATCCAGCTGTATTCGGCCACGCCCCTGCCCCCTAGAAACCTGTCCAGCTGTATACCTTCTGGCCGGCTTCGGTGAGCAGGTGCGCCAGGTCGCGCAGCACGGAGTCGTCGGCGGCGCGGCCCAGCAGCGTGGTAGCCACGCCCTCTCCACCCGCGCGGCCCGTTCGCCCGATACGGTGCACGTAGTTCTCGATGTCCTCGGGCATGTCGTAGTTGATTACGTGCTGGATGTTCGCGAAGTCAAGACCTGGAAAAACATCATCATCAAAATCAAAATCAATCAAAATATTCTTATTCATGTAGACCATTAGGCACTTATGAATAGTCATAATTCTAATAATACTTTTCTTATAAGAGTGAGTCTAGTTGCCAGTTCCAAGGGCAGCCTACCCTTCATGGAGAAGAATCTGGCAAGAAACTCCATGGTTGCTCTTTTAAATAAATGGCTTACAATATTTTAGGTTACATTGTTCTGAGGTCTTATGTGAGAACAATGTCAGTCGACTAAACACAAGTACACCTTAAATATATTTATGCTTTTCATAAAATTACCGTAACAGCTATGAGCTGACCAGTCCCACAGACCGCACCCGTTCACGAGTATGACGCATGCATCAGCCATCGCCTAACTCAATCTCCTCAACAACTCATCCTCCAGATCTTTCCCTTTGTCGCTTCTTATGACCCACGGGACTAGTAGGGGTGGTTCTATTCTTAGGCCGGAAACCACACGGCAAATTTTTAATATGTATTTATTTATTAACTTTTAATTTAATAAGAAACTCTCAATAACTGACTCGGACGGGACTTGAACCCGAGATCCCTGGCGTGCCGTGCCATCGCTTTACGCTGGCATCGCTTTCTTTAACTTAACGCCTATATTAAAAAACTAGCTGTCCGCGCGCGACTTTGAACGCGTAATTATTTTATCTTATCTCTACGCTTCTCTATGCCTACCCTTACCAACCCCTACTCTACCCCTACCCTACTCTACTCTACCCCTAACCCTACACTACCCTACGCTACTCAACCCTACCCTTCTCTATGCCTACCCTTACCAACCCCTACTCTACCCCTACCCTACTCTACCTCACTCTACCCCTAACCCTACCCTATACTATCCTACGCTACTCTACCCTACCCTTCTCTACGCCTACCCTACCCCTTCCCTACCTCTTCCCTACTCTACTCTACCTTTACCTTACTCTACCCCTACCTCTACCCTACCATACCCTAGGCATATAATTCCATTTTTTTGTTACCTTTGCTAGCGACATCGGTAGCTACGAGAACGTCTTTCTCTCCTCGTCTGAACGCTTCCACCGCTCTAGACCTCTCCTCTTGATCTTTACCACCATGGATGGCTACAGCTTCGACACCTTAAAGAAAGATCCTCCATTATAGCCGGATGTCATTGAGAGTAATAAATTGGTGTCACTGGTTGGCATAAGTTGGTGTCAATGGGAGGCATAAGTTGAAGTCACTGGTTGGCATAAGATGGTGTCAATGGGAGGCATAAATTGTTGTCAGTAGGAGGCATAATATGGTGTCAATAGGAGGCATAAGTTGGTGTCACTGAGCTTAAGGTGGTGTCAATGGGAGGCATAAATTGTTGTCACAGGGGGGCAAAAGTTGTTATTACTGGGGGCATCAATTGGTGTCAATGGGAGGCATAAGTTGATGACACTGGGTGATGAAGATGAGTCACTGGTCATGATGAGTCATATTATGTCGGTGTCACTTGGGAACATAAGTTGGTTTTACTGGGGGTCATAACTTGGTGTCACTGGGTATAAGTAGGTGTCACTTGGGTTAAGTCACTGACCTTTAAGCAGTAGATACTCATGAATTGCATCAACATCTTGCTTCCTCTCAGCGAACACGAGGACTGGTGGGGGGGTTTTCTGGAGACACTGTAGAAGATGAACTGTTCTAGCTTCAGCCTTCACTGGCTCGAGTTCCTGCCGTACGTTGAGGGAAGCTGCGCCTGCGCGTCCTACGTTTACTGTGACTGGTTTTACTAGAGCTGATCTAGAGAGGAATTAATTTATTAGTTGTTTTGGTGTCGGTGCCAAGGCTTAAGTTGTAGAATGGCACATAAAACAAAAAGTTATTTAAAAAATATAACTTGGATATATCAAAAACTATACATATAATGGTGTCGATTCTCTTGTACATCCCGCTAAACTAATTTTAATCTAACTATATCTCTTTCTAATAAACACTATTGAAAAAGGATAGTAAATTGAGCTATAAAATTAGAGCTGTCAAATTAGTCTACGTCCTTGCAATTGACGTAAATTAGACGAGACCTATAACATGCCGACTAAATTCTCGTTGATAACACGCAAATGGACTAGTTTGACAGCTCTAAAAATCTTCTATCCTTTTCTAATGATCTCTGTTAAAAAGAGAGATGGCGAGTCTAAATTAGTTTAGCAGGCCTTTTTATGTTTTTTTTTTACATACCTAGCAAAATTCTGTATCTTCCTTGGCATGGTAGCGCTAAATAATAACGTCTGCCTCTGCCCAGCGAAATAGGAGAATATAGTTCGGACATCCTCCTCGAAGCCCATGTCTATCATGCGATCGGCTTCATCCATACATAAGTAACGGCACACGTTGAGGCGGACCTGGGGAATACACAATCAGATTTTTTATCGAGTTCAAAAAAGAGGAGATTTGTTATTTATCTATTATTAGGTAATTACAACAGGTAACAATCATCCATTGAGTAATCACACAGCATGCTAATGATTACGTTACCCGGTACATGAGTATACCATCTGCCTAGCCTTTTCCCAACTATGTTGGGGTCGGCTTCCAGTCTTACCGGATGCAGCTGAATACCAGTGTTTTACATGGAGCGACTGCCTATCAGACCTCCACAACCCAGATACTGGGTTACACGATACCCCTTGGTAAGACTGGTTGTCAGACTTTCGGGCTTCTTTACCCGTAATTATTTACTTTTTTAATTTATGTTCCGAGTTTAACCGATGCGCTAACGAACGACAGCCGCTGGCGTACGAAACCGCCGCGTGCTATCGGACAGCGCGCGGTCATAGATTGTTATCTCGTTTTGGCCTCGCTACTTGAGTTTTGTAGAGTAGACGCTTTCGCGTTGTGTTGCTATCCCGTTTTGGCCGCGCTGTTTGCGCTTTGTCGAGCGAGACGTTATATTATAGCATATAGCACGAAGGCAGATCGAAAATAGCAAATGCTAAATGCTAAGAAAAAATAGCATGCTACATTTTGGCGCTAAACGCTTTATTAACCACCACTATAACTGATACGGATGGGATTCGAACCCATGATCTTCGGCATACCGTGCCAACGCTCTAACCGCTGAGCCACCGTATCCCATCACGCCCTAGGCCACAAAACACCGAGAGTACAGAAGTAAAGCTCATGTATGTACTGCGTTTTTTATGCCTACTCTCGGCGGTCGCGCTAGGGATGCCGCGCTCGCCGCTCCATCATCTTTCCGTGGCGAGCGGGTCGAGCGTAGGTAGGTATATTATTATTTAAATTGATTGTAGGTACATATAATATTGTAAAACTGATATCATCGAGTATACATATTGAGCAAACGGTTTATTGGTTAAGTAGCGTAAGAGTAATTTGCACTAAATGCCTAGGTAGATAGTAGATACGAGTAGGTACATTATTTCCTAGCGACCCACACAAAAAAGCTAAATAGTTACGTAAAAAGATGTGCGACTCTTTCTCGATAACAGTACCTATTATGATAAACACTTCTTTTCATTTTGTAGATACCTAATACAATACAATGCAAATAGATTATAGGTAAATAGGTAGGTACCCACCTATAAAAATCGTAAACACTTAGGTACCTACCGCGTTTTGTCTTACTCACGTATCTAATCATAAAATTATAAACCTACTAACGTCTCTAAAACAACTGGTAGTTTAAAAAACGAAAATTCACTATTTAAAGTCGAATTTAAACATTTTAAAACACAACAGTTACAATAACATTTTTTTCGGTGCTCCATTTTTGTACAAAAAATATTATCGATGCGTATCTGCAGCGCGTGCCACTCGTAAGCGCAGTTGTGGCGCAGTCCTCCGAGCCAGTCTGAGATTTCGTGTCCGTGAACGATGTCTATGTGTGCGTTGCTCGCGCGCCCAATGTACGTAGCTTTACTTCTGTACTCTCGGTGTTTTGTGCCTAGGCGTAGAAAGAGATTTGAAATTTCGACTGATTCTGATGGGACACGGTGGCTCAGCGGTTAGAGCGTCGGCACGGTACGCCGAAAATCGTGGGTTCGAATCCCATCCGTATCAGTTGTTTTTTCAAATTTCTTATTAAATATTTATACTAATTTGTGCTTTTTAAAATTATCTTACTTCTGATCCTAAAAATATAGACTTGGGAGCCTACGATCTTGGGACCGGTGATGACCACCCCCCTTATAGTCCCCTTATAATCCCCCCTTTAGTCCACTACAGCTTAGCACTCACCATTTTCTTATCAAGCATGTCCATTAATCTTCCAGGCGTTGCAACCATGATATGTACTCCTCTTTGTACGACCTCCATACATTCAGACACCGCTACACCTGGACACAAATATTTATTTAATTTCTAGCTGATATAAGCTGTGACATCTTACTGACCGACCGTTGGATTGCCAAGTCAAAGGCTCGAATCCCAGTCACGTATTTCAAATACGCACATAACTTTGGAAAAGTCAGAGTGATAATTATAAATTAATTATCACTCTCCGTGCCTCGGAGCAAGTTAAGCTGTTGGCCCCGGCTGTCAATCGTAGATCTTTGACAGTCGTTACGGGTAGTCAGAAGCCCGAAAGTCTGACAACCAGTCTTACCAAGGGGTATCGTGTAACCCAGTATCTGGGTTGTGGAGGTCTGATAGGCAGTCGCTCCATGTAAAACACTGGTATTCAGCTGCATCCGGTAAGACTGGAAGCCGACCCCAACATAGTTGGGAAGGCTAGGCAGATGATGTAGTGATAATAATAATATTGTATTATTCAGTTGCTTACCTCCAATAGCCAAACAGCTCCTTATTTCAGGGTTGCCACACATCTTGAGATGTTTCACAAAGTGCAGTATGATGTCATGTGTTTGTTTTGCCAACTCACGGGACGGGCAAATAATCAGGCCGTAGGGGCCTTCGTTTCTGAAAAAAGTATACAATTAATAACGTCCGACTGATAGCCTAGTGGTATAACCGTCGACTGACAAGTCAGAGGTCTCGAGTTCGAAACCAAGGCTCAGACTTTTCGTAAGTTATGTGCGTATTATAAATTAATTATCACTTACTCCGTGCCTCGGAAAGCTCGTTAAGCTGTTGGCCCTAGCCCGATCTTTCTCCGGTCGTGTCGGAAGGCCATCCCATCGGACTATGAGAATGAGGGAATAGAGAGTGCACCTGTGTTTGCGCACACACTTGTACACTATAATATCTCCTGCGTAGTTGGCTAAACTCCGTCGAGATGGGCCGCTGTGACCGAAATTCGGTCAGGAGAATATTATTATTAGAACACGTTACAGTATTTAAGAAAGGTAAGGAAAGAGTAGAAGAAAGCAATATTTAAGATTTATGATTACGCGAGTTATTGAAGGCGTAGGTAAGTTGTCGATGATCAGTGAAGATGATGAATCTAGCTTCTACCATGTGACGAAAACACTTAATTGCTTCGTAGACCGCCAGAAACTGGCGATCATATCATTATAAATTAATTATCAGTTGCTAAAATGGTGAGGGAAAACATCGTGATGAAACCAGCACACCTGAGAGATCCGTTTAGTAGTTTTCGCGTGAAAGACTAACAAACATCCATCGATACATCCTCAAAAACTTTCACATTATTTTATAATATTACTAACTAATGCCCGCACCTTCGTCCGCGTGGATATAGGTTATCGCGACCAAAAGTAATCATGAAATTTGATTCCCGTTTCCTCAACAATATTTTTTTCCAACAAATATCATTATATTTTAGCCAATGAACACAAAAATTTGACAAATTATACACTAAAACCTTCCTTGAGAACCACTCTACCCATTAGTGAAAACAGCATAAAAATCGGCGCCGTAGTTTTTGAGTTTATCGCGGACAGACAAACAGACAGACAGACGCGGAGGTGGATTTAGTTTTAAATAATGTAGTTACGTAGTGAAGTAGGATAATTTCTTACTTGATAAACGGCATTTTTATTTCTTGCTCTAAACACATCATAATTATGGGGAGAGTAAACACCAGGGTCTTCCCCGACCCAGTGAAAGCGATGCCGATCATATCTCTGCCACTGAGCACTGCTGGTATACCTTGCACTTGTATCGGAGTAGGCTTCAAGATACCTTTGGCACTTAGACCTCGAAGTACACCTGGGGACAGCATATAGAGTTATCAGCAATATGTCTAAGCAATGATAGCCTAGTGGTAAGTAAGTAGTGGTAAGCCTAGTGGTGGTGGTGTGGCCAATAGTCTCGAGTTCAATCCCAAGGCGCGCAACTCTGACTTTTCGTAAGTTATGTGCGTATTATAAATTAATCAGTTGCTAAAACGGTGAGGGAAAACATCGTGATGAAACCAATCATGCACACCTGAGAGATTTTCCAATGGTGTGTAAAGCCATGCCAGGGGGTGCCGGGTTTAAACTCTGACACCAGGTTGTTCATCAACCATACAATAAGACGAAGAATCATGCAGCGCAAGCATCACAGTTTATAAGCATGTGGGCCGTAATTTATCCACCATGTGATGCAAAACCTGCTTATGAAGCTACTTCCAGAAGTTGTCTTACCTTTAGGGAACTTCATGTGCTGGAAGGTCCTGATAGGAGGCGGTACATCTTCTCCTTCCACTAATATTCGAAGCTGTCTCCGAACTCTCTCGTGTCGATCTTCAGAGAGTTCTAAGATGCAACGAGGTGGACGCCACGAGGTCTTGATTGGGTCCTCGTATTGGATGCCTTGGGAGAAAGTGAAAATTAGTAAGAAGAAATAATCAGGGGCTTGAGTTACAGGGTAGCAGTGCTGCAACTAGGGTTGCAGGGGCGTATTATAAATTAATTATCAGTCGCTAAAACGGTGAGGGAAAACATCGTGATGAAACCAGCACAACTGAGAGATTTTTCAATGGTGTGTCAAGCCATATTAGAAGCCTACGGGTTTAAATTCTGACACCACGTTGTTCATCAACCATACGATAAGAAGAAGACTGAACAGAGTTTATTAGTAAACCAAACAAAAAAAAATAAACAAAATATGTTGCAAATCACAGATGTTGTTGGGCTTTATCGCACACAGTGCTCTCTTCCAAACAACCTTTGGATGGACAGGAATATATTGGTATTGGAATTGGTATGACAGGCTGTTTTTCACAGGTCCACGTTCGGATCAAAACTCAATTGAGTCACCCCAGTTCCTCGAGGAATGTCAGCAGCCAGTATGGACAGGAATGTTTGGAAAAGGCAAAGATAATAAAGACTTACCCTTAGCTAATTCAGCAACACCCATCAAAGCTTTACTCTGTGCTACACTCTCCAGTATATGCTCCTCCTCTCTCGCTTGCCGCTCGGCGGCAGACAGCGCTCTAGCTTCAGCCAGCCTTTTTAGCTCGCTATGTTGATCTAGGAGGGAAACATTGTAACGTCGGCCCCATTCCTCTTGTGAAGCTGTTGAGATAAAACAAGTTTATATTAAAACTATATTTTTAACTAGTTTTTTAAAATTGGAAAATCAAAAATAAATGTATAATAATTATGCAAATATCTGGAGCTATTCCTAATTGATTCAGGGCATCCATTTAGATGTGCTATGCTATATTGCTATGGATGCGTTTGAATCCATAGCATAGCAATGTATCCAACAATCATATTAATTAGTGCACATAGCTTAGCACTAGTAAAAACGGATTCAACTAAGATAATTATGTTATTTATATAGAAGAATGTGTGCTGTGGAATGTGTAGAGTAGAGTGCCTACAGTAGGCCACGTTTTATAAATTAATTATCACTTACTCCGTGCCTCGGAAAGCACGTAAAGCCCTGCGCCTGATCTCTCTCCGATCGTGTCGGAAGGCCGTCCCATCGGACTATGAGAGTGAGGGAATAGAGAGTGCACCTGTGTTTGCGCACACACTTGTGCACTATAATATCTCCTGCGTAGTTGGCTAGTCTCCGTTGAGATTGGCTGCTGTGACCGAAATTCGGTCAGGAGGATATTATTATTATTATTACATCCTCGCAGCATGGCTGCATAACACACCTCTCGTGGAAAAGCAGCCTAATAATTAAAATAAAATAAAACAAAACACAACCTAAGCTAATATAACCTCAATTACAACTCACTCTCATCGTCCGGATCATTGTCGCTGGAGCTTTTAGGCTCGGCAGCAGCCTCGGCAGTAAGCTGCGTAAGTCTCCCCAGCTTCGTCAATTGTTGTTTTTTACGCTCTTTCACTGGTACGTATGGTTCATAATTATCAATATCTTCTTCCGACTCCGAGGATTTTTCCTCGCGTCTGTAACGTTTCACCGGTGGAGGAGGCTCGTCTTTTTTATCTTCCATTGCTAAGTTTATGTATTTTTGACTAAAGTTTAATGTTTTATGTCAGTTTTTGTGTTTCGCTTTCGTAAATATTTACTACAGGCCAGTTTTTCACATTGAAATAGTAAATATACAATGACAGTTGTCTGTTTTGGTTTGTGGGTGCACACTGCGTTCCATTCTACGTCTCATGAATTCGTAATTAAACACAAATCAGTCATTTATGTTATGGAAAAGGTTTGGCTGCTGCTAAAGAAGTCTTTTACAGGCTAATCTTATGCTAATTTTCTGCATTTTCGCGTTTTACTGTTACTGTAATCGCATACGGAGATAAAATCAATCAAATTCAAATCATTATGCTGTGTTTACAAAGATAGTACCAAAATATGAAACCTATAAATAAGTATTAATACATACTTGTTTTGTACTTATTTCGAAATAAGTTTCGCAATTTGGCGGTTCAAATAATTTTTTTATGTATATTTCATAACAGATTCTTGAATGACCAACTCTCATGTACAAAAAGTTAGATTTTTTGATAGTTAAATGCAAAATTCTGTCAAAAGTCAACAATCAAAACTCAAGAATCGTACTATCAACGTGTTGTCATCTGTCAAATTGTCAAAATATGCAAGTGACACGTAACTTTATATAATTAAATTACCTATTTATGACCTCCAAATGTGTGAAAACGTGAAAATTTCCGCATCAACCGGTCATTAATATAGTATACAATATGTCAGATAAAAGTTTCGGGGACTGCCCTAGCAGGAACATTGTTAAAAACCCGCTTTTGTCTACTGCCGTGACTGGGCTCTCGATTGAGGATTTGACGCATAACGCCGTTTTGGTTCCCGTTGCGGCTAACCAGGGACTGATCACGGGATCAGGTGAGTACTATTATTTATTTTTATCGTTAATATACGCTTCAAACAAGATTTTCATGACGTTGTGTGGGGAAACAAGCCAAAATAAACGACATAGATTTTCGTGATCTCAATGTCACTATTCGCGTTTTTCACTCGAATTCTTGGCTATTAGGCCCTAGTTATAGTGTTAAATTGCTCGTGAATGTTGTTTATTGTGAGATAAACTGTAATAATTTACGTTTAAAGTGTTTATTTTCATTAGAAAAACATCGAAGTGTCCAAAATGTCGTTTTTATATAAATCTTACAAAAATGCACCTTTTGAGAATGGTTTTACGCCGGAAATGCGAATTTCGTTTCATTCTAATATCAAAAGGCTGGAAAATTTCGTTTACGAAGCTACACTTGTGAGTAAATATTGCAAATATTGTCTTTGGTTTTTTGACCAAATAGGTTGTGTTACTTTTACAATATTTATGGCCAATACTATATTATTCCGACCATTTCACATTTCAAGGTTTTATTAATTGGAAATTCATAGCTTTTTTATGAAATCTATAGTAATTTAATATTTACTATAGATATACCTAATATATTATTTATAATAAAATCAATTACAATTGCTGTGATACTAAATTGCCCCAACTAGACATCTTCTTGCCATGCTAATGACCTAACTCAATTCTGACTAAAGTTTGTAGGTAGATACTTTGACTGCTTTTCTCAAGAATTTTGGCCTTCAAACTATACACAGAACCACAATGTACTATTGTTTACCATATTATTTTTTTTATGAAATAAATGCCATTTTACACTTTACAAAACACTCAATACCTATTATTCTCTATACTTTATATTTCTTACGTGTCTTAAGAGGTGAACCGTTGACATAACTTAAATGAAATGTACATAATATATAGTACATCATGTTACAAGGATGCAATTACATGATTATGTTTACTATTGAAGGGACTTTAAAAGAAAAGTTTTTTCGTAAGTTATGTGCGTATTATAAATTAATTACACTCTCCGTGCCTCGGATAGCATGTTAAGCTGTTGGCCCCGGCTGTCAATTGTAGATCTTTGACAGTCGTTACGGGTAGTCAGAAGCCCGAAAGTCTGACAACCAGTCTCACCAAGGGGTATCGTGTAACCCAGTATCTGGGTTGTGGAGGTCTGATAGGCAGTCGCTCCATGTAAAACACTGGTATTCAGCTGCATCCGGTAAGGCTGAAAGCCGACCCCAACATAGTTGGGAAAAGGCTAGGCAGATGAAAAGTTAAAAAAAAAAACAAAAACACACAGTTTCAAAGTTTATTTCATAAAATTCTATGTTTTTTTTTTTAGAAAATATGGCTCTGTCTTTTAAACGACTAAAAATAAATTTAGTTTATTGTACTACCCGTATTAGTAGAAAATACTTAAATTAATTTGTAGGGTGAAGGTAGTGATTACAACCCCATTTGGCTTAGGGGGGGCAAATCAGAAACTTAGCCCAAGGGGGGCAAAGCAAAAATTGTTTAATGGTATATTATAATTAACTGACTCAATGTTTAGACTCGTCAAATCCATGGAGAAGCAGCTGCCCCCCAGCCCCCCTTGGGAACGCCAATGAGTGTCATAAATAAAAAACAATATTTTTTTTATTATTAACAGTTTTCAGATGAAATTACGTCATAAAATCACTTATTAAGATGATTTGGTGAATTAAAATAGTGGCGTGCTTGTCACCTTACTACAGAACAAGACTAACAAGCCTTTTTAAAAGATTTATGGTAGTAAAAAAAATTACGTAATATTAATTATTTTTAATCTGTTTTTAGGCTTGTAAGGAAAGCACGCCACTAGATTAGACATAGTTATATAAATTATTCAAAATCTCTAATCTTCACCCTATGTTATTCTAAAATCTAAGTCTTACTAATAAATAGAAACATATTTGTCATATTAAATTAATAAAAAAACGTGTGGCACTCGGGGACTGCCGCGGTAAAGCTATTGCATAGCATTTTTTATCAACTTATGCAATTATAATTATTTATTTATTTTTTATTTATGCAGTCAATTGTTTAAAAACTGAATACAAAATCACTTCTTGAAAAATCTAAGCAAATAATAAAATTAGTTTTCGAAATTCAAATGTTTATATTTCTAAATGTTTTGTTTTTTAATGTGTCAACATAAACTATACCTTATTTGTTAGTTAATAAGGTTTTAAATAGATTATTCTGCAATAAAGGGTGTTAGGTTTTATTTTCGTAACGGAATTTCTTGATTCGGTCGCCGCGCTCAAAGCCTGCGATAAAAGCTATGCAATAGCTTAAAAAAAACATGGCGGCCATCATTATAAACTGGTTTTAACCAGATTATAACTGTACAAGCTTATTCTGTGATGGCAATGTAAACTAGACATAAAAATAAGTTTTTATAAAAACATCGTTTTTACCAAGTTTTTTTATCAAATATAAAAATCAATGTCACTTTTCGTTGTAATTTTATACCTCAAGAACGGATTGACCAATTTGGATAATTTTGGTTTTGAAATATGTGTTAAAGTCCAGGAAGGGTTTGAAAGGTGAGAAAAAGGGGTAGGGTAGGGTAGGGTAGGAGTAGCGTAGGGTAGAGTAGGGTTTGGGTAGGGTAGTGTAGGGGTAGAGCAGGGTAGGGTAGGCTAGGCGTAGAGGTATATTTCAGCTTGCAAGATTCCACCCGAACAAACATACATTGCAAGTTAAATAACTTTGAGAGTACTCAGAGTTTATAGAACCACCCCTACTCGTCCCGCGGGTGTCGTAAGAAATGACAAAGGGAAAGATCCGGAAGATGGGCAGCAGCATCCTTCTGTGTAACAACAATCATCTACTGCGATTGTTAACCCGCTTGCCCAGCGTGGTGTTTATGAGCAAATACCTCCGATGAGCGCACAATAGTGGCGTGCATTGGGAGAGGCCTATGTTCAGCAGTGGACTGATACAGGCTGATGATGATCATCATCTGCCTAGCCTTTTCCCAACTATGTTGGGGTCGGCTTCCAGTCTTACCGGATGCAGCTGAATACCAGTGTTTTACATGGAGCGACTGCCTATCAGACCTCCACAACCCAGATACTGGGTTACACGATACCCCTTGGTAAGACTGGTTGTCAGACTTTCGGCCTTCTGACTACCCGTAACGACTGTCAAAGATCTACAATTGACAGCCGGGGCCAACAGCTTATCGTGCTATCCGAGGCACGGAGAGTGATAAATCACTACATAGTATAAAACAAAGTCGCTTCCCGCGTCTGTCTGTCCCTATGTATGCTTAGATCTCTAAAACTACGCAACGGATTTTGATGCGGTTTTTTTTAATAGATAGAGTGATTCAAGAGGAAGTTTTATATGTATAATACATGCATATTAGCGTAACCGTGCGAAGTCGGGGCGGGTCGCTAGTTAATTTATGAAACGTACATAACTTACGAAAAGTCAGAGGTGCGCGCCTTGGGTTCGAACCCGAGACCTCTGACTTGCCAGTCAACGGTCACCATCGGCTATCACGACTCTCTGTACTTTCAGTACAGTAATTTCTCACTACATGTTTAAATTTGCAATCCGTTCTCAATAAAGGGGAGCTGTTATTTAAGTGCGGATTTCCGCCATTTAAGCTCTCCTAAGGTCATGTACAGTCAAAAGCAAAAGTAGATGATCAAAATCATAAATTCAATACTAATGAACGGAGTCGTGGTGGCGCATTGGTTACGGAACCGCTTTGCAAGCGCGTGGTTGTGGGTTCGAACCTGGCATGTACCAATGTGACTTTTTCAATGTCATATGTACTTTCTTAGTTAATCTAAGACACCACTGACTAACGGTGAAGGAAAACATCGTAAGGGAACCTGGACTTTAATAGTCTGACGCCAACCCGCAGTGAGCTAGCGTGGTGATTAATGCTCAATCCTTCTCTGTATGAGAAGAGGCCTTTGCCCTATATTGGGACAGTTACAGGCTGATTTATTTATTTATTTAATGAACGGAGTTCGCGAAATATATGGCAGCTGTACTAGTAGTAAATGTTTGGTATAATTTACAATCACATACTTTTGAATCACTTCGACGCCACACAGTTCTGACGCGAACTCCGATCATTAGTATTGATTTTCTGATTTTGATCATCTACTTTTGCTGTTGACTGTACTCGCGTCAGTAATTTTACTATGCAGAATTAAATTTGTTTGTAAGCGTGTGTTTAAGACGGCAATACGGTAGTCTATGGGTCGCGAAAGTCTATGGTTATGACAGTGATAGCCTAGTGGTGTGACCGTTGACTTGCAAGTTGGAGGTATTGAGTTCGAACCCACCTTGCACCTAACTTTTCAAATGTTATGTGTATGAAAGCACATTGATGTGAATTGTCAACTTTTTTATGTTTTACATTGTTTAATAAAATACATAGCTTTAGCTATAATCAGGGATCGGGGTACTTACGTAGATTTTTTAAATACAAAATGACGTTAGAATCACTACGAAACCTTAACCGATTCATTACAGATGGCACGACAGGCGTGCCATGTTATTTTACTGCGTGGCACGAGAGTCGTGTCATTTTTGACATTCGTAATAACTCGAAATATTTGTTAATCGCCACAGTTAGAAGTTTACGAAAATGGGCATTGTAACGATTTGGTTAATATGAATAATATATGCCTTTTCTTGGGATTGATAAAAATGTCTTCTGGTATTTTTATTTTATATTTTTTTTCTTGACTACATCGAGCACAAAACAAAATGGCGTAAAACATTTGGTTCCTGGCCTTTTTTTTCGATAGTTAAACACTTTATCTTAATTTCGACTTAGTCTGCATGGATATCGGATTTTTCATCCCTTTTGGTGTGGAACTTCCAAATAATACGTATCTAATTTTAAAAAAAACGTGTGGCACTCGGGGTCTGCCGCGGTAAAGCTATTGCATAGCATTTTTATCAACTTATGCAATTATAATTTTTTATTTATGCAGTCAATAGCTTAAAAACTTAATACAAAATCACGTCTTGAAAAATCTAAGCAAATTAGTTTTCGAAATTCGAATGTTTAAATTTCTAAATATTTTGTTTTTTAATGTGTCAACATAAAATATACCTTATTTGTTAGTTATTAAGGTTTTAAATAGATTATTCTGCAAAAAAAGGGTGTTAGGATTTTATCGTTACGAAATTTCTTGATTCGGTTGCCGCGCTCAAAGCCCGCGATAAAAGCTATGCAATAGCTTAAAACTCTACTTATTCAAATCCTAATGGATACATTATTCAACTTAATCTAACTTAATCGTAAAGGTAACTTATATAACTTATCATCACTAAAACTCAATCACAAAACTCGGTCACTTTCGTCATACTTTGACTCTCCTTTGAATAGTGCACAGTGGTTTAAATTAAATGGTTTGATTAAGCGCACAATGCCACTTTCGCAAAATGTCATACTGACGCAAAATGTCATTTCTCAATATGCCACACTAGCAAAATGCCACATTAGCAAAATGACACATTCTCAAAATGACAATTTGTTATTGATATCCTCCTGACCGAATTTCGGCCACAGCGGCTGATCTCAACGGAGATAAGCCTTCTTCTTATCGTATGGTTGATGAACAACCTGGTGTCAGAGTTAAACCGCCCGTAGGCCTCTAACATGCCTTTAAACACCCTTGAAACATCTCTCAGGTGTGCTGGTTTCATCACGATTTTTTCCCTCACAGTTTTAGCAAGTGATAATTATAATTATTTAATAAGAAAAAGTGATAATTAATTTATAAAACGCACATTGTCACGTTACATGTCGTGGTGGCGCATTGGTTACGAACCCGCTTTGCAAGCGCGTGGGTGTGGGTTCGAACTTGACATGTACCAATGTGACTTTTTCAATGTCATATGTACTTGGTAAATCTAAAGACACCACTGACTAACGGTGAAGGAAAACATCGTGAAAAAATCTGGACTTAATAGTCTGAAATCGCCAACCCGCAGTGAGCTAGCGTGGTGAAACGGCTTTTGCCCTCTAGTGGAATAGTTACAGGCTGTTTTTTTTTTACATTTTTTTAAATAGGTTAGTGCAGATAGCTAATTTAAACCACTGTACATTTTCTCAAATATTTCTTTAAAAATAAAACCTTAAAGGGTACACGACGAGTCAGTGGCAACAAATGTATTTTAATTTAATACAAATACTAAACGTTTCAACTGAGAATAGGAAAGAATTTCCGCCATTTTGTCAAAAGAACATCATTTATACCTCTTAAAACTTCAATAGATTTTGTAATAGAACCCAGGACCTCAGCAGTCGCGTTTGCTACCACTAGAGCAACGGGTCAGATAAATAAAACTTACATAAAAAAAATATTATAAAAACCTTCGATGCAAACTTTTTTTTTTAGTAAGGACCTCGCGATCAGTCTAACTTTCAAATAAAAAAAACTACTTAAATCAAAAAGTTTCGAATCTAGTATACCACAGACACACGTTAAACATATAACCACAGTATAATAATCATACAGTATGGAAACTACGTACAAACGCTCGAAAACGGCACACTCACACAAACATGCGTAATATTGCGTAACGACGATGATTATTATACTATGGTATAACACTGCAAGTTAAATAAAAGCTTGTAAAAAACGTTTTTTTTTACGTAAAACGGTTTTATCATCAGAACTAAAGCTGTGTACCAAATATCAGATCAATCTGTTAACAGGAAGGGGGTGAAATATCGATTACTAAATTTGAACCAAATAATAAACAGGGCAAGCTAAGTAAAACCGTTTAAAAATCGTTACAGAGGTCGTTGACTTTCCTATTCTGATTTCAAACGCATTGTAAGTACGTATTTTCAATGACGGTGTTGCCACTGTCGCGGTAAAAACTTAACTTCTAGAAGTATTGTAAGATGGCAATTCTCTTGACTCTCGTCGTTTCCTCACGCACCAGACGATGAGGAAGATGAGCAGGAATATGAGGGCTAGGGCTAGGAATACGCCGAGGACTATCGCTGCGATTGCGGCTTCGTTAAGGTAATCTGTAAAAAAAATTTTTTTAGGGTAGTCGTGACTACACACAAACGTGGACAGGCCCCGAAAGCTTATAGTCTTGATCATCTGCCTAGCCTTTTCCCAACTATGTTGGGGTCGGCTTCCAGTCTTACCGGATGCAGCTGAATACCAGTGTTTTACATGGAGCGACTGCCTATCAGACCACAACCCAGATACTGGGTTACACGATACCCCTTGATAAGACTGGTTGTCAGACTTTCGGGCTTCTGACTACCCGTAACGACTGTCAAGGATCTACAATTGACAGCTGGGGCCAACAGCTTAACGTGCTATCCGAGGCACAGAAAGTGATAATTAATTTATAAAACCCCCCGAAAGCTTATAAGCTAAGCAGCCGAAAGATGCTGCTGCTCATCCTCCGGTTCTTTCCCTTAGTCGCCTTACGACACCCGCGGGACGAGTAGAGGGGGTTCTATTCTTAGGAAGGAAACCACACAGCACCGTGTTTCGTAAGTTATGTGCGTATTATAAATTAATTACCACTTACTGACCGAAAGCACGTAAAGTCGTTGGCCCTGCGCCTGATCTCTCTCCGGTGGTATCGGATTGCTGTTCCATCGGATTATGAGAGTGAGGGAATAGAGAGTGCACCTGTGTTTGCGCACACACTTGTGCACTATAATATCTCCCGCGTAATTGGCTAATCTCCGTTGAGATTTGCCATTGTGACCGAAATTAGGTCAGGAGGACATTGGTACTGATTCTCTTGTACATCCCGCTAAACTAATTTTAGTCCTAACTATTATCTCTTTCTAATAAACACCATTAAAAAAGGACAGCAAATTGAACTATCAAATTAGAGCTGTCAAATTAGTCTACGTCTTTGCAGTTGACGTAAAATTAGACGAGACATATTACATACCGACTAAATTCTCGTTGATATTACGCAAATGAACTAGTTTGACAGCTCTAAAAATCTGCTATCCTTTTCTAATGATCCCTCTTGGAAAGAGAGATGGCGAGTCTAAATTTGTTTGGAGCGTGTGCAAGAGAATTAGCACCATTATTGATTATTTATTTAACTTACTGGATATATCGATAATATAGCTGTTGGCATTGCCATACGCGTCCACCGCGTTGACCAGAATCCTTGGGGCGCAGCAGGTGGCCCTATAAGTGGCTACCACCTCTTGCCGAGTACCGGACACGAAGTCGCTGTTATACATCAAGCCTATTGGCGATGATGATAGGCGGAGTAGACCTGGAAAAGGAAGGTGGATTAGGACAAAATCAATATATATATCTTCCTAGCCTTATTATTCCCAAACTTTGTTGGGGTCGGCTTCTAATCTAACCAGATGCAGCTAAATATCAGTTTTCTACGGAGCGACTGCCTATCTGACCCCCGCAACCCAAAGGGATAGATCTTCTAAGATTAGCAAAGTCAACAGTTTTCTGAATTTATTGAGGTCTTTGTTTGGTTGATGAACAACCTGGTGTCAGAGTTTACACTGCCCGTTGACCTCTAACATAGCTTTACACACCGTAGAAAAATGTCTCAGATGTGCTCGTTGATATGATAGCAGCCCGCACGCGACTTCGTACGTGTGATTATCCTACTTCAACACGGCAACGCCTATTCTACTCCTACCCTACTCTACCCCTACCCTACGCTACCCTTAACCTACTCTACCCACTACCCTACCCCAACCCTCCCCTACTATACCACTACCCTACACTACCCCTACCCTACCCTACTCTACCCTACCCCTTTCCCTAGACCTCCACAAATAATTCAAGACCAAAATTATCCAAATCGGTCCATCCGTTCTTGAGTTTTAAAATTACAATGAAAAGTGGCATTGATTTTTATAATCACTTACCTGACAACCCATCTCTTGCCACTACAGTAGTAGACCATGCATGTTGGGCACAATCATCTCCAGTTCTTCCGATACAAGTACCCTGAAACGTATGCCGCAGCTCTGGAGCCCATATATCTGAAGGTTCAGCCGAATTTGTCACGTATATGTATGCTGATAAGGATACTTGTTCGTTACCTAAAATGATAAGGGTTTTGTTAGTGGAACTGCCTTTTTGGTACACTGTGGATGGTTTAGGAGCAGTGTTAGTCTAGTCACAGTATTATAATTATACAGTATGGTAACTACGTACAAACGCTCAAAACGGCACACTCACACAAACATGCGTAATTTGCGTAACGACGAGACTCCTAAGCTAACGTCGCGTTGCTTGCAGTATCCTTGCAGTGTCAACGAACGCGTCGTTGCCCGCATTTGTACGTAGTTTTCGTACTGTATGTTTGTTATACTGTGTCCTAGTGGTATAACCATAGAGTATTCAAGAAAATATAGAGTGATAACGTCAACCACATTGCCTTGTGCGGAGCGAAAGCAGGTCTCACCATACAAATGTTAAAATGTCATTTTTTCAAATTATGTTTTCTAGACGTTTTTCAAAATTTAACTCGGCAGTTAACCATGATACAAGCTAAAACGTAACTTTTTCGCTCGTAGAGCCTAGTTGAACCGCAGTCGATCGAGGTATGATCGCAAACGGAGCTCGTGTCGCGGCCGCGTTGTTCATACCCGGGTTCACGGTTCATACTTCTATAGGGTTGCTCTATTTTTTTCTTATATACTCTAAGGGTATAACCGTTAACTGGCACACAATAGTCAGTCAGTCAGTCAGAGATCTGCAAAGATCTCGAAACGTCAGGAGTGTTTTATCAAAAATAAATACGCGAGTTATATCCGTTTAAAAAGTTGTTTCATTACAATAGTCAAATTAAAAAGTTGAGTTTAGTACTTACCGTAAGCGGTAAATGTGACAGTGTCTCTCATTCCTGGTTGCGCTTGAGTAGTTATTGTCAGGCTAACTATCACGTTGACAGTTTGTCCTGAAGCTACGTTTTGTCTGGAAGAGTTTATAAAAAAAAAATTAGGATAAGTTCCTAATCGAGAGCAACCATGGAGTTTCTTGCCAGATTCTTCTCCATGAGGGGTAGGCTGCTCTTGGAACTGGCAACTAGAGTCACTCTTATAACAAACAATATTAGAATTATGACTATTCATAAGTGCCTAATGGTCTACATGAATAAAAATATTTTGATTTTGATTTTGAGAGTGAATAACTTTTTTTTTGTGTTACCAAGATTCGCTCCATGTACTGGACCGTAGATTAAAGAAATGAAATAATGGTGCTGATTCTCTTCTACATTCCGCTAAACTAATTTTAGTCTAACTATATCTCTTTCCAATAAACACCATAGAAAAAGGACAGCAAATTGAACTATCTAATTAGAGCTGTCAAATTAGTCTACGTCCTTGCAATTGACGTGAAATTGGACGAAACCTCTATGACTTGCCGACTAAATTCGAGAATTTAGTCGGGAAGTCATAGAGGTCTGTTAACACACCAATCACAATTGTTGTGTCATACTGTCTAGCTATTCGGTTCATGAGATAGAGCGTGGTTACACCATGGAGCATTGTATGTATATATATGCTCCATGGGTTACACACGTGAAGTAAAATGTTAGTAATAGGGCCGGCAGTCGCAGTACGAGTGCGTCCTGCACGGCGATGTGTACCCAGCAGGACCTTAAGGAGGCGACGGACAGGGCTGTTGAGGTTGCCAGATATTGGTCGAGTAAAGTTTGAGCAGGGTCTTGACTCGATAAGAAGGGTCCAGTTTTTACCCTTTGGTTAAGGAACCCTAAAAACTTACGCAGAGGTTGTTATAGACAGGTTTTTTACTTACGCAGTTGGGCTTATTCCAGTTAGGAACCTCTGTTCTCCAACAGCTCCGAAGGAGAATCTTACTGACTGCTCTCTGTAGTTCGTCACTTCGAAATGTAGCTGAAACACAATAAGTCATAATTAATATTGGTGCTGATTCTCTTGTATATCCCGCTAAACTAATTTTAGTCTATCTATATCTCGTTCTGATAGACACTAGAAAAAGGACAGCAAATTGAACTAACAAATTAGAGTTGTCAAATTAGTCTACGTCCTTGCAATTGAATAACTAGGTAAGGATAAAGGAATTTCAATTAACTAAGAATAGAACCTCCCCTATTCATCCCGGGGTCGAAAGAAGTGAGCGACAAAGGGAAAAATCTAGAGGATGGGCAGCAGCATCCTTCTGTGTAACAGCCCTCATCTGCTTCTGCGATCACCAACCCGCATGCCCAGCGTGGCGATTTTGGGCAAATACCTCCAATGAGTGCACAATAGTGGCGCGCATTGGGAGAGGCCTATGTTCAGCAGTGGACTAATACAGGCTGATGATGATGATGATAATAAATTTTTGTTAAAGTTCTTTATTACATTTGGGAACCGATATTATAGGTACCTAATAGAAAATTATAATCTTTTAAGACGTTATGTTAATATTACCTGCAAGCTTTCTCCTGGAGCACCATACAGTCTGCTGGCCAGACCTACTTGAACAGCTGTCAATAATGATCCTTGTTGATTCACCACCTGAAATTATAGAATTCTTATTAATCACTACATATTATAAAACAACGACCTCTACCGCATCTTTCTGTTTGTCTGTTCGCGATAAACTCAATAACTACTGCACCGATTTCCGTGCTATTTTCACCATTGGATAGAGTGGTTCTCGAGGAAGATTTTAGTATATAATTTGTCAAGTTTTTATTTATATTGGCTAAAATACTCTCACTCTCATAATTAGATGGGACGGTAATCCGACACGACTGGAGAGAGATCCGGCGCAGGGCCAACGTTACGTGCTCTCCGAGCTCTACTGAGAATTTCCTATTGAAAAAACCTAATAACACTTTACCCGACCCGGGGATCGAACCCAGAATCTCGTGCTCAGCAGTCCTTGCTACTTGTTACCACTAGAGTACTAGACCAACGAGGAAAAAAATTTTTTTTTAGTGCCTTGTTTTAACGGATCTCATTGTTGGCTCAAGATTTTTTGATCTGGTATTTTCCCTATTTTTTTGCCTTCCCCGGTAAAGTCTATTAGCCTGTTGGGTAGTAATGACCCCAAACAATAGATTATTTTACTGCGTGACGCACAAACTAAATAAGTATTAACTAATAAATTATACGGAGATGATTTTGCAAAACGTCATTTCAAACTTTGTCTTTGAAGATCATTGTAGCCTGAACTAAGATTGCCACCTTTTTTTTGTGCCAAAAATATAGTATCTTTTTTTCAAAAAATTCATCATCTGCCTAGCCTTTTCCCAACTATGTCGGGGTCGGCTTCCAGTCTTACCGGATGCAGCTGAATACCAGTGTTTTACATGGAGCGACTGCCTATCAGACCTCCACAACCCAGATACTGGGTTACACGATACCCCTTGGTAAGACTGGTTGTCAGACTTTCGGGCTTCTGACTACCCGTACGTAACGACTGTCAAAGATCTACAATTGACAGCCGGACAACAGCTTAACGTTAGCTATCCGAGGCACGGAGAGTGATAATTAATTTATAATTTTTTTTTTCAAAAAATTGCAAATCAAAATACGGCGTTGTTTAAAATCCTCGCTTACCTGTATAGCTCGGCTGTACGGTTGTGCACTCTGGTTAAACAGCAGCTGGGCGTTATACACCTTGGAGTCCAGCTCTTCAGCTCGCTCCAAATCATTGGAAGAATCCGAGAAAATGATTGACGCCGACCTTCCCATACGAATCTCTGGTTGGTTTAGAGGTCCTGATAATCTGATGAACGGTTCCCCTGGAAGTAGACAGAATTGACGTGAGAGACTGATGATGATAAATTAGTAATATTAGAAAGAAAGAAAGAAAAAGGTTGTATTACTTCTGGGCAGAGAAACAATAAATACATCAAACAAGAAAAAAACAAATTAGATAAAATAAAATAAAACAAAACACAAAAAAGGAAAAATAAAGATGAGACTTTTATATTATCTAATGTATAAAATTCTCGTGTCACAGTTTTCGTTGCCATACTCCTCCGAAACGGCTTGACCGATTTTGATGAAATTTTTTGTGCTTATCCGGTATCTATGAGAATCGGCCAACATCTATTTTTCATCCCCTTAAATGTTAGGGGTAGTCCACCCCTAAATTACGGATATTATTTATATGGCAAAAAGGTTCAAAAGGTGAGAAAAAGGGGTAGAGTAGGGTAGGGTAGGGGTAGTGTAGGGTAGGGTAGGGGTAGTGTAGGGTAGGGTAGGAGTAGTGTAGGGTAGGAGTGTAGGGTAGGGTAGGGGTAGATTAGGAAATGTTTTAAATTACTGCCCAACGAAGTGGGCACGGGTTAGCTAGTGTTAATATAAAAGTCTACAAAAAAATAAATTGGGGGCGCCACTGGCACACTTCTCGTACTACAATTCAAAATTTAAAAAAAATTGGCCTTAGTTTATTAAAATTGCAACTAAGTATTATTAAATATAGCCTCTTTAAAAAATAAATTATGTGGAATAATAAGTTTTTATAACAACAACGTTTTTAACTAAGCTTTTAGTACTCGACAAGACGAATCAAATGAGCCCAAACTCGATGGGGTTGCCTCGTTTAATTACGGAGTTCCTACGGCCACCTTCCAGCTCCATCATCAGATCAGCTCTATGTCATAATAATATTGCATTGTCATCCGATTAATACATGCATTCAAAATTTCAGCTCAATCGGAAACCGAGAAGCGGATTAAATTTAACTTACAACAGGTGAAACTAAATAAAAGCTTGTATAATATAAGTAAAAATTTGTTTTTACGTAAAACGGTTTTGTCATCAAAACTAAAGCTGTGTACCAAATATCAGATCAATCTATCAACGGGAAGGGGGTGAAATATCGATGACTAAATTTGAACCAAATAATAAACAGGTCAAGCTAAATAAATATATAAATCAGCCTGTAACTGTCCCAATGTAGGGCAAAGGCCTCTTCTCATACAGAGAAGGATTGAGCATTAATCACCACGCTAGCTCACTGCGGGTTGGCGATTTCAGACAATTAAAGTCCAGGTTTCCTGACGATATTTTCCTTCACCGTTAGTGGTGTCTTAGATTAACTAAGAAAGTACATATGACATTGAAAAAGTCACATTGGTACATGCCACACCCACGTGCTTGCAAAGCGGGTCCGAAACCAACGCGCCACCACGACACTAGCTAGCTTAATAGAACCGTTTAAAAATACTCACCTTTCGAATCTCTCCCGACAATTTTGGCGTAAATTTTGGATGCTTTCACTGGTGGAGCTGCCACATCAGCCACCAGCTCAACGATAGGGTCTACTTCTTCATGTTGGCCATCTCCCGCCATTGGCTGGTAGCTATGGAAGAATTTTTAATTTTATTAAAAACTTAAACGTTTATGATATCGGCTTCATAAGAAGAATACGTACGAAATTCAGAGGTCGCCTTGGGATCGATCGATATCACTGACTTGTTAGTCAACGGTGATACCACTAGGCTATCAGGGGGGTTAGCCAAGTTGACTATCTACAATCGCTAACGAATAGAAAACGAAAGAAATGTATAGGATGACATTACCTTCGATCGAAATGTCACGTAACAGGTAATGTTATCCTATACATTTCTTTCGTTTTCTATAGCGTTAGCGATTGTAGATAGTCAACTTGGCTAAGCCCCCAGTGCTATTAAGTGTTTTCGGAAGTGTTTTCGTAAGTTAAGTGCGTATTATAAATTGACTAGCGACCCACCCCAGCTTCGCACGGGTGCAATATACATATTATAAACCTTCTTTAAGAATCACTTTATCTATTTAAAAAAACCGCATCAAAATCCGTTGCGTAGTTTTAAAGATCTAAGCATACATAGGGACAGACAGACGGCGGATAGCGACTTTGTTTTATACTATGTAGTGATAATCACTTACTCCGTGCGTCGGAAAGCACGTAAAGCCGTTGGTCAGGACCAACAGCTTTACGTGCTTTCCGACGCACGGTCTCTCTCTGATCCTGTCGGATTGTCGTTCCATCTGACAATAAAAGTGGAGAATAGAGTGTACACCTATGTTTGCTTACACACTTTTGCATTATAATATCTCCTGCGTCGATGGCCAATCTCTGTATTACAGCGAATAGGTTAGGTTAGCCTAACCTAACCTTACCATTACCTGTATTATTCTTGCAATACATACCTAAACGGGAGTTTAGCCAATTCATTTCCATACTCGTCCACCAGCTGCGACTCCCTCACGCTCGCTACAGGTCCTGTCACTCTAAATTTGAGGGACCCTGAAACAATTAAGGTCAAGATCAGGGGCGTCGATAGGATCATGACTCATCGGGCTTCTGACTACCCGTAACGACTGTCTATTGACAGCCGGGGCCAACAGCTTAACGTGCTATCCGAGACACGGAGAGTGATAATCTATACATATAAAATGCTTTGTCCTGAATGACTGACTGACTGACTGACTGATTGACTGACTGACGGGTCAACGCACAGCCTAAACCGCTGAACGTAGAGACCTGAAACTTGGAGGGTGTGTTCTTTGTATGACGTAGGGATCCGATAAGAAAGGATTTTTCGAAATTCCACCTCTAAGAGGGAGAAAAACGGGGGCAAAGTTTGTATGGGACAACGTGATTCCTTGGTTCAATCTACTTCAAATTTTGCATAAACATTCTTTTACAAAATTGATGGAACACGTGTTTCGTATTTTCTTTAAACTCATCGCCTAACGGGGTTAAAAAAGGGTAGAAAGTTATTTTGGGGGTGATTTGCATCGAAGTTGATATCAATACTCCTTAGTGCTTTTGATTTAAACTGGCTTGGTGCAATATATTACCTTTTAAAATTGGAATGTCAAATATAAATCGGATTCGAATTCGATATTTCAATTTTATTTGTTTTTTTATATTTGAAAGAAAAACTTACCTTATACAGCTTGGCAAAAAAGAGTCTGAGGCGGTGACAGCTGGATGGAACTAAAAATAAAAATCTTAAAAACTAAGTTTGTGAGTACTAAAATAGCCATAAAGTGAGTCATTACATAATAATTGATGACAAAAAATTCGTTTTAGTAATACGTAAGCACCAAATAACTTGAAATTTTGAATTGTAGTATGAAAAGTGCACCAGTGGCGCCTCCAATTTTTACAGACTCTTTTTTGCCAAAGTGTACCTTGATTTTCCTTTGAAAATTCCTTGAAATCTTTTAGAATTAGATTATTATTAAAGGCATTTGTGATTGCTATACAGACATTATAATTGACTGTTATTCGCCCTGTACCTAATTCTGCTTATACAAGGACACTAAAAGTTGTGACTCAAAGCTGTACAAGTTGTTCTCATGAGCAGTACTACCTAGATTATATTAATTCGATTTTAATAAATAAATTCTATTCAAAATATTCTATAGTCTACGTGAGCGAAGCCACGCGGGAAAAACTAGTTAATTTATAATCATGCGAGACTACCATGACTGTTGTTCTGAATAGTGTTTGGAGCTACTCTTGAATCATGAAACCAATTTAAATCGTGTTTTTGAGGTCTTCGGGTGGTTTAAATTCTGACACCAGGTTGTTTATCAACCATAAGCTAAAGAAGAGAAGGTTCTGAATGTCGTGATAGCCTACTGCTATGATCGTCGACGGCAAGTCTCTGAGGCCTCTGCCTCGAATTTAGCGGGCAGCGGGGCGGCGGCGGCGGCGGCGCGGGCGGTCACCGTTTTACTGGAGCGCACCGCTCGTTGCCCGCCCCCGCGCCGCTGGTTTTCGAGAACCGTTCCATTTGATTATACGCATAAGATCCTGCCGCTCCCGCGCCGCCGCCGCCGCCGCCCCGCTGCCCGCTAAATTCGAGGCTGAGGCCTGACTTGTCGTAAGTGACGTCTCTGGCGCAATGGTTACGGACCCACTTTGCAAGCGCGTATAGGTTCGAACCAATGTACCAATGTGACTTTTTAAATGTCATATGTACTTTCTTAGTTAATTTAAGACACCACTGACTAACGGTGAAGGAAAACATCGTGAGGAAACCTGGATTTAATAGTCTGACGCCAACACGCAGTGAGCTAGCGTGGTGATTAATGCTTAATCCTTTTCTGTATGAGAAGAGGCCTTTGCCTTTTATTGGGACAGTTGCAGGCTGATTTATTTTATTTTTATATTCCTTTCTTTTACACTTCTATTAGCTATTCATTCATGTAGACGCGATGTGTGATAACCTTTCACTGGTGACGTCACTCTTCCTTATTTACTGAGATAGACGTATCGAGTTCATAGCTACACACGTGACTTGTGTGAGTTAAGGGGTAGCACTCATCAGAAAAGTGCTACATTTCTGGAAATAAAATAGTATTTATCCTATCCTCTCCTACTAATATCACTACATACTACATATTATAAAACTAAGACCGCCGCGTCTATCTGTTTGTCTGTTCGCGATAAACTCAAAAACCACTGCACCGTATTTCATGATAATTTCACCAATGGATAGAGTGATTCTTGAGGAAGGTATTATGGTATTATAAGGTATTGTATTTATATACTGTGGTTTTAGTATATAATTTGTCAAGTTTTTGCATAAATTGGCTAAAATATAATGATACTAGCTGCCCCGCGCGACTTAGTACGCATGATTATTCTACTTCAACGCCTATTCTACCCCTACCCTACTCTACCCTACCCCTACCCTACTCTACCCCTACCCTACTCTACCCCTACCCTACGCTACCGATACCCTACTCTACCCCTACCCTACTCTACCCCTACCATAGCCTACCCTACGCTACCTCTACAAATCAAAAACCATGAAAATCGGTCCAGCCGTTCTTAAAAAAAAAAAACCTATGTCCTTTTCCTGGTTCTCAGCTACCTCTCCACCAATTTTCAGCCAAATCGGTTCAGCAGATCTCGAGTTATAAGTGGAGTAACTAACACGACTTTCTTTTATATACAGGGTGGGCGGAGAATAGAGGTTCAAAAATTTTTTTTAGATGCCCCGCTCCAATAGCTATTCGAATAACCCCCATGTATGTTCAGCGATTATTTATAGTTTAAGAGCTAGATTTTTTTAACCAATTTTTGGGAAAGTATCACCTGATTTTAGATTTTATTTTTTTTCTTCTTCTGCATTGTAATTCTTGAAAATATTTTTTGTTATATTAAGTCCTTATAGTATGTTCTATGATCCATAAAAAATCTGTCTGTCTAATCATCTCATAAGGTGCCTAAAACTTTGCTCAAAATGAAAAAAAGTGCAAAATAAAATTTGTTCCAAATTTTCATTTAATCAAAAAAAAATCAAAAAATGGTGGCAATGACCCCAAAGTAGTTTTAAAAACTCCCTCGGACTTTCAGCATTTCAAAATAATAAAAATATTTCCTACTTTTCGGGACATTATTTTGTGCAATCATAGTTCAAAGATGGTAAAGAGAAAAAATCTCAATTAATTTTTTCATTTACTTGATAGTTCAAAAGATTGTTTTAATACATTTTTATCATGAAAAGTTCATTGAGTTGTGATAGCTTAGTGGTAGTAATCGTTGACTGGCAAGTCAAAGGTCTTAGGTTCAAACCCAAGGCGCGCACCTCTGACTGTTCATAAGTTATGTGCCATAAATTAATTATCACTTACTCCGTGCCTCGGAAAGCACGTAAAGTCGTTGGCCCTGAGCCTGATCTCTCTCCGGTCTCGTGTCGGATTGCCATCCCATTGGTGTATGAGAGTAAAGGAATAGAAAGTACCCTTGTGTTTGTGCACACACTTGTGCACTATAATATCTCCTGGCTAATCTCCGTTGAGATTGGCCGCTGTGACCAAAATTGGTCCGGAGGATATTATTATCACGAAAATAATGTATTGAAACAACCTTTTATCACTTTCAAAAGTAAAATTGGCTTTGTTTTTTTTTAATTTGCGCCAAATAAATCGGAATCCATAAATTTTGGCATTTTAACTAGCTACATTATTGCAATCAAAAAGATACAACTCGGTGGTAAACATACGGAGTGGCAGTTGAAGGCAGAAAAAAAATCTACAACAAATTAAACCATTTTAATAAAGGTTTATTTAAAAGTTCAGAATATTTTTTTTAAACACAGATTTTGCTAAAATTTTGTATTGTTATTGTATTATATCTAATGTAAATTGTATTCCATTAAAATTAAGTGCTATCAAATAATAAAAATTTGGGAAGAAAATAATTAAATTAATTAAGATTTTTTCTCTTTACCATCTTTGAACTATGATTGCACAAAATAATGTCCCGAAAAGTAGGAAATATTTTTATTATTTTGAAATGCTGAAAGTCCGAGGGAGTTTATAAAACTACTTTGGGGTCATTGCAACCATTTTTTGATTTTTTTTTGATTAAATGAAAATCTGGAACAAATTTTATTTTGCACTTTTTTTCATTTTGAGCAAAGTTTTAGGCACCTTATGAGATGATTAGACAGACAGATTTTTTATGGACCATAGAACATACTATAAGGACTTAATATAATAAAAAATATTTTCAAGAATTACAATGCAGAAGAAGAAAAAAAATAAAATCTAAAGTCAGGTGATACTTTCCCAAAAATTGGTTAAAAAAATCTAGCTCTTAAACTATAAATAATCGCTGAACATACATGGGGGTTATTCGAATAGCTATTGGAGAGAGGCATCTAAAAAAAATTTTTGAACCTCTATTCTCCGCCCACCCTGTATATAGATTTGTTCAAAACAAAACTAAATGGATATGTAAAAAATTTTATGTGTGTTGTTGACCGTTGAAGAGTTCCTTTATCTGGAGCTAATCCTGGATCGATTCAGGTAATGCTTACCATAAAAATGCATTGTCATCATTGAACTAACATGCTAAAATTCAACTCCGTAGGATAAGGGGAAGTGGTTCTAATTCAGCTTGCAAGATTCCACCCGAACAAACATACATTGCAAGTTAAATAAAAGTTTGTAAAATATGCTATTACCTTGCTATTTCGATCGCAATGTCATTAAGTAAACTCGGCATAATTTCCGTATCTAATTATATTGGTATCGCGAAAGTTTTAAGTTTAGAATTTCTTGCCATACTCCTAGATTTGTCAAGGTTAAACTAAAATCTAGTCTATTCTGTATTTCACAAGCCTTGTTTTATGTGTTTAATAGGTTTTTAAAGAATTTAATTGGTTTTTTTTTATGGTTTTATCGTCTTAGGCAGGCAGGAGCGTGCCTGACATATGTTTTTAAGAACCGAGTTTGAATTTGTATTTTTTCGTTTGAAAGATGACTTGATCGAGTGTTTTTAGCTAAAAAAAGGAATTAGGTTTTTTTTTGTGTGAGGTTTTTAAATTAAAATTAAATTTTTTATTCATAAGTTAATCTTTTGGAGATTTTTTAACGGGTGTGTAAAGCCATATCGGAGGCCTTCGGGCGGTTTAAACTCTGACACCAGTTCTAACTATACGATAGAAAGAAAGATCTATCAGAAAAGCATTTTCATAATAATATAACGTTATTAAATCCCGGATATTTAAACTATTTAGAACATTATTATTAATAAAATATTTGTAATCAGTGTCGACCTTTAATAAATAACTGATATGAACGTTAGATTATTTTATCTAATTTAGTTTATTATAATGTTTCGTTAAGTGCTGACGTGTTATTGTTTAAGAATTTCTAATAGTTGTTGTTTAATAAATAATAAAGAAAAAAAAAGTGGAAATATTTGGTCAATATAGGTTAAAAAAACATGTTTTTAAAATAAAAAACAAAATCTCAGCAAAGAGTGACATTGTGCAAATTCTCCGCGTTCTTTTTTAGAATTTAAATAATTAAACTCTTTTTTTTATTTAAAAAACTGACCCAGTGAAGTGTGTGTTTTTTAAAGTGTTTTTTTTTGTGGTATAGTGTTTTATGTTATGCAGTGAAAAAAAATATCGTGCCTCAACGTTTTTAATGTAGTGCGTTTACAATAGTGTAATACAAATTGTAGGTAGATAGGCATTTACTTAATCGAATCGGATACCTTAAGATCGCAGATTTTTAAGCATTTTTTATGTTTTTTTTTAGTATAGTGTTACGTGCAGTAAATCAACTAAATAGAATTACGATTGCGAGAAGGATTAAACCTGCGACCTGTGCTAGTAATTTGGAACTTAATAGTCTCAAACTTTCGCGAACATTTAACATAATGAAACAACTTTTTAAACGGATAAAACTCGCGAATTTATTTTTCTTTTTTCTAAAACACGCCAGACGTTTCGAGATCTTTGCAGATCTCGTGGTCGCAGGCAGACTGAGGTGACAAGCGTCTGAATAGTTATTTAAAATTATTTTCGATCTACCGTCAACTTTATTTAGTATTTTGTCCATATTATGTAAATTTTAGTTTAATTTAATAAATTTAAATGCTATTATTAACGACACGTCAGGCGTGTAGAAAAAAGAAAAATAAATACGCGAGTTTTATCCGTTTAAAAAGTTGTTTCATTATGTTAAATGCAGTTTTTAACAGAAGTATTGAAAAAGCTTTGTATGAGAGAGCTAATAACAATAATAAGACAGATATTTGAAGTTATTTTTATCCAATCAATCATATAAAACATAGACCAGCTTGTAACTGTCCCACTGCAGGGCAAAGCCCTCTTCTCATACAGAGAAGGATCGAGCATTAATCACCACGCTAGCTCACTGCGTGTTAGCGATTTCAGACAATTAAGTCCAGGTTTTCTCACGATGTTTTCCTTCACCGTTAGTCAGTGTCTTAGATTAACTTAGACATTGAAAAAGTCACATTGGTAGTACAGGTTCGAACCCGCGCTATTACGATGTAAACTTGGTATAAATAATAACAAACTTGTCCCGGAAATAACAGTATCGATTGGTCGCCGGTCACGAACGGACGGGCCTACTCTTCTGATTAGGTTAGGTCAGGTCGAGAGGTCAGAGTGTACCGTCTGGTTTCTGGCCTAAGAATAGAACCACCCCTACTCGTCCCGCGGGTGTCGTAAGAAGCGACAAAGGGAGGTTCCGAACGACATGTGCTGGGTTAAGTGCCACTCTTATACGGTAGAACAGATACCGTCACGTACCAAACGGTTCGGCGCCTCCTATCTCTACCGTTCTATTAAGATATGGAACTCGTTACCAGCCCACGTGTTTCCCTTCACTTATGATCCTGGGTCCTTTAAGCGGGGCGTGAAAAAACTTTTCTTAAGGCCGTCAAGGTGAGGGCCTTCATGCCACATTGCTATGCTGGCTGCTGGGATAATGGCCATCACTATGGGACTTCACTGTCTGCTTTCCATCAGGCAGCATGGAGTCAATTTGTGCGGAAGTAATAAAAAAAAAGGTATGGGCAGCAGCATCCTTCTGTGTAACACAGCAATCATCTGCTACTGCGATTGCCTAGCGAGGCGATTATGGGCAAATACCTTCAATGAGCGCACAATAGTGGCGCGCTAGGGAGAGGCCTATGTTCAGCTGTGGACAAATACAGGCTGGTGATGATGTGAAGTCAGAGTAGAGTGACGTCTGTCGCAAAACGATAGTAGATCTACGGTAGTAGTGTTTGTAGTGTAAAGGAATGGTAGGTTTTGGTAGGTTCATTTTGCTTCCTTCGCTCGGCTTATCTTGGCGGGCATTACCGTGCCCCCAGATTATAAAACATAGTTGATTTACTGCCCAGAACACTGCTAAATATTAATAGCTAATATTTCAAGCTTTTTTTTTATTGACAAATTTATTTTTATCCTCCAATTCGACTTTTATTTATTGTGTACAAAATTATTTGACCCGATGTCTGTGTTCGAGGTTAAACGATCAATATTTATCGCGAACACTTTAGTTTAAGTTTATATAAAATTTTTAGTTTAGAAGCCGACCCCAACAAAGTTTGGGAATAATAAGGCTAGGTAGATGATGGATGATTAAGTTAATTAAGTATGATTGAGATGTTACCAGTCTATATAACTCCCATCTCCATAGACCAGTAATTTTTACCATATTTTTTGCAATGGTCCTGCCCTCGCCGGGGACAATCCAGGGGCCCGATTCACGTAACGACAAAACGTCTTAATATCTAGTGGCAGTGTAATGACAATGTCATTATTTTACGTCATATGGTATTCCGCAAGTACTTTTTTAAGGCCAGTGACTTCAATAGAACAATGGCAATAGCATGGTGTCAGAATGGACACTTTTGGTAAAATAGCGGAATTACCCCCCTGGACTACATTCCTATAGTGTAGCCGTGGGGAGCTCCCGGCGAGTGCCCCATCCCATTTTAGATTAAAGTTCTCAGAGACCTCTGCGTGTTGGGCCTGTGTCTGTAAGCCTTACAAAGGACCGAATTTCTTTTAAAAGAAAGAAATGCCATACAGATACATAATAATCAACGATATTGATTCTTTATCAATTTAAAAGCTACACATTTGTCGATGCAACTCCAATTAATAATCAAGCGTAATAAATTGATGTAATAAATAAAATTATAAAAACACCAATCATGTTTAGTTCCATCTTAAAAATATTTCAAAAACTAATAGAAAAATATAATCAAAATCGTCAATCGTAGCGCTTGCAATAAAATAAAAAACCATAATTAGTTACGTTGATTTTAGCGGAATAATCGATGCCTTTCGTAATAACTTAAAAAAAAAACTGGTTAGACTATGTTTGTACGACATTTAAATTTGGAATCTGGCTGAATGCAAGTGTCCTTGACTCAGATAAAGTGCGTCGCCATCTTGAAGTTGGAGCTGTCAACTTGACATTTAGAGGTTACACTTTTTTTTTATTACATTGCAATGCAAGGGTATAAACAGTTTAATGTTTTTAAACTTTTAAGTGTTATTGTATGTTTTAAAGAAATATGTATAATTATGTTTTAGAGAGAGAGATAAGGTTTAATTATTATTAAGCTCTGTGAATTCCCTTGCATTCGATGCATGATTTTTTGTGGCTTTTTTTTGTGTGCATGTGGTTTTCCTGTTTTTTTTTCTTAATATCACTATGGTACAACTGGCTGTAGAGATAAAAATATATTTAGAACTTAAATCTTGATTTATTTTCCCCTAGCTGACCCGTGCCCACTTCGGGCGGTAACAGTTTTTAAACGGTTTTATTTAGCTTGCCCTGTTTATTATTTGGATCAAATTATTAATCGATATTTTACCCACTTCCTGTTAACAGATTGATCTGATATTTGGTACACAGCTTTAGTTTTGATGACAAAACCTTTTTACGTGAAACAAAATTTACTTATATTATTACTTGGAACTCAGAGGGAGAGGCCTTAGCCCGGCTGTGGGATGATATGGGCTGACAGTAACAGTTACGTGTGATAAAATTATGTGTAAATTATTTTTTTAATATAAAAAACCACTTTTTGTGTTCAAAAGCGACATCCTTTTATAGGTTCTGAAAGAAACCTTTATAGTTTTGTAAAGTCCGTTTGTCTGTCACTTTGTTACTCACAGAATGTCAAAGCTAGACAGTTATAATTCGGTATAAATAAGTATATTAATGACGCCGACAAAATTACGCAACTTGGCTGGTTTTTTTTGCCTTTTCGGTCAATATTAGTATGGTTGAAATATGAATTCAACAGCTTTTAGTATAAGGTTGCGTTGTGCATTTACCTTTTTAAGAGTTCCGTACCATTTTTTTTATTTTTTGTGGCCGGGGGGAGTAAAAAATGGACTCGCATAGTGCATTTACCTTTTTTAGAGTTCCGTACCATTTTTTTTATTTTTTGTGGCCGGGGGAATAAAAAATTAAACTCGTATAGTCGCATCCACTAAAAACATTGCCTCTTGCGTGTTCCTCGCACTGTATCGGGCGGGGCCAAGTAGCCCCGCCAAAATCTGCACAAGGGGGGAGGGGGATGTCCTGGCTTTAGGTTCCTGGACATAGCCCCAACACGCTCTTTGGCCTTTGCCCCTATGAATGAATTTAGCCGCCATACTGCCAATTCGCGCGCGACGGATCGGATTTATAATTGCATAAGTTGATAAAAAATGCTATGCAATAGCTTTACCGCGGCAGTCCCCGAGTGCCACACGTTTTTTTTTAAATTTTATTTAAAACTAGCTAACCCGTGCCCACTTCGTTGGGCAGTAATTTAAAAATTTTCCTAATCTACCCCTACCCTACCCTACACTCCTACCCTACACTACTCCTACCCTACCCTACACTACCCTTACCCTACCCTACACTACCCCTACCCTACCCTACACTACCCCTACCCTACCCTACACTACCCCTACCCTACTATACCGCTACCCTACCCTACTCTACCCCACACTACCCCTACCCTACCCTACACTACCCCTACTCTACTATACCGCTACCTTACCCTACTCTACCCCTTTTTCTCACCTTTTGAACCTTTTTGCCATATAAATAATTTCCGTAATTTAGGGGTGGACTACCCCTAACATTTAAGGGGATGAAAAATAGATGTTGGCCGATTCTCATAGATACCGGATAAGCACAAAAAATTTCATCAAAATCGGTCAAGCCGTTTCGGAGGAGTATGGCAACGAAAACTGTGACACGAGAATTTTATATATTAGATCCTCTTCCGTGCCGTCCGTGTGTGCAAGCCCTAAACCTCGGTTTGTCTTGACCTTACCAAGGCTTTAAGATAAGTACTTGCGAAGATATTTACCATACATTATCGATGGGTCTGATTATGAAAACCATTGACCATGAGACGTTCGAGAGTGACTCATAGCTTTTTGTGTATTTTTTTTATTGCGTACCCACTTGTTTATGCATTAGGCCTGCTACACGTGTACAAACTTTATTTATTTGGATTTCTTACTATTTATTTTTACTAGTTTCTGCCTGCGGCTTGGTTTGTGTGGTTTGTTGATAAATTGTAGCTTATGTGTTATTCTGATCTATAAGCTAAGTTTCATCAAAATACGTTCTGTAGTTTTTGCGTGAAAGAGTATTAAACATCCATTCATCTTTATTATTTTTTCCGTATTTATATTCTTCATTTGTATCTTGTACCTATAGCTTAAAGGGCTAACCAATTTTAAATCCAATCTATATAAGGAGTCAGTTCCCCTAATAAAATCCTGACAACTGATCTAACACTAGAATATCGTACCCCTTTGAGTTGCAGAGGTCAGTTAAGCAGTTGTTACGTAGAAAACTGATATTCATCTGCATCTGGTTAGAGTAGAAGCCGATCGCAACAAAGTTTGGAAATTTAAAAAAAACGTGTGGCACTCGGCGACTGCCGCGGTAAAGCTATTGCATAGCATTTTTTATCAATTATAATTATTTATTTATTTTTTATTTATGCAGTCAATAGCTTAAAACTTAATACAAAATCACGTCTTGAAAAGATTAAGCAAATAATTAGTTTTCGAAATTCGAATGTTCATATTTCTAAATGTTTTGTTTTTAACGTGACAACATACAATAAAATATACCTTATTTGTTAGTCAATAAGGTTTTAAACACTTAATTAGATTATTCTGCTATAAAGGGTGTTAGGTTTTTATTTTCGTTACGGAATTTCTTGATTCGGTTGCCGCGCCCGCCCGCGATAAAATCTATGCAATAGCTTAAAAGGCTAGGAGGATATTTACCTAGTTAGTAACAGAAAATCGACAAGTGTGGTCTGGTGTGTAGAAAGCCTAAATGTACAAGTATTTTTTTGTACAACCCGACACTTATGAAGTGTCTTTTCAAATATATTGTAATTATATACGTATTTGAAGTCTTGTTATTTTATGTAAGTATTGATTGGATATTGTATCCGTGTAATTATTCATAACTTTACTAGTTTTTACTCGCGGCTTTGCTTGCCTTAATTTAGAATTTCAATCATGATTCGAAAGACACGTGGCGGCATCTATTATCGTAAGAACGTTATTGTCTCGGGTTCAAACCAAAGGCGCGCACCTCTGACTTCCCGGAAATTATGTGCGTATTATAAATTAATTTTCACTTACACGGAGTAAGTGAAAACTAATATCGGAAAATTAATTAAAATTAGCCTCGGAAAGCACGTAAAGCCGTTGGTCCTGCGCCTGATCTCTCACCGGTCGTGTTGGATTTCCATCCCATCGGATTATGAGAGTGAGGGAATAGAGCGCATACACTTATGAACTATAATATCTCCTGCGTGAATGGCTAATCTTCGTTAAGATTGGCCGCTGTGACCGAAATTCGGTCAGGAGAACATTATAACATAACTTTACATCTGTTACCTAATTTTGTAACTTATAAAGTTATTACATATGTTATAAAGATGTAATTTAAAGCTATAATCATTAGCTGTACTGCGAAATTGCAATTTATTCTAAACTTCGCCCGCGGACCTATGTATGTATTGAGAATTTTCGACATTTTTAAGGCGCGAATACTCGGTAATCTGCTATCTCGCTCGCACATTGAAGATATAATAAGTTTTTTTTTAAATCATCGTTCTTAACCTAGCTTTTATATTGGTTATATTAGAATATCTAAAACTAAATTAGTATCTGTGCTGTTGACTGCTAAAGAGTTCCTTTATCTGCAGCTAATCCTGGATATCGATTCAGGTCATGCTTACCATAGAAATGCATTGTCATCGGAACTGAACTAACATGCAAAAATTCAACTCCGTAGGATAAGAGGAAGTGGTTCTAATTCAGCTTGCAAGATTCCACCCGAACAAACATACATTGCAAGTTAAATAAAAGCTTGTAAAATCATGAATAATAATATTCTCCTGACCGAATTTCGGTCACAGCGGCCAATCTCAACGGAGACTAGCCAACTACGCAGGAGATATTACAGTGCATAAGTGTGTGCGCAAACACAGGTGCACTCTCTATTCCCTCACTCTGATAGTCCGATGGGACGGCCTTCCGACACGATCGGAGAGAGATCAGGCGCAGGGCCAAGGCTTTACGTGCTTTCCGAGGCACGGAAAGTGATAATTAATTTATAATACGCACATAACTTACGAAAAGTCAAAGGTGTGCGCCTTGGGTTCGAAACTTCGAACCCGAGACCACTGACTTGGCATTCAACGGTTATACCACTAGGCTATCACGACTCCATATTTATAATACATGAATGGAATAGATATATTATTTTTTATATGCCAAGTCACGCTTATAAGATTATATTATATTCTAAAGAAGAAATTGTAAGATTAGGTTTTTTGTTGGTTCACAAAAAGATAATTACAGGGTTCAATATTCGAGTGGTTACATGTAATTACGTATATTATATTATATAATAAAATGAAATTGTGAATGTGTGTATTGATAGAATGAGACGATTAGTAGCGCAGTGATTATGTGATTGGATTTATGTGGTAAGTGCTAGATTCGATTCCTCAAGGATTTAACTTGCAATGTATGTTTGTTCGGGTGGAACCTTGCAAGATGAATTAGAACCACTTCCTCTTATCCTACGGAGTTGATTTATTGCATGTTAGTTCAGTTCCGATGACAATGCATTTTTATGGTAAGCATGACCTGAATAGATATCCAGGATTAGCTCCAGATAAAGGAACTCTTTAACGGTCAACAGCACAGATATAATATTTAAACGGTTTTACTTAGCTTGACCTGTTTATTATTTGGTTCAAATTTAGTAATCGATATTTCACCCCCTTTCTGTTGACAGATTGATCTGATATTAAGTACACAGCTTTAGTTTTGATGACAAAACCGTTTTACGTAAAAAAAGTAGTACTTATATTATTTGCGTATAAATTTAGTTTGATATTCCTATATAAAAGCTTGGTTAAAAATGTTGTTTTTAGAAAAACTTATTGCTTATATGAACTGCACAACCCTGGACGTCAGTTGCCGTCCATTCCTGGTCCTTCCTCGGGTAGATCTTACCTGGAGTAGCAGTTTCAACATCGAAGTGTATATGGGCTCTCGCGAACACGCAGAGGCGATAATCACAGGTGTCACACCTGACGCTCAGGTGCCACATGCCTACGAAGGCAGCCTGCGTGTCTGGTCGGTTTTGATTCGCTGGTAGGACTGTTAACCTGTGGAAGATAGCAGGAGGGCTAAAGCAGTTATTACACTATTCACTTTTTAGGAAATCTGGCCCGGGGCGAACCCGAATTACTTATTGCTTTGCTTTTTAGCTAAAAAAAACTATTTACCATAGAGTATTCAAGAAAATATAGAGTGATAACGTCAACTACATTGCCTTGTGCGGAGCGAAAGCAGGTCTCGCCATAGAAATGTTAAAATGTCATTTTTTCAAATTAAGTTTTCTAGACGTTTTTCAAAATTTTACTCAGCATAAGAAAATTTAAAAAAACAACTGATACGGATGGGATGGGCTCAGCGGTTAGAGCGTCGACACGGTATGTCGAAGATCGTGGGTTCGAATCCCATCCGTATCAGTTGTTTTTTCAAATTTTCTTATTAAATAATTATATTTAATAAGCTATCATGTGCTATAACATGTAAAAAATTCACAAAAAAAAAAAATTTACTCAGCAGTTAACCATGATATAAGCTAAAATGTAACTTTTTCGCTCGTGGAGCCTAGTTGAACCGCAGTCGATCGAGGTATGATCGCAAACGGAGCTCGTGTCGCGGCCGCGTTGTTCATACCCGGGCTCACGGTTCATACTTCTATAGGGTTGCTCTATTTTTTTCTTAAATACTCTAAGCTATTTACATTTTTAATGAAATTATTTTAATAATAAACTCGCAAAAACAACTGACTCGGATGGGACTTGCACCCACGATTCCCTGGCGTGCTTTGCCATCGCTTTACCGACTAAGCTACCGAGTCCCGCTTCAGATGAAATTACGAATCTCTTTCTAAACGCCTTAAGGCGTGTGGTGACTACCAGAGTACTGCCGCACTGCCGGTCCCATGTTCCAAACTTTGCAGCTTAGAAGGCATATAAATGATATCACCAATTTTTTTTAACTAACATAAAATATATTTCCATTTACTCACATATCTAAATCAAATTTAGTCCCAGGGAACATGAGGTAGACATCTCTCGGTGACTGACCCTCGGTCCTCGAAGAAGGAGAGAAGGCTGATACTGATGATGCATTGTACAAGTCGATTTGAGGAGCTGTATAAAAAAGAGTAGTTGTGTTAAAAAGAGTAGCTGTATAAAAAAGAGTAGCTTCATAAAAGAGAGTCGCTGTATAAAAGAGTAGCTGTATAAAAAAGAGTAGATGTGTAAAAAAGAGTCGCTGTATAAAAAAGAGTCGCTGTATAAAAAAGAGTCGCTGTATGAAAAAGAGTAGATGTATAAAAAAGAGTAGTTATATGAAAAAGAGGAGCTGTATAAAAAAGAGTTACTGTATAAAAAAAAGTAGCTGTATAAAAAAGAGTATCTAGTTGTATAAAAAAGAGTCGCTGTATTTAAAAGAGTAGCATTGAGTCTAGTAAACTACTAAAATTATAAATGTAAAAGTTTGTGAGGATTTATGAAAGGATGGATGGATGTTTATTACCTACTCTTTCACGCAAAAACTACTGAACGGATTTTAATGAAACTTAACAAAAAACAAACTTAAAAGAAAGGGTGGACGATATTGATTAATACTATCTATTAATAGGGTTGGTCCCATAGTAAAAGTTGTTCATAATGATGAGTTTAATGACCCCTTTTAAGGATGCTGGTGTTTTACAAATAACCCTGTATTGTATATATTGTGAACTAGCTTCTGCCCGCGGCTTCTCATCTAAACATAACCTTCATACTAATGGACCACAAACAATACAAATTACTTTTAAATTTACAATGTTTCAATGAAACAGTGATTACTATTATTTTGAAATTACTATTTTCCGGCCAAAAAGTCATGTGTTATGTTATGTTATTATGTTATGATGGGATGATTGTTATGGTATTTATCATATCAACGATTACGCTCTTGGATAGTAGCAAACTGGTTAGAAGTATGTAATAATAATTGCTATGAGTCAGACTGTACACACAGTTTCTCAAACTTATTTTTACTGTGACGCCCTCGGGTTTATGTTATTTCTTTCAACCCCCATCAAGCAAAAAAAATTTGCTGTTCCATACATTTTGCTGAGTTATGTATACATAAATGTATGGAACAACTGTTTTTTTTTTTGCGATTTCAGGGTTGGTCCCATAGTAAAAGTTGTTCATAATGATGATGAGTTTAATGACCCCTTTTAAAGATGCTGGTGTTTTACAAATAACCCTGTATATACAATGTGTTTCTGGATGTACGACATTAAATTAAAACGAGCTCAGTACTAGTCCCATCTAATCATTTTAAAACCTAAATATCAGTAGAAAATTTACTATAATATCACGTGAAATATCGATCGAAGGTAATGTCATCCTATACATTTCTTTCGTTTTCTATTCGTTAGCGATTGTAGTTAGTCAACTTGGCTAACACCCCAGGACCTCGTGCTCAGCAGTCGCGGTTGCTATAGACCAACAAGGCAGTCAACATTTGAGTCGTGATTATGTAATATACGAACCATCATTAGGAGGGTATAAGACAGCGTGTTCGACGGCTCCCTCGATGAAGACCCTGAGTGCTGTTACTCCATTCTCTACTGGAACTCCCAGGGATATAGCTTGACCTCCTCCACGCCGGACTAGTAGCAGCTGTTGATAGAAATGACAATGGTGCTGATTCTCTTGTACATCCCGCTAAACTAATTTTAGTCTAACTATATCTCTTTCTAATAAACACCATTGAAAAAGGACAGCAAATTGGACTATCAAATTAGAGCTGTCAAATTAGTCTACCTCTTTGCAATTGACGTAAAATTAGACGAGACCTACGTCATGCCGACTAAATTCTCGTTGATATCACACAAATGGACTAGTTTGACAGCTCTAAAAATCTGCTATCCTTTTCTAATGATCCCTGTTAGAAAGAGAGATGGCGAGTCTAAATTAGTTTAGAGCGTGTACAAGAGAATTAGCACCAATATGTTTATTTGTTTAGGAGTTTGTTTGTCAAAAAGATTTTTTTACAAGCTTTTATTTAACTTGCAATGTATGTTTGTTCGGGATAACGTGAAAGCCTAGTGGTGGTGACGGTTGACTGGCAAGTCAGAGGTCTCGAGTTCGAACCCAAAGCGCGCACCTCTGACTTTTCGTAAGTTATGTGCGTTTAAGAATGATCGAGTGATAACGTCAACCACATTGCCTTGTGCGGAGCGTGAGCAAGTCTCACCATTGAAATTATGTTTTCTAGTCATTTTTGCAAAATTTAACACAGCAGTTAACCTTTAAGCTAATGTAACTTTTTCGCTCGTGGAGCCAAGTTGAACCGCAGTCGCTCGAGGTATGATCGCGGACGGAGCTCGAGTCGCGGCCGCGTTGTTCATACCCGTGCTTACGGTTCATACTTCTGTAGGGTTGCTCTATATTTAAACGGTTTTACTTAGCTTGACCTGTTTATTATTTGGTTCAAATTTAGTAATCGATATTTCACCACCTTCCTGTTGACAGATTGATCTGATATTTGGTACACAGCTTTAGTTTTGATGACAAAACCGTTTTACGTCAAAAAAAAAATTAATATAATAAATTAATAATTATATTACTATTTTTGTGAATTTTTTTACATGTTATTGCTATAACATGTGCATGTGCTATAACATGTAAAAAAAAATCACAAAAATATTAAGAAAATTGGTGATATCGCATCGGTGTCTACTAAAACTGCAAAGTTTAGAGCACTGGGTCGGGATACGTAATGTATTTCGATAGATGTCGCCACACGCCTTAGGCGTGTAAAAGAGATTTGAAATTTCGATTGATGCCGATGGGATACGGTGGCTCAGCGGTTAGAGCGTAGACACGGTATATCGAAGATCGTGGGTTCGAATCCCATCCGTATCAGTTTTTTCAAATTTTCTTATTAAATAATTATAATTATATTACTTCTTATATACTCTTTAGGTGTATACTCACATCGAATTTATTAATTTCTGCCTCTGTATTCAGTCTTCCCCGTCTTCCTTGCTTAGAATCTAAAGGATTCCATTGCTCTAATTCTGTTTCCGCTGCCAAGTTACTGGAGCCATCAACGTCCTGAGACAAAAATATATAAAGTATTATAATATTAGAAAGAAAGAAAAACTATTTATCACTACATAGTATAAACAAAGTCGCTTTCTCTGTCCCTATATCCCTATGTATGCTTAAATCTTTAAAACTACGCAACGGATTTTGATGCGGTTTTTTTAATAGATAGAGTGATTGAAGAGGAAGGTTTATATGTATATTGCTCCATATTGCATAATAATGTCCTTATGACCGAATTTCGGTTACAGAGCGGCTAATTTCAAAGATCTTTTTAGATTAGCCAACTACGCAGGAGATATTATAGTGCACAAGTGTGGTCGCAACTGCGCAAACCTATGTTTGCACCCTAACAACCAATAGCACAATATAACAACATAACAATCTATGAAAGTGAGGGAATAGAGAGTGAACATATGTGCACTATTTAAATAATTAATCTAAGACACCACTGACTAACGGTGAAGGAAAACATCGTGAGGTAACCTGGACTTAATAGTCTGACGCCAACACGCAGTGAGCTAGCGTGGTGATTAATGCTCGATCCTTCTCTGTATGAGAAGAGGCTTTTGCCTTACAGTGGGATAGTAAGTGATTTGATAACATTTATAGCCTAGTGGTATGACCGTCGACTGACGAGTTAGAGTCCTCGAGTTCGATCCCAAAGCGCGTACCTCTGACTTTTCGTAAGTTATGTGCGTATTATAAATTAGTTATCACTTGCTAAAACGGCGAGGGGAAACATCGTGATGAAACCAGCACACCTGAGAGTTTTTTCAATGGTGTGTAAAGCATGTCAAAGGCCTACAGGCGGTTTAAACTCTGACACCAGGTTGTTTATCAACCATACGATAAGAAGAACATACCATAACTTGTAGGGGATAGGCCATCACTTCGCCCTCTGTATGTTGGGATATGTTCCTCAATTCTTGGAGTGCTTCCTCGGATTCCGTTGACAGATGGTTTGGGTCCGTCCAGATTGTGTAGACCTGGTAAAGGAAATAGATATATTAGCATATGTAACGTAGGGTGTGAGTCATGATAGCCTAGTGGTATGACCGTTGACTGGCAATCAGAGGTCTCAGGTTTGAACCTAAGGCACGCACCTCTGATTTATCGTAAGTTATCTGCGTATTATAAACTAGCTGTTTCCCGCGACTTTGTCCGCGTTAAATTAACTTTCCCCGTAAACACGTTTATAAAGCAGCCAGATTGCCTGTTTTTTTTTTCTTACTTGAATCACAGATATTGTTATTTTTTACTGAAAACTAAACTTTTTTTCTTCAGCATAAAAAATAGTAGCACTCAGGGATAAAGTAGGTAGCTTCCTATTGGTGAAAGAATTTTTAGGATCGGATCGATAGTTCCAGAGATTACCCTGACATACACACATACAAACTTTACGTCTTTATAATATCAGTATAGATTATCACCTGTTTCGTGCCTCGGAATGCACGTTGGCCCCGACTGTCATGAAGATCTTTGATAAGAAGTCAGTACCCTCATAAAATCCTAACAACTAATCTAACTTCAGAATATCGTATCCCTTTGTGTTGAGGTCAGATAGGCAGTCGCTCCGTAGAAAACTGATATTCAGTTGCATCTGTTTAGATTAGAAGCCGACCCCAACAAAGTTTGGGAATAATAAGGCTAGGAGGATGATGATAATCATCTTAATTACCTTCAATCGTTTCTCCACCAAAGCCCTCAATGCTAAAGGCAATCTCTGAGGATCTCCAGGGCCCTTGTCAGTGACCACGAATAGCGCGCTGTCGTACGGCACCAGTTTAGCTGCGGTAGCTAATGCGCGCATTGTTCCATCATTCGTGGTGTCTGTGTTCACTCCCTGGTGAAAGATAAAATTAGGATATTTATTTCATTTATTTATAGACTCACGCCTGTATTCCCCAGAGGAGGTAGGCAGAGGTGTGCAGTACACCCACGTTTCGCCGGCTATTTTATAAGTCCCATGTAATAGGGGGCGAGCCTATTGCCATTAACCGGGCACAATTCCAGACTCCGTGCTGCTACTGAGAATTGCCTAATGGAAAAACCCAATAACACTTTTGCCCGACCCGGGGATCGAACCCAGGACCTCGTGCTCAGCAGTCGCGCTTGCTACAACTAGACCAACGAGGCAGTCAAAATTAGGATAAGGGTAGGAAAATGATAGTGATGATGATAACAGCGTGTAACAGAAGTCCGAAATAATACTTAAGGGCATGTACTCGTATGTATATCATGAAGAGAATCACCTGTGAAAATATTGAATGCAAAAGAGGCATTTTGTTTTTCATACAAAATAATTCTTTTGATTTCATTTTCTTCAATAATGACAGATTTGATTATCCTACGCGTGCCTAATGCTAACTAAAAGAATTTATTGACGGTAAAGAACCGGATTCGTGTTGATTTACCTTTCAGGTGATGTCTAGGGCTGTATTTGAAAGATTTTGGTGAAAACTTAGACTGTGGTTTACTCAAGTATTTTTAGGGGTTCGGTTCCAAAATCTATGCTCAAGGATTGTTTATAGGATACCTCAAACGCTTTTAGTGGTGGTAATTCTCTTGTACATCCCGCAAAACTAATTTTAGTCTAACTATATCTCTTTATAATAAACACCATCGTCAAGGACAGCAAATTGGACTACCAAATTAGAGCTGTCAAATTAGTCTACCTCCTTGCAATTGACGTAAAATTAGACGAGAGCTACGACGTGTCGACTAAATTCTCGTTGATATCACGCAAATGGACTAGTTTGACAGCTCTAAAAATCTGCTATCCTTTTCTAATGATCCCTGTTAGAGAGATGGCGAGTCTAAATTAGTTTAGAGCGTGAACACTCGTGAACGGGTGCCGTCTGTTGGGACTGGTCAGCTCATAGCTGCTGCGGTAATTTTATCAAAAGCATAAATATATTTAAGGTGTAATTGTGTTTAGCCGACTGACATTGTTCTCACATAAGACCTCAGAACAATGTAACCTAAAATATTGTAAGCCACTATATTTAAAAGAGCAACCATGGAGTTTCTTGCCAGATTCTTCTCCATGAAGGGTAGGCTGCCCTAGGAACTGGCAACTAGAGTCACTCTTTTATTAAAAATATTAGAATTACGACTATTCATAAGTGCCTAATGGTCTACATGAATAAAAATATTTTGATTGATTGATTTGATTTTGAGCGTGTGCAAGAGAATTAGCACCATTGTATTATTTCGGACTTCTGTTGCCAAAAATGTTTTAACTACTGAAAATACCTGATATTTAAGTAGTAACTTAGACAAAGCTTCAGCGACTGTTTTTTCTCCACTACTCGTGCTGGTCGGCTGGAGATTATGTCTAGATCGCCAGTTGACACCTGTTAACAAAAAGAATTTTGAAAATTGGTCCACAACTGAAGGAGTAATCGCGTACAACAAACATACAAAAAAAAAAAAAACATAAGTACAGTCGAATTGAGAACCTCCTCCTTTTTGAAGGTCGGTTAAAAATATATATTATTATATTATATGTGTCGTGGTGGCACATTGATTACGGATCCGCTTTGCAAGCGCGTGGGTGTGAGTTCTAACCTTGCATGTACCAATGTGACTTTTTCAATGTCATATATACTTTCTTAGTTAATCTAATACACCACTGACTAACGGTGAAGGAAAACATCGTAAAGAAACCTGGACTTTAATTGTCTGAAATCGCCAACCCGCAGTGAGCTAGCGCGGTGATCAATGCTCAGTCCTACTCTGTATGAGAAGAGGCCTTTGCCCTACATTGGGACAGTAACAGGCTGATTTATTTATTTATTATATTATATACTAGAGTCGAGTCTAGAGCCTAGTGGTGGTGACCGTTGACTGACAAGTCAGAGGTCTCGGGTTCGAACCCAAGGCGAGGATGGGCAGCAGCATCCTTCTGTGCGATCGCCAACCCGCTTGCCTAGTGACAGTTAGGGCAAATATTCAGCAGTAGAATAATACAGGCTAATGATGATGATGATCATAGTATTGGTAAGCCGGGCTTGCTTAAAAATGTAGGATAGTCACGCCAATAATTACTTAACATCTGATCTCATTACACTATGAACACATTTACGAATAAAATAAATCTTTGCAAGAACGAAAAGCTAACGTTTCCTTTTGAACTGTAAATAAATTCTGTAAGATTAGGGTTCTGTAAGTTGTATATTAAAACGGATGCAGATTATTGTCTTTTTAACCGACTTCAAAAAGGAGGAGGTTTTATGTTCGGCTGTATGTATTTTTTTATTTTTTTTTTGTATGTTCACCGATTTCTCAGTCAATTGTGGACCGATTTTGAAAATTCTTTTTTCATTTGAAAGAACATATTCCCAAGTTGGTCCCATAGAAATATTGTCATGATCTGATCATGGACTTACGATATATGGAACGGAACTCCTCGTAGGATAATAGCAGAATTGCCGTAACAAGTTCTAGCCTCTTTAACCTTCTCATTAAGAACTTGACTTGGAACCGACTCCAAAACGTTTTAAAGTTATTTCAAGCTTTTTAGTTCCTTTTGAAGTCGGTTTTATTTTTTATTAAACATTTTTTCTTCATCGTATGGTTGATGAACAACCTGGTGTCTGAGTTTAAACCGCCCGTAGCTCTGACGTGGCTTTATACACCGTTGAAAAATCTCATGTTTTAGCTACTGATATGTAATTTATTTTATGTACGTTTTTGCACATGTTTTGCTTATTTAATGAAATTATTTAATAAGACACTGTAAAAAACTTACATTAAATATATTAAAAAATTGTTGATAACGTTTCTATGCCTTCTAAGCTGGTAAAGCGATGGCACGGCACGCCAGAGATCGTTCGTTCAAGTCCGTTGTTTTTGCGAGTTTCTTATTAAATAATTTCGTTTGATAATTAATTTCTAATTCGCACATGATTTCGAAAACTCAGGGGTGTCTGGCGTTAGAGGCGCTGTGATGCGGATAAACTTAGAACTACGGGGGCTTATCCGCATGAGGTTCAGTATCACTACATAGTATAAAACAAAGTCGCTTCCCGCGTCTGTCAGTCCCTATGTCTTAGCAGCTTAGATCTTTAAAACTACGCAACTGATTTTGATGCGGTTTTTTTTAATAGATAGAGTGATTCAAGAGGAAGGTGTATATGTATAATACATGCATATTAGCGTAACCGTGCGAAGCCGGGGCGGGTCGCTAGTGTAAAAATAAGAAAACGGTCTTTACTCATTCTGCGGTTTCCGACTCGTGTCTGCCATATCGTTTTTTGCAGACCAATCGACAGGTTTTTGTTAGTAGTGCTTGGGTTTACACCAAGTGGAGCGTGACGGATACATTTACATAACAACCAAGGTCGGTAATGCCTTTCCAATGACTTGGTGTTCAATTTTCTCTGTTAGTACATTCAGCTGCTTTAGACACCACCGAAATTGGCCGGTTCGACTGAGTCAAAAAATTGAAATCAAATTTTTTATTCATCTAGACCTTTTTTTTTGTGAATTTTTTTACATGTTATAGCACATGATAGCATATTAAATATAATTATTTAATAAGAAAATTTGAAAAAACAACTGATACGGATGGGATTCGGACCCACGATCTTCGACGTACCGTGTCGACGCTCTAACCGCTGAGCCACCGTATCCCACCAGCACCAGTCGAAATTTCAAATCTCTTTTACACGCCTAGGGCGTGGGCGACATCTATCGGAATACATCGGGTTCTAATCCCATCCGTTGTATCAGTTGTTGTTTCAAATTATCTTATTAAATAATTATATTCATGTAGACCATTAGGCACTTATGAAGAGTCATAGTCCTAATATTGTTTGTTGTAAGAGTGACTCTAGTTGCCAGTTCCAAGGGCAGCCTACCCTTCATGGAGAAGAATCTAGCAAGAAACTCCATGGTTGCTCTTTTAAATATAATGGCTTACAATATTTTAGGTTACTTTGTAGTATCTCTCTCATCATCCTCCTAGCCTTATTATTCCCAAACTTTGTTGGGGTCAACTTCTAATCTAACCAGATGCAGCTGAATATCAGTTTTCTACAGAGTGACTGCCTATCTGACCACAACCCAAAGGGATACGATATTCTAAGGTTAGATCAGTTGTCAGGATTTTATGAGGGTACTGACTCCCTATATCGACTGTCAAAGATCTTCATGACAACCGGGGCCAACGGTTTAACGTGCTTTCCGAGGCACGGAGCAGGTGATAATTAATTTATAATACGCACATAACTTACGAAAAGTCAGAGTGCGCGCCTTGGGATTGAACTCGAGATCTCTGACTTGTCAGTCGACAGTCATACCACTAGGCTATCAGTGCTTTTTAACTTTAAAACGGTCACGAAGGGCTAGTAAGAAAATTACCGCCCATAACAAAACGAAGTCTGGGGAAGCACTGATAGCCTAGTGGTATAACCGTTGACTGACAGTCAGAGATCTCGAGTTGTATCCCAAAGCGCGCACCTCTGACCTTTCGTAAGTTATGTGCGTATTATAAATTCATTATCAATTGCTGAAACGGTGAGGGAATACATCGTGATGAAACCAGCACACCTGAGAGATTTTTCAATGGTGTGTAAAGCCATGTCTGACCTTCGGGCGGTTTAAACTCTGACACCAAGTTGTTCATCAAAACACGATAAAGAAAGAAAGAAAGAATGACTTGTGTAACGTTACAATTACCAAAAAAATTTGTCTATATCCTATTACATAGGACTTATAACATAGCCGGCGAAACGTGGTTGTACAGTATACACCTCTGCCTACCCCCTCTGGGGAATACAGGCGTGAGTCTGTGTTATGTTTTTTTTAAACGGTTTTACTTAGCTTGACCTGTTTATTATTTGGTTCAAATTTAGTAATCGATATTTCACCCCCGTAATCGATATTTCACCCCTTCCTGTTGACAGAGTGATTTTACTTAGCTTGACCTGTTTATTATTTGGTTCAAATTTAGTAATCGATATTTCACCCCCGTAATCGATATTTCACCCCTTCCTGTTGACAGAGTGATTTTACTTAGCTTAACCTGTTTATTATTTGGTTCAAATTTAGTAATCGATATTTCACCCCCGTAATCGATATTTCACCCCCATCCTGTTGACAGATTGATCTGATATTTGGTACATACCTTTAGTTCGATGACAAAACCGTTTTATGTAAAAAAAATTACTATTATTATTTGCAATTAGTATGTTTTAAAATTGAGTTTTAAGGAAAAATGTGTTTGTAATATTATAATTTTCGGTTTCTCGAGTACCTAATGTGATAATGTGAATTACAACCCGGATCTTTGAGACTAATTCAATTGCACTTTTAAATCTTTGTTTTTTAGTTGATTGTTATCTTTCCTCCATATTTATTATTCGCTTTTTCGCGACTAAGTTCTCATGGATAAATTTTTTCATAATAATATCATCTGCCTAGCCTTTTCCCAACTATGTTGTTGGGTTTCCAGTCTTACCGGATGCAGCTGAATACCAGTGTTTTACATGGAGCGACTGCCTATCAGACCTCCACAACCCAGATACTGGGTTACACGATACCCCTTGGTAAGACTGTTTGTTAGACTTTCGGGCTCCTGACTACCCGTAACGATTGTCAAAGATCTACAATTGACAGCCGGGGCCAACAGCTTAATGTGCTATCCGAGGCACGGAGAGTGGTAATTAATTTATAAAACGCACATAACTTACATTTTTTTACGTAAAACATTACGTAAAGCTGTTGACCTTGCGCCTGATCTCTCTCCGGTCGTGTCGGACAGCCGTCCCATTGGATTATGAGAGTGAGGGAATAGAGAGTGCACCTGTGTTTGCGCTCACACTTGTGCACTTTAATATCTCCTGCGTAGTTGGCTAATCTTCGTTAAGATTGGCTGCTGTGACCGAAATTCGGTCTGGAGGACACAATATGTATTGAATATTTTGTTTAACTACTTTTCCAAATTGGCGGTCAGCTGATAAATTTGAATGTCAGAGACACTGAACTCTATGAATGATATTTTTTTCTTTGTGTGTTAAAACCATTAAGTAATGCAATTTGCTACGAAGAATAAAGATGGCCGTGTAAGCTGTAATATATTGTAACTCACGTAAACAACACATTTAGTCATTGAATTCTAAGTAAAATGTCACACTGCTGCTCGTAGCGAAGTTATTTTACTATATTTAATTCAATTAAATTTAATATTTTAAAAAAGCCATTTATTCACCTTTGGGCAGAACATCATAAAACCATAAAATTTTAAAAAAAGAAAATAAATTAAAAAAGTAAATAATTACGGGCAGTCAGAAGCAGTTAATTATCACTCTCCGTGCCTCGGATAGCACGTTAAGCTGTTGGCCCCGGCTGTCAATTGTAGATCTTTGACAGTCGGTACGGGTAGCCAGAAGCCCGAAAGTCTGACAACCAGTCTTACCAATGGGTATCGTGTAACCCAGTGTCTGGGTTGTGGAGGTCTGATAGGCAGTCGCTCCATGTAAAACACTGGTATTCAGCTGCATCCCGTAAGACTGGAAGCCGACCCCAACATAGTTGGGAAAGGCCAGGCAGATGACTCTAAGGCTAGTACTTAATAAAAATGTTTCTATCGCTATATCTTCTTTAATGTATCATCTTCTTTAGTTCGCTATAGCCACATATTGTTTTGTAAAAATAATGATTTGAATGACAATTGCGTAACCAATCGGCTTCATAACGAATAGGCAGACGTAGCAGACGTTCACACGAATGTCATACTTGATAATAAACCTTTGATATGACAAAACATCGCTAAGTAAATCAGCTGTGTAAAATTGTAGTTATAACAGGACTTGTACAATACGACTACGTATGACAAGGTGTTAGAAAGATTAATGGTGGAAAATAAAACTTTAAAATAATATAAGTTTAAAGAAACTCCCGATACCTATTTCTTTTTCCAACTTTTTTTTTTTTTGTAAAAATATTCGATCAAGTTATCTTTTAAATAATATAAGTCATTTTTTTTTACGTAAAACGGTTTTACTTAGCTTGCCCTGTTTATTATTTGGTTCAAATTTAGTAATCGATATTTCACCCCCTTCCTGTTGACAGATTGATCTGATATTTGGTACACAGCTTTAGTTTTGATGACAAAACCGTTTTACGTAAAAAAAAATGATTATTTGAAAACACAAAAAAAAATATATATATTATTTGCATTTAATAATGGAATAAAAATCTTTGACGTCAATTGTGTTTTGTGGTCAATTTAAATATTGTTTTTTTTTTTAAATTTGTGTGAAATAACGGTCATTGTGTTTTAAGAAATTAATTAAATACTCATTTTAAAACATTATTCTTTTTTTTATTTTACTTTTTTTGTGTGTAACAACGGTCATTGTGTTGTAGCAAATTTAATTAAATACTCATTTTAGTTTCGCTAAGTTCATTGGCTCGCTACCGAATAAACATTGCCTAAACAAAGATTCATTTTGACAATTTTAAAAAACTTGTTCCGATCACACTGTATACTCGTATTTTTTGGTTGGTAAACTTGGTTTTTATACGATTACATGTCTTCAATTCAATTATTTTATATCTTCAATGGTGTGGATTCTCTTATACATCCCGCTAAACTAATTTTAGTCTAACTATATCTCTTTCTAATATACACCATCGAAAAAGGACAGCAAATTGGACTACCAAATTAGAGCTGTCAAATTAGTCAACCTCCTTGCAATTGACGTAAAATTAGATGAGAGCTACAACATGCCGACTAAATTCTCGTTGATATCACGCAAATGGACTAGTTTGACAGCTCTAAAAATCTGCTATCCTTTTCTAATGATCCCTGTTAGAAAGAGAGATAATGAGTCTAAATTAGTTTAGAGCGTGTGCAAGAGAATTAGCACCAATGTGCTAAGGACCAATGTGCTCGCTTTTTAGCGAGTTAGAAGCTTTAAACCATTAAACTCATCATCTGCCTAGCCCTTTCCCAACTATGTTGGGGTCGGCTTCCAGTCTTACCGGATGCAGCTGAATACCAGTGTTTTACATGGAGCGACTGCCTATCAGACCTCCACAACCCAGATACTGGGTTACACGATACCCCTTGGTAAGACTGGTTGTCAGACTTTCGGGCTTCTGTCTACCCGTAACGACTGTCAAAGATCTACAATTGACAGCCGGAGCCAACAGCTTAACGTGCTATCCGAGGCACGGAGAGTGGTAATTAATTTATAAAATGCACATAACTTACGAAAAGTCAGAGGTCGCCTTGGTTGACTTGCCAGTCAACGGTCACCACCACTAGGCTATCACGACTCGTTTGTAGAGTATGCATGCACTTTATAAAATTGTTATTTATTTTGTGTTTAATTTTGTTTCAGGTAAGCCTTGCTGTTAAATTGTTTCATTCTTCAAGTTTTTAGGTAAGTAACTTTTAAAATATAATTTGTATTTCTTTTAGAAAATCATAAATTTCAATATCTTTAATTTTAAAACTTTAAGAGTCAAGAAAACAGTATATTTTTATTGTGTCTCCCGACTATAATAAATAATAACTGCATTATAATAAGTTAAATTTAAAAGTTCAATTTAAAAGAAGAAAAAAGCATTTAATGGATGATCACAAAACCAGATTTAAGTAATAAATAAAAAAGTCACAAAAAATATAATAAGAAGATAATTAAATTGGTACGCCATTCGAGAAATAAAAAATAAAATAATATTTTTATCACACTTGCTCGTAAACAGTGTTATTACATATAGGAAAAGCGGGCGGTAATTTGCGATATTAAACTGCGAACCCGCTATTATTATATTTTACTTAGATACTACATTATTGTAAGTTATAAATATTGTAGATTATAAATTTATTATCAGTTGCTAAAACGGTGAGGGAAAACATCGTGATGAAACCAGCGCACCTGAGAGATTTTTCAATGGTGTATAAAGCCGTGTCAGAGGCCTACGGGTGGTTTAAACTCTGACACCAGGTTGTTCATCAACCATACGATAAGAAGAAGATTGTAAGTTGTTTTTTTTAAATTTCCTTGCAGCTATGATGAAGAACATTTATCATTTATGTCATTTAGGTAGTATGACAATTACTAACGTAGCTGTAGGGCTATTATACCCCTCGCTTGCGGCTCGGGGGTTAAGTATGCCTTAGGTAGTAATTGTGTACTTACCGCCCTTGTATCACATGAAAAAAAAATTAAAGCAATGATTTTTAATGTAAATAATAATATAAGTAATTTTTTTACGTAAAACGGTTTTGTCATCAAAACTACAGCTGTGTACCAAATACCAGATCAATCTGTCAACAGGAAGGGGGTGAAATATCGATTACTAAATTTGAACCATGTAATAAACAGGGCAAGCTAAGTAAAACCGTTTAAAAAACAAAATCAAGTATCAAACTTTCGCGAACACTCAACATAATGAAAAAACTTTTTAACGGATATAATTCGCGTTTATATTTACGAATAAAAACGCGAATTATATCCGTTAAAAAGTTTTTTCATTAAACAAAATCAACCTAGTTACTACAAAGTAAATATAACGACTCTGACACCGAACCCGGAACTATCACGTCAGCATAATAAAGGATACTGTCCTTCGCAAGTAATAACTATGTTTTATAGTTTTTGCATTATTTATGGTTGGTTTAATTAACTATTGTATTGTATCTATTATTATCCGTTTGGCTTATCAGATCATCTTGATCGATTTTAAAAAAAAACTCCTCAATCAAATCAACCGCAGTCGATCGAGGTATGATCGCGGACGGAGCTCGTGTCGCGGCCGCGTTGTTCATACCCGTGCTTACGGTATACGGTTGTTCTATAGACTCATTTTATAGACTCACGCCTGTATTCCCCGGAGGGGGTAGGCAGAGGTGTGCAGTACACCCACATTTCGCCGGCTATTTTATAAGTCCCATGTAATAGGGGGCGAGCCTTTTGCCATTAACCGGTCACAATTCCAGACTCCGTGCTGCTACTGAGAATTTCCTAATGGAAAAACCCAATAACTCTTTTGCCCGACCCGGGGATCGAACCCAGGACCTCGTGCTCAGCAGTCGCGCTTGCTACCACTAGACCAACGAGGCAGTCGTTGTTGGAGGCAGAACGAGGTTGTTCTATACTTTCTTATATACTCTACTAGCGACCCGCCCCGGCTTCGCGCGGGTGCAATATACATATGAACCTTCCTCTTCAATCACTCTATCTATTAAAAAAAACCGCATCAAAATCCGTTGCGTAGTTTTAAAGATTTAAGCATACATAGGGACAGACAGACAGAGAAAGCGACTTTGTTTTATACTATGTAGTGAAGATTTATAGCCTGCTACTTGAAGATTGTGGAAAATGTGGTGGCGCATTGGTTACGGATTAGCAAGCGCGTGAGTGTGGGTTCGAACCTGGCATGTGCCAATGTGACTTTTTCAATGTCATATTACTTTCTTATTTAATCTTGACTAACGGTGAAGGAAAACATCGTAAGGAAACCTGGACTTAATAGTCTAAAATCGCAACGCAGTGAGCTAGCTTGGTGATTAATGCTCAATCCTTCTCTGTATGAGAAGAGGCCTTTGCCCTACATTGGGACAGTTACAGGCTGATTTATATTTGTATAACTAGCGACCCGCCCCGGCTTCGCACGGTTACGCTAATATGCATGTATTATGCATATAAACCTTCCTCTTGACTTACTCTATTTATTCGCAAAAACCGCATCAAAATCCGTTGCGTAGTTTTAAAGATCTAAGCATACATAGGGACAGACAGACGCGGGAAGCGACTTTGTTTTATACTATGTAGTGATTAGAAGATGGTTAAAAAATATAAATTACTTACCATTAGAATCGTATCCCATGACTAGCACATGTGTCAAATTCAGAGTAGGAACAGTCAGATCACTCCAGACGGCCAGAGCTCTTGCTAAAGCTGCCGCTCTCAGTGGCACCATGATGCCAGCTGGGGGCCGCACCCAGCAGTCCTGGAGCCAGCCTCGAACCACGGACCGTGTGGTCTGTGGCTTCATTTTAGCAGGATGAGACTCGAAGTTGCGTTTGTCTATTGAAGTTTTAGATTCTGAAATACAGTTGTTTAAGTTTAGGCTAATTTATATTTCACCTTTTGACCAGTCGGGTATAGCCGACAAATGTAAATGTGCAACTAGGTCAAGCATAGACATACAGCCGAACATAGAACCTCCTCCTTTTTGAAGTCGGTTAAAAAGTCAATAACCATTTCGATAACACGAGTTACGAATAGCTTAATGACAGAGCGACTGAGGGCTTTGCCCCAGGTCGCGGGTTCCAATCCCGCTTGTAATCGATTTTTTTCTTAAAATAAAAATTTCTATTAACATACCAGATACTTCAGCTTTCGGATTCCTTTGCCCAGATATGTCCAATTCCTCATCATCGGACTCCAGGGTCTTCGGCGATGGTTCATCATCCATCGCTCTAGTTGTCACTTGCATTGTTGCTGTCTCCGTCTAAAATAGTATTAAGTTCTGTTATTACATCATCATCAGCCTGTATTAGTCCACTGCTGAACATAGGTCTCTCCCAATGCGCGCTTATTGGAGCTATTTGCCCGTAATTGCTACGCTGGTACGGGTTGCCGATCGCAGTAGCAGATGATTACTGTTACACAGAAGGATGCTGCTGCCCATCCTCTGGATCATTCCCTTCGTCGCTTCTTGCGACACCCGCGGGACGAGTAGGGGTGGTTCTATATTCGATCTTTCCATTTAGCTATAAAGGGAAAGGTCTTGTTACCGTGTGGTCCAGCCTAAGAATAGAACTACTCCTACTCGTCCCGGGGGTGTTGTAAAAAGCGACAAAGGGGAAAGATCCGGAGGGTGGGCAGCAGCATCCTTCTGTGTAACAGCAATCATCTGCTACTGCGATCGCCAACTGGCTTGCCCAGCAAATACCTTCAATAAGCGCGCATTGGCAGAGACCTATGTTCAGCAGTGGACTAATACAGGCTGATGATGAAGTCTTATACTAATTATGAAACTAGAAAACATTATATAAGTTACATTAGTACATGCCAAGTTTGAACACATACCCACGTGCTTGCAAAGCTAGATCAGTAACCAATGAACCACCCCACAACTCTTAAAATTTACAAAAATACTAGTTAATATCCAACTACCGTCACTCACTTATTCAAACGTCACACGTCACGTCACTTTATCAATTACAGAACACTCCTGCGCTCATCTCGCGCGAGATTATGCGCAGTTGCAACAGTCTTCCAAAACAATTTATCTATTAAAACTATTTCTAATAACATGACCTGATTGTTATCATTTACCTTCGTTACGGTGTCAATATTATTGCTGGTGTTCGTATGTAGAGGCGTATCTTCATCATCTAATACATTGTTTGGGTTAGGTACTGTAATATCAACATTGGCGTCTTCTGTAACATTTTCCACAGCATCTGATTCAATATTCTTGATTTCTTCATCTTCTGTTACTATGTTTTCTGTTGTAGTTTTGTAATCTTCTTCTTCAATGATCAGGGTTGAGTCTTCAACGATTTCTTCGCTTTCTTTTAAATCATGTTTCAGTTCATCTGGATTTTCTTCGCAGAATGCGATGATTAGGTTTGTCAAAAGAAATAGGAAAAGTGTTTTTGATGCCATCTTTGGGTTTTAACGCATTCTTTGGTGTTGGTTTTCTGTGGGCAAAAGAAAATACGTTTAAAAATAAATTTTACTTTATCTATGCTTAAACTACTCTATGATTTTAATTATAGTAGTAAATAGGCTCCTAATAATATAAATGTGGAAGTAAGTTTGTTTGTGACATTTTCACGCCTTAACCACTGAATCGATTATCCTGAAATTGTGCATAGACGTTGTCATGTGTACAGAAATGGACATAGCGTACCTTACATCCCGAATAAAAAAAGTACAGTTCCCGAGGAAAAAAACAATAATAATAAATAATAATAAAAATAAAGTTTATTTCTCTCTTCATGTAATACATGTTTTTGTTATTACTTAGTAAAATTGTCCCTTTGTGAGAGACTGGAGTCTGTACTAGGGAAAACCCTGTGTGACAGATCACCAGGCTCTCATCCTGAGACCTAAATATAAGACATACATCTATAAAAATGTAAGAAAAGAAGAAAGGTACATATTAAGATTTTTTTTTTGTTTTTTTTTTATCTTTTTTTTTCTTTAAGTAGGTATTAGTTATCTGTGAGTTGAGAGAGTGATATTTTTGATATTTTCACAATAACGTTCTAATGATAATAGATGGCGCTATGTGTCTTTTGAATCATGATTTAATTTTAAATTCTAAATTAAGCCGCGTGCAAAAACTGTTAGAAGTTATTATGTCACTGTTATTTAAATCTTGTTAATCATTAATATTTTCATCTAAAACATTGGAATGCTTGCAAAGGTACAAACTATCTGTTTCTACCTTATAAGTGATGTCATTATATACTCAGAAAAAAAATATTACAACTCAGGATACGAAACTAAAGAAACGACATTTTTGTTTTAGGGTCATATCAATTTTGAAATGTTGTCTATTCCTGCTCCATAAATTTCAGATGGTTGGTGATTTCCCGAAATACATGCAGATTTCCTACATTTCAAACCATACTACTTCTCAACCGCAGTGCGCAAATCCCTACTTAAGGGGTTTGAAATACGCTTCTCGATCTGTCAGCACAAACGTATAATCTTTACTTCCAATCCGAGTTTGTCATTTTACGCCGCGAAGGACCAAAAATTTAAATTGAATTTGATTTCCTTCACAATCTTCAGTAATCACATCTCATCTTTCCTTTTTTAATTCCTAATTATGTGTTACACGTAGGGTTGTCAGATGATAAATTGGTAAAGGAGGATAGATGGGTATAAAAAGGAGGATTTTCCGTAAAAAGGGAGACATTCGTAAAGTTTGACTGGCAAAGAATGCCAACGGCATCAAGTTTGCCTTTGACACTTGATTTGCAAGAAAATCTTGGTTTTTAAACAAATAATTGTGAAAACTGCCTCGTTGGTCTAGTGGTAGCAAGCGCGACTGCTCAGCACGAGGTCCTGCGTTCGATTCCCGGGTCGGGCAAAGTATTATTGGGTTTTCCATTAGGAAATTCTCAGTAGTCGGAGTCTGGAATTGTGCCCGGTTAATGGCGATAGGCTCGCTCCCTATTACATCGGACTTATAACATACCCGGCGAAACGTGGGTGTACTGCACACCTCTGCCTACCCCCTCTGGGGAATACAGGCGTGAGACTATATAAAAAAAATTATCGTGAGTCTATAAAAAATATATTAGTCATTTTTCTGAAGTTGTATTTATTTATTTTATTTATTTATAAGTATTGAGAAAGATAGTGTCGTGGTGGCGCATTGGTTACGGACCCGCTTTGCAAGCGCGTGGTTGTGGGTTCGAACCTGGCATGTACCAATGTGACTTTTTTCAATGTCATATGTACTTTCTTAGTTTATCTAAGACACCTCTGACTAACGGTGAAGGAAAACATCGTGTGCAGGAAAACAGTGAGCTAGCGTGGTGATTAATGCTCAATCCTTCTCTGTATGAGAAGAGGCCTTTGCCCTATATTGGGACAGTTACAGGCTAATTTATTGAGAAAGAATTAGAGATTTATCCTTTGACGACGCATGATACAAAAACGAGGAGTTACAGTAGGTAAGGGAAGACGGGAGGAGAAGTCCTCCTTTTTAACCGACTTCAAAAAAGGAGGAGGTTCTCAATTCGACTGTGTTTTTTTTTTGTATGTTTGTTACGCGATTACTCCTTCAATTGTGGGCGGATTTACAAAATTCTTTTTGTAATCGAAAGGGTATACTCCCGAGGTGGTCCCATAGAAATATTATCGTGATCTGATCATAGACTTACGAGATATGGAACGGAACTCCTCGTAGGATAATAGCAGAAATGTCGTAACAAGTAATATTGCTTTATTTATACGTGCAGTCAATGGCTGACGAGTACAATGGAAGAGGGGGGATACGTGGTCACCCCCACCCCCTCCTGTAATCATCCAAGATTAAAAATATCTTGTGAGGTATCTTTTGAATGGGCTTTTCATAAGGATTTCAAATATTAGCCTCACAAAAGTCTGGGAGGGGTGATTAACTTTAAGCACCACTAAAAATCGTGAAAAAAAAAAATTTTATTAAAAAAAAATTTTTTTTTATACCATCTGTCAACCCTACCTGGTTACAACTTAAAGCTTATAATCTAAGGTCGGTTATTCAGAATCTCGATTTTGTTTCCTCAATTATTCGGATGCAAATTTGCAACTAATTATATTTAATTGGTTTGAATGTGTTCCGCGACGGCCTATAGGGTCACATTGGGCAAAGACCTGTCTTTTGCCTCTTTTGTGCTGTGTACAAATTGATGAAACGTGTATGCAGTGATAGACTTTAGTTAGAGGTCTCAGATTCCAACGCGAGGCGCCCACCTCTGACTTTCCGTAAGTTATGTGCGTATTATAAATTAATTATCACTCTCCGTGCCTCGGATACCACGTTAAGCTGTTGGCCCCGGCTGTCAATTGTAGATCTTTGACAGTCGTTACGGGTAGTCAGAAGCCCGAAAGTCTGACAACCAGTCTTATCAAGGGGTGTCGTGTAACCCAGTATCTGGGTTGTGGAGGTCTGATAGGCAGTCGCTCCATGTCACTGGTATTCAGCTGCATCCGGTAAGACTGGAAGCCGACTCCAACATAGTTGGGAAAAGGCTAGGCAGATAGTGACCTACGCACATAATATCCTTCCTTGGATTTCTACTTTTCGCCAGCTATATTATAAGTCCCATGTAATAGGGGGCGAGCCTATTGCCAATTACCGAGCACAATTCCAGACTCCGTGCTGCTACTGAGAATTTCCTAATAAAACACCAGATAACACTTTGACCGACCCGGGGATCGAACCCAGGACTGCTCAACAGTCGCGCTTGCTACCACTAAACCAACCAGGCAGTCATTCCTCATTAAGCGAAGAGAAAACATAGCATTACATCAACGTTCTTATGTCTGTGTGTGTAATATATGTAATATGTTTATGTGTGTGTGTAATATGTGTATGTTTGTGTGTGTAATGTAATAATTGTTGCCCAGAAGGCGATGACTCACCTTCATTATGACAAAATGTCTTGTGGAACCCTGTTTTTTTGGTTATACAAATATTTGGGGTTCCGTTTTGATGACAATTAAACGCTACACCTACTTTCATCAGTAAAAAAAATATATCAAAAAATTTAAACAAAGCTCTAAGGGCTAATTTCACCATTCACTTTAAAAACCGAGTTTAATAAAACTAAGTTCAGCTCTTTGCAAATTGCATTTCTGAACTCAGTTAAACGCAGAACGCTTGAACCGAGTTTAACCTGAATTGATCGCGTTGTCAGTAGTGAAATCGGTCTCTGTCTGAATATGACACTAAACGCGATCAATTCAATGCTTCTTTCAAATGGTTTCGTTCGATTTTTAAACGGTTTTACTTAGCTTGCCCTGTTTATTATTTGGTTCAAATTTAGTCATCGATATTTCACCCCCTTCCTGTTGACAGATTGATCTGATATCTGGTACACAGCTTTAGTTTTGATGACAAAACCGTTTTACGTAAAAAAAATTACTTAGGTATATTTTTATTTTTTCTATATTTTTATATTATGTTTATTGATACAATCATCAATCAACTTGAATGTGCGAGCGAGATAGCATAGCGCGAAGAGGTGCCTTAATTGGCACGGAACCCGCTTCGCTATTCCCAAACTTGCTTACCGACCTTTTTACCATAACTTAAATTTTAAACGAGCGCGTGTGGTGGCCGGCGGATATTTTTTCTTTACCATTTTTTTTTATTAATTCTTTCCTTCTCGTGTTATTGTTTAAAGATAAAACGATTTGAGTTTTATCTTAAAAAACTATTAAATACTAGCTTGCATCCGCGTCTTCGCCAAGGGCGCATCCAGGGGGTTCATGGGGGTCATCATGGGACGTGAGAGAGACGGGACGGTACGGAAGATTGATCTGATATTTGGTACACAGCTTTAGTTTTGTAAACAAAACCGTTATACGGAAAAAAATGTTTTTACTTATACCTATTACCTATTTGATTATTTATTCATTTTATAAAAAAATAAAAATATACATTTAATAATATAAGTATTATTTTTTACGTAAAACGGCTTTGTCATCAAAACTAAAGCTGTGTACCAAATATCAGATCAATCTGTCAACAGGAAGGGGGTGAAATATCGATTACTAAATTGGAACGAAATAATAAACAGGTCAAGCTAAGTAAAACCGTTTAAACATATAAAATATAGTAGCCCACCGGTATCGGGAACAGGGTCCGAGCTACCGGTGGTCAGGGCTCCAGAGAAAGGAACCTCCTGACGAGCCGTGTCCAGGAGTACTTATATTAGGGAACTAATTTTTTAAGCTGTTATTTAAACATTCGAGATGTTATTATGATCAGTTGAAAAACATATTGAGCAGTTATTTAATTTAATGGCGGTTGATTAATTATTGCGACAGTAAAACATGGACAGTAATAAAAAAATAAGTAGTCGGTTATTTTATCATACAATGTCAATTCTAAAAATAATTGAGCAGTCCAATAACTGAATGAGCGGTAAAAATGATGGAATGGGCAGTTCGATAAATAGTTCGGCAGTTTACGATTCTGTATATGGACTTTAGGGCACCCCGACTCAGACAGGTTAGGTTAGAAGGGGATGGCGGGGTCGTGTGAGCGAGCGAAGCGAGCGAATAGACCTCGCCTTCCTCTTCGTGGTTATTTTTTTAAAAACCACCCAGAAGTAGGCTCCGTCTATTATATGATAAAGATTATATGATATAAAGCATAAGGTCATACGAATAAAATGAATTAGCAAATAAAATAAATTTTATGGCTTACCAAAATGATCGTTTACTACGTTTAACACCTAATTGTTTATAGAATTGCTTAGAATGAGATTTCTTACCGACAAATTCCGATTTATTACTGGTCACACGTAACCGCTCGTTTAATAATTTTTACCGCCCATTTAATTATTTTCCTACTCAATTATATATTCGCTGATCCATTTCATTATTTTTTATTTCTCATTTTTGTTTACTTTATTGCTTAGTTTTAACTACTGAACTAGTTATTAAACGTGCCATTTATAATTTTTAACTTACCAAAACCGCTATTTACAACTGTCTCTTTAAATAAGTGCCCTTATATTATTGTTGTCTTATTTTGACATTTAGATTGCTAACCGTAATAAATGACATTACATACACTTTGTTATCGCCTGTACCTACTTTAACATTATAAATAATTCTTAGTGTCAACTGATATCTATACTTAATATAATAATAATAATAAATAAATTAATATTTGTACGCCACTAGAGGCAAAACATTTGTAGCTCATAAATATCCTCTTAACAAGTGATGTGCTTGTTGCTATACATGTACTATACTCATGTTTTATACAAATAAATAATCTTTATCTTTATCTATTATCAGGACAGCGAAATTATTAAGACCCTGTGCCTACCAACTGCGACTACTAATCCATCCAAATCATGACCCCAGTATAAACAGCTTAACCTTGCAAATAGATCGGTAGCAACTCGTTTGCGAGGATGACAATTAAGTGATAGATTTGAATATGTATAAGGACTCATCAAATACAACCTTGAACTTTTAAATGGAGAAAAGTTTAACTATTTGCTCAATAGTTTTATGCATAGAGTATTCAAGAAAATATAGAGTGATAACGTCAACCACATTGCCTTGTGCGGAGCGAAAGCAGGTCTTACCATACAAATGTTAAAATGTAATTTTTTCAAATTATGTTTTCTAGACGTTTTTCAAAATTTAACTCAGCAGTTAACCATGATGTAAGCTAAAATGTAACTTTTTCGCTCGTGGAGCCTAGTTGAACCGCAGTCGATCGAGGTATGATCGCGCACGGAGCTCGTGTCGCGGCCGCGTTGTTCATACCCGTGCTAACAGTTCATACTTCTATAGGGTTGCTCTATATTTTCTTATATACTCTAAGGTTTTATGTAACCAAATGCAAATATATAGTTAAATGGATTTCAGTATAACACTGATAGCCTACTGGTATGACCGTCGACTGACAAGTCAGTGATCTCGAGTTTGATCCCAAGGCGCGTACTGACTTTTCGTAAGTTATGTGCGTATTATAAATTAATGATCAGTTGCTAAAACGGTGAAGGAAAACATCGCGAGGAAACCAGAGAGATTTTTCAACGGTGTGTAAAGCCATGTTAGAGGCCTGCGGGCGGTTTAAACTCTGACACCAGGTTGTTCATTAACCATATGAGAAGAAGAAAAAATGGATTTCGGTAAAATGTTGTTGGGGTTTTCCATTGCGAAAATCTCAATAGCAGCACGGAGTCAATTGTGCCCGAATAATGGCAATAGACTCGCTATTACATGGGACTTATAACACAGACGGCGAAACATTCTACATACACCTTTGCCTACCCCTGGGGAATACAGGCGTGAGTCTTAGTTATTTTTAAACGGTTTTACTTAGCTTGACCTGTTTATTATTTGGTTCAAATTTAGTAATCGATATTTCACCCCCTTCCTGTTGACAGATTGATCTGATATTTGGTACACAGCTTTAGTTTTGATGACAAAACCGTTTTACATTAAAAAAAAAAGTTTACTTAAGTATATTATTTATGTAGTGCTTCGTTCGGTCAGATAGAGCACAGTAATCCTAATCCTCCTTGCAATTTCTTATTTCCCTTTGTTTATATTAAGGGAATTGTTTTTAAAGGGAAGGAAACCTGTATTAAACAGATAAATTTGTTTTTTGAAATCCCCACAATATAAAAAGAATGAAAGTATTTACGATACTGTTAATTTGACGAACTGGTAAAAACGGAATCTTATCCTTAACATGTTTTATTTATTAATCATACATACTCGTACAATAATTAAAAAGGAAATTCCAACTTGCAAAAGTATTTAAAATTGTAATAAAGTATTTAAAAAATAAGTATTTTATATTAATACGTAAAACTATGTACCCCTTTTTACGAAAATTGCGCGGACGAATTACGATTACGATTATAGTTTATACATATAGAGAAGGAATGCAGAATGCTAATATATTTTTTTAATTATCATCATTTGCGTCATCTGCCTAGCCTTTTTCCCAACTATGTCGGGGTCGGCTTCCAGTCTTGCCGGATGCAGCTGAATACCAGTGTTTTACATGGAGCGACTGCCTATCAGACCTCCACAACCCAGATACTGGGTTACACGATACCCCTTGGTAAGACTGGTTGTCAGACTTTCAGGCTTCTGACTACCAGTAACGACTGTCAAAGATCTACAATTGACAGCCGGGGCCAACAGCTTAACGAGCTATCCGAGGCACGAGTGATAATTAATTTATAAAACGCACATAACTTACGAAAAGTCAGAGGGGCGCGCCTTGGGTTCGAACCCGAGACCACTGACTTGCCAGTCAACGGTCACCACTACTAGGCTATCACGACTGTTATTACCAATGTAAAACTAACATAAAAAAATAATTGTGTCTATCAATTTAGCTCATTAGCTTAACAAGTGTAGTAATGCATCTATTACGTAATACCAACTGGTTGCGTGACAATTCTAAGGTCGCGACGCAGCGCAGGCGCAATGTCATAGAAATGTGATTGTTCCGCTCAACAGTTTTTGTGATATCGCCTGCTGAGATTCTGAGGATCAGTTCCGTGACTTGAAGATCGATTCTGATAGCCTAGTGGTATGACCGTCAACTGACAAGTCAGAGGTCTCGAGTTCCCAAGACCTCTGACTTTTCGTAAGTTACGTGCGTATTACAAATTGTCAGTTGCTAAAACGGTGAGGGAAAACTTTAACCTCCGAACTTGGCTTGGAACCGACTTCATAACGTAAAGTTATTTCAAGCTTTTAGTTTCTTTTGAAGTCGGTTTTTTTTTCCCACCGCGTTTTCCTACAAAAGTCTTACTCCACCTAAACTAACATTATCTTAACCAATCAATTTATTTAGAGTTTGCAGCTATACCTTATTACACCTTTCTCTATTTAAAAAATCACCGTGACGGCAACAATTGCACAATTATGAAACGACCAACACAATTATGTAGTTGCATGATGAAGATACTTAGTTTTTTGTATGGTCAACTCCAACGACGTGTAGGCCAGTAGCAGTGATAGCCTAGGAGTATGACCACTGGCAATTCAGAGGTCTTAGGTTGGTATTATACAGGGTGGAAACGTTCAGCGGGGCAGTGAGGGGAAGTACCTTATCCGTTGCAGTTACACGAGAATGGTCTTAAGGTGTGTCCAAACATTGAGGCATTGCATTGAGACAGGCATTTGTAGGACACATTTCTGCCGCGCTCTAGTTTGGACAAAGCTAACTAATGTTTGCGCGGCAGTACTGCGCGGCACAACCAAGATATGCCGCGCGCTTCAGTTGGCATCAGAAGTAAAACGAAAGCGGTCAGTTCCAAAATTTATAAAAATAATACAAGTTATAATTATTTATGCCAATGACGTTGGTTGTACCAATGAAGCAAAGAGTTTGTGTATTAAATAATTAACCAAGTATTTGGGGTACCTAATTGTTACAATACGTCCAAACACAATTACTGCCGAATGTTTGCTAAGAATGTTCGCGCGCGGCAGGCAGCCAGAAGCGTTCGCGCGCGGCAGTCGTTTAAACATAGCGCGGCGGGCACATTTTTTGGACACACCTTTAGAAGACTATCCATATTTTTTTATGGAATTTTAATCCCCATTCACAGATTTTTTTAAAAATACTCCTCCCCGGTTGTCATGAAATCTTTGACAGTCGAGATAGGGAGTCAGTACCCTCATAAAATCCTGACAACTAATCCTAACTTCAGAATATCGTATCCCTTTGTGTTGAGGTCAGTTAGGCAGTCGCTCTGTAGAAAACTGATATTCAGCTGCATCTGGTTAGATAAGAAACCTTAGAGTATATAAGAAAATATAGAGCAACCCTATAGAAGTATGAACTGTGAGCACGGGTATGAACAACGCGGCCGCGACACGAGCTCCGTTTGCGATCATACCTCGATCGACTGCTGTTCAACTAGGCTCCACGAGCGAAAAAGTTACATTTTAGCTTATATCATGGTTAACTGCTGAGTTAAATTTTGAAAAACGTCTAGAAAACATTATTTGAAAACATTTTAACATTTCTATGGTGAGACCTGCTTTCGCTCCGCACAAGGCAATGTGGTTAACGTTATCACTCTATATTTTCTTGAATACTCTATTTAAGAAACCGACCCCAACAAAGTTTGGGAATAATAAGGCTAGGAGGATGATTGATGATCATAATATGTACCTATTCATATGTTGTTAGTTGAACAAACTGCATTAACTGGTTATGTTGATTTCTCGACACAAGTAATTATACATGGGAATACAAATTACAACTTAAATAGGTACATTTCCATGAGTTACGGAAATCTTGATTTGAGACCGGGCTGGTGAAGGCTCATGGTAAAAATTAATATACCTAACAAAAAAAATAACCGACAAAAAAACGGAACTAAAAACTAAATAAAGAATAAATGATTTTTAACTAAGTACCTACATATAATTATTTAATAAGAAAATTTGAAAAAACAACTGATACGGATGGGATTCGAACCCACGATCTTCGACGTACCGTGTAAAAAGAAAGGCGTGTAAAAAGAAATATGAAATTTCGACTGGTGCTGGTGGGATACGGTGGCTCAGCGGTTAGAGCGTCGACACGGTACGTCGAAGATCGTGGGTTCGAATCCCATCCGTATCAGTTGTTTTTTCGAATTTTCTTATTAAATAATTATATTTAATAAGCTATCATGTAAAAAAATTCACAAAAAAAATATTAAGTACCTACACATTTATTATTTATTTAAATATTTACAAAAATCTGATTTTTAAACGTTTTTACTTAGCTTGACCTGTTTATTATTTGGTTCAAATTTAGTAACCGAATTTCACCCCCTTCCTGTTGACAGATTGATTTGATATTGATATGATATGATCAATCCATATAATCACAAAAAATCCAAAATAAAATAAATTAAAATCTAAGCATATTATATGAGTGAAATTAATAAATACAATAAAATACAATTATCACTACATAGTATAAAACAAAGTCGCTTCCCGCGTCTGTCTGTCCCTATGTATGCTTAGATCTTTAAAACTACGCAACGGATTTTGATGCGGTTTTTTAAATAGATAAAGTGATTCAAGAGGAAGGTTTATATGTATAATACATGCATATTAGCGTAACCGTGCGAAGCCGGTAGGCTAATAAGTTATAATACGCACGTTACTTCTGAAAAGTCAGAGGAGATCGAACGTGGTGAAACCAACACACCTGAGAGATTTTTCAATGGTGTGAAAAACCATGTCAGACGTACGGGTGGTTTAAACTCTGACACCAGGTTGCTCATCAACCATACGATATTCTAAAAAAATACATAAAATAGGTCTCACAGACGAAATCGCGGGCTATATCAAGTTTAAACATATAAGTTGTACATATTTTGTAATTACCTTTTAAAACTCTTCATTTTGATACCCCTCACGATCGGTTTGGGGGATTTTTTTTATTAATCATACCTTTTGGCGCCAAAAATCTGACATATCGATTTTTTTAAATTTGTATATACCCAGTGACACTCGCGCAATAAAGACGAATCGAACGACATATCATTCATCAAAATCGCTTCAGCCGTTTAGTAGTTCCGAGGGAACATAGAGATGGACATACATACAGGTCAAACACATAACCCTCCTTTTTGGCTTTGCCGCAGTCGGGTAAAAAAGTAAGGGACGAGTTCACGTGACACAGATTGACCGTCATAACGTCATCGAATCGAGGGCTCAGCTTCGCTAACCGTATGTTGTAACTTCATTTAGCAAGACGTAAAGGTTACGGCACTGATTCGGTTAACTGTTAGTGATGGGACGATGGTATCTCAATTCTCAATTCTCATTTCTTTATTGCGTTCCATAATGTTACATAACAGGTGGTATACATAAGATAAGGTATCAATTATGGACCCTGTCGGGCACAGCATAGTTAGTTAGGACAGAGGAGGAAGAGCGCTGTATGTGTACAATTACAATGCAAATTTTCAGATATATTTAATTATTTCAATTCAATTATCCATTTTAACAATATTCCTGTTAAAATTAAATATCTATATCAGCATTATGTGGATGTAATTAAAATAGTGTTTTAAAGAGTATCTACGAAATTCGAGTTTCGTTTCGGTTGAAATATTTACCGAAACCGAATTTCGAGTTAACTGTGTTTAGTAGAGTAGCATCAACGCTTCTTCATTCATCATTATCATCAGCCTGTTTTGTCTTAAAAATATATTCTTTACACTTAGAGTACGCCCTTTTGATAATACCCATCTTAGTATAAATAATACTTTTAAAAAAAATACCATCCCTACACAAGTCAGGGAAGCCCTCCTAAATTAATATTTTTATTAAATTTTATTTCATAACTTTGTTGGCGTTATAATTATGTATCATCATCAGCCTGTATTAGTCCACTGTTGAACATAGGCCTCTTTACTATTGTGCGTTCATTGGAGGTATTCCATTATCGCCACTCTGGGGAAGCGGGTTCGCGATTGCAATAGCAGATGATTGCTGTTACACAGAAGGATGCTGCTGCCCATCCTCCGGATCTTTCCCTTTGTCGCTTCTTTAATTATTTATTTTTTATTTATGCAGTCAATAGTTTAAAAACTTAATACAAAATCACGTCTTGAAAAATCTAAGCAAATAATTAGTTTTCGAAATTAGAATGTTTATATTTCTAAATGTTTTGTTTTTTAATGTGTCAACATAAAATATACCTTATTTGTTAGTTGATATTAGACACTTCTGAAATAAAGGGTGTTAGGTTTTTATTTTCGTTACGGAATTTCTTGATTCGGTCGCCGCGCTCAAAGACCGCGATAAAATCTATGCAATAGCTTAAAAAATTCGATGTACGAAACGTATTTCGCCGAACACCGAAACTTACAATCTTCTCGGTCCATCCCTAATTATAATTGACATTGCTAATAGATTACTCGCTGAAGTTTGAGTTAAACATTACTAAATTCTACTATTTACTCGGTAAATAACTATTCGAACCCAAGGCGCGCACCTCTGACTTTTCGTAAGTTATGTGCGTTTTATAAATTAATTATCACTCTCCGTCGGATAGCACGTTAAGCTGTTGGCCCCGGCTGTCAATTGTAGATCTTTGACAGTCGTTACGGGTAGTCAGAAGCCCGAAAGTCTGACAACCAGTCTTACCAAGGGGTATCGTGTAACCCAGTATCTGGGTTGTGGAGGTCTGATAGGCAGTCGCTCCATGTAAAACACTGGTATTCAGCTGCATCTGGTAAGACTGGAAGCCGACCCCAAACATAGTTGGGAAAAGGCTAGGCAGATGATGACTCGATAAATTACTATCGTGTGTGGATAGTTAGTTAATATTTGATTTTATAGACTCACGCCTGTATTCCCCAGAGGGGGTAGGCAGAGGTGTGCAGTACACCCACGTTTCGCCGGCTATGTAATAAGTCCCATGTAATAGGGGGCGAGCCTATTGCCATTAACCGGGCACAATTCCAGACTCCGTGCTGCTACTGAGAATTTCCTAATGGAAAAACCCAATAACACTTTGCCCGACCCGGGGATTGAACCCAGGACCTCGTGCTCAGCAGTCGCGCTTGCTACCACTAGACCAACGAGGCAGTAATATTTGATTTAGCTATTAAACCCAGAAATAGACGTGTAGAGTAAATAAGGCAGCTTCTTTACTATCGAATTGCCTTGAAAATATAAAATTGGAATTACTACATAGTATAAAACAAAGTCGCTTCCCGCGTCTGTCTGTCGGATTGGGATGTGTCAACGGATTTTGATGCGGTTTTTTTTAATAGATATGATTCAAGAGGAAGGTTTATATTTATAATATGTGCATATTAGCGTAACCGTGCGAAGCCGGGGCGGGTCGCTAGTACCGTATAAAGAACAAGTCGTGAGGCTATCTTAAAAGAAGTTATTGTAAACATTGCGCTTGCGCAAGTTGCGTACGATTTTACAACTACGCATAGGGCGTTATTAAGTAACCACTTTCGCTTAAAAAACTTGTTTTTTTTTTATTATTTTTGGTCGTTTGACATTGTTGTTTATTAAGAGGTTTATTGTTGTATGTAAATTGTATTGGTTTTTTTATTATTTGGTATCTTAAGGCGTTCTTGCGATAATCTTTCTCGCTCGCACATTGAAGTTGATTGAAAATCAATGATTAAAGTTAAGAGAAATTGAACTAAACTATTTGAAGGAGAATAATACTACAAAATTTCAGCTTGATCGAAACATGTTTTTTAATATAAAAATAGCTTTAAATGAATTTTTATTTTATGCTATTATAAAAATAGCATGAAAACATGTTTCGATCAAATTTGATATTTTTCTGTGTTTCGGTATTTTGGGGTTTAAAAAATTATAGTTTAGTTTAGTTTATAGTTTATTTATGTTTTTTTACATATTTATGCACATGTTTTGCTTATTAAAAAACAACTGCCTCGGGCTCTCGCCTTCATTCAGCTGTTTTATTAATCAGTTGTTAAATAATTTCATTTAAAAATGTAGTAATTCATTATGACCAGAAATAATAATTATTAACCTCCTCAGAGGCTTTGTGGGACCCTAGGGCTCAGAATTTTGCCCCTTAGAAGCTTTGCGGGAGGGCTTCATGGAACAAACTTTAAGAATGTCTGCTGTACTGAGATAATAAAATATTAAAATAGTCGTCATATGTATTAATAATGATAATGTCCTCCTGACCGAATTTCGGTCACAGCGGCCAATTTCAACGGAGATAAGCCATCGACGCGGGAGATATTATAGTGCACAAGTGTGTGCGCAAACACAGGTGCACTCTCTATTCCCTCTAGAGATTAGGCGCAGGGCCAACGGCTTTACGTGCATTCCGAGGCACGGAGTAAGTGATAATTAATCTATAAAACGCACATAACTTAGGAAAAGTCAGAGGTGCGCGTCTTGGGTTCGAACCCGCGACATCTGACTTGCCAGTCAACGGTCAACACCACTAGGCTATCACGACTCTTTTTGTACTGAGATAATATAATATTTAAATAGTCGTCATATGTATTCATTGGACGTAGGCACTAAGTTGCTTAATGACGCTGTGACCAGTGATGCCAATAAAATGACAAATCGTATTGTTCTGGTGTGAACGACAAAAATATACTGCCACCTCTTTTTATAAGTGTTGGTATTTAGACTCTAAAATGTACTCCTGACCGATTTTCGGTCACAGCGGCCAATTTCAACGCAGATTAGCCAACTACGCAGGAGATATTATCACTCTCCGTGCCTCAGATAGCACATTAAGCTGTTGGCCCCGGCTGTCAATTGTAGATTTTTGACAGTCGTTATGGGTAGTCAGAAGCCCGAAAGTCTGACAATCAGTCTTACCAAGGGTATCGTGTAACCCAGTATCTGGGTTTTGGAGGTCTGATAGGCAGTCGCTCCATGTAAAACACTGGTATTCAGCTGCATTCGGTATGACTGGAAGCCGACCCCAACATAGTTGGGAAAGGCTAGGCAGATGATGTTTCTATGCTTTCTAATCTGAAGTTTGGAGCATGGGACCGGCCGCGGCAGTGCGTCAGTCATGTCAGTACTCCGGTAGATGTCACCCCACGCCTTTAAAACGTTAAGAAAGAGATTCGTAATTTCGATTGAAGCGGGCAGGACTCTAGCTTAGTTGGTAAAGCGATGGCACGGAACGCCAGAGATCGCGGGTTCAAGTCCCGCCTGAGTCAGCTGTTTTTGCGAGTTTCTTATTAAATTAATAATATCATAGTAAATGATAATGTAAACAGATCGTGACCAAAACATCTACAATTCACCTACTTTACATATGAGGAGGAAAACTGACACTAAATTATTCAAAGCTAACATCTAACATGAAGCTAACTGCATTACGGCCTGGCCACGAACTCGCCGCTCGCAGCGGCGGTTTAGCGCGGCGCGGCGCGGCGAGCGGTAAGAACAAATGTACTAAAATGTTCAACGACGCCACGACTCGCCGTCGCCGCTCTCAGCGGCGGCGGCGGCGGTTTCTCCATTCTCCATACTTAAAATGATTTGTATTGATTTCGTGCACTCCATCCGTCGAATTTAAAATATCATTGGAAAATATATGCCTAAATACGTCTAAATACATCTAAATACGTCTAAATATGTCTAAATACGTGGCATGGCCATCGCGCCGCTCGCAGACCTAGCCCGTCGCCGCCGCCTTAGACCGAAGTCGTGGCCACTAGGTTAGGTATTCAAGTTTCATTGAATATTATGATTATGATTTACATACAATCGTTATTATATGTTTGAGATCATAAGAAATGATAAGTTTTATTATATTAAGTCTTATTATAGACCGATTTTTTTTTAACAAAACATAACAGATTTACGCCTGTATTCGTCAGAAGGTAGGCAGAGGTAAATGCAGTAGGTACACACACGTTTCGCCGGCTATGTTATAAGTCCCATGTAATAGGGGCGAGCCTATTGCCATTAATCAGGCACAATTCCAGACTCCGTGCTCTCCTTTATTACGGAAAATCCTCCTTTTTATACCCATCTATCCTCCTTTATCAATTTATCATTTGGCAACCCTACGTGTAATACATAATTAGCAAGCCTATTGCCATTATAGTACCTATATTATACGGATTCTTTTGTTCCGAGAATCTGCCTCGCACTTGACCGATTTTTAAACGGTTTTACTTAGCTTGCCCTGTTAATTACTTGGTTCAAATTTAGTAATCGATATTTCATCCCCTTCCTGTTGACAGATTGATCTGATATTTGGTACACACCTTTAGTTCTGATGACAAAACCGTTTTACGTAAAAAAAAATTTACTTATGTTATTTTTTAAACGGTTTTACTTAGCTTGATTTGTTTATTATTTGGTTCAAATTTAGTAATAGTTATTTCACCCCCTTCCTTTAATCAGATTGATCTGATGTTTGGTTATTCTGATATAGGATATTTACAGCTTTAGTTTTGATGACAAAACCGTTTTACGTAAAAAAAAATTTGACTTATATTATATGCTTGGAAATTGTAGGACTATGATGCCTAACCATATCCCACAAAACAAAAGTTTAAAACTAGGTACTGCATATTCCCGGAAAAAACCACAGTAGCATACGTAAACATGTCCTTCATAGTTTATTAGTATGCGAAGTGGTCGGACCAAATGTCGAGTCTCGGGTCGTAAATAACCACAACTTTTAAATAGGTATACTCTGGGAAAATACACGATTTGTATCCTCATTCCTGCGACTAATTTTGAAGTGATAGCCTAGTGGTATGACCGTTTGACTGCCAAGTCAAACGGTCGTAGGTTCAAAACTCAGGTACGTAGAGACAGCACCATTAATTGGTGTCCCCTACCAATTGTAACCCTCAAATCTGAGTAAATATAACTAATTTTTGTGTTGAATAAAAAAAGTTTATAAACTTAATATATCGAAAAACATTATCTACAAATACAAATTAAATAATATGTATAAGTAAATTTTTTTTTACGTAAAACGGTTTTGTCATCAAAACTAAAGTTGTGTACCAAATATCAGATCAATCTGTCAACAGGAAGGGGGTGAAATAACGATTACTAAATTTGAACCAAATAATAAACTCGCACAATGTAAAACACTGGTATTCAGCTGCATCCGGTAAGACTGGAAGCCGACCCCAACATAGTTGAGAAAAGGCTAGGCAGATGATGAAGTGCGTATTATAAATTAATTATCACTTACTCCGTGCCTCGGAAAGCTCGTAAAGCCGTTAGCTTGCCTCTGTCGTGTCGGATTGCCGTCCCATCTGACTATGAGAGTGAGGGAATAGAGAGTGCACCAGTGTTTGCGCACACACTTGTGCACTATAAAATCTCCTGTGTAGTTGGTTAATCTCCGTTGAGAAGCCGCTGTGATCGTAATTCGATTAGGAGGACATTAAATTATACTAGCGACCCGCCCCGGCTTCGCACGGTTACGCTAATATGCATGTATTATACATATAAACCTTCCTCTTGAATCACTCTATCTATTAAAAAAAACCGCATCAAAATCCGTTGCGTAGTTTTAAAGATCTAAGCATACATAGGTCCAGACAGACGCGGGAAGCGACTTTGTTTTATACTATGTAGTGATGACCGAAGTTAATTGAGATTAATTTAAAAGATATTTTAAGCTGATTATAATTACTTAATATTGCATGTACATTTTTGGTAAAAGCTATCTTTAGGGCGACTTTCGCCCTCTTAAAGGTACAAGTATAAATAATTTAAATATGAATTGGCAGTGTGAATGTAAAAAACTGACCAAGTCCGAGTCGGACTAGCATACAAACGGGTTTCGTACAAAAAGACTTCAAAATTATTAAAAAAAATTATTACTTTAATGTTTTACTTTACTGGTGTCTTAGTTTAAACTGCCCGTAGGCGTCTGACATGGCTTTACATACCATTGAAAAATCTCTCAGGTGTGTTGGTTTCATCACGATGTTTTCACTCACCGTATTTGCAAGGGATAATTAATTTCAGCAGTTTTCATGCATAGAAATGGAATAAAATAAAAATTCTCTTAAAGCTATTTTTTAATTGAAAATATGTTTTGATCAAGCTGAATTTTTTGCTGAAACTTAGTAATGTTGTTCCCCTTCATATGGTGTAGTACAATTTTTCATAACTATATTCATTGATTTTATATCTTCAATGTGCGAGCGAGATAGCGAATTAGCGGTAAGAGGCGCCTTAAATGGTTTTTCTTCTTTCTTTCTTTGATATGAACAGGGTTCCTATAGCGCCCTTTACATGTGGAACCCTAAAAAACCCACTACAGAATGATGTAATTGCAACATGAGAATTTCACCTTTATTTCACGAACGATATCTCGTAAACCGGATTGTCGTGTATCTTGTAAACTTATCTTTATTGTTTACGCGTTTGTTTACGTCGCCGTTCTCGGAAACGGACATATTTTATTTTTTTGGATTATAACATTTTATAACTTTCCATGTTGTGTGATATACTTGCTTTTGCTCGCGACAGAGTTCGAATTATTTCAATATTATTACTGTTACTGTTAGCTTACATCATCCCAGTGCTGGGCAAAAGCCTCCTCCCATGATTTCCAGTGTACTGTAAATTATCGTGAAGGCGCATTGGTTATGGACCCGTATTGCAAGCACGTGGGTGTGTGGGTTCGAATCTGGCATGTACCAATGTGACGTTTTGCAACGTCATATGTACTTTCTTATTAAATCTAAGACACCACTGACTAACAGTGAAGGAAAACATCATGAGGAAACCTGGATTTTAATAGTCTAAAATCGCCAACCCGCAGTGAGCTAGCGTGGTGATTAATGCTCAATCCTTCTCTATATGAGAAGAGGCCTTTGCCCTATATTGGGACAGTTACAGGCTGATTTATTTATTTATTATTTATTATACGCACATAACTTTCTCAAGAGTTTAAAGAGTCAGGGATGTGTGCTTTGGGTTTGAACCTGAGATCTCTTCTCTTCCCAGTCAACGGTCTAACCACTAAACTATCACTGCTATGCAATCGAACCGAAATAAGTGTTATAATAAAATTCTGTTGTATAACATATTTCGTAACATTTATTACTTCAAGTTTTATGTTTAAGAATCTATTGAAATTTCAATTCGCCGTGTATTATATTATTTTAATAGTATTTTTTTACAACAATGCCGAGGAAATAATTGTGTCAAAGTTACTTAATGTTGGAGTGACGCATTGGTTATCGACCCGCTTTGTTGCACGTGTGTGGGTTCGAACCTGGCATGTAAAGAAAGAAAGAAAAAATGGTTTTATTCATCACAGGTTTAACACACGTTACACAAAACATAAATCACTACATAGTATAAAACAAAGTCGCTTCCCGCGTCTGTCTGTCCCTATGTATGCTTAGATCTTTAAAACTACGCAACGGATTTTGATGCGGTTTTTTTTTAATAGATAATGATTCAAGAAGGTTTATATGTATAATACATGCATTAAACGTAACCGTGCGAAGCCAGGGCAGGTCGCTAGTACTTAATACGTAAAAGATTTAAAAATTATTAGTCATTAAAACAAGTGTGGCACTCGGGGACTGCCGCGGTAAAACTATTGCATACCTAGCATTTTTTATCAACTTATGCAATTATAATTATTTTTTTTTTTTTGTATTTATGCAGTCAATAGCTTAAAAACTTAATACAAAATCACGTCTTGAAAGTTCTAAGCAAATAATTAGTTTTCGAAATTCGAATGTTTATATTTCTAAATATTCTGTTTTTTAATGTGTCAACATAAACTATACCTTATTTGTTACTTACTTAATAAGGTTTTAAACACTTCTGCAATAAAGGGTGTTAGGTTTTTATTTCCGTTACGGAATTTCTTGATTCGGTCGCCGCGCTCAAAGCCCGCGATAAAAGCTCTGCAATAGCTTAAAAATAAAAAATGTGTGTGTGAGCCTCATGGCTGAGCCGAATAGGTACAATTTGCTGCAAGGATGCTGCTGCCCATCCTCCGGATCTTTCCCTTTGTCGCTTCTTACGACACCCGCGGGACGAGGGGTGGTTCTATTCTTAGGCCGGAAAACAAGTTTTATTTTAGATAGATATTATTTATTAACTATTGGAGTCGTGATAGCCTAGTGGTATGACCGTTTGACTGGCAAGTCAGAGGTCTCGGGTTCGAACCCAAGGCGCGCACCTCTGACTTTATGTAAGTTATGTGCGTATTATAAATTAATTATCACTCTCCGTGCCTCGGATAGCACGTTAATCTGTTGGCCCCGGCTGTCAATTGTAGATCTTAGACAGTCGTTACGGGTAGTCAGAAGCCCGAAAGTCTGACAACCAGTCTTACCAAGGGGTATCGTGTAACCCAGTATCTGGGTTGTGGAGGTCTGATAGGCAGTCGCTCCATGTAAAACACTGGTATTCAGCTGCATCCGGTAAGACTGGAAGCCGACCCAACATAGTTGGGAAAAGGCGAGGCAGATGATGATTATTTATTCAACTAATAGGAAGAGGTGACGTTAGCGGGACACTAACAATATCAATACATTTACAAACAATGTATTGTTTAACTGTTGCTAATAACCTATTGCCCTATAAACGGTTTAGTTTAGTTTACAAACATACTGACAATATGAAACATTTAGGACATTGCGCTTGCGCAGCCACGATCACAGGACGCTTACCTTTAAACTGCGAACTCAATTAATTTCTTCTCTGTATGAATAAATAGACCTAAGTAATTTTTTTTTACGTAAAATCGTTTTGTCATCAGAACTAAAGCTGTGTACCAAATATCAGATCAATCTTTTTTTTGTGAATTTTTTACATGTTATAGCACATGATAGCTTATTAAATATAATTATTTAATAAGAAAATTTGAAAAAACAATTGATACGGATGGGATTCGAACCCACGATCTTCGACATACCGTGTCGACGCTCTAACCGCTGAGCCACCGTATCCCATCGGCATCAATCGAAATTTCAAATCTCTTTTACACGCCTAGGGCGTGTGGCGACATCTATCGGAATACATTACGTATCCCGACTCAGTGCTCCAAACTTTGCAGTTATAGTAGACACCGATGCGATATTACCATTTTTCTTAATATTTTTTGTGAATTTTTTACATGTTATAGCACATGATAGCTTATTAAATATAATTATTTAATAAGAAAATTTGAAAAAACAATTGATACGGATGGGATTCGAACCCACGATCTTCGACATACCGTGTCGACGTTTTTTCAAATTTTCTTATTAAATAATTATATCAGATCAATCTGTCAACAGGAAGGGGGTGAAATATCGATTACTAAATTTGAACCAAATAATAAATAGGGCAAGCTAAACAAACTGTTTAAAAAGGCCTTTACGTGTTTCCCTCCACTTATGATCCTGGGTCCTTTAAGCGGGACTTGAAAAAGCTTTTTTCAAGGCCGTCAAGGTGAGCCATCATGCCACATTGCTATGTTGGCTGCTGGGATGATGGTCATCACTATGGGACTCCACTGACTGCTTTCCATCAGGCAGCATGGAATCAATTTATGCGGCAGTAATAAAAAAAAAATAACAAAGACTTGACACTTTTTTGTGAAATTTTTACATGTTTTAGCACATGTTAGCTTATTAAATATAAATATTTAATTAATTATTAAATATAAATAAGAAATTTGAAAAAAAAAAAAACAACTGATACGGATGGGATTCGAACCCACGATCTTCGGCGTTCTGTGCTGACGCTCTAACCGCTGAGCCACTGTATCCCATCAGAATCAGTCGAAATTTCAAATCTCTTTATACGCCTAGGGCGTCTGGTAATATCTATCCGAATACATTACGTATCCGACTCAGTGTTGAAAGACTTGACCCTAAAACAGGATATAAACGTGATGATATAAAAGTCGGGTTCGATGTTATCAACAAAAACGACAGGTAATATTGAATTCCGATCTCGTGGCGAAGACAGCCGAAGTGGTCTTGTTTAAAAAAGCTACATAAACAAAAGCGTTGTCATTGGTAAAATGATAAAAGGAAGCAAGGACGTACGACTTTTAGTGGTAAAAAACACTGGCCAAGTGCGAGTCGGACTCGAACACAAAGTATTCCGAATGAAAATGGGAAAACAACAGGTTTTTTGTATGGAGACACCATTTAATTTACATTTACACACATTTAACTTTATTATTTGTTGTTATAGAACCCAAGGTATAAAACGCACATAACTTACGAAAAGTCAGAGGTGCGCCTCTGACTTTTCGTAAGTTATGTGCGTTTAATAAATTAATTATCACTCTCCGTGCCTCGGATAGCACGTTAAGCGTTGGCCCCGGCTGTCAATTGTAGATCTTTGACAGTCGTTACGGGTAGTCAGAAGCCCGAAAGTCTGACAACCAGTCTTACCAAGGGGTATCGTGTAACCCAGTATCTGGGTTGTGGAGGTCTGATAGGCAGTCGCTCCATGTAAAACACTGGTATTCAGCTGCATCCGGTAAGACTGGGAGCCGACCCCAACATAGTTGGGAAAAGGCTAGGCAGATGGTGATAACGGTACATAAATTCATCTTATGTGAAATTTTCAACTGTCTAGCTATCACGGTTCATGAGACGCCCAGTGAGTGGAGACAGACTATTACTGTTTCACAGAAGGATGCTGCTGCCCATCCTCCGGATCTTTCCCTTAGTTGCTTCTTACTACACCCGCGGGACGAGTAGGGGTGTTCAATTCATAGGCCGGAAACCACACGGCACAAAAAAGGGAATATATGTGCTTAAATGCGATTTATAATATAATGTGCTTCTAAATTATCTGCCACGGTTGCAATGGGAGAAAGTATTGGGTATATAGATTACAATAGTGAAGAAATTTCGTACCCCGGAACAGTAAAAAAAATAATTGGAGCATGGACCAGAATTAGACCTACGCAATAAAACGCAGGCAAAAGAAAAAAAAATATGACGTTAGATAAAAAAAAATACTTCACTATTGTAATATAAATAACCAATATTATCTCCCATTGCAGCCATGGCAGATAATTTAGAAGCATCTTATATTTCTTGCCCAATTCATTATTTCATACTTAAAAGAGACCGCTCTAAAAGTCATTAGTCAAATAAAATTATCAACTATGTATGATTTCACCATGTTTTCGTAATAAATAAGCGAAATAATTCATTAATTTATTATTTTGCATGATTGTGATATATTAAAATCTTAAATATATTATTATCGAGTGGTTGACATTGAAATATTAATCAGCGATAGCCTAGCTGTAAAACCATCGACCTCCAAGTCAGAGGTCTAAGGTTTAAAGTTCAGTCACTCGAATCGTGATCATATTATTATAAAAAAAAACGTGTGGCACTCGGGGACTGCCGCGGTAAAGCTATTGCATAGCATTTTTTATCAACTTATGCAATTATAATTATAATTTTTTATTTTTTATGTAAACAGTCAATAGCTTAAAGCTAATAATACAAAATCACGTCATGAAAAATCTAAGCAAATAATTAGTTTTCGAAATTAGAATGTTTATATTTCTAAATGTTTTGTTTTTTAATGTGTCAACATAAAATATACCTTCTTTGTTAGTTAATAAGGTTCTAAACACTTCTGCAATAAAGGGTGTTAGGTTTTTTATTTTCGTTACGGAATTTCTTGATTCAGTCGCCGCGGTTAAAGCCCGCGATAAAATCTATGCAATAGCTTAAAAATATAATTCTTTAATTTTATTTGTATATACTAGCCTTAATTTTTCCAAACTTTGTTGGGGTCGACTTCTAATCTAACCAGATTCAGCTGAATATTAGTTTACTACTGGCTGCCTATCTGACTCCCGCTACCCAAAGGAATCATCATCAGCCTGTATATTAGTCTGAACATAGGCCTCTTCCAATGCGCGCCACTTGTGCGCTCATTGGAGGTATTTGCCCATAAGCAAGATGGTGATCGCAATAGCAGATGATTGCTGTTACACAGAAGGATGTTGCCCATCCTCCGGATCTTTCCCTTTGTCGCTTCATACGACACCCGCGGGATGAGTAGGGGTGGTTCTATTCTTAGGCCGGAAACCACATTGCATAAAGGACCCAAAGGAATACAATATTCTAAGGTTAGATCAATTTTTAGGATTTTATGAGGGTACTGACCCCTATAATAACTGTCAAAGATCTTAATGACAGCCGGGATCAACGGCTTAACGTGCTCGTTAGAAAATCACATAAAGCCGTTGGACCTGCGCCTGATCTCTCTCCGGTCGTGTCGGATTGCCATCATATCGGACTATGAGAGTGAGGGAATAGTGAGTGCACCTGTGTTTGCGCACACACTTGTGCACTATAATATCTCCTGCGTAGTTGGCTAATCTCCTCTGTGAGTTGCGACCTAAATTCAATCAGGAGGACAGAAGGTTTAATAACCTTTTTTGATTCATTCACTTCATAAAAAAACTTGCTAATATATTAGTTCTAGTTAACCAATACAAACAACCGTAATTGGTTTACAAAAACCAATTCAAAAATAGATTGAAAAGTAAAATGTATTATTATATGACGAAAAAAAGGAAAAACGTGTCAAGGTCTCCCGGAGTACGTGCCCAATTATAAATATATGTCTAGAAAATATTTAGAACTTAAATTGGCCGCGAACGTGTTTTAGAATAGCACCCTGGTTATGTATTTAGCTTGCGACAAGCGCTTGCGCATTTCGACATCATTATCATGTACCTTTGCATTTTTAAACGGTTTTATTTAGTTTGACCTGTTTTTATTTGGTTCCAATTTAGTAATCGATATTTCACCCCCTTCCAGGGGGCTTAGCCAAGTTGACTATCTACAATCGCTAACGCTATAGAAAACGAAAGAAATGTATAGGATGACATTACCTTTATCGATATGTTACGTGACATATCGATCGAAGGTAATGTCATCCTATTATTAAAAATTTACTTATTTTATTATAACTAATAGAAAAGTGTGAAATATCTAAGTTAAATCAAAAGCTATTTTAAGCTCGAAACTTGATATGATTAACATTTTTTATTTTCTTATTTTATTCTTTTATTGATTTGTCAAAACCTACATTATTATGATTTAAAATGCTTTAGAAAAAACCTTTGTTTAAATTTTAACAACAATAATATTATCGTATAAATGATGTGCTAAAATTCACAACTTGTAAGTTGCGATAAATGTCGGTTTCGTTTAAGTTTTTTACAGAAATCAATGACTTTGACTTTGAATTCGTGACCGGATCGACAGTGTCACGGTTGCAAAAAATAACTAACCAATTGTAAGTCGGCTTAGCTCACAAAGGGTTCCAAAAGCAGTGAGTCTCGTCTTCTTCTTATCGTATAGTTGATGAACAACCTGGGGGCTTAGCCAAGTTAACTATCTACAATCGCTAACGCTATAGAAAACGAAAGAAATGTATAGGATGACATTACTTTTATCGTTATGTCACGTGACATATCGATCGAAGGTAATGTCATCCTATACATTTCTTTCGTTTTCTATTCGTTTATCGCCCGTATATATAATACGAATATTTAGTGTTATAAAAACGGTTAAGTAAATATTTATAAGCAATAAGTTACATCTGTATAGCATTGTTCTCTAACTGCAACGTTAGACATGCTAGACACCTAGAACTCCGTACAAGGTGGATGTAACTACAACAGCGCAGGCGCAGCCAAAGGCTTGACGTGCTTTCCGAGGCACGCAGTTAGTAAGAATTGATTTATACTCATTTTTAAGCACCGAGCACTTTTTAAGCCTAGTGGTATGACCGTCGACTGACAAGTCAGAGGTAGAGTTCGATCTCAAGGCGCGCACTTTTGATTTTCGTAACTTATGTGCGTATTAAAAAATAATTATCAGTAGCTAAAACGGTGAGGGAAAACATCGTGATGAAACCAGCACACCTGCCTGAAAGATTTTTCAATGATGTGTAAAGCCATGTCAAAGACCTACGGGCGGTAAAAATCTGACACCAGGTTGTTCATCAATCATACGATAAGAAGAGACCGTTGACTGACAAGTCAGAGGTCTCGAGTTCAATCTCAAGGCGCGTAAGTACTTCTAATTTTCGTAAGTTATGTGCGTATTAAAAATTAATTATCAGTAGCTAAAACGGTGAGGGAAAACATCGTGATGAAACCAGCACACCTGCCTGAGAGATTCAATGATATGTAAAGCCATGTCAGAGGACTAAGGGCTGTTTAAAATCTGACACCAGGTTGTTCATCAACCATACGATAAGAAGAAGAAGACTCATTTTTACATAAAAGGGTGTTGTCAATGTCAAATTGTTATCACTGTGCAGTTATGTAAAATCCGTCGTGATAGCCTAGTGGTGGTGACCGTTGACTGGTAAGTCAGAGGTCTCGGGTTCAAACCCAAGGCGCGCACCTCTGCCTTTTCGTAAGTTATGTGCGTTTTATAAATTAATTATCACTCTCCGTGCCTCGGATAGCACGTAAAGCTGTTGGCCCCGGCTGTCAATTGTAGATCTTTGACAGTCGTTACGGGTAGTCAGAAGCCCGAAAGTCTGACAACCAGTCTTACCAAGGGGTACCGTGTAACCTAGTACCTGGGTTGTGGAGGTCTGATAGGCAGTCGCTCCATGTAAAACACTGGCACTCAGCTGCATCCGGTAAGACTGGAAGCCGACCCCAACATAGTTGGGAAAAGGCTAGGCAGATGATGATGTGCAGTACAGTATAGGTATAAATCAAAATAAACAAAGTTATCTTTTATATCACGTAAAGTTCAAAATTGTGTTTTTACAAAAAGGTGTCCTGGCATCTCGAAATGCAAGCGGCAATCATCCTAAAATACCAATCTTTTTTTACAACATCTCATTTCGATCGATAAGATATTTCTATAATAAAATATAAAAAAAAAACAAAAAAAAAAACGGCCAATGGAAAAATACCAACCAAGCTTTGACGATTCACAATGAACTGTATTATTTCACTTCACTTAACACACACTTAAAAAGCACTTAGAAAAATTTAAATCACAACACACCGCGAGACTATTTTTTGTTTAAATTTTAACGCACGTCCGATTCCCGCGACCGTCGCAGACTTACTGACTGCTCGAGCGCAGGTGTCTCGTATAAGATCAATGGAGGACGGTGTCATGCAATAAGTTGTTATAAGTTAACGCCATTTTTGGGTTTCCGTTCTGATTTTTAGCTATTTGTTTGCGAGGTGTGGTGTTATTGGAATTACTTTTAAGTAGGTTGTTTTGTTTAAATAAATATGTCGATTAGTTGTCGATGAGTGTCGTGGTGGCTCACAAGCAAGCACAAAAGCGTGGATTCGAACCTGGCATGTACCAATATGACTTTTTCAGTGTCATATGTACTTTCTTAGTTAATCTAAGTCTTAGATTAACTAAGAAAGTAGTAGTCAGTGGTGACTTAGATTCTAAGACACCACTGACAACGGTGTAGGAAAACATCGTAAGGAAACCTGGACTTAATAGTTTAAAAGCGCCAACACGCAGTGAGCTAGTGTGGTGATTAATTGTCGATCCTTCTCAGTATGAAAAGAGTCCTTTGCCCTACAGTGGGACAGTTGCAGGCTGGTTTATATGTCGATTAGTTTGTTTTATGTTATCAACTTGTAGTAGTAAGTCAAGATATCGTAGAAACTTGGGTTTTGCATATGAAATTAGTCTTTGTGATCAAAAGTTTTCTGAATTTAATCATGCACATAATTATTTAATAAGAAAATTTGAAAAAACAACTGATACGGATGGGATTCGAACCCACGATCTTCGACGTACCGTGACGTACGTTTTATATTTTTTTGAGGAAGGCCATCGCCGTCAAGGTAGACCGCGGCGAAGGTGGCGTGATGACCTGGATTCATTTGCGGGACAGGCGTGACATGAAATTGCAAAAGATAGGTAGGTTTGGAAGAAGAAGGGTGAGGCCTTTGCCCAGCAGTGAGACATTACCTAGGCTATTAAAAAAAAATAGTTTTACTATCAAGCATTATCTTGAATTATGTTTTTAAAAACGAAACTGAAACTTTAAACTTTTTGGTTTATCTACAAATGATAAAGTAGTGAAAGTGTACAGTGAGACAGCGCGGATGTAGGTTGGGCTTTAAGTTTGTCTTATCATATTAGTCTTGGAAATGGTGTAATATGATGAGCAATACAATACTGAGTAACAGTCGTCGATGGTTGAGCGGATGTTCGACTACAACCTGGAAAACATGACAATTTGATATGGAAGTTATGTGTTTAAATGTTTCATATTGAGCAATTTGTAATGTTCTAAATTTGTCTCCCTGTGGAAGCAGGCAGTGTAGTAGCAGTGATAGCCTATAGTATGACAGTTAATTAATAAAACCAAAGGCATGCATCTCTCGTCTGCCTCGTTGGTCTAGTGGTAGCAAGCGCGACTGCTGAGCACGAGGTCCTGGGTTCGATCCCCGGGCCGGGCAAAGTGTTATTGGGTTTTTCCATTAGGAAATTTTCAGTAGCAGCACGGAGTCTGGAATTGTGCCCGTTTAATGGCAATAGGCTCGCCCCCTATTACATGGGACTTATTACATAGCCGGCGAAACGTGGGTGTACTACACACCTCTGCCTACCCCCTCTGGGGAATACAGGCGTGAGTCTATGAATGAATGATGAATGAGGCATGCATCTCTTACTTTTCGAAAGTTCTGTGCATATTTTGAATTAAGCCGTTAGTCGATCCATGCAGAATATTTGCGGAGTAATTAATCAGTTAAATTTCTAATTATCCATTATATCATAATTAAAAAAATACATTGTCTGAACTACATTCGGTAAAGCTGGAAGCCGACCCCAACATAGTTGGGAAAAGGCTTGGCAGACGATTGTCTTAACCAAATTTTTTTGTCTTCTTTTTTTGACGTTCAATAGAGCACCAGAGAATATTATTTATTATTTAAATGCCCCACCCGAAATTCGGGCACAACATTTTTTTTTTCTACAAAACACTGGCGCTCAAGTCCAAAAACACTTTGATAATGTCTGTGAGCAATTAAAAAAAATTCAACTCAATGTAACAGCCATGGCTGTAAATCTATAGCTGTTTAAGAATAATAACTCAATGTTATTGTATAACAATAACATTTGTACAAACAAGATATTACGATTCATTATTTTATATAATGCAGTCATTTTTTCAATATTATTATGCAGATAAACTTGAAAGTCGTAGTAGCTTATTAGTTACGGACCCACTTGCAGCCTGGGATTTTTCAGTGTTATAAGTAGGTACTTTCTTACTTAAAACTTATAAACTAATTATCACCCAATCCGTGCCTCGGAAAACACGTTAAGCCGTTGGCCCCGGCCGTCATAAAGATCGGAGAAATCATTAAAGGTAATTAGTACCCTCATAAAATCCTGACGACTAATCGTACTGTAGAATATCATATCCCTTTGTGTTGAGGTCAGATAGGCAGTCGCTCCGTGGAAAACTTATATTCAGCTGCATAGTTATATCAGGTTAGATTAGAAGCCGGCCCCAACAAAGTTTACGAATAATAAGGCTAGGAGAATGATGATGTACTTTCTTAGTTAATCTAAGACACCACTGACTAACTGTAAAGGAAAATATCGTGACAAAACCTGGATTCAATTAATGGTCTGAAATAGCCAACACGTGAGCTAGCGCGGTGATTAATGCTCGATCCTGCTCTGTATAAGAAGAGGCTTTTGCCCTGCAGTGGGACAGTTACAGCCTGATACTACTACACTTCTCAGTGAATATCATCAAAGCAAACGAAGTCGCGGGAGAAACGTTAGTTGAATATAATTTCAAAATGCTAGATCTGTTATTTTATACATTACACGTGTTTATTATGTAATTCTTTATCAAAAAACCTTATCTGACACGATGTTTTATGAATACTAAGTATTTGTTAAGCAAGGAAACTATTGTTACATAAATCAATTATTTTGATTAGGAAAGAAGATTATTTCCGTAGAACCCACGATTTAATAAAAGACTAGACCTACAATTGCCGTGTGGTTTCCGGCCTAAGAATAGAAGCGGGTGTCGTCGGAACCGACAAAGGGAAAGATCCGGAGGATGGGCAGCAGCATCTTTCTGGGTAACAGCAATCATCTGCTACTGCGATCGCCAACCCGCTTGCCCAGCGTGGCGATTATGGGCAAATACCTCCAATGAGCGCACTATTGGCGCGCATTTGGAGAGGCCTATGTTCAGCTGTGCACTAATATAGGCTGATGATGATGATGACAATTAGTGATAAAAAATTTGCAATCTAAATGTGCACTCACAGGAAAAAAATTACTAGCTTTTGCTCGCAGCTTCGCTCTCATTAATTTAGAATTAATTAAATCATTATTTAAAAGACATGTGGCGCCATCTCTTATCTCAAGAACGTTATTGTTGTTTTTCTCGGGAACAATATATTTTTTTAAAGATAAAAGGTTGCTTATGTCCGTTTCTGACAACGTATATGCTAAATTTCAGAATGAGGATGATGATGAAAGTATTTTTTTTTTACATAAAACGGTTTTGTCATCAGAACTAAAGCTGTATACCAAATATCAGATCAATCTGTCAACAGGAAGGGGGTGAAATATCGATTACTTAATTTGAACCAAATAATAAACAGGTCAAGCTAAATAAAACCCTTTAAATACGCGCGAAAAAGAAGAGGTTAAGGGTTTTTTAATATTTTCAATTTATAGATCATACATAGATATACAGAATAATCTAATAGAGCTTAATAGAGTTAGGTGTATAACACCTCGCCTTATTCGACATTTACGAAGATTCAAGTTTGATTTTATATTTTTTTCCCTAACACCATAATTTAATAAACACAGCACATTTAATTCTTGCGCCGCTCTTACAAACTACCATCCTAGCGTACTACAACCGCTCTCTTGACTCTGAATTATCTCCATCTCTCTCTAAGCTGCGCCGGCGCAGGTGTAGTAAACAAAATTCAACTCTCTATATACAATACATTATAATTATGTATGCAGAATATTTGCCATTCTTAAGATTTAAGGGTATACGCATAGGAAACATTTTGTTTGTAGTTTTAAATAATATATTTCAACTAGCTTTACTGTGATACTGATAGCCTAGTGGTATGACCGTCGACTGACAAGTCAGAGGTCTCGAGTTCGATCCCAAGGCGTGTACTCTCTGACTTTTCGTAGAAAAGGACATTCCGCGAAATAATGTTAAGGACATACCGAAAAAATACATTTGGATAAAGCCATTCTTCTTCTTCTTATCGTATGGTTGATGAACAACCTGGTGTCAGAGTTTAAACCGCCAATAGGCCTCTGACATGGCTTAACACACCATTGAAATCTCTCAGGTGTGCCGCTTTCATCACGACGTTTTCCCTCACCGTTTTAGCAACTGATAATTAATTAATAATACGAACATAACTTACGCAAAAGTCAGAGATGCGCGCCTTGGGAACGAACTCGAGACCTCTGACTTCTCAGTCGACGGTCATACCACTAGGCCATCGGTGCTATGCGTGGTGCTATATAAAGCCATTATGCGCTCAGATGTTTTGCGTTTGTATAAAATCTTTATTCGTCTGACTGACTGGTTCTTGTCGATTATTATCTCATGACTACGTGACCTGGTACCCAGAATAAAGGCTAGATATATAAATTTACCTCATAAAATATTTTAAAACCTCAAGGAAGGAAGGAAATACTCGTAATTGAAGATTTTAAAGTAATAAAAAAGTTGCGAGATTAGTCAGTTAGTGATATGAAAAGACAAGGAAAACTTAGCCAAAGAAAATAATTATAATTATTATTTATCTATACTCTATACTAATATTATAAAGAGGTAAAGTTTGTATGTATGTATGTTAGGGGTAATCTCTGGAACTACCGATCCGATCCTAAAAATTCTTTCACCAATAGGAAGCTACTTTATCCCTGAGTGCTATAGGCTATTTTTTATTCTAAAAAAAAAGTTGAGTTTTCAGTAAAAAATAACAATATCTGTGATTCAAGTAAGAAAAAAAACAGGGAATCTGGCTGCTTTATAAACGTGTGTTTACGGGAAAATTTAATTTAACGCGGACAAAGTCGCGGGGAACAGCTAGTTGCATATATAAAACATTTTTTTAAATTTTTTTTATACTCACGCCTTTATTCCCCAGAGGGGGTAGGCAGTGGTGTGCAGTACACCCACGTTTCGCCGGCTATGTTATAAGTCCCATGTAATAGGGGGCGAGCCAATTGCCATTAACCGGCCACACTTCCAGACTCCGTGCTTCTACTGAGAATTTCTTACTGGTAAAACTTAATAACACTTTGCCCGACCCGGGGACCGAACAGGACCTCGTGGTAAAATTTAACAAGCTACTCGATGGTGATTGCGATCAAATTTTGATGTATCATAACCCTTAACTAAAATAGTTAAACACGCCTAGTTTTAGCGGAACTAAAAGCAAGCCATTGTCAACTGCAAGTTTAAGTTAAAACTAAGTTAACTTTATTAATTTAATAAGAAATTTGAAAAAAAGCAACTGATACGGATGGGATTCAAACCCACGGTCTTCGGCGTACCGTATTCGGGATACGATGGCTCGGCGCTTAGAGCGTCAGCACGGTACGCCGAAGGTCGTGGGTTTGAATCCCATCCGTGTCAGTTGTTTTTTAATAAGCTAACATGTGTTGAAACATTTAAAATATAAAACAATACTAAGCTAACTACTTTAATTTAAGTTAGAACTAAATATTAGTAATATTATATGGATTTGTGAAATTTATCCTAATTAAAGATTATTATTATAAAACACATTTAAAGTGACTGCCTCGTTGGTCTAGTGATAGCAAGCGCGACTGCTGAGCACGAAGTCCTGAGTTCGATCCCCGGGTCGCGCAAAGGTTTTTCCATTGGTTGGGGTCGGCTTCCAGTCTTACCGGATGCAGCTGAATACCAGTGTTTTACATGGAGCGACTGCCTATCAGACCTCCACAACCCAGATACTGGGTTACACGATACCTTGGTAAGACTGGTTGTCAGACTTTCGGGCTTCGACCCGTAACGACTGTCAAAGATCTGCAATTGACAGCCGGGGCCAACAGCTTAACGTGCTATCCGAGGCACGGAGAGTGATAATTAATTTGTATTTAATTTATAAAACGCACATAACTTACGAAAAGTCATTGGTGCGCGCCTTGGGTAACTATTTAGTAATCTGTGCCGAGACCTCTGACTTGCCAGTCAACGGTCACCACCACTAGGCTATCACGACTCTTACACATAAAGCTATACATTTCCAGTATAAGCTGACCTCTTGTTGTACGAAGAGCCTATAAAATGCGAGGTCAGCTTCATGTATAGCCACATTCATGTATAGTACATGTGCTTTCGTCTGTCCTTCGTTTCAAATCTATAAATAATCTAGAAGTAATAGAGGGATATCCCGGGTCCTACTTAAGACTAGCACGGCAAATAAAAAGGCGTTTTCCTCCTTGAGTATTATCTAAAAAAAATTAAAACTCCCGACGTAGGAAAACCAGATTTTTTTAGCTCATTTAAACTTAGACTAGATTAAGCGCGACTTCGTAGTTACGCGAGATTATCGTACCTCTACGCCTATTCTACTTTACCCTACCCTACTGTACGCTACTCTACCCTACTCTACCCCTACCCTACTCTACCTCAACCTTACCCCTACGCCACACCTACCCTACCAAACCCTAGGAGTATAATTCTTTTTTTTTGTTATATTCTGATATTCTAGGCGAAAACAAATCCCACAAATCAATAAGCCATTACAATTGGTCTAGCCGTTTTCGAGTTAAAAGTGTCCGAGCAAACCTTACTTTGTTTTATTTATATAGTTTAGTTAGCTAGTTTTATTTATATAGATTATAATAGTCAGGAAGTCACTCCTTAAAAATGATCTTGTTGTATTCATCTTACCATCTTAAAACTTGAAAGGACATCAGCCATCTGTTCTTAGAATATTACATAAAACGAATTGTATTCAACCTCGCAAGCACACACGGTCAAGAGCAAGCCAGTAACTCGCTCAACTTGACTTGCATCTAACAAAGACTTGACTTGTGACGGTCATTTGATTTATTGAGATGTTGGAGATGAAAGGGTCAAGAATTCAAGACACAATACTGATTAATGGCAATTTTAACGCTGACACGATACGTTGCGTAAATTTGCATCTGCATCCGCGCAACATTTTCAGTAATTTTGACATCTGCATCCGCAAAAAATGCGGATGCAAATTTCAATTCATTGGTGGTGCAGGTTGTGGTAGTTAGTAAAATGTCCACGAATTTGCTACCACACACATCCGTCTCGCAACCACACATGGTTAAGAGCGAGCCAGTAACTCGCTCAATTTGACTTGCATTTAGCAAAAAGTTGACTTGTGATGTTTGATTTATTGAGAAGATGGAGATGTAAGGGTCAGGCTACAATACTGATTAATGGCAATTCTAACGCTGACATGATACGTTGCGAATATTCATATCTACATCAGCGTAAAATTTGCATCCGTAAAAAATACGCTTTTACGGTTATAAAGTCAAATGTGCAAGTTTTCATAAGAAATTGTGGGCAATTTCATAACAAATAGTGACACAAATGAAATTCCTTCCATGTCAAGTCACAATACGTAACAACGATTTTAACTTTGAGATGTCAATTTGCGAATATTCGCATCTGCATCCGTGGAACATTTGCAATAATTTCGGCATTCGCATCCCCAAAAAATGCGAATCCGGACCACAATATAATAATTTTGTATTATGCTGTACATTTAGTTGATCTAATGATGGAGCCAGGAGATGGATAGTGGCACTCCTTAACTGTTGCTAAATCTATCGAGTTTAGGCTCATTTGATTTAACGAGTCCCAAACATGGAACTAGTTATGCAGAAAGCAGCCATGTGGCCATTATATGTATACATGGCCATTTGGCTGCTTTTTGCATAACCAGGTCCATATTACACTTAGTGACGAGTGATTGAAGTGTTTTTTTCATAATTAATTATTAAGACTATCGCTTTGCACGACTTTGTCCGCGTCATCATCATCAGCCTGTATTAGTCCACTGCTGAACATAAGCCTCTCCCAATGCGCGCCACAATAGGCATGACGAAAGATTTTCAAATCTTCTTCCGTATACATTTACTATTTACGAAAAAACCTTTATTTCGGTAATAAACTTTAGTTTAACGAAGTATAAAGCCATGTTTCTAATATTTTTTCAATAGTGCGTCAAAAAAGCTCTCAGGTGTCATGGCGTCGACTTTGATGTCACGCTTAGGTAAACATGTCAAATATTCAATACAACAAAACAGTGATGACAGCGGATTTTACCTTAGCGTGATGTCATACGCTGTGATTGCTGTTTCAGTCAAAATGGCGGATTGCAATATTTTAAGATTTTATTTTAGTGAAAATCTTAATAATCTAATATTTTTAAATAAAACTGAAACTGAATAAAATTGTTTTTTTTTTATATAATGTTTGCCCTAACATCATTAAATCGACAATTTTTTGATACTGTCGTCATGCTTATTGTGCGCTCATTGGAGGTATTTGCCCATAATCGCCACGCTAGGCAAGCGTGTTAGCGATCGCAGTAACAGATGATTGCTGTTACACAGAAGGATGCTGCTGCCCATCATCCGGATCTTTCCCTTTGTCGCTTTATACGACACCCGCGGGACGAGTAGGGGTGGTTCTATTCTTAGGCCGGAAACCACACGGCAGGCACAAGTGTATATAAGTATTGTATATTGGTAATGTAACTTCCGTTAAGTCAAGGTGTACTGTGGATCATTAGGCGAGAAAGTTGCAGGGTCAATGGACGTACGTAATAGGTAATTATGTATTGCGTGGGTACACCATTAGCACGCTTGCTAGAAGGGATCACAGTTGAAATGGATGAATATACCTACGTCAGCGTAGAAATATGCGGGCACTGACTACGCTGTTCTCTCTTCTTGACTCTCTTACTTCTCACTTTTCTTACCTGTGCTCCAACCACGATAGGCATCTCCGTTCTATCAACAATCGTCTCCTTCAATGTCCTTCTCACTCTTCCAACTTTCTTCATTCTTCTTTTTTCATTCAATCTATTCTTCTGTGGAATGCACTCCCCCTCGAAATCAGAATGGCTACCAGCAGATACTCTTTTGCACGCCAAGGATCGCGGAACCAGTTCTTTTTGCGAGTTTAAATATTATTAAATAAAATTTAAAATATATAATATATTTACTGTTACTGTTAGCCCATATCATCCCACTGCTGGGCAAAGGCCTCTCCCTCTGATTGCCACGTCTTTCGATCCAGAGCCAGATCTTTAATATATATTAAATATTATTTATTTTGTTAAAAAGTCTTATCGCTTTTACCCACTATTTACGAAATTTTTAACACCTACTTTTGTAATAATTTTTCCTTAAAAGCATTTTTATTTGAAACAGATAAACATTGTGAAATACAAACAAACATGTGTGTCACTATGGTGTGGTATGGTGTTAGTGGATCATGGTGAATTTCACAGTTATTTTAGGGCGTGGACCGATAACTATGGTACCTAGCTAAGGGCTTGTACTGCGACGGTTATAGAAAAATATAGTTTTTTTGTTATACGTCTAATTTTAAATCGTGATAGCCTAGTGGTATGATCGTTGACTAGCAAGTCAGAGGTCGCAGGTTCGAACGCAAGATGCGCACCTCTGAGTTTTCGTAAGTTATGTTTACTAAATTAGATATCAAGTCTCCTCTCCAATAAAAAAACTATACATGTTAGATATAGCACTGATAGCCTAGTGATATAACCGTCGACTGATAAGTCAGAGGTCTCGAGTTCGAGGCCAAGGCGCGCACCTCTGACTTTTCGTAAGTTACGTGTGTATTATAAATTAATTAATTATTCTTGCAATGCAATATCTTAAAAACTAAATCAAAATCGGTTTATCCGTTCGGGAGCTACCGCAAACACACGCGTTACACCTAAAACACCCTTCTTATTAAATATTTATACTTAAAACACCCCTTTTTTCTCCTCAGGTGTTAAAAAACTCCAATCGATATTTATTTTTTACCTAAAAACACTCAAGTCACCTTTCAATGAAAATAAACTAAATTTAAATGGATATGCACAAAATCATTATTCCATTTATTAATTTATACACATATAAAATACATTTTTAAATATACTTATATAAAAAATAAAAATATACATTTAAAAATATAAAATATAGTAGCCCACCGGTATCGAGAACAGGTACCGGTGGTTAGGTTAGGTTAGGTCCAGAGAGAGGAACCTCCTCACTATTCGCGCCTTGTCCAGCAATACTACCTTCTGCGCCAGGCTCCCAATCCATTATTATTATTATTAGCTCAACAGCTACGACTATAATACCCCTCTTTTTCCATCGGGGGTTAAAAAACAACATAATAAAATTCACGCTTAGAATCTAGTAAGTTTAAAAAATGACCAGTTCATACTTGATTGCAGCTTATGCGTGAATCAATGTATGTTTTAAGTGATGTAAGTAATGATACAATAGTTTACTTTTAAGTAACACGGGGGCCACGTATAGTATACTATCTGGGCCTCGCCTAGCGCGCGCATCCTGTGACCACTCATACTATGACATACATACGCTTAAGTAGCTGCATATCTTAACGAATGTTATAATATAAAGTGTATTTTTTTGTGTGTTTGTAAAGCCTAAAGTTTTTATAAAAATAAAGCTTTTCTATTGGAATATGAAAACTAGATGTAGGTATATGCAAAAAAAGTGTCTGTGACATCATCTGCCTAGCCTTTTCCCAACTATGTTGGGGTTGGCTTCCAGTCTTACCGGATGCAGCTGAATACCAGTGTTTTACATGGAGCGACTGCCTATCAGACCTCCACAACCCAGATACTGGGTTACACGATACTCCTTGGTAAGACTGGTTGTCAGACTTTCGGGCTTCTGACTACCCGTAACGACTTTCAAAGATCTACAATTGACAGCTGGGGCTAACAGCTTAACGTGCTATCCGAGGCACGGAGTGTGATAATTAATTTATAAAACGCACATAACTTATGAAAAGTCCAGGGGTGCGCGCCTTGGATTCGACCCGAGACCTCTGACTTGCCAGTCAACGGTCACCACCACTAGGCTATATCTCATAACATAGTTAATATACCTAATTGCCGTGTTAAATTTTGCAAAAATTATTAAAAATCATAATTTAAAAAATTATATTTTAATATTTCAATGGTAAGACCTGCTCACGGTCCGCCCAAGCAATGTTGTTGACGTTGTCATTCTATACTTTCTTATATACTCAGGGTTTACTCCATTTCGTGTTGGTGGTTATATTATTTAAATTTTTGTTGGGATCTCTAATTTGACAAGTTTATTACCAAACCATCCTGCCTATCAGCTATGCTACCTAGCGAGATGCACAATATTAGTCAGGCTAAGGGAAACCGGACTGGCATGATGGAGAGGTCCACTTTCTTCGTAAAGGTACTACAAATTCATTTCAGTACCTTCGACGAGATAACGCTTATAGTAGTAGCTTTTTTAAAACCCCGATTAAATAATATAATGAAACAACTTTTTAACGGTTATAACTCGCGTTTTTATTTTGATAATACAATCCTGACGTTTCGAGTGCTTTGCAGCACTCGTGGTCGCAGGCAGACTGAGGTGACAAGCGTCTGACCAGTTATTTAAAATTATTTTTAATCTACCGTCAACTTTACTTTGTTTTTTGCCCATATGTGAATTTTTAGTTTAATTGAATAAATTTAAAAGCTATTATTAAGATTTTTACTACCGTTTCCTAGTGCTTTGGCTGAAATAAGTTGTTTCATTATGTTAAGTGTTCGCGAAAGTTTGAGACTATATTAAATAATATAAGTTAATTTTTTTTACGTAAAACGGTTTTGTCATCAAAACTAAATATCATGTTTTAAATTTTATTTCGGGTCTATTCAAGGAGACCTCTCGTGACCACAGTCAATGCAACTTGACCTAACGTCGAGATTAGTTCAATAATGATTATTTTGAATTATTTGTGCGCGAACACTCTCCGTGCCTCGGATAGCACGTTAAGCTGTTGGCCCCGGCTGTCAATTGTAGATCTTTGACAATCGTTACGGATAGTCAGAAGCCCGAAAGTCTGACAACCAGTCTTACCAAGGGGTATCGTGTAACCCAGTATCTGGGTTGTGGAGGTCTGATAGGCAGTCGCTCCATGTTAAACACTGGTATTCAGCTGCATCCGGTAAGACAGGAAGCCGACCCTAACATAGTTAGGAAAAGGCTAGGCAGATGATGATTTGTGCGCGAATAGACCCGAAAGAATATTTTAGTAGTAGTTAGTTTTTTGTTCTTATGTCGTGATTGCGCATAAGCACGTGGGTGTGGGTTCGAACCTGGCATGTACCAATGTGGCTTTTTCAATGTCATATGTACTTTCTTAGCTAATCAAAGACACCACTGACTAACGGTGAAGGAAAACATCGTGAGGAAACCTGGACTTAATAGTCTGACGCCAACACGCAGTGAGCTAGCGTGGTGATTAATCCATCCTTCTCTGTATGAGAAGAGGGCTTTGCCTTACAGTGGGACAGTTGCAGGTTTTATTTATTTAATTAAGCAATACTCCACAAAGATTTTTTCCCCGACTATACCTGATCGACTCGATTCCATACCTTATAAGTGGAAATATAAACACGATACTTGCGAAACCATCTTTTTGCAATGTAATTTATTATTTGACCCTATTTTTTTTGGGCTTAACCTTCAGGGGACAGATGCCAAAATAAATAAATGAGTCGATATTCGATGTTTGTACCTCTGCTATGCTATAATCGCCCGAAAATGTATCGTCACTGTCGCTGTCATATCAAAAAGTCGTAATAAAATTTTGTTTTTTCTTTGTATGGATTCAATAAATGCAGAAAGCTTTAAAATAATACACAGAAAAAAAATTGAATTGAAATTTTCGTAGAGACGCAAATAAAAAAAAATATAAATACTTAATAAAAATAATAAAAAAACGAGAGCGTTTTAATTCAAATTTAAAAAACTTAAAAACTCAAATCGGCCCACTAATGACAGATAATTATAAAAAAAATAATACCCATCGGATTGAGAACCGACTGATGATGTCGGTTAATACAAGTATTATTAGTAAAAATGTTTTTTACGTAAAACGGTTTTGTCATCAGAACTAAAGCTGTGTACCAAATATCAGATCAATCTGTCAACAGGAAGGGGGTGAAATTCCAATTATTAAATTTGAACTAAATAACAAACAGGGCAAGTTAAGTAAAACCGTTTAAAAACTCAAATCGGCCCATTAATCATGGATAAATATTTTTAAAAAATACCCATCGAATTGAGAACCTCCTTCTTATTAATGTCGGTTAATAAAAGTGTTAAAATAGAGGAACTATTACCACCTAGCCGGAACAATAATTTCATAATGTATATTATTATTATTATAGATAATTATAATTAATTGGTCTTTATTTGTTTATATCTTGACATTTTGTTTCCGTTTTTATGAGGTCTGCGACATTACCTGTTTATAAAGCTGGGTCTACACCGCAGCGACTGATCGATCGCTCGAGCGATCGAATCAGCGAATTAAGTCGTTAGTCTTCTTCTTATCGTGTGGTTGATAAACAACCTGGTGTCAGAGTTTAAACCGCTCGTAGGCCTCTGACATGGCCCCACACACCATTGAAAAATCTCTCAGGTGTGCTGGTTTCATCACGATGTTTTCCTTCACCGTTTTAGCAACTGATAACTAATATATTCTAATACGCACATAACTTACGAAAAGTCAGAGGTGCGCGCCTTGGATTCGAACCCGAGACCTCTGACTTGCCAGTCAAACGTTCATACCATTAGATTAGGCTATCACGACTCTCTATTCTTACTCGTTTTTTCATGCATAAAAACAGTTTCGAATGAATTTTTATTTATACCATTTTTATGTATGAAGACTTGTTCCGATCAAGCTGAAACGTAATGTTATTCTTTTTATTTGCGATTTTTCATAACTATGAATGAATGAATGAATAAAAATGTATTTGAGACAACACAAACATACAAAACAAAATAAGAGAAAGAAAAAAAAAACATGAAACAAATAAAAGAAAAATAAATCATGAGGTCTGTGTCCCACGGCTGCACCAAATAGGTCTCTAGATCAGCTTAATGTCAAGTACTGATAGGTACTTGACGCTGATTCTCATACTAACTACGTTTCAACTACTTGCAGTGGTTTTATATTTTCAATGTGCGAGCAAAATAACACTAGAGCGATAGGATAGGTAAAGCCAGCAAGTCGCTGTCGATCCAGTCGCTGTCGATCAAGTCGCTGTCGCTCAAATCGCTGCTGTGGACACCCAGCTTTACAAATACAAGGCTATCCATAATGAATGGTCTGCAGTAGCTGCTTTGAACTTATTTCTTGGTAATTTTAGAATTAAAGCGATTTAAAACAGGTTCCCTATTGGGTTTACTGTGTAACTATTACAGGGTCTTATGTTTACTCAAATCAACAAAGTACCTACGTGTTTATCAACATTAATATTTTAACTCTTAAATAAGTATAAATATTTAATAAGCTAACATGTGCTAAAAAACATGTAAAAATTTCACAAAAATCTTAAATAAGTCTGTCTGTCAATTTATATCTGTCAATTTATATTTTCTTCTTATCGTGTGGTTGATGAACAACCTGGTGTCAGAGTTTAAACCGCCCGTAGGCCTCTGACATGGCTTGACACATCATCGAAAAATATCTCAGGTGTGCGTGTCATCACGATGTTTTCCCTCACCGTTTTAGCAACTGATAATCACTACATAGTATAAAACAAAGTCGCTTCCCGCGTCTGTCTGTCCCTATGTATGCTTAGATCTTTAAAACTATGCAACGGATTTTGATGCGGTTTTTTTAAGTAGATAGAGTGATTCAAGAGGAAGGTTTATATGTATAATACATGCATATTAGCGTAACCGTGCAAAGCCGGGGCGGGTCGCTAGTAATTAATAATATTAAGCTATTTATATATAACGCTATGCAATAGCTTTACCGCGGCAGTCCTCGAGTGCCACACGTTTTTTTTATTTTATTTTACTTAATACTCAATTCTTTATAGCTTTCACATATAGGTATGTTCTTTGAAGATATTGAAGATTTTCTAACCGACCCTTTTTCTTTGCGGTTCAGTGTATATTCTATCTACAGGGTTATTTGTAAAACACCAGCATCCTCCAAAGGGGTCATTAAACTCATCATTATGTACAACTTTTACTATGGGACCAACCCTGAAATCGCAAAACAAAACAGCTTTTCCATTTTGTTGAGTCATGTGAACATAAATGTATGGAACAGCTGATTTATTTTTTTTGCGATTTCAGGTCCCATAGTAAAAGTTGTTCATAATGATGAGTTCAATGACCCCTTTGAAGGATGCTGGTGTTTTACAAATAACCCTTATATCTTAATCTAAATTTATTAACACACATGTCAATCTTCCACTCCTCTGTTTCTGTCGGGAATTAAAAAATAAATTTAAAAAAAATCTTTCTCTTTGTTACAGATCACCAAATTGGAACCAATAATCAAACCCTGGGGAACACCGATCACGAATTTATAAATTTTCCATCAGGCGATTCTAACACCAACGTCTTATCACAGCTAACTACTAATACTGCTTACCCCCCATTAGACCTCCAACCCCACACTCTCGATAAAAAGCCAGAAATTCCAATATCAACAGTATCGAAAGCTTCAGCGAAATCCGAAGACTATTTTGACGTAAATGAGTATTTTGCTAGACTACACGGAACGCGGTACGTGAGCGCACCTATAAACAGCAATCCGGATCAAAAGGCCAACTTAGTCGCCACGGAAGATAACTTGGAAGAGATTAACTTAAACGATGATAACAAAATCGAAGTGCAACAAAGTTTAACGGCTGACATAGCTCAAAATTTTTCCCAACTACCCACAGTTTTGCCGCACGTCGCAAGCGCAGTTTTCAGTTCATTTTCCAATATGCTGAATTATAAGAGTCGGGAACAAACTCCAGATGAAAAGCCTCCAAGTTATCAGGATGTGCAGTATCAGAGTCAGACTTTAGGGCCCAGTATTTCACCTGGACCTGCAAGGGAGATGGTTTTGATGGAGAATGTGGTGAAGGAAGTAGCACCACCGCCTAAAGAGCCTCCAGTTTGTGGTGAGGATTGAATTTTATTTATTTCCTTATTGATTTTATTTTGAAGAGTCGTGATAGCCCAGTGGTGGTGGCACCTTTGACTTTTCGTAAGTTATATGCGTTTTATAAATTAATTATCACTCTCCGTGCCTCGGATAGCACGTTAAGCTGTTGGCCCCGGCTGTCAATTGTAGATCTTTGACAGTCGTTACGGGTAGTCAGAAGCCCGAAAGTCTGACAACCAGTCTTACCAAGGGGTATCGTGTAACCCAGTATCTGGGTTGTGGAGGTCTGATAGGCAGTCGCTTCATGTAAAACACTGGTATTCAGCTGCAACCGGTAAGACTGGAAGCTGACCCCAACATAGTTGGGAAAAAGCTAGGCAGATGATGACTCTATTACATTATCATACGTTTTTTTGTTGTTTATTTCCTTGCAAGAATGATGAAAAACATTATACATACGTCACTGGTACGACGTTATTGGGCCATTATATTCCTCGCTTGCGGCTCGGGCTTTGAATTTCTCTTCGATAGTAATTGTGTACTTACCGCCCTTAATCACAGTATGTTTATTTTTATTACGCATTAATGCAAAGTTTTGTATTTTGTAGAAAAGAAATTATACATAGTTGTCTGTTTGTTGTAGCGCACACATTTATGCACTATATCTCGAGCTTAGTTAGTCGATCTCCGTTGAGATTGGCCTACAATGGTGCTAATTCTCTTGCACACACTCTAAACTAATTTAGACTCGCCATCTCTCTTTCTAACAGGGATCATTAGAAAAGGATAGCAGATTTTTAGAGCTGTCAAACTAGTCCATTTGCGTGATATCAACGAGAATTTAGACAGCATGTCATAGAGGTCTCGTCTAATTTCACGTCAATTGCAAGGGCGTAGACTAATTTGACAGCTCTAATTATTTGCTGTCCTTTTTCGATGGTGTTTATTAGAAAGAGATATAGTTAGATTAAAATTAGTTTAGCGGGATATACAAGAGAATCAGCACCAATATCTCAGTAATTGGCCGATCTCCGTTGAGATTGGCCGTCTCTGAAAAGCTTTGCCAAAAATAATTATGGTAACATTAAGTTCTATTAAAACAGACGTTGAAAATGTTAAATAACCATAATTTTAGAAGCATGGTGTTCTCACGGTAAGACGACATGACCTTTGGCGTAAGTTCAATGGAAAACATGACATGCAGGTATTTCGACAATTACCTACACATACCTGCCTCTGTATAGGATAACCTATATGACCATTGACTAAAGAATTTGTGGTTTTACATGTTATATCACATATTATGTATTAAGAAAATTTTAAAAACAACTGATACTTACGGATGAGATTCGAACCCGCGATTTTCAACGTACCGTGTCGTACGCTCTGATCGCTAAGTCACCGTATACTACCAGTACCAGTCGAAATTTCAAATCTCTTTTACACGCCTAGGGCGTGTGGCGACATCTATCGGAATACATTACGTTATATCCCGACTCAGTGCTCCAAACTTTGCAGTTTTAGTAGACAGTGTAGACACCGATGCGATATTACCAATTTTCTTAATTTTTTTTTTCAAATTTTCAAATTTTTTATAAAATAATTATATTTAATAAGCTATCATGTGCTATACATGTAAAAAAATTCACAAAAAAGTACATATATTATGACATTGAAAAAGTCACATTGGTACTTGAACGTGCCACCTACATATAATATAACTTAATATAAACCATGGCACTTCACTCTATCCTGCTATCCACAAAATGAGCTAGCTCATTGTATAATAATGAGTAAGCGTACTTAATAATTGACAGGGAAAGCAGTTATAATCAGCTTCTTCAAAAGCTCGGCACTTAGTAGTATTGAATGTATTAATCTGTAGAGTCTGCACAAAAAAAACAATAATAACATCTATACTTCTATACTAATATTATAAAGAGGTAAAGTTTGTATGTATGTATGTCAGGGGTAATCTCTAGAACTATCGATCCGATCCTAAAAATTATTTTACCAATAGGAAGCTACTTTATCCCTGAGTGCTATAGGCTATTTGTTATTGATAAATGATCGATTTAATTTTAAATTTAAAAAACTTCCGATTCGAACTGGTGACCTACTGAATAAGAGCGACTGAGGGCTTTACCTAGTAGGTCGAGGATTCAAATCCGCTCGAATTTGAATTTTAAATACGGGTAGTAGTGTGAGTAGGAACGAAATACATCAATAATATTTTTTTTAAAATGTTAAACGGTTTTGTCATCAAAACTAAAGCTGTGTACCAAATATCAGATCAATCTGTCAATAGGAAGGGGGTGAAATATCGATTACTAAATTTGAACCAAATAAAAAACAGGGCAAGCTAAGTAAAACCTTTTAACAAAGTTTGCGAGCGAGAAGCAAATAGTTCTGGTGCCATTTTGAATCCCTTTCTTTAAACGTACGAGTAGTTCCTACATTTGTCTTGATAGCCTAGTGGTTGTGACCGTTGACTGGCAAGTCAAAGGTATCGGGTTCGAACCCAAGGCGCGCACCTCTGACTTTTCGTAAGTTATGTGCGTTTTATAAATTAATTATCACTTACTCCGTGCCTCGGATAGCACGTAAAGCCGTTGGCCCTGCGCCTGATCTCTCTCCTATCGTGTCGGAAGGCCGTCCCATCGGACTATGAGAGTGAGGGAATAGAGAGTGCACCTGTGTTTGCGCACACACTTGTGCACTATAATATCTCCTGCGTAATTGGCTAATCTCCGTTGAGATTGGCCGCTGTGACCAAAATTCGATCAGGAGGATATTACATTTTTCGCTCATGTCCATACATTTTTGCATCTAACCGTACCTGATAAATATGGGTCTAACTAGTCCAATACGCAACATAAAATTAAAGGAAATTGTAGGATTTACGTCAACCAGTTACGCATAAATAATAGAGCGAGGTGACACGCAGTTATACATGGAGTCATAGACAATTAAAAACCGGGCAAGCGCGAGTCGGACGTGCCCGTAGGGTTCTGTTTGATAATTATTATAATACAATTTTAATCAATTAATAATTAATTCTTTATATGAATAAATAAGGTGTAAAGCAGAGATATTAATTTTACAGTTTTATATTTTTTTCAAGAAAAATGTAAATAATTGTGAAACTTCGTTATATTTTTCCTTGAATGTTTAGCAAGCCAGCTATTATTTCCCATTTAAATCTAGAAATTTAATTATTATTTTAAGTTAAGTTAGAATTATTTTAGATTTTTTGAACTACTTTACACAATCAAATTAATATTTTTGGTGCTTTCCGAGGCACGGAGTAAGTGATAATTAATTTTATAATACGCACAAAGGTGCTCTTGGATTCGAACCTAAGACCTCTGACTGGCCAGTCAACGGTCACCACCACTCTACCATGACTCTGCTATCACGACTCTCGACTCGAATAACCGTTTAAAAAATTAGAAGAATATTTCTTATTCTTCTCCATTTTTTTATTCTTCATTTTTTATTCTCCATTTTTACGTACTTATCTTTTGTTGCAGGTTCTTCGAACTTCAGAATAACCACAAAGAAGAAATACGCACAAATACCAGGACTAAGTACTGGTCACACTGAGACTTCATCCATGCCTTTCGACGCACTCACTCATAACGTTCCATCGTACTTCGTTCCAAATATCGAAGACAATCAAAAAGAAACAGAAATTCTAAAAACGGTTAACCAACCAAATAGTATTGCTGAACAAAATATGCAAAATACACAAGCAACTTACAATATATTCAATCCAATAGATGATTCAAAAGAAAGAGAATTGCAGACTAAAAATTTCGATATTCCAAAAGAAATTGAAACAAACTTCGAAGAAAGGCTTCCTCCTCCAACTTACGTTGGGCAACCAACCTCAATACCGCCACCACCAATGTTTTCCACTCAAAGAAGAGATAGTTCATCTGGAAAGTCTGTTTTACCTCCATCTGTTGCTAGGCGTATCGGTTCAAACCATCCAGTCATTAAACCTCAAATAATGCACTCAGTTAACACTGAAAACATATTGGTTCCAACCTTTGATCCAGCTTCGGTACCAATTGAAACTTCAGCTCCACTATTTAACAAACCATCATCTCCACCATCGTTTGGTGCACAAATGTTTGCTACAAATCAGCCTACTTCTCACGCATTTAGTCATGAGGTTCCTTTGTTGTCAGCAAGTATACCAAACATACCACCTCCAGCACAATTTACATCGCAGCCTCCACTTGGATTCTCAAAACCGTCAGCACCATCTAATGTAATTGCACCACCGACGTCGAATAAACCACCACCACAAACGGCTTTTCCGCCAACAAATATATCCGCTCCGCCAATGTTTTCTTCAAAACTATCATCTGATACGCCGACCATCTTTGTGCCATGTGCTGTATCAACTGATTCTAAACCTAGCACAGGACCTGAACCATCACTACCGCTGTCAAGCACAACTTTCTCACCAACTCCTGGTAAAAGTATTTTAACTCCGGGACAAACACCGCCAACCATTGGTTTTACTCCGAATGTTGCGTCATCTTTATTCGCTCAACAAGCTGTGTTAACCCCGCCGCCATTATATAGCTCAGATATTACAAAGGAGGTCTCAGAGCCACCTAAACCTTTGATAGAACCTCCAAAGTCCACAGGAGCATTGAACTTCAGAATGAATAAAAAAAGACCTCAATATTACTCAGGACCTATAGAAGGAGTTGGTTCTATCAGTAATAGTATTAAACCTGTCATACAACCAGTGGATTCAGGAACATTCCAAGGTGCTTTGTTTACGCCTGAGCAACAACCTGAGCAGATTATGACGTTTTCCACGCCGTTTGATATTAGCATGCCATTAGAAAATATACCTTTGGTACCTCATTTTAATGCTGCTAATCCTGTGGCAAGTGTGCAACCTCCCACTGCATTTAAATTTACTCAACCTGCTCCCGTACAGGCTCCTTATGATATTGATCCTGTTCAGAATAACGATCAATACAATACAGCATTTGATTTTAGTCGACCAACTTCTGAAAGTTACGAGTATAAAGATGAGCCAGAATCTAAAGGCTTTGGTATAATTGGCTCGCTAAAATCTAAACTAAGTAACATCGATATAAACAAGATTCAACAAAGTGTGACGACATTCTTTGATCCAACTTATAATGATCCTAAAAAGGAAGACGTAGTTGAACAAGAAACTGCCCCATACAGCTCTATTAGTTATCATACACAGGGAACTCAGAGCGACTTAGAAATATTTGTAGCGCCCAACCAACAAGCACAACGACCAGTATATGAGAATAACCAGTACAACAATTTCCCGAATCAAGGCCAACCTTATGCTGGACCGTCATCACATTATAACCAATATCAGACCTATCCAAATATGTACACCCAGACGTACACTGAAAGGGCAACAAATACTAATATTTATCTTCCTGATGCAACTAGTTTTTATACACAGGACAATGTTGTGATTGAAAAAGGGTCTGATTCCGCCAAACTCAGTGAAGATTTGACCATTCCGAGAACGATTGAAACCCAAACAGATATTACACAAGTTTTAGGCTACATGCCTACAGTTGCTCAAGTTAACTCATCTATAGAAGATAAATCGGCTAAAGATTTTTTCAATATTGCATCTAGTACAAGAGTAATAGATAGTCAAAAGAAAGCTGATATAAAAGTAAAAGACACAGCATCTCAAGTTGCACTAGATAGTAATAAGGTTTACTCTCTCAAAGACAACAAAAATGAAACTCAAGAACTTAAAATGGAACCAGCAGCATTCTTTGAAGAGAAACCTTTTGAGGAGTTGGCAAATCTTACTGAGACAAAAGATGTATTCGCAAACAGAACTCATGATGATAAAGAAAGACTTGACATATCATATGGTGCACAAACTGTAGATTTATTTGCAAACGTAACCACTGATAATAGAAGTATAGATGATAATGCTTTGACATTATTGGCAGCTCAACCTGAACGTAAAGTAATACCGCTCACACAAAATAAAGAATTAAAATCAGATAAAAAATTTCCAAGCAAAATTTTTGATGATAAAATATTGGGAGATAAAAGGGCAATTCTTAAAGATAGTATTTTAGAATCTTTAAGCAAAGATGATGTACCTATACTAGGCGTGTCATCAGTACCTTTATTCGGGTTAAGCACAATTATTCCTGATAAATCTAAAGATTTCAGCAAAGAGGATGAATCGATTAGAAATCTTGATCTTGATAGGAGTTCTAGTTTAAGTTTTTTTGATCATCCTCTACAGAAACACTCAACAGAAAACAGAGCTGCTAAACAGGCTGATTTAAACAAAAACACTAGTTTTAGTTTCTTTGAAAATTTGTCGGTATCGCAATCGCAGAAAGATGAAGAATATAATAATGAAACGCAAACTTCAAATACGCTTAGCTTTTTTGAGAATATAGATGCTATTAATCAGGAAGAAGACACTCCTGTAAGTGACGGAATAGAGAGAGATCAAAGCGAAGAAATTTCTGAAAAAGTTGGTACAACAACACCAGATGATATTGAAAATGTATCGGAATTGAGCATTTGTGAGACGTGCAGGGAGGTCAATAAACCGGAAGACAAAGAATTTGACGATCAAGATCTTACTACACATTTAATTGAAAATATAACTTCGCCTATTCAGCTGCTGAATCCTGTGGAAGCTACTTTACCTGAAGCGGATATACCTGAGCCAATTACTACTGAAGAATTGAAACTTAACGAAGGATATTTTAGAGAGATGGGAAATGTTATTAATGACGCGATTATTGAAACTATGCATGTGCAGTCAGCTACAAAGCTTCCTGATGACGAAGATGAAGATGATACAAAGCCTGAGGGTATCAATTATGGTTGGACGGACGAAGAAGTTCTAAAACCAGAATACAGTTTCAACATCGATCCGAACTCTGTAGGATATTTCGGGAGTAAATCTATGTTCTTCGATAAAATACCGGCAAATGCTGATGATGTTAAACATAACAAGGATTTGCTGGCAAAACAACAACTGCCGTCAGCTCCACCGGCAGAGGAAGATTCCAAATCTGATGAAGCTGGAATCCTAGACGTAAACTCGATAGAACAAGATGCTAATAAAGACTTCCCACTCTTCGAAGAATTTGTTATCGAACCCGAGACTGAAGAAGACACAGAATATAAAGAACCACCTACAGAAAACACCAACATGGATTCTTTTACAAATCGAGTAGAAAGATATAAGAATACGTCTGATTTTGTTGAAGGACCAAAGCAATTGTACTTCGACATACCACCCAATCCGATCAGTATGGCTTCTTACTTCGATACTGGAAACTATGCAGCTGACAATTACTATCGAAATACAAATACAATGCCATCACCAAGCATTCCACCAGGGTTTGAAGAAGAATTCAGAAAGAGAATTCAAATAGCCATAGCAAAGGACCGCGAAGCTAAATTTAAAGACGGAATGAGATCTGTTCCTGATACGTCCACTCAAACTAGAACAACTATAGTTCTGTCGTATAGCTCTTCGAACTCGGTTCCTTCTTACACTTGCTCTCCAGCCATGTCGGTAGGGTTCAACGTCGAAGCGAATATAACAAGCATAGTCGATGACCAATCAGAAACAAATGAACCAGATGCAGCTAAACCTTCTTCTCCAAAACCAGAAGACAAGGAAGAAGACACCAAACTACCAGACCCAATGAATTTTTTCACCGATAACACGCCAGCTGAAGCCCCCGAAAACTTCAGTCGACTCGCTAGTTACTTTAGTTCTCCCCCAAAAACGGAGCACGCTAAATCTTTTTTTGAGTTGAGCCAAAGTCAAAATCATTATAGGCACGCTTCCGAAACTAAAAAGTATCAAGACTTAATGAAAGATTTAACATCACCACAGAATCTAACTGTTAATTCAGACCAAAATATGCGACAAGTAAATTATTTTACAATTGAATACGACACTATATTACCAGACTTTTTTAGCATTAAAAGTGATGTTAGCAAAGTCGAATTGGTGGATAACGATACGGACACAATAGATTTAGATAAGCTAGTTACTAATTGTAGTTATTGTGCTAAAATTTTTGATGCCAGTTTTAAAGTTAGGAGTGCTATGAACGAAAATAATAGTGATACAGCCAGTGGTAACGGCAAGATGGATCCTAGTAAGGAGTCTGGCAGAGGATCAGTGACTGTGAACTTCGAAGATGGGGTGGCGTTACACGAAGACCAACCAAACGAAAGTGTCGCTGGTATGACTGAGGTACTGAATTTCTTTCTAGGTTATTCCATTTATTCATTTATAAACATATAAAATACATTTTTAAATATATATATAAAAAAATATATACATTTAAAAATATAAAATATAGTAGGTGGCCCACCGGTATCGGGAACAGGGTCCAAGCTACCGGCGGTTAGGGGTCCAGAGAGAGAAACCTCCTCACTATTCGCGCCGTGTCCAGCAATACTGCCTTCTGCGCCAGGTTCCCAATCCATGGCTATCCCATCTTGGCTATCAAGCCTTGGGCCGATACAACTATCGGCACAATGATTGCAGAGTCAATATCCCACATGTCGACAATCTCACGTGTCAAGTCAAGATACTTAACTTCTTTATCTTTTTCGACTTTCGTGAGATTGCCGTCATGAGGGACAGCGATGTCCACAATCATTGCGCGGCGCTCCAGTCGATCTATCACCACTATATCAGGCTAGGTTATTTATTATTACTATTGCCTGATATATTAGTTCATTTACAATACATAGAAAAAACATTTTTTATTTGTATACATAAAAAACTTAAAAATATACATTCAAAAATATTTATTCAAAAACTCATTTAGAACAAACAGAATAATTCTTAAACCTACTTATAATCCAAAACCTTAAAAATAAATAAATAAATAAAAATATATAATAAAACCCTTAATCTAAAAGACCAAATAATAATACTAATTAATTTAAAAATATAAAATATAGTTGACCACCAGTAGTGGGTCAGGTCAGGGCTCAAGAGAGAGGAACCTCCTGATTATGCGAGCCGTGTCCAGGAGTACCGCCCTCTGCATCAAGCCCTTGATCCAGCCATCTAACGAGAGCCTCTTAAGGTGTTGATCGAGGCTCTTGGATATTAATCCATGGACTGAAACGACTATCGGCACAATGACAGCTGAGTCCACATCCCACATGTCGACAACCTCGCGGGCCAAGTCTAGATATTTTATTTGTTTATCTTTCTCGGCCTTTACGAGGTTCCCGTCATGCGGGATGGTGACATCAACAATCACTGCGCGGCGCTCTGCTCGATCTATCACCACTATATCAGGCTTATTAGCAATTACAGTATAGGTTATTTATTATTACTTATACAGGATTATTATTATTACTATATTATACTATGTGCTTACTATCTTCCCAGCGCGACATTGTTCTCGTGATTATATTACCTCTACGCTTACCCTATCCAACCATACTCCACCCTATCCTACCCAAATATTTTAAGATCAAAATTAGCCAAAAGGGTCCAGCTATTTCTCGGGATTTTTTGGCGAGACAAACGAACAGCAATTCATATCATTATATGTATACAGGTAACAATAAACGCAATACCTCATGAGGTGACTAAACCCATGAAATTAAACATTTCTGTTCTATAGTTTCCGAAATTCGCAAAAAACAATGGACTTCCCATACAAATTTGTCAGTTGACTGCGGTCATTTGTATAGAAAGTCTATTTTTTTATATCACCATATGATGTCACCTTATACATATATACAGGGTTATTTGTAAAACACCAGCATCCTTAAAAGGGGTCATTAAACTCATCATTATGCACAACTTTTACTATGGGACCAACTCTGAAATAGCAAAAAAAAAATAAGCTGTACCATACACTTTTTTGAGGCATGTGAACAAAAATGTATGGAATAGCTGTATTTTTTTTGCGATTTCAGGGTTAGTCCTATAGTAAAAGTTGTCCATAATGATGAGTTTAATGACCCCTTTTAAGGATGCTGGTGTTTTACAAATAACCCTGTATAATTATAACTAGCTGTGTCCGCGACTCCGTTCGCATCCGGTCAACTTACGAAAAGTCAGAAGTGCGCGCCTTGGGATCGATCTCGAGACCTCTGACTTGTCAGTCGACGGTCACCACTACGCTATCAGTACTTATAATATAATACTGATAACTTCGAAGAATTACTGCTACCCTCAACTTCGACTTCCAGAACCGCTCAACTCCAGAGTATACTCCAGTGAAACACCACTGGTTCTACAGAGTAGACGTCGAAGACAAGTCTATATGGAGAGGTTTTTCCGTGGTGGACTCCAGGGCATTAGAATCTGCTTACTTGGACCGTGAGTATCAATATTTATATTTTTCAAGTCCACAGCATAATTTTTTTTTTCATTTATTTATTCAAAATACAACACTTACACTTTTTGTGAAATTTTTACATGTTTTAGCACATGTTAGCTTATTAAATATAAATATTTAATAAGAAATTTGAAAAACAACCGATACGGATGGGATTCGAACCCACGATCTTCGGCGTAACGTTACGCACGTTACGTTACGTTTAGGAACTAAAAAGCTTGAAATAACTTTAAAACGTTTTGGAGTCGGTTCCAAGTCAAGTTCTAGCCTCTAACTTTTTCATTAAGAACTTGACTTGGAACCGACTCCAAAACGTTTTAAAGTTATTTCAAGCATTTTAGTTCCTTTTGTCATTATTACGTTCCGATACGAAACATCGTTGTTCGATTTTTGGAGTAGACTGCACTCATCTATACTATCTATACTAATCTATACTTATACTAGATGCCCCGCGCGACTTTGTACGCGTGATTATTCTACCTCTACGATTTTTCTACCCTACCATACCCCTACTCTACCACTACCTTACCCTACCCTCTACCCTACCCTAACCTACCTCTACTCTACCCTACTCTACCCTACCTCTACCATATCCTACTTCTACCATACCCTACCTCTACTCTACCCTACCCATACCCTACCAACAAATCAAATCCAACAATTAATCAAAAACCGGTGAAAATCGGTCCAGCAGTTCTCGAGTATATTTCAAAATGGCAGAATCACATGCAAACTTTTATCTCCTATATTTTCTCCTCATAGTGATTGAATATCGAGATATTCCTTCATTATTATTATGCAACTTTGACGTCTCTTACTAATATCGAATTTCCTACACATACTTTCACCTCCCCCCCCCCCCTTTGTAGTTAGTTATGGGTAGTTTTCAAAAAGCTGAAATACATCTTATTCGTTAATTGAAAAGCCGAACACCAAGTTTCATTGACTTAAAAAATGGCGGACTTTGATACAAACTTTTATCCCCTTTTATTTCTCCTTAGGGGGAAAAAGTCAAAATTTTTTGATACACGTCTTTTTATTTTTAGCGCATAAGCTTAATACTCATTTTTACACCTGTAACTTAAAAAATAAAGAATTTTCCATACAAACTTTCACCCCCTTTTTTATCCACTCAAGGGCAGATTTGAAAAAAAAAACCTATGCTCGTCTTATATCTAACAAACGAAAAGCTGAAAACCAAGTTTCGTACATTTAACTTTAAGAACGACGGACTTTCATACAAACCCTTCTCCCCTTTTTTACCTACTTAGGGGTGGAATTTCCAAAAATGCTTCCTTAGTGCACCCCTACAGTACTTAAAGAATACTGTCTCAAAATTTCAAGTCTCTAGATCTACCGGTTTAGGCTGTGCGTTGTCTGTCAGTCAGTCAGTCACGGTACTGTTTTATAAGTATAGATTATACTTATATTTATATTATACTATTATATTATATTATATTATACTATTTTATACTTTATACTTTTTATACTAATATTATAAAGAGGTAAAGTTTGTATGTTTGTATGTATGTATGTCAGAGGTAATCTCTGGAACTACCGATCCGATCCTAAAAATTCTTTCACCAATAGAAAGCTACTTTATTCCTGAGTGCTATAGGCTATTTTTTATTTTTTAAAAGTTGAGTTTTTAGTAAAAAATAACAATATTTGTGATTTAAGTCAGAAAAAACAGGCAGTCTGGCTGCTTATCAACGAGTGTTTACGGGAAAATTTAATTTAACGCGGACAAAGTCGCGGGGAACAGCTAGGTGTTCTATAATAATGTCTTTTTTTTTGCAGCGGAGCTCAATGACGAGACTCTAGTGGCTACTGATGGAGGCAGATATGATGTGAACATCATGGGCAGACTGCGTATACCTGTGTACTGGAGCGACAAACCCACGAATGTCAGAAGGTACGTGACTAATCATATTATCCTCCTAGCTCGAGTCGTGATAGCCTGGTGGTGACCATTGACTGGCAAGTTAGAGGTCTCGGGTGCACCTCAGATTTTTCGTAAGTTATGTGCGTTTTATAAATAAATTATCACTCTCCGTGCCTCGGATAGCACGTTAAGCTGTTGGCCCCGGCTGTCAATTGTAGATCTTTGACAGTCGTTACGGGTAGTCAGAAGCCCGAAAGTCTGACAACCAGTCTTACCAAGCGGTATCGTGTAACCCAGTATCTGGGTTGTGGAGGTCTGATAGGCAATCGCTCCATGTAAAACACTGGTATTCAGCTGCATCTGGTAAGACTGGAAGCCGACCCTAACATAGTTAGGAAAAGGCTAGGCAGATGATGATCAGCTTTTTCAATCTAGATATTACGTTCACAGATGCAGTTGGTTCTACAAAGGTACAACAGATGCAAGATACGTTCCGTACACCGAACCTACTGCTGAGAAACTAGAGGTAATATAACCAGTGCCGGACTAAGCCAGGGGCCTGGGGCAGGAAAACAAATGGGACTCCAAGTCTTCTTAAAAATTGACGTTTTTTTAGTGCCATTTTATAAAAAATCTAGCTTTTGCCCGCGACTTCGTTCGCGTGGAATAGTGACTTCGACTCTTGACCAATAGATGGCGCTGTATGGAATAAATTTTATTTTTTATTTTATTTTTTGCAATAAAAACTATCCTATGTCCTTTCTCAAGATCCAAACTATGTCTGTACCAAATTTCACACAAATCGGTTCAGTAGTTTAGGCGTGAAGCAAAGACAGACAGACAGACAGACAGAGTTACTTTCGCATTTATAATATTAGTTTGGATAAATAATAATAGTGGGGAATTATCGAGATTTGGGGGCGCCCTTAAGATCAGGCATAACAATAAACGAACATTAGTAAAAAACTTTGTGACAAAAAAAATCTTCAAACAATGTCAAGATTTACAGTGAAGTAGTTTAATCTGGAACCGGCTTGGCACCGACTCCAAAACTTTAAAAGTCTTCTTTCGCCTGCCCTGGTCCCATGTTACTTGGGGTCGGCGCAAAATTCTTCTATTATAATATCATTACACTGCTAAGATTATTAGCTGCTATTGACTCGTGATAGCCTAGTGGTTGTGACCGTTGACTGGTAAGTCAGAGGTCTCGGGTTCGAACCCAAAGCGCGCACCTTTGACTGTTCGTAAGTTATGTGCGTTTTATAAATTAATTATCACTTACTCCGTGCCTCGGAAAGCAGGTAAAGCCGTTGGCCCTGCGCCTAATCCCTCTCCGATCGTGTCAGAAGGCCGTCCCATCGGACTATGAGAGTGAGGGAATAGAGAGTGCACCTGTGTTTGCGCACACACTTGTGCACTATAAAATATCCTGCGTATTTGGCTAACCTCCGTTGAGATTGGCCGCTGTGACCGAAATTCGGTCAGGAGGATATTATTATACACTGCTAATGTTCCAGTTATCAGTAATCAGATGAATATTGATGATGATGATTAATAACAAATAATATTTCTCCAGGAGGAATACCGTCACGGTATGACGACAGGCGACTGGCATAGACGTCTAGTTTTGCCCAACGGTGAGGTTGTGGTCATGCATGGACCCAGTGTGATGGTGCACTTCCTACACAGCGACGCTTTTAGCACTCCACCGGTAAGTGAATCTTGGACTTCCGTATTTTAATGCCCTGTAGGTTGATTAATGAGGTCTAGACACGAGCCTATTTTCTTATGAAGCTAATGATCTGATGATTAATGATGAATGATGATGATGAATGATTACACTATGATCTTTTTAGGAAATCTATTTAGAAAAAAGGAACATGTAATTGTAGAAACGAGAGTAGATTAGTAAGATTCCGATTTAGTGCGATTAGAAGGCCCGACGCACAACTTAGTAAATTCGAAATTCGATTTAGGAAGGTGTAATCGCATCGTTACGCAATTTGCAACCTTATGTAATTCTACTACGACTGCAAATTGCCTGTCCCATTTAGGATTCTATTTAGAATACTATTTAGTCGCACTTCTCTCTAAATTGTCTACGATTTAGGTGAGTGTAATCAATTTGCAACCTTATGTAATTCTACTACGACTGCAAGTTGTCTGTCCTATTTAGGTTTCTATTTAGTCGTAGTGTAATTTGCTTCCGATTTTCTATTTAGAGTGTTTCTAAATAGGTTTTCTAAAAAGGGAATAGTGTAATAGCAGCTTTAGTCACATCAAATCAGTGTTTTAGAATGCTAATGGGACTTCTGAACTTCTGTAGTGCATCTCAGATGTTCGCCGAGGCACATGTAGATGACTGTTGGCACCTCGGACATTAAATTTAAATAGCAACATTTTTATTTTTTTAAGTACTTATAGCAATAATTTGGTAGTAATTTCCTCTTCCGTTGTCTACGATCGCCTTAAATTGTACGCCGCTGTGTCTTAGGATAAAAATAAAATATTTGAAGTGCATTGAAGGTGCTTTCATTCCACCACGATACCAAGAAGACCTACCTTACACCACATCACCATATACAGGGTTATTTGTAAAACACCAGCATCCTTAAAAGGGGTCATTAAACTCATCATTATGAGCAACTTTTACTATGGTACCAACCCTGTTGTCGCAAAAAAATCAGCTGTTCCATACATTTATGTTCACAAGACTCAACAATAACATGTTTTACAAATAACCCTGTATAGTCAACGCTCTCTCTTCTACAATGACTTTTAAGCCATCATAAGGAAGAGAACCGCGTCAATGATGAGTAGCATGCGTGGAAGTTCCAACAGTATCTTAAAAACACTAAATGCTAAAATGTATAATCCGTTCGCTAAGTTGGATTAATTTGTACATGGCGACGAACCTAACCACTTCGTTCTAACCTAAGCTCACTATTTGACCAAATTGTTCTTATTTTCGATCAAAGATGGCGTTGTTCTTGATTTAAAATTTCCTGAATGGCGCTATTAAGATTTGTTTTCATTTCATAGGGTCAAATGAGTTTTAAGTTTTTGTAGTTCTTAAACAGTTATTAAATAGTGTTATACCGATATATTCGTTTCATTAGTAGTGAAACCACCAATCATCCATGCTACGGTCGAGGGTACTGTAGCAGGTTGTGAGCAACTGAACACATAGTTGTTCACTTACCTTTCTAACCTAACCACTCAATTCTAACCTAACCTCACTATTCTAACCTAACCACCCATCCTAACCTAACCACCCATTATAACCTAACCTATCCCCAGCTATTTTCCTTCGGTAAGCGTGTTTACCGCAACCCTCCAAAGATACGTGTAGCAAGAGATCAACCTGAAAAGATAGACCACCTCATCCTACTGGTGCACGGCGCAGGAGAGTATAAGTGTCAGAAGGAGAAAGATGTTAGTTTTTCCTGTATTTACTGAACGTAGCTTGTGGAAAATGGAGTGCAGTGATAGCGTCGTGGTGTGACCGTCGACTGACAAGTCAGAGGTCTCGAGTTCGATCCCAAAGCGCACACCTCTGACTTTTCGTTACACGATACCCCTTGGTAAGACTGGTTGTCAGACTTTCGGGCTTCTGACTACCCGTAACGACTGTCAAAGATCTACAATTGACAGCCGGGGCCAACAGCTTAACGTGCTATCCGAGGCACGGAGAGTGATAATTAGTTTATAAAACGCACATAACTTTTGAAAAGTCAGAGGTGCGGCCTTGGGTTCAAACCCGAGACCTCTGACTGGCGTCAATGGTCACCACCACTAGGCTATCACGACTCTTGTTACTCAAAAAAGAACTTATATTGTTATTACTAATATTATTATGTTTTTTTTAGCAATCCAGTTCTCGGCCGCGTGTAGTCCGCAGAGGCCACGATGAAACAGAAATTGAGGACACAGAGCCTTCCAGCATCGATCACCTGTTGTTACTCTGTCATGGCGTCGGGTCTGCTTGTGATATGCGGTTCAGATCCGTTGAAGAAGTTGGTAAGTGATACATATTATAAATATAATATAGACTCACGCCTGTATTCCAGAGGCAGAGGTGTGCAGTACACCCACGTTTCACCGGCTATGTTATAAGTCCCATGTAATAGGGGGCGAGCCTATTGCCATTAACTCCACAATTCCAGACTCCGTTCTGCTACCGAGAATTTCTTAATGGAAAAACCCAATAACACTTTGCCCGACCCGGGAATCGAACCCAAGACCTCGTGCTCAGCAGTCGCGCTTCCTACCACTAGACCAACGAGGCAGTCATAAATATAAGTGGGTAGGTAAGCGACACATTCGCGCCTTATAATGTCAGTCCAATAAACGCTTCAATACGGTGCACGTCTTTTAGTTATCAGTGGTGACGAGGATGGGATTTATGTGATTATTCAGGCCCGGCTCTGCTAATTTACAAACGTTTTAATGACAATAGTCGGATGATAGCTTCCGCCATTTTTAACCGACTTCAAAAAAGGAGGAGGTTATCAATTCGATTGTCTTTTTTTATACAGGGTTATTTGTAAATCACTCGCAACATGAAAAGGGGTCATTAAACTCATTATTATGAACAACTTTTACTATGGGACCAACCATGAAATCGCAAAAAAATGATGAGTTTAATGACCCCTTTTAAGGATGCTGGTGTTTTACAAATAACCCTGTATAATCAACAAGCGTGCGGCTTGCACCGAAAAGGATTTTTTTTTAATTTTGCAGAATGCTCTGGCATCTTAAGCCTGAAGTTCTCCGATGGTTAAAAACATTGTTTTAATAAAAAAACTTTTAATTATAATTATTTAATAAGAAAATTTGAAAAACAACTGATACGGATGGGATTCGAACCCACGATCTTCGACGTAACGTGTCGATGCTCTAACCGCTGAGCCACCGTATCCCACCAGCACCAGTCGAAATTTCAAATCTTTTTTACACGCCTAGGGCGTGTGGCGACATCTATCGGAATACATTACGTATCCGACTCAGTGCTCCAAACTTTGCAGTTTTAGTAGACACCGATGCGATATTACCAATTTTATTTATATTTTTTTACATGTTATAGCACATGATAGCTTATTAAATATAATTATTTAATATGAAAATTTGAAAAAACAACTGATACGGATGGGAGTTGTTTTTTCAAATTTTCTTATTAAATAATTATATTTAATAAGCTATCATGTGCTGTAACATGTAAAAAAATTCACAAAAATGTAAAACGTTTATAAAATGTTTATTTTTTAAAGAACTCTGCAATAATGTATTATTTTTACCTGTCCATTTAATTTATGTCCATTTTATTGTTTTAATAAAAAAACTTTTAATTTCAGTGGAAGATTTCAGAGCGACGAGTCTTCAATTGATACAGTCGCACTACAGAAATTCGTATGATCAAGGCATCGTTAGCAGAGTCGAGGTAAGCATTCAGGTACATGTCCGAGACCGACCGCAGACTGCGAGCCGCAGCTGCAGACCGCAGCGTAGTCGCGCTCGGAATCAATCTCATAGAGATTCATAGAAACAAGTGGTGTAGCTGCGGTCTGCAGTCGCAGTCTGCGGTCTGCAGTCGCTCTCGGACTTGTACCTTTCCTTAGTACAAATGCCTTCACGATCCCCCACCTCCTCAAAAAATCAATAATGATGACGTCATTAATGAAATTGGTACAGTAAAATTGTTTTAACGAGTCTGCGGTCTGCAGTCGCTCTCGGACTTGTACCTCCTTAGTAAGATCCTCCACCTCCTCAAAAAATCAATAATGGTGACGTCATTAATGAAATTGGTATAGAAAATCGTTTTAACTTGGCAATACAAGTCATTGACCCCACTTGTACCAAAATGACACGCCAGAATTGCACAACATTTGGGTCTTTCACAAAAAAATATTAAGACAATTGGTAATATCGCATCGGTGCCTTCTAAAACTGCAAAGTTTGGAGCACTGAGTCGGATACGTAATGTATTCCGATAGATATTACCACACGCCCTAGGCGTATAAAGAGATTTGAAATTTCGACTGATTCTGATGGAATACGGTGGCTCAGCGGTTAGAGCGTCGGCACGGTACGCCGAAGATCGTGGGTTCGAATCCCATCCGTATCAGTTGTTTTTTCAAATTTCTTATTAAATATTTACAATATATTATTTTAAAATGTATGTTTTACTCAGTCGAGCGTACAAATATTTCTAATTTAACAATTTAAACGCCATGACGGACACATGGTGTCCGACAAACAATAGAATTTGCATTGTGTCTGCTGTCTGGCAGTCAAGTCATTGGAACTGAATCACTAAACTGAAAAAATCAACTCCGTAGGATAAGAGAAAGTGGTTCTAATTCAGCTTGCAAGATTCCACCCGAACAAACATACATACATTGCAAGTTAAATAAAAACTTGTAATAATACTAAAAAATATTTCGAGTGATAAAAAATATTTTACGTTTACCACTCCTTCTTCGACTTGAATCCTACATGGCGTCTACCACGATACGCTAGCGACAATTATTAGCGACAAGCGGTAAGAATAATTTCCGAAATGAATTGTGAAAATGAAAAAGTGCTCGACATTAGGGAGGGGTGAATGACCTGTATCGCCGTGTTAACGCGAGCCGACTATACTTGTGTTTAGCCAACTGACATTGTTCTCACATAAGACCTCAGAACAATGTAACCTAAAATATTGTAAGCCATTATATTTAAAAGAGTAACCATGGAGTTTCTTGCCAGATTCTTCTCCATGAAGGGTAGGCCTTTGGAACTGGCAACTAGAGTCACTCTTACAACAAACAATATTAGAATTATGACTATTCTAAGTGCCTAAAGGTCTACATGAATAAAAATATTTTGATTTTGACATCCATGATAATTAAATAAATCTCTCTGTAACTGTTCTCATACAGAGAAGGATCGAGCATTAGTCACTACGCTAGTTCACTGCGTGTTGGCGATTTTAGATTATTAAGGACCCGCTGTTACCCGTCCGGGTTTGAACCTGGCATGTACCAATGTGACTTTTTCAATGTCATATGTATTAATAATTTAATATCGTATGTATTTGTAGACTAATACTATAGACTAGTAGTATAGTATAGTATCTATACTATACTATGATGATATGATGATGATGTCCTCCTCGACGTATCCGTCGACGGCGACCCTTAAATTCATCTCCTGTCGTGTGCACGGATGTGACTGGCGAAGCCAAATTTTGTTTTGAAAATGCGGTCGCAAAGAGCACAGTGCAGCTGACCGCTCTCATTGCGGGTGTAGTTGTAGGTGAGTTTAGGCCGGGTTTTACGGAGTTGGCGTTTTGCGTCGAGATCTTGCAAACGCAGGAGCTCAAAGGCATTAACGCCTTTCTTAATCCAACTATACTATACTACTATAGCAAAAACCTAAAACATGATTTAAAAAAAGAATATTCCAGAAACAAATTGCCTTTGCTTTGTCCAGGTTCTCCCGATATCGTGGCATGCAACGCTACACTCTGGCGAGACCGGAGTAGACCGGAGACTCGCACAGATAACGCTGGACAGCATTCCCAGACTGCGCAGCTTTACAAATGATACGGTCTTGGATGTACTGTTCTACACCAGCCCCGTCTTCTGTCAGGTAAATCTGTGTATATTCTTCAAATATATTCCCCTGGACTAATTACAGCAAAACATCTATATTATTAGAAGGAGCACAATTGTTTAATACCTGAACATTTAAAAGAATGATAACATGAATGTCTTCAAAAGTAAACTAAAATCATATGTCTGCTTACTGTAATACTCCCAACTCTCTAGAGGCTTGAATTATATAACTTAGATTTAAATCGTTTGCAAATCTTAATAGCGCCATTCAGCTTTCTCAATAAAAAGAACAGCGCCATCTATAACCCAAAATTAGAAGTAATTCATTAGAATTACTTCTAATGAATTATAAGAACAGACCAACACTTCTGTCTTAATATAGTCTCAAACTTTCGCGAACACTCAACATAATGAAACAACTTTTTAACGGATATAATTGAAAATAAAACTAAATAAAACTAAATAAAGTTGACGGTAGATCAAAAATAATTTTAAATAACTGTTCAGACGCTTGTCAACCTCAGTCTGCCTGCGACCACGAGTGCTGCAAAGTACTCGAAACGTCAGGATTGTATTATCAAAATGAAAACGCGAATTATATCCGTTAAAAAGTTGTTTCATTACTTCTGTCTTTTAACTTCTTCTTGACTTATTTGACTCCCATGACATTTGACCCCCTTTCACTTTTACCCCTTAACTTCAAAATATACAAAACTTTATTTTAATTGTTTATTTTTCTTTAAATTTAATTGTTAACTTTTTATTTGTTCACAGACTATAATAAACACAGTTTGCGTGGAACTCAATCGAATCTACCAGTTATTTGTTCAGAGGAACCCCTCGTTCAAAGGCGGGATATCCTTAGGCGGTCACTCTTTGGGAAGCGTAATACTCTATGATCTGCTGTGCCACCAATCTGTCGTGAGTATATTATATTTACTAGTATATTATATTATAGCACTGATAGCCTAGTGGTATGACCGTCGACTGACAAGTCAGAGGTCTCGAGTTCGATCCCAAGGCGCGCACCTCTGTCTTTTCGTAAGTTATGTGCGTATTATAAATTAATTATCAGTTGCTAAAACGGTGAGGGAAAACATCGTGATGAAACCAGCACACCTGAGATATTTTTCAATGGTGTGTAAAGCCATGTCAGAGGCCTACGGGCGGTTTAAACTCTGACACCAGGTTGTTTGCCAACCATACGATAAGAAGAAGAAGAAGATATTATATTTGTTTATTTATTTAAACTTTACGTACATAGATGGTACATAAGGCGGACTTAATGCCTTAAGGCATTATCTACCAGCCAACTTTGGGTTCAGTAGAAATATTCAACAGGTACAAAATAATGTTATTATAGCTTTTTAACATCTAGGTTTGAATGATTTAAATTGTTTAGAGGAACCCCTCGTTCAAAAGTGGGATATATAAGGAGGTCATTACGCCTTTAGAAAAAATAGAGGGATTTCGAAATGATGATATGATACGAGGGGAACATTATCAATCACCTAAGTTATTAAGAGATAAATATAAAACAATCATAGTACCTATGCATACTTAATTATTTTATTTTCCAAACCCAAAAAGTAAGTAATTTAAATGAAATAATTAAAAAAATATTTTTAATTATCTAATCAACTTTATTGATTGATTGATTGATGTTATTATCAATCACCATCATTATCAATCATAATCACTTATCCTAATTTCAGTCTAAAAAACTACTGCTACCGGGGAGTTTTTTTTAGACGTCCTTAAAAAATTGTGTAAAAAAGATATGTGAAGAAGACAAAAATCGGTCTTTATTTGTTTTTTATCATGATAAAAACAGCTTTTATCACAAACAAATAATAATTAATATATTAATAATTACTGCCTCGTTGGTCTCGTGGCAGCAAGCGCGACTGCTGAGCACAAGGTCCTGGGTTCGATCCCCGGGTCGGGCAGTGTTATTGGGTTTTTCCATTAGGAAATTCTCAGTAGCAGCACGGAGTGTGGAATTATGCCCGGTTAATGGCAATAGGCTCGCTCCCTCGACTTATAACATAGCCGGCGAAACGTGGGTGTACTGCACACCTCTGCCTACCCCCTCTGGGGTATACAGGCGTGAGTCTATAATTTTTTTTTATTAATAATTGTTTTTGTAGTAGGTACATCTTTTTTACAAACTTTTACATTTTGTAATTTCATGAAATTACTAAAATTTACAATTGCAGATAGCATCTGACGACAAATGTCCATCAGAGAAGCAGTTCGTCAGTGGATCAGCTGGGACCGGTCAGCCTACCGTTCAATACCCGCGCCTGGAATTCTCGCCGGACGCGTTGTACGCTTTAGGCAGCCCTATAGGTGAGTTACGATATTTTTCTATAGGCCTACACAAGTCCATCGCCAAGGGGGGGCAGGGAGGGTCTGCTGCCCCCCCCCCTTAATCGAAAAAAAAATCCTAAAATATATTTAATCTACCTAGCCTTTTCCCCAACTATGTTGGGTCGGCTTCCAGTCTTACCGGATGCAGCTGAATACCAGTGTTTTACATGGAGCGACTGCCTATCAGACCTCCACAACCCAGATACTGGGTTACACGGTACCCCTTGGTAAGACTGGTTGTCAGACTTTCGGGCTTCTGACTACCCGTAACGACTGTCAAAGATCGACAATTGACAGGGCCCAACAGCTTAACGTGCTATCCGAGGCACGGAGAGTGATAATTAATTTATAATACGCACATAACTTACGAACATTCAGATCTCTTGGGTTCGAACCCAAGACATCTGACTTGCCCACACTTTAATTATAGATAATTTATTTATTTCAGCGATATTTGAGTGTATTCGCGGCGTGGAGTCGTTGGGTGCAAGCTTCGCGCTGCCGACTTGCAAGAATTTCTTCAATATATTCCATCCATACGATCCCATTGCTTATAGGTAAGATATACACGATTATTTTATATACAACTAGCGACCCGCCCTGGCTTCGCACGGGTGCAATATACATACCTATAAACCTTCCTTAAGAATCTTATCTATTAAAAAAAACCGCATCAAAATCCGTTGCGTAGTTTCAAAGATCTAAGCATACATAGGGACAGACAGACGCGGGAAGCGACTTTGTTTTATACTATGTAGTGATTAGTAACAAAAACCTTTTTGTTTCCTCTAGAAAACTGCACATATTCATTTATTTATTTATAGAAATATACACCCATATACAATATAAATTATATAACACAAGAATTAATATAAATTTAGACTTAGACATTTCGAATAATTTTACAGGGTTATTTGTAAAACACCAGCACCCTTAAAAGGGGTCATTAAACTCATCATTATGAACAACTTTTACTATGGGACCAACCCTGAAATCGCAAAAAACAATTCAGCTGTTCCATACATTTTGTTGAGTCATGTGAACATAAATGTATGGAACAGCTGATTTTTTTTTGCGATTTCAGGGCATCATCAGGGATTGCATGAGTTTAATGACCCCTTTTAAGGATGCTGGTGTTTTACAAATAACCCTGTATATGATTGTTGTGTAAGTCGTGGTGGCGCATTGGTTACGGACCCGCTTTGCAAACGCGTGGGTGTGGGTTCGAACCTGGCATGTACCAATGTGACTTTTTCAATGTCATATGTACTTTCTTAGTTAATCTAAGGCACCACTAACGGTGAAGGAAAACATCGTACGGAAACCTGGACTAATTGTCTTAAATCGCCAACCCGCAGTGAGCTAGCGTGGTGACCAATGCTCAATCCTACTCTGTATGACAAGAGGCCTTTGCCCTATATTGGGACAGTTACAGGCTGATTTATTTATTTATTTACTATATGATTGTTGTTATTAGAAGGTCAATCTCCCCGTGAAACTGAAAAACTTGTAGAACATCAGTTTGCGAAATATGAAAAAAAAAATAGTTTTTCATACAAAGATCGTCGTGTGCCGTTTGCCTGCCCAAGAATAGAACCCTATAATCCCATTCTTCATCCGCACGGATAGTACATATTTTATTTACTTGTTGCAGGATTGAGCCACTAATTAATCCTAGACTGAGGGAGTTAAAACCATTCCTTATTCCACATCACAAGGGGAGGAAAAGAATGCATTTAGGTTTGTAAACAAATATCTAAATCTAATTAAATTATTTATTAAAACATTTAAAGAAACAACTGATACGGGTGGGATTCAAACCCACGATCTTCGAAGTACCGCGTCGACGCTCTAACCGCTAAGCCACCGTATCCCATCAGAATCAGTTGAAATTTCAAATCTCTTTCTACGCCTAGAGCGTGTGTTGTTTCTTAAAATTTCTTTTTAAATTAAGTAATTATATTTGTGTGGTTACGTATGGTTTCCGGCCTAAGAATGGAACCACCCCTACTCGTCCCGCGGGTGTCGTAAGAAGCGGCAAAGGGAAAGGTCTGGAGGATGGGCAGCAGCATCCTTCTGTGTAACAGCAATCATCTGCTACTGCGATCGCCAACCCGCTTGCCCAGCGTGGCGATTATGGGCAAATATCAATGAACGCACAATAGTGGCGCGCATTGGCAGCCCTATATTCAACAGTGGACTAATACAGGCTGATGATGATGTTTTCGTGTACAGAATTGAAAGACACAATGGCCCGCGTGGGCGCAGACCTGAAGCAGAAGCTGCTGGAATCTCTCAAGAGTACCTGGAACAAGTGGAAGACACAGCCGCCCACTGATGGGCAACTTGAGAAGGTAAAGTTCTTCATACTTGTATTTTTAGTGTTTTCTATCCATATATAATCATAGATAGGAATTGTTTTTAGGATTTCGTACGCAAAAAATGCCAAACGGGTCCCTATTGCCAAGGCCGTCTGTCTGCCTGTCTTACCGTAGTCAAAATATTATAAAAATTCGATTAGAATCTTTGACAGTCGTTACGGGTAGTCAGAAGCCTGAAAGTCTGACAACCAGTCTTACCAAGGGGTATCGTGTAACCCAGTATCTGGGTTGTGGAGGTCTGTTAGGCAGTCGCTCCATGTAAAACACTGGTATTCAGCTGCATCCGGTAAGACTGGAAGCCGACCCCAACATAGTTGGGAAAAGGCTAGGCAGATGATGATTAGAATTAGCCAAGAAAACTAACATGATGAACTACAATCGTGATTCTATCAAACCGCCTGGCGGCATTCGACATCGGCTTTTTCGTCAAGTTCACAGATATAATTTTTTTACTATTATTTTTAACCGACTTCAAAAAAGGAGGAGGTTGTCAATTTGACTGTATGTTTTTTTATATTTCAGGTTGTTGAAGAAGAGATTGAAAAGGAACATCTTTGTGATGAAAACAATGATGAGCTTGTACGAGAGAATGAATTGGTAGGTATTTAAATAAAAAATATTTTGCAGTGACTGCCTTGTTAGTCTAGTGGTTGCAAGCGCGACTGCTGAGCACGAGGTCTTGGGTTCGAGCCCCGAGTCGGGCAAAGTGTTACTGGGTTTTTCCATTAGGAAATTCTCAGTAGCAGCACGGAGTCTGGAATTATGCCCGGTTAATGGCAATAGGCTCGCCCCCTATTACATGGGACTTATAACATAGCCGGCGAAACGTGTGTGTACTGCACACCTCTGCCTACCCCCTCTGAGGAATACAGGCGTGAGTCTATAAATATAAATATTTCGCAGTGAAAAGGACCATTATACAGCGTGTAACAGAAGTCCGAAATAATACATTATACGCCAAGGTACCCTATAAACAATCCTTGAGCATAGGTTTTGGAACCGAACCCCAAACAATACTCGAGTTAACCACGGTCAAAGTTTTCACCAAAATCTTTCAAATACAGCCCTAGAATTCAGCTGAAAGGTGAATCAACACGAATCCGGTTATTTACCTTCAATAAATTCTTTAAGTAAGCACTAGGCACGCGTAGGATAATGAAATCAAAAGAATTATTTTGTATGAAAAAAAAATGCCTCTTTTGCATTCAATATTTTCACAGGTGTTTCTGATGATAGAGGTGATGATTGATGATTCTGATGATTCTATGATGAAGGTGATCATGATATACATACATGCCCTTAAGTATTATTTCGGACTTCTGTTACACGCTGTAAGTTTTTTATTCTATTTTCTATATTCTCTATATTTTTCCCAGTCCACCCCAGAGATGCTGGGCCATCTGAACGGAGGCCGCCGCGTGGACTACGTGTTACAAGAGGCACCCCTAGAAATGATCAACGAGTACCTATTCGCTATGAGCAGCCATGTTGGATACTGGTGAGTTTTTTTTTCTTAACCCTTTGAACGCCACGTTGTCCGACAAACAAGAACAATAGGGGATCGGACAATTTTTCAGAAAGTATTTAAAATTACTCATTATGGATATATGTATAAAGCTATGAAAAATATTTTTTTAATCAAATAAAGTCATTTAAGTACATAAAACCATGTCCAAAAGTTATTATATAAAAAATGCCGCGAAACCGCTACAAACGCTGAAAACGCTACAAGCGTCACACCGCGACGGGTGACGTCATTCGTGCGTCATTTAGAGGTTATGTTTATTACAAGTAGGTAACTAAATAGTTTTATGTTTGTGTTTTAGTTGCCGAATGATATAGAAAATTAAATGAATATTTTTTATGACTATTGTCTCTCAATCCAACACTTTTGTTAGATACAAAACATATTATTTACCACGCACAATACAACTTGTTTGTTACTAACTTGACTTGTTTTGATTCGAATGACTTCCTATGCTGTGATTGGTGTTGCGCTTGAAGTTTAGAACAGATTAAAAAGATTAGAATTATTGTATTTTATTTATTGATTTAAAAATATTAATCATTGATATTTCCCAGAAATATTTAATGAGTAATAGTTTTATTTTATAAACATTTTTTCTAACTAAGTTTCGGATTGTTTTGAGATTAGTGTCCGGTTGCCTATTGCATTGTGTCTGCAGCGTGGCTGTCAAAGTGTTAAACTGTCAAACACTGAGCTGTGGTGGACAAAGCCGTGGTGTAGCGTGGGGTTGGTGGCCATGGCTCCGCGTGGCATATGGACGGGGATAGAAAAAAGCTTCTAGTCTAACTATATCTCTTTCTTATAAACACCATCAAAAAAGGACAGCAAATTGAACTATCAAATTAGAGCTGTCAAATTAGTGTACGTCCTTGCAATTGACGTAAAATTAGACGAAACCTATAACATGCCGACTAAATTCTCGTTGATATCACGCAAATGGACTAGTTTGACAGCTCTAAAAATCTGCTATCCTTTTTTAATGATCCCTGTTAGAAAGAGAGATGGCGAGTCTAAATTAGTTTAGAGCGCGTGCAAGAGAATTAGCACCATTATCTCCCATTGCAGCCGTGGCAGATAATTTAGAAGCATAATATAGTCTCAAACTTTTGCGAACACTCAACATAATGAAACAACTTTTTAACGGATATAATTCGCGTTTTTATTTTGATAATACAATCCTGACGTTTCGAGTACTTTGCAGCACTCGTGGTCGCAGGCAGACTGAGGTTGACAAGCGTCTGAACAGTTATTTATAATTATTTTTGATCTACCGTCAACTTTATTTAGTTTTTGCCCATAGATATTATGTGAATTTTTAATTTAATTGAAAAAAAAATTAAAAGCTATTATTAAGTTTTTTTTTTATTGTTGTAATTATTTTATTAAATATTTAATAAGAAATTTGAAAAAACAACTGATACGGATGGGATTCGAACCCACGATCTTCGGCGTTCCGTGCCGACGCTCTAACCGTTGAGCCACCGTATCCCATCAGAATCAGTCGAAATTTCACCTAGGGCGTGTGGTAATATCTATCGGAATACATTACATTGGTTTTTTCAAATTTCTTATTAAATATTTATATTTAATAAGCTAACATGTGCTAAAACATGTAAAAATTTCACAAAAAAATAAAATTGTATTATCAAAATAAAAACGCGAATTATATCCGTTAAAAAGTTGTTTCATTAAATTTAGAAGTACCTTATATAGTTATCTTGGTCCACAGGGAGTCCGAAGATACAATGCTGCTGATGCTGCGGGAGATATACTCTGCTCTTGGCGTACAGCCAGACTCAACCGTGCCACAACAGAATATGACTGTGCAGAGAACTAGATCCACACGACAAGTATGTCTAGAAAGATCATCCTCCTAGCCTTATTACGTTTAGTCTACATTAGACAGGTTCGAACCCAAGGCGCGCACCTCTGACTTTTCGTAAGTTATGTGCGTTTTATAAATTAATTATCACTCTCCTCGCCTCGGATAGCACGTTAAGCTGTTGGCCCCGGCTGTCAATTGTAGATCTTTGACAGTCGTTACGGGTAGTCAGAAGCCCGAAAGTCTGACAACCAGTCTTACCAAGGGGTATCGTGTATAGGCAGTCGCTCCATGTAAAACACTGGTATTCAGCTGCATCCGGTAAGACTGGAAGCCGACCCCAACAAAGTTGGGAAAAGGCTAGGCAGATGAGTCTACATTTGATAGATTCTACTTATGACAGATTTTACATTTGACAGGTTCTACTTTTGACAGATTTTACATTTGATAGATTCTACTTATGACAGATTTTACATTTGACAGATTCTACTTATGACAGATTTTACATTTGACAGATTCTACTTTTGACAGATTTTACATTTGACAGATTCTACTTATGACAGATTTTACATTTGACAGATTCTACTTATGACAGATTCTACATTTGACAGATTCTACTTATGACAGATTTTACATTTGACAGATTCTACTTATGACAGATTTTACATTTGACAGATTCTACTTATGACAGATTCTACATTTGACAGATTCTACTTATGACAGATTTTACATTTGACAGATTCTACTTATGACAGATTTTACATTTGACAGATTCTACTTATGACAGATTTTACATTTGACAGATTCTATTTATGACAGATTTTACATTTGACAGATTCTACTTATGACAGATTTTACATTTGACAGATTCTACTTATGACAGATTTTACATTTGACAGATTCTACTTATGACAGATTTTACATTTGACAGATTCTACTTATGACAGATTTTACATTTGACAGATTCTACTTATGACAGATTTTACATTTGACAGATTCTACTTATGACAGATTTTACATTTGACAGATTCTACTTATGACAGATTTTACATTTGACAGATTCTACTTATGACAGATTTTACATTTGACAGATTCTACTTATGACAGATTTTACATTTGACAGATTCTATTTATGACAGATTTCCAAAGAAGTATACAACTGTATTTTTACCAATATATAATGTCCCATACTTCTGTCATCTCTCATAATCTGTCATAAATAGAATCTGTCAAGAATTTTATAACCCTCCTTTTTTTGTAGTCGGGTAAAAAGTAGAGCATGATGTCAAAAGTAGAATCTGTCAAATGTAGACTAAACGCCTTATTATTCCCAAACTTTGTGGTCGACTTCTAATCTAACCAGATGCAGCTGAATATAAATTTTCTACACGACTGCCTCGTTGGTCTAGTGGTAGCAAGCGCGACTTCTGAGCACGAGGTCCTGGGTTCGATCCCCGGGTCGGGCAAAGTGTTATTGGGTTTTTCCATTAGGAAATTCTCAGTAGCAGCACGGAGTCTGGAATTGTGGTTAATGGCAATAGGCTCGCCCCCTATTACATGGGACTTATAACATAGTCGGCGAAACGTGGGTGTACCGCATAAGTACACCTCTGCCTACCCCCTCTGGGGAATACAGGCGTGAGTCTATGATGAGACTGCCTATCTGACCTCAACACAAAGGGATGCCTTGTTGGTATGACCATTTGACTAGCAAGTCAGAGGTCTCAAGTTCGAACCCAAAGCGCGCACTTCTGACTTATCTTAAGTTATGTGCGTTTTATGAATTAATTATCACTTACTCCGTGCCTTGGGAAGCACGTAAAGCCGTTGGCCCTGCGCCTGATCTCTCTCCGGTCGTGTCGGAAGGCCGTCCCATCGGAGTATGACAGTGAGGGAATAGAGAGTGCACCTGTGTTTGCGCACACACTTGTGCACTATAATATCTCCTGCGTAGTTGACTAGTCTCCGTTGAGATTGGCCGCTGTTACCGAAATTCGGTCAGGAGGATATTATTATTAGTTAGGATTTTTATCTTAAAACAGTACAGGCGAAGTTGCGGCAATATATTAGTCTATGACAAAACCTTAGTATATTAAAGGTTTTTTTTCTTATATTTCAGGATGACACCATTGTAATCAGTGCTTCAGGTGAGAATCTAAAAAAATATATTATTTATTGGCCGTCAGATATCATCTTCCTGCCCTTTTCCCAATTTATTTGAGGTCGGCGCAGTATGTCTTCTTTTTCCATACATCTCTATCACCCGTCATCTCAGTATTTACTTCCTTTCTCGCCATATCACCCTTCACACAATCCATCCATCTCTTCCTAGGTCTGCTTTTTTCTTGTATCCATCCACATCCAATCCTATTACTCTTCGCACTACATGATTTTCCTCTCTTCTCATCACATGCCCATACCAGGACAGCCGGTTACCTTCCAATTTCTCAGTAACCGGTGCCACTTTCAGACTCCCTCTTATATACCTACTCATTTCTAATCTTATCCATTCTGGTCACACCACACATACCTCTTAACATTCTCATCTCAGCTGCATGCAATTGTCTTTATGGCCGTCAGATAATTATGATGAATATACTATAACATTTTATATATATTTTTTTAAATTATTTTGGGTCTATTCCTGCACAGATAATTCAAAATAATTATTGGCGTAAATATTAATTGAGACGAGTCAGTCTTTTTGTGACCCCATCTACCCTACCCTGCCCCCTTACCTGACTATACCTCTATCCAACTCTACCCTCCCCCTACCCTACCTAGGGTTATAATAATATAAGTAAAACACTTTTTTTACATAAAACGGTTTTGTCATCAAAACTAAAGCTGTGTACCAAATATCAGATCAATCTGTCAACAGAAAGGGGGTGAAATATCGATTACTAATTTGAACCAAATAATAAACAGGTCAAGCTAAGTAAAACCGTTTAACAAAAATTGTATAGTTTTTTAATTTTTACAGGAACATGCGTTATGATTTGAATTTAGAATAGAATTTAGAAAATGTTCGAGAAGATTCTAATTTCGAAGATTTCCGCCTAAACGAAAAAAATTGTTTAAAATTTAATTTCATAATATTTTAAAATTAAATCAATTCATCACATGATCATTTTTAACCCCCAACAAATACAGAGAGGTGTTATAATTTTAACGTGTGAATATGTGTGTCTGTGGCACCGTACCTCCTAAACGGATGAACCGATTTAGAATGTGGCGACCACCGCCACCTATACGCTGCGACGAACATTACGCAGTCAATCAAGAGACGACTAACGCCATCTAGTACACATCGACGAACAACTCAAGACAAGTCCTGAATCGCGCAAGCGAAGTTAACACAACATGTGAACTCAATATATCAATACCCAACTACTACCGTTGGGCAAGTGCCCGCCAGGCAGAACACCCGCCTGGTCGGAGGATCCTCCCTTTTAAATGGAGGAACGCCTCACCCTGTTCCTCCATAAGAATTTTTTTAATTTGAATTAGCAAGTAATATTTTATGCTAAAATTAAGTCTCTATGTCCATGATTTTCCTAAAGGAAGCCACAGATTTATTTTCTTTTTTTTTCAGATTACCCATCGACAAGCCACGGCTCAATATGACGTGCTACATAGATAAAAAAATAGTTTAATTTTTTTATTAACATACCAACATTATATTGTAAAAAATTGCATTTTCTCATACTGTTGTGAATTTTATATGAAATCAAAATTGTAAGATGTCTTTCTACGGAATTTATTTGGGTCGTTGTCAATATTTATTACTGTCGCGCGCATTGAATTTTCATTCTCGTTTAGTTAAGCAACTTTGACACTGACGTCTCGTATCGATCTTAACGTCAAACGACATCTTTAAAATTTGCTAGCTACATCAAGACCATTTGACGAAATTTGTTACCTTTATATACACATATACGACATATAGACATAGATATATATATAGAGTTGTTTCAATAGAGCTCTCTGTCTTAAAACTATTATCAGAAATATAGTTAATAATAATATATTATATATATATGATTATACAATGCGTTACAAGACGATTGACATTCCTGTAAACCACGTAAAGAGTATCATGTTCTTTGCCCTTACACAAAAAATCAATCAAATCCAACAAATACTTTAGCCATAGGAAATTATTTTTCATTTTTTCTATTTTGTAACATGATGTAGATCTGCAATCGTGCTGCTTGAAAGACAGAGAAAGGTGTCATTCGATTCCACTCTGACGCGCCCTAAGCGTGTTTACGTTTTATGCAGTTGATTCTGCTATTTATTTTTTTCAAAAATTTAATTGTTAAAATCTTCTATTAACTACTGATCTTTAGGTTTTAAAATGTTTAGATGGACTAGTACTGTGCTTGTTTTAATTTAATGTCGTATACAACACATTGTATATTAATATATATCAGAAATATAGTTAATGAATAAATTAAAATTAAATTTCATCTGTAAATGAAATTCTATCATAAATACGAAGGCTTCGTCCGAAGATTGGCGATTGGCAATCTCTGTGCCTTACTACAAGTGTTTACCTATTTGCTTATATTGAGGACGAAGCCAAGTATTACACAGCTTAATACACTATACGTCAAATCTGACAGTTAGGTAACTAATTTGACAATCCTGTCGTTTCCATAGCAACGGATACAAGTTAGCTAGCTGTTTTAATAAAATTCATTGCATAATATAACTGCGCATGTAGCTTCTAACGGTCTTAAATTTGACAACGATTAAGCCTAGTTCTGAAAATTATATTATATTTATATACTACTTAAAGAATTAAATAACGATGTCTAATTGTAAAACTAAAATATGACTTGTATAGACGAATATCTAATTTAAAATGCCCTTACTAGGCTTCTAGGGAATAGGGATACATGGGATTTAAAGATGATAGTCTTATAACCGGATATTTTTTTTGACATTTAAAAAAATATGGATTCCGACCCTTAACGACATAATGATGACTTTTCGTGATTAGATTCTAGGTGACATTTGTCTTTGGGTAATATTAATCTCTGTAACCGGGAATTGGAATCTAAAGATGATAATCTACTAACCGGATATAATGTTCGCATTTGAAGAGACCCTGGATGACATATGGGTTATGACATTTGGTGATTCAACCCTATCTTTGGGTGACATATGTCTTTGGGTAAAATTTCTCTATAACCGAATGGTATTTGTCCTAGCCTGGATCACAATTGTATCTATTGTTGTGTGAATCGTGTTCTCTATTGCTGAGTGACATTTTACTTCTATTTTTGGATGACATATATCCCTATAACCGGATGACATTTGTTATCATCAAGGATGACACTAAAAATTTAGATATTCCTCAAAAATTACTATAAAACCGTGTCAATATACCTAAATTAGTGTATTATTATAATAGTAATAGTCATTTATTACAAATATCCGTGGATCGACTTAAGAAGTGATATTCATTATATTGATGTCTTGTTCGCGCCAAGATGCACAGTTGATTACAATTTTGCTTGACTTTTTTTATACAATTTAATTTCAACTTTAAAGACATGTTAACTAAGTTGGTTTTAGAATGAATAGAATATCAAAACATCAAAAATAATCTAGTTCTGGGTAATGTAAACTTGGTACCAATAGCGAAGGCGAACGATTCCTACCGGTATCCCATTGAAAAATGGCACTGGTATGGTATGGAAATGGCGTTAATTTTTCTCCAGTTTGGCTGTGGTTTCATCATCATCAGCCGGAAGGCGTCCACTGTTGAATAAAGGCCTTCATTGAACGACACAACGAATGTCAACTTGACGCTTGCATCCATCGCTTACTTCTTACAAAACCTCTCACAAATATTTACCCTTCGCCATTGCATTGCACCTATTTTACGCAATAGTTCCAGTTTGACAATCACGTAATTTGAATGATAACAGAAAACCTAAGCAGTTCCTCCAGGGTTTAATTGTCAAGCATGCTAAATTATTCTTTTTATGGGCGATGCTCGTTATAACGACTCGGCCGCGATGCAGTCATCATCAGCCTGTATTAGTCCACTGCTGAACATAGGCCTTTCCCATTGTGCGCTCATTCGAGTTATTTGCCTATAATCGCCTCGCTGGGCGATCTGGGTTGGCGATTGCAGTAGTATCTGGATCTTTCCCTTTGTCCTTACGACACCCGCGAGATGATTAGGGGTGGTTCTATTCTTAGGCCGAATACCACACGGGACAGTATCAGAGCAATATTACTAAGTTACAGATAGTTGTTTTAAAATATATTCGCATTAGAAATTCAGCCTTAGTACAAAGACTGAAGGAAAATTTTTCTGAATTTTGAAATCCATTTTGATTTTTTGTCGTTGACTGTGCATCTTATATTTTGCATAACATATTTGTATTTTTTCGACTCGCATTGCGTTGTTTTTTAACTTTCGACTGGCGTTAATTTAAATGTTATCTACATTAGATGTTAGTTAGATGACAATGTCTCTCCGTAATATTTTTATCTTTAAAACCTTATGATTTCGGGAGACATTCGATTCAAAACACATAGTTGTCTATTCAATTGATATTTCTGAAGCGATTCTTAGAATTACCGGTTTTTTGCTGTTTAGAAAGTACTTAGGTCTTTCACTGTCTATATACAATGGTAGAATGTTGTGACTCGAAAGCCGAAACCTTCCAACTTGAATTAGATTTGAAAGGTAAAAAAAAAAAAAAAACGAACGTGGCGATGAGCTCCAAAAGTTGTCCTTATTTACCAATAAATCATGAAAACAACGCAAACGCACCTAAAAACCACGCCGAGCGTCAGGCGGTGGCGAGAAATTGACCCGTTCGGTGTGCGCGCTGATTTTCGTAATAAATAATGGGTGTTTAACCTTAATAATATTTGGCATGTTGTGGGACAAAAATATAACATAGATTAAAAACCATTGCCATCGATTCTGTAACTAATTGTGAACAAACTACTTTTGGCTTTTGGGTCAACAAATTCTAACGATGTATATTAGTTCTAATAATATAAACGTTTTCGTTTCATTTTATAACTTGAATACATACAACGAAACAATTTTGTTTTATAAATTATTGACAGTCGAAAGTTAAAAAAAAACCTAAAAATCCAAATTTTAGTGATAAGTGCAGTATTTCACCGGAATTAAAACAAAAAAAGAAAAAAAACTGAAAAAAAAATAGCTATAATAAATACACAAAATATCTGTTAAATTAGATTTTCTTAAGCACAGATTCGAAGAAAGTTTTAATCGTTTGCGGACTTAAATATCTACGCGGCCGATCGGCCCTGTTACAAGTCATATATAAAAAACACGAGTTAAGTCAACTATTCTGGCTACTAAGTGGTCTACCCAAGTTGGAGGTGCTAATCCTATCATCATAACATCTTACTGAAATCTCTGTCTGGAGCCCAGACACACAATAGTGAATTTGATGTGCTTCACTTGTAGTGACTTTAACGGCTAAATGGTCTCACTTTTGGACATTTCTCTTAACTACTTACGTGGCCGATCGGACCTGTTAGAAGTCAGTTGTCAACTAAAAAAATCATAATCATCAAGTTATCGACCCCGACTAAGAACTAAGTGGTCTAGCCAAGAAGGCGCTGATCTTGTCACAGTAATCATCATCAGCCTGTATTAGTCCACTGCTGAACAAAGGCCTCTCTTAACGCGCCACTATTGTGCGATCATTGGAGGTACTTGCCTATAATTGCCACGCTGGGCAAGCGGGTTAGCGATCGCTGTAGCAGATGATTGTTGTTACACAGAAGGATGCTGCTGCCCATATTCCGGATCTTTTCCGTTGTCGCTTCTTACGACACCCATGGGACGAATAGGGGTAGTTTTATTCTTAAGCCGGAACCACACGGCACCATAATTTCTTGCTAGAATCTCACTGATTCTGGGCTCCAGGTGGTGGACGATGTGCTCCATTTAGCGGCGACTCTGACGGCTAAAGCCCAATTTCACCATTCACTTTAAAAACTAAGTTTAATAAAACTATGTTCAGCTACGCAAATTGCAGTTCTGAACTCAGTTAAACGCTTAAACCAAGATTAACTTAATTGATCGCGTTTAGTGTCAGTGGTGAAATCGGCTCTAAATAGTCTCATTTCTGGACATTTTTTCAAAATCTTTCTTTGAATCTGTGCACAAAGCAGTGTTAATCAGTAAGATATTTCACTTAAATATTCTGATATTCACACGATCCCTTGAAATTGTTATAAAATTAGTTTTCGATAAGCTAAAGAGCTGTCAGTGATATAAGAAATATGTTATTTTTGTTAGATAGCTTTAAATTACAAATATGAATGATTAAAATGGTCTTATTTATTTTTTGCATGTATTTTTATTATACATGATTGTTTTATAGTAAATTGACATTATCACTGCCTGTATTGACTACCTAGTGGCGTGTAAACCACTTGACTAGAGGGCAAGCCAGACTTTTAATAGGATACAAATTTTAAAAAAAATTACGTGGTTTAGGTATTAAACAATTTGAGATAGGCTTGCGTGGTTAACACGCCACTGTACCGTAGCCTGGCAAAGATTGCATATAAAAGGCTTAGGGCCAAAGCAGACTAACTTTTAACATTGGCGATTTTGCTTTGCACCGATGCTGCATCGCGTTTTGGTGATTTTCTGTTGGATTGCTGTATCGAATTTAATTCGATGTTTTTAAAAATATAAAGATGAAGTATCGCTTCTGAATAGCTGCGATAGGATTGTATGTGTGAGGAGCGTTTGGACGCGGCATCAAGCTTTTTAAAAGTGACTACATCGCCGATCGCCAATGCTAAAAATATATAGTCTGCGTTGGCCTCTAATTATTTTGTCTAAATAAGATTTATAGTTACAACAGCACCTTGGCGATACAGGTGAGTTGTTAAGTATTTAAATGTCAATTTACTAAATAAATTAGTTTGTTCCATAGACGAAACAATTATCTTTTAATTGAGATAGTCAACGCAAAATTGGCCTTATCGGACAAAAAAGCTAGAACTAGTTATTTGAAGTGTTGTTTACGAATATTATGCGTTGAATGACACGAGATTATTGTATACCTTGTCAAAATTTATCAGGGATATTTATTTTCTAAATAACCGGTAAAATACCGGTTTTTTGTTCTAAATATCCGGTTTTTATTATGTAAATCTGGTATTTATGGCCTTCATAGGCAAGTTGCTTTAAGAATTTCGCCTATTATTTATAGGCTTCGCATAACTAATATTTAGAATGGCAGCACTTGTGTTAGTATGAAAAAAATAAATATATTTTAGTATTTAATATTTTTTAAGAAATATTTTCTTATTACTTGTTTGAAAGGGAAATATATTTTTGGAATGAAATGTGGGGTTTAGCGGAGAATTTGTGGAAGGCGGGTATTTAGACAAATGCTTCGATTACTAGAAAATACAAGCATTTTGTAATATGGCGTGTTAAGGATCGATGAAAGAGATGGTGCTAGGCCTTCATCTGTTTTTCTTGGATGTAGCAGAATTGCTATTAAATGCCATATAAAAAAATACGCACTGAGTTTTCGTAAGTTATGTGCGTATTATAAATTAATAATCAGTTGCCAAAACGGTGAGGTAAATCGTGAAAAAACCAACACACTTGAGTGATTTTTTTAATGGTGTGTAAAGCCATGTCAGCCTACTGGTGGTTTAAACTCTGACACCAGGTTGTTCATCAACCTTACGATAAGAACTGAAAGACTGTATAAATGTTAGTATTTTCTAGCAATTGCAAGACTATTTTTCTGAACCCTAGAAAATTTTATGTGAAATTTTAAAGGCCAATTCTGCTCTGACAATCTCTTATCCTCTAGAGTGGCTGCGAACCGAGATATAATAGTTTAAACCTTTGTTTAAACGGACACGCGTCGAGGCGTGGACCACCCACGTTTTGCCGCCATGTTTTGACAGCTCACGCAAGATGGCCGCCGCCACCGCAGAGGTTATAACTTTAAGTTACAAATAAAATGAATTCAAAGTCATTGAACTCTTTATTTTAATAAAAAAGAATTGTTATAATATTTGTTCTAAGTTTTCTCCATCGTAATTTATGTAATCAATCATGTGAAGCAAAATTGTTAACTTTAAAATAAAATTTATATTTTACTAGAGCGTCGTCTTATTTTGGTAACTAGTTTAGAGCCCGTCCAGAAAGCGCGATTTACGCGTCCACTCGCGCGTAGGCACTCGCGCGTCCTCGATACTAGAGCTTCATACATCCCGTCCAGATGCTCTCGCGCGTTTACTCACACGCGCGTAAAACGTTTGCAATGAGCGGGACTCTCGACTCGCTCGTTTTACGCGCGAGCGTCGCGCGAGTCCAGATACTCCGGCGCCATTGCTGCGTCCAGCACTACGCGCGTGTCCGTGGCGAGTGGACGTATTCAGTTCTGTTGTGAATATGTAGCCTCTGTGCATTAATTTAATTTTTTCTGTCCAGATGTTTATAACTGACCAAATCCGTCTCATCACAGTACGCGCGTAATTACGCCGCATCTGGACGCAATACAAAACAATACGCGCGAGTGGACACGCGCGTAAATCGCGCTTTCTGGACGGGCTCTTAGAGCCGAATTCACCATTTACTTCAATAACCGAGTTTAATTAAACTAAGTTCACCCATACACAAACTGCAGCTCTGAGCTCGGTTACACGCTTGAACCGAGTTTAACTCGATTGATCGCGTTTAGTGTGAGTGGTGAAATCGGCTCTTAGTCTATTCTGGTGGCGCATTGGTTACGGACTCGCTTTGCAAGCACGCGGGTGTGGGTTCGAACCTGCAATGTACCAATGTGACTATTTCAATGTCTTAATTATGTACTTTAGTTTATCAACACACCACTGACTAACGGTGAAGGAAAACATCGTTAGGAAACCTGGACTTAATAGTCTGAAACCCGCAGTGAGCTAGCCCAGTATAATAATTATACAGTATGGTAACTACGTACAAACGCTCGAAACGGCACACTCACACAAACATGCGTAATATTGCTTAACGACGAGACTCCGAAGCGAAAGAAATCAAAATATTTTTATTCATGTAAGTAAACCATTTTAGGCACTTATAGTCATAATTCTAATATTATTATGAGTCTAGTCGCCAGTTCCAAGGGCAGCCTAGAAAGAAAGAAAGAAAGAATTTATTCAACCCAATGAGAGGCACCATGCACAACACAACATAACATGACTAAATAATAAAACGACATAATTATTATACAAAAAAAAAACATGGAATGCTATGCAGACTGCCACGGTTGTACCAAAAAGGCGTCCAGTTCAGCGTATGCCAGACAGGAGCCTGGCGCTGGTTTTCAACTGAACCCTAAATGATGATGACTCGCGGACACAAGCCAGATCCTAAGAACATATTATAAATCAAATAAATAAAAATACGATTTAGATATTGTAACGTATTTCTATGTTAGATAAATATTAAATACATTAGATATATAAATAAATTAGAAGTAAGAAATAAATATAATTGAGTATACGCATTTTACCTTCCAAAATTATCTTTTAAGAACAGGTGTTATAATTATTGTGTATTGTGTTTGGATGTGTGTAAATTAGTGAATAAATATAGTTAAAATTCAATAACAAATAAATACAAATAAAAGAAGTTCAAAGATAAAACAGTAAGCAGTTCGGAAATTATGCCCCATTCTACCGCCATTCAAGTTTTTTTTATTTTTATAATATTAGGGTAGATAAATGCTGCGTCAAATGAACGACACATTTATATTCAGTATACCAAGTTCCTCCTGTGCGTCTATAAGGTACCATCGTAAGTGTTTCCTAAAGTTGGCAATTGTGTTAAGGGATCTTTGTGGCGGCAAGTTGTTCCAAATCTTAGATGCTGCATATCGGAAACTACCCTTAAAAGTTGTAGTGTCGTGGAGAGGAATGGAGAGCGGAGGGGTACACCGCCTCAGTACACATTCACGTCTGCTTGATACCCAGCTGAGCTTTTGATAGAGGTATGTAGGTTCTTTAAATTTGATAATTCCTAACATCAGACATGCTAAATGTAACTGTAATGTAGCACTGATAGCCTAGTGGTATGACCGTCGACTGACAAGTCAGAGGTCTCGAGTTCGATCCCAAGGCGCGCACCTCTGACTTTTCATAAGTTATGTGCGTATTATAAATTAATTATCAGTTGCTAAACGGTGAAGGAAAACATCGTGATGAAACCAGCACACCTGAGAGATTTTTCAAAGGTGTGTAAAGCCATGTCAGAGGCCTACGGGCGGTTTAAATTCTGACACCAGGTTGTTCATCAACCACACGATAAGAAGAAGAAGAATGTAACTTACGCCTAGATTTCATCTTTAAAATGCGATAACTATTTAAAGATTGGGTCAACTCAATTGGCCTACCCCTCTTGGAGAAGAATCTGGCAAGAAACTCCATGGTTGCTCTTTTAAATAATGGCTTACAATATTACGCGTTGTCGAACGTCGCGGTACTCGCAGTGTCAACGACGCGATGTTTGTGTGAGTGTGTCGTTTTCGAGCGTTTAGTAGTTACCATACTGTATGATAATTATACTGTGGAGCTAGCGTGGTGATTAATGCTCAATCCTTCTCTGTATGAGAAAAGGCCTTTGCCCTACAGTGGGACAGTTACAGGCTGATTTATTATATAGATTCGTACAAATAAAAAAAGTAAAATTATGTTAGTTTTTAATTTTATTTTGTAAAACCTGTTTGAAAAAATTCAGTTGATTTTTCTGAATTATTATAACCTTATGACACAACACGAGCATCAAAACACTCCCTCAATTTGTAACTTAGAAATGTTAGATAAAATTATTTGAGATGGTAATATGTAAGAGAATCCGCAGTAAGCTGTTAGTAGCATAATAAGCGAAAAACACAAATGAACGCCCAATTTGAAGATTAATTCATGCGATTTTGTCAAAGGTTCTGGTTTCAGTGTGATTTCCTTAGGGATAGATATATTGACTTCTTCGGTAATTATTTCCGTTTTCTCTATGCATGTCGGCCTCGATTTTTTCTTATTTATTTTAATAGTTCTATTTATTTTCTTCTTAGGCTTGTAGTTGTAGTTGGTGGTCTTCGTAATATAATCCCCATCTATATCCATTTTGTACCAAGACTTGTGTTTATCGAAAATAGTAACCTTGCTAGCGGTCTGTTCTAAATCCATTTTTTGTATGAAATTTTTTTTATTAATTGTAAAAAGATACAAAGAATTTTGTTACCAAGATATAGTACGAAGGATTTTCATGACAAATTTTGACGGTTGTTACTCCAGAATACAAAATATTGACATTGTAAACTTCAGTTAATTTTTCTTCTTTAAGCGCATAGAGATGATAGAAGGATTTTATGAAACCATCAACAAAAAGTTTTTACGTACCCTTTTTCGGTAGGTTTTGCAGACTACCTTCATCTAAGATTAGTTCTACAACTGATCCGGTGGCGGCGGGCGGCGCTAGTGATGACAATAGTCATCTGCCTAGCCTTTTCTCAACTATGTTGTCGGCTTCCAGTCTTACCGGATGCAGCTGAATACCAGTGTTTTACATGGAGCGACTGCCTATCAGACCTCCACAACCCAGATACTGGGTTACACAATACCCCTTGGTAAGACTGGTTGTCAGACTTTCGGGCTTCTGACTACCCGTAACGACTGTCAAAGATCTACAATTGACAGCCGGGGCCAACAGCTTAACGTGCTATCCGAGGCACGGAGAGTGATAATTAATTTACCGTTCTGCCGACTACCCTCACCATACATTTAGTGCCACAATTTATCTGACCCGGCGGCGGCGCTAGTGAGAATAGTAATGTCTTTTGAAGATATTTTGTAAGGACATCGATGTGGCGACCACCGCCATCTATACGCGTAGACTGCAACTACGACGTGTATCTGCTCTCTAGCGACAACTAGCTCCATCTCTGTATGATAACAAATAACTACAACAAGCAAGTTCACATGACAACTGAACTACTTATAATATTATGAACACAACTACAACTGTTACCTTCCCACGGGTAACCGGGGCTCTCACCTAGCAGACCGTGCCATTTTCGAGCGTTTGAACGTAATTTCCATCATCATCATCATTTCAGCTATAAGACGTCCACTGCTGAACATAGACCTCCTTTTTCAGTAATTTCCATACTGTATGATCATTATACTGTGGTGTAACCGAGCGGGAATGACCGAAATAAAACAAAAAATTAGTAGCAAACCATAAATTTATTGAGACAAATAAAATAAATGCCTTTTGAGACCAATACTATGTACAGCCAGACAAGCGAAGTGAGAACAATATTTATATACAGTCGACTACGAAAGACTCCATGACCTCCAAGGTTAGAAATGCATGCAAATGCAGGATATATTATAGTGCACAAGTGTGTGCGCCAACACAGGTTCACTCTATATTCACCCGTTTCATTTAGCCTTAGAATACAAAACATAACTAGAGCCCGCATGCATGTGTTTGTAATAATATCCACCGCATTTCATCACCAATCTAGACGGAGATTAGCCAACTACGTAAAAGATATTATAGTGTACAAGTGTGTGCGCAAACATAAGTGCACTCTCTATGCCCTCACTCTCATAATCCGATGGGACGGTAATCCGATATGACCGGAGCGAGATCAGGCGAGATCTAAGATACACTGACAAACGGTGAAGGAAAACATCGTGAGGAAACCTGGACTTAATAGTCTGACGCCAACACGCAGTGAGCTAGCGTGGTGATTAATGCTCGATCCTTCTCTGTATGAGAGGTCTTTGCCCTACAGTGGGACAGTTACAGGCTGATTCATTTATTTATTGTAACCATGTCACGTATTTTTCTTGCGTCGCGATATATTTCTTTCGTTGAAGACTGTATATAAGAAACATGGATCAAATCACTCCATAAACCAATATTTAAATACCGACGACATCAAAACCACCCATTGATTGGCAGTGACGGATTAAGACTACTTGATGCCCTAAGCAATCCATGCCTGTGGGCCCCCCTATCCGTATGTCAACTAGAATCGGTCATTAAACCTTTAAAAATCAGGGGCGTAGCTACCGCCGTAGGTATCAGCCGTATTAATTATACGGGGCTACAGAGGCCCCCGACGTGAATTTTCATTATTGAAAAAACCCCCTAAATCAATAAAGAAAAAAAAATCCCCCAAATAAATTTTTATACCGGGCCCCGCCAATGCACTCTACGCCAATGCTAAAAACATTAGTTTTTTTTTAAATAAGGTGATGAGACGTAACGTACTTTAGAAGTGGACGTTAGTAAAGTTAACGTGCTTTTTTTGTGCTTCTTCTGGTGCCCCCTCAGACGTGATGCCCTAGGCAATTGCTTAATTTGATTAAGGGTTAATCCGTCACTGTTGATTGGTAATCAAATCCGAAAATATAAAATTTCATCCCACAATGTCCAACAAAATTGTACAATTTATAACAAGGCTTTAACTGTTAAATATTTTTGTGATGAAAAAATTCGTACAGGGTTCGAAGCTACGATTTCCAGTACGTACACCAATTACTTTAGCCTACACTATATTAGCCAAATATAAAGGCTATTTACCTTTTTCTTGATATTTAATACCATAGAGTGCTGACAGCGTCATCTACGACAAAAGATTCTCTTGTACAACTCGCTAAATTAATTTTAGTCTAACTATATCTCTTTCTAATAGACACCACAAAAAAGGAGAGCAAATTAAAATATAAAATTAGAGCTGTCAAATTAGTCTACGTCCTTGCAATTGACGTAAAAATAGACGAGACCTCTATTACATGCCGACTAAATTCTCGTTGATATCACGCAAATGGACAAATTTGACAGCTCTAAAAATCTTCTGTCCTTTTCTAATGATTTCAGTTAGAGAGAGATTAGTTTAGAGCGTGTGCAAGAGAATTGGCACCACTCTCTAAACTAATTTAGATTTGTAACAGAGATCATTAGAAAACGATAAAAGATTTTGATAGCTGCCAAATAGTCCATTTGCGTGATATCAACGAGAATTTAGTCGGCATGTCTTAAAGGTCTCGTCTAATTTCACGTCAATTGCAAGGACGTAAACTAATTTGACAGCTCTAATTTGACAATTCAATTTGCTGTCCTTTTTCGATGGTGTTTGTCAGAAAGAAATATAGTTAGACTAAAATTAATTTAGCGGGAAGTAGGTACAGTGTGTTTCATAAGAACGTGACCGGCAAAAAAAATATTTTTTTAGTGATTTTTGCAAAACAAAAAATACCAACAGGTAGCCCTATATTTTGCCTAAGATGCTACTGAAACACAATATAAGGTTTTGCGTTCGTTTCGTTCAGAGCGCAAGTTTCCCGAGATGAGTACCGCGCATCCTTCCAGTTTCGATGCAGTGTTTCTTTGTATGCATACCCCTTTGGCCCTACAACTCAAAATGTCGCGTGATCGGGCTGCAATGTATTTGAAGAAATCTAAGACGTTCCTAATCAAGTTGGTTAACCGATATTTAGAAGCTTAACACGCCGATAACTTACCAGAACGAGGTGAAACGTGGAAAACGACACTCATCAAGAAAAAACGGATTCTGCAACTGTTTTAAAAAAATCTACGTCTATTTTTGCGATCTGCACATGAAGAATTGATCAAAAAAGAATAAACTATATCTCTAGCTATAATTATAAGATGTTTAGCTGAGATCAAGTTGAAAAACCGAAGCATAGTGAAGAAACCGCTCCTTTCAAAAAAGCACGTGGAAAAAATGATGGCCTGGGCGCGACACAACAAAGACCATGACTGGACCAAGATTATATTTTCAGACGAAGCTTCATTTTGGGCAAGTAGTATCTTACCTCGTGTTTGGTCTACTAGTGATACCAAACTGGTCGAACGTACTGTCGAACACCCAATAAAGGTGCATTTTTGAAGATGCTACTCAAAAAGGAGATTTGGCAATTTGTGGTTGTTTACTGACTCTCCGAATGCTTTGAAGATAAACCTAATATACCTAAAAGCATCATTGCTCTCTGCCAAAAGGCTGTTTCCAAGGCCAAATGAATCATGGCTATTATAAGATGATAACGACCCCAAACACTGATGAAGTCTGGGCACCGCCTAAAACCAAGAAAATGGCACGCAGGTCTTGGACTGTCCCTCACAATCGCCTAAAGCAAACCCAATTAAAAACATTTGGGCGTTGATGTAGCTTAAACTTCAAAGGAAAAAACCGCCTTACCCCCGCCGAGCTTACTCGCAATATAAACTTCATATGAAGGCCATTATCCCCTGATTACACTAAAAAAATAGTCAAAAATAATCATCGAAGAAGCTAGGCCATTATTAATAACAGAGAAGACTGGACAAATTATTTATAATAAAGCATCTAAGTACACATGATGAACTACGTGTTAAATTATTTATCAAGCCATAGACTTAATTTTTTTTATTAATTTTGCCGGTCACGCTCTTATGTTACATAGTGTACAAGAGAATCAGCACCAATGTTATATAATGGTTAATGCATGGTTATGTGGCAATGTCTTCAATCAACACTAACAACACTTCTAACAACTTTTCTTCTATCAACATTTCTTCACAAAAATATTTAACAGAAAATTTCGTTTCGCTTGCATTAATGCGTAAAACGAAACACCTACAAAATTTTGAGAAATTTCACTTAAAAATATAAGTAGTCTAACACTAAATATATATAATATAAGGTGCTTCTAAATTATCTGCCACGGCTGCAATGGGAGATAATATTGGTTATTTATATTACAATAGTGAAGTAATTTTTTTTATCTAACGTCGTATTTTTTTTCTTTTGCCTGCGTTTTATTGCGTAGGTCTAATTCTGCTCCATGCTCCAATTTCTTTTTTACTGTTCCTGTGTACGAAATTTCTTCACTATTGTAATCTATATACCTAATACTTTCTCCCATTGCAACCGTGGCAGATAATTTAGAAGCACATTATATAATTATTATAATATGAACACTACATTTTACTGCTTTTTTTTACAAAAATACAACCGTACAATTTCGAGGTTAGTTTTTATTTTATAATACCGATATTTATAGTTACACAAATTTCATAAATTGCTAAGAATTTTTGGATCGAAGTACTAGGCTTATAAGCATAGATAGGTACTATCGCAGACACGAACGGTGCACCACTTTGCGATCAAAATGCTTTGAACGATGCTACGTGCTTAGGAGGGGCTAGCGCTAGGTTCAGACGTCGGGTGCAAGCGATTCTAACCTTAAGACTGGTGCACCGGCTTTCCCACGATAGTACATGAGTGTTTTCTTATCGTAGTAGAGTTCAAACCACCCGTAGGCCTCTGACATGGCTTTACATACCGTAGAAAAATCTCTCAGTTCTGTCTCTGTGCTGGTTTCCTCGCGTTTTCCCTCACCGTTTTAGCAAGTGAAAATTAATTTCTAAAACGCACATGAATCCAAAAAGTCAGTGCCTTTTTTCATAATAAAAAAAAAAACTAAAATATCGGTACTATAATTTTTTTTTTAATGAAAATTTTACTTGTTTACAATACTATAATACAGGGTGGTGTAAAAAGCCGCTTGGAGGAAAAATTACCATAAATATACAGGGTTATTTGTAAAACACCAGCATCCTTAAAAGGGGTCATTAAACTCATCATTATGAACAAATTTTACTATGGGACCAACCCTGAAATCGCAAAAAAAAAACAGCTTTTCCATACATTTATGTTTACATGACTCAACAAAATGTATGGAACAGCTGATTTTTTTTTCAGGGTCGGTCATAATGATGAGTAACGACCCCTTTTAAGGATGCTGGTGTAAGTTATTTTACAAATAACCCTGTAAGATGGAAGCAAAAACGTTGCTTTATTTCCAAAAACAAGAAAAACTGTATTTAATTATTTTTTTAAGACAACTGCTTGAGCCGGTATTTTTTCCACCCTGCATTATAAAATTATACAGCCAATTTATACATTTGAAAGCTAAGCCAGGTTTTAGTCTAGAGTGTGCGTTTAAGGGTAAAATGTTAGTTTTATAAATTGGTAGAAAATGGTAGAAATAAGGTAGAAAGGTTACTGTTTAAAATTAATACAATATTTTATTTGACCTTCAAAATTAAAACAATAATGAAAATAAATGATATTATTTAATAAGAAACTCGCAAAAACAACTGACTCGGACGGGACATGAACCCGCGATCCCTGGCGTGCCGTGCCATCGCTTTATCAACTACCGAGTCCTGCCCGCTTCAGTTGAAATTACGAATCTCTTTCTTAACGCCTTAAAGGCGTGTGGTGACATCTACCGGAGTACTGTCGTACTGCCGGTCCCATGTACCAAGCTTTGCAGCTTAGAAAACATAGAAACGATATCACTAATTTTTTATATATTTTATGTATGTTTTTTACATGTTTTTGCACGTTTTTGCTTATTAAATGATATTATTTAATAAGAAACTCGCATAAACAACCGACTCGGGCGGGACTTGAACGCGATTCGAGTCCCGCCCGAGTCAGTTGTTGTCCAGTAGCAAAAACATGTAAAAAACATACATAACATATAATTATGTCCTTCTGATCAAATTTCGGTCACAGCGTCCAATTTTAACGGAGATTAAAGATAATTGTCGATCGACTGATCGCATTGAAAAAAAACCTATAAATATACAGGGTTATTTGTAAAACACCAGCATTCTTAAAAGGGGTCATTGAACTCATCTTTATGAAAAACTTTTACTATGGGACCAACCCTGAAATCGCAAAAAAATCAGCTTTTTCATACATTTATGTTTACATGACTCAACAAAATGTATGGAACAGCTGATTTTTTTTGCGATTTCAGGGTTGGTCCCATAGTAAAAGTTGTTCATAATGGTGAGTTTAATGACCCCTTTAAGGATGCTGGTGTTTTACAAATAACCCTATATAACGATTTTGAGACTTTTCATCTAGACGACGATTGTCAAAGATCTCTAGAGTTTTTAATGCGAAAAAAATAAACAGTGTTCTTAGTAAAACGAATGAAATAGTTGCCATATATAAAAAAAAATAACGGACATTATTATACAGCTCGGCAAAAAACAGTCTGAGGCAGTGACAGCTGGAACTAAAAATAAAAATCTTAAAAACCTAGTTTGTGAGTACTAAAATAACATAAAAGTGATTAATGTGATGACAAAAATTCTTTATAGAAACATATCATCTGCCTAGCCTTTTCCCAACTATGTTGGGGTCGGCTTCCAGTCTTACCGGATGCAGCTGAATACCAGTGTTTTACATGGAGCGACTGCCTATCAGACCTCCACAACTCAGACACTGGGTTACACGATACCCCTTGGTAAGACTGGTTGTCAGACTTTCAGGCTTCTGACTGCCCGTAACGACTGTCAAAGATCTACAATTGACAGCCGGGGCCAACAGCTTAACGTGCTATCCACGGAGAGTGATAATTAATTTATGAAACGCACATAACTTACGAAAAGTCAGAGGTGCCTATATATACCTCTGAATTGCCAGTCAACGGTCACCACCACTAGGCTATCACGACTCCTTATAGAAATATGTAAGTACCAAATAACTTGTAATTTTGAATTGTAGTATGAGAAGTGCGACAGTGGCGCCCCCAATTTTTCCAAACTCTTTTTTGCCAAACTGTATTTTAACACTTTTCATATTAGTTAGTGCTACTTAAAATTATTAAAAGGTATAAAAAATATTGTTAGAACTTAGGACAAAGCGCTTACATTAAAAATAGGTAATGATATTGTTTTATTTAGCCTTAGAATACAGAATATAACTAGAGCCCGCATTCAATTATTTATCCTTATATTTTCTGTTCAACGCACTATGTTTTGAAAAAAAATAATGTCTTCCGGAATTTCGGTCACAGCGGCCAATCCAGACGGGGATTAGCCAACTACGCAGGAGATATTATAGTGCACAAGTGTGTGCGCAAACACAGATGCACTCTCTATTCCCTCACTTCAAAGTCCGACGGCAATCTGACACGACCGGAGAGAGATCAGGCGCAGGGCCAACGGGTTTTACGTGCTTTCCGAGGCAGGCAGTGACTGATAATTAATAACCGACTTCAAAAAAGGAGGAGGTTCTCAATTGGATTGTATATTTTTTTTTATAATAACACATAACTTACGAAAAGTCAGAGATGCGCGCCTTAGGTTCCAACTAGAGACCTCGGACGTGCTAACAGTTCACACTTCTGTATGGTTGCTCGACGTTGCTCTATACTTTTTTATATACTCTAAGGGACTTCTAGTATATTCTGTATTCTGAGAATTTAGTACTTTTTTTTTTGTAGGTCTACTCAAAGACGAGAGAGGCGCTAGCGTAAGACACGGAGGACTCCTGCATCGTCATACATTGAGAAGACTGAGCATATTTCAGAAACTTTAAAGACATCCGCGGAGAATCCGATTGGCTTCGAAGTTTAGATATAGCCTGAAACAAAGTGATTATTCAATTTAATTTGCTTAAATCTATACTATCTTCTTCTTCTTATCGTGTGGTTGTTGAACAACCTGGTGTCAGAGTTTAAACCGCCCGTAGGCCTCTGACATGGCTTTACACACCATCGAAAAATCTCTCAGATGTGCTGTTTTCATCACGATGTTTTCCCTCACCGTTTTAGCAACTGATAATTAATTTATATAACGCACATAACTTACGAAAAGTCAGAGGTGCACGCCTTGGGATCGAACTCGAGACCTATGTATATGGTATATGCGTTGACTTGTCAGTCAACGCATATACCACTAGGCTATCTATACTATGCCGTGTGGGTTCCGGCCTAAGAATAGAACCACCCCTACTCGTCCCGCGGGTGTCGTAAGAAGCGACAAAGGGAAAGATCTAGAGAATAGGCAGCAGCATCTTTTTGTGTAACAGCAATCATCTGCTACTGCGTTTGCCAACCAGCTTGCAAAAAAAAACATAAAAAAACAACTATTACATATATTTTTTTTACATGATATTTTAAATCATAAATATCATAAAAAATCAACTATTAAATAATATTTTTTTTATGATTTTTTTCCCATAAAAAGAAACTATAATCGCCAATCGGTCCTCTTGTAAGTTTTACGAAATATCGCTTAGATCAATCAGCCTTTCAACTGTCGATATGATATTGATAAAGTCGCATTGATACATGCCAGGTTCGAACCCATGTGCTTGCGTAGCGGGTCCGTAACCAATGCGCCACCAAGACTGTTACTGTTACTTACTGTTACTGTTAGCTTCAATCATCCCACTGCTGGGCAAAAGCCTCCCCCCATGGTTTCCACACCTTTCGGTCCAAGGCTATTGTGGACCAAGGCATGGTGTAGTGAATAATATATGGATATTACCTGCAATAGAACTCCTATGGGATGTCGCCCGCAGATAGTGTTACCATATTTATTAAGATAATCGGTAAAAACTCGAGGATCCATCTTTTCTATAATATCCATACCCTGAAATTGGAATAATAAATCAGTAAATTGTAAACTGAGTTGAATAAAAAAAAACTTTATAAGTTAGAAATTTAGTAGAGAGAAAAATCGAGAAAAATGCCACTAATGGTTAGTGGCAACCACCAACCATTAGTGGCATTCACTAACTATTTGTGGTATTCACAGACTATTTGTGACATCCACTGACCGTTAGTGGCTACCAGTGACTATTTGTGGCAACCAGTAACCATTAGTGGCAACCAGTGACTATTTGTGGCATCCACAGTTTATTTGTAGCATCTACTCATCATTTGTGGCATTCACTGACCATTAATGGTATTTTTATTAATTTATTATTAAATATTAGGTACTATTATTATTTTAAAAATGGTATTATTATTTACCTGTTTATCTAACCACTCAATGCTTTCGTAAATATGTCCTCTCGAAGAATCTTTCCAAGTATATCTAAATCTAGACCCCCAATGACAAAAGTCAGATGAAATCACCAATAAGTTCTGGGGGTCAGCCAGATAGGGGGCTAATATGGCCCCGTATTTAGCCTCCTTCTCCGGGGTCAATGATCCCACTAGAATTGGGATAATTGTGAATCCGGATTGGTATCTGAAAATAAGATTTATTTGTCAACTAGCTTTCGCCGGCGGATTCGCGTTAATTTAGAATTAATAATAATAAATAAAAAAAACAAATAAATTCATGATTCAAAAGACACGTGGCGCCATCTATTACCTACACAGCTGTATCAGTCCACTGTTGGACATAGGCCTATTCTCATACGCGTCACATATTTTGTGTTGACACAGAAGATGTTTGCCCTTAATTGCCACGCTGAGCAAGCGGGTTGGCAATCGCAGTAGCAGATGGTTGCTATTACACAGAAGGACGCTACTGCCCTTCCTCCGGATCTTTCCCTTTGTCGCTTCTTACGACGCCCGCAGGATGAGTAGGAGTGGTTCTATTCTTAGGCCGGAAACCACACGGCACCATCCATCCATGGCTATATAGCTATTATCAGAAATTAATTGTTGTTTTCTTCGGAAACAGTACTTTTTTCGGGATGAAAGGTATCCTATGGCCGTTTTTGTACACCTCACAACGTGTTTCAGGATGATCGGTTTAGTGATTTAGTCGTAACAAACAAACTTACATTTCTAATATTAAGTTAGGAAATTATGGATAATATGGTCTAGTCACAGTAAAAAAAATTAACACAGTTTTTAATGTAACTCTAAAGAGTGAAACCATTAAAAAAAATTAAACTAAGCCTAAAAACTTATATTTTTAAATACTTACTCTTCCATTACTTTGGCTATGTAAGGCAAGTGCATCTCTATGGAATGTTCATCCTCATCTGTTTGGACGTCCATCCATTCAAACTGGCGAGTCGCCTCCAACTCAGCGTAAACTGAAAATAATTCACAATTTTACAAAAGACCTACGAGATAATTGGCTAAAAACTATTTTAAATTACCTAAAGTCTAAGCATTGCTAAAATGTATTAGAGGCCTTGCATGACTACCTTAACAGTTAAAATACAATACAATACTATAGCCAGCGCGGGCTTTAACCTATTAGAGGCCCTTTAGGATAATGATAGAGGATTTTTGGGTAAACTATAACTATGATAGAGGTTTTTTAGGTAAACTATAACTGTGACAGAGGCCTTTTAGATAAAATATAACCATGATAGAGGCCTTTAACTAAACTATAACCATGATAGAGGCCTTTTCGGAAGAGTAGTTCAATTCAGAGACCTACGAGCGGTTTAAAGTCTGACGCCAGGTTGTTCATCAACCATACGATAAAGAAGTAGACCATAGATGACTGCTACTCACTTTGTTTATCAATGGTGAGATCATAGAGTGGGGTTTGGTACTTGTCTAGAGAGGAGAGGGCGCAGCCCCCGAGGCGCACGTGATGCGATGGCCCCAGGATAAAGATACGCTTCCTGGAATACAAGGTTTGATATTATCTGATCTGTCAAAAACTGCAGCTGTTCGTGCGCTAGTAGTACCCGGCCCCGTCCGATACAGTGCGAGGAACACGCAGGGGGAGACGTTTTTAATGGGTGCGAGCCCCACATAACCGTACGTCCTCGGACGTGGTCGAGTCGTAAGTGGTCGATAAAAGGCAATCATTTTTAATTCAGACAATACTCACACAACCACAGGACTGACTTGTCTGTAAGCGAACGCTGCGCATGCGCCGCAGTATGAGTAGCCGGCGTGGCTGTAACAAAATATTATTATTATACACTCTGTTGTTTAAAAGACCTGTCAAATTTTAGGAGGTAATAATAAGATCCATGAAACTGAACAACTTCCCCCAAGGAACACAGTTCGAAATTTAAAAATCGAAACCGGGCACAATTCCAGACTTCGTGCTGAGAATTTCATGTGTTGAGAATGTCCAAACCGGGAATCGAACCCAAGACCTCTTGTTCAGCAGTCGCGCTTGCTACCACTAGTCCAACGACGCAGTCCTTGGCTCACTTGGCTTGCCTTTCTCATAAAAAAAAAAAATACAGCCGAACATAGAACCTCCTCCTTTTTGAAGTCGGTTAAAAAAGTATAAAAGCGTTAACTTACGGAGCAATGATGGCTCTTGCTGGGCCATGGGTGAGGTCCGCCTTCGAAAGCCATAGGTCTAATTGGCGGGACAACTCATTGCCTGTAAAATATATTTATAATATGGGGATATTTATAAAAAGATATTCATAGTATAATATTAATAATAATTTTCTGTCCCTCCCTCCCCTCTGGTGAGATGTCGTGAGATTTTATTCAACCCCCTCCCCCGACCCCCAATCTCACGTGAGATTTTTCAAAATGTGGGTTTCTTATGAATTAAGTGGTTTCGAAGTATGAATGAAATTATTTTCTTTCGTACGAATTAGTGAATGATCTTAATCGTATTACGATTACGCTTAAGATTAAATCTTAAGCATTTAGAATCTGGATTAAATAGACCAAAATAGTATTTTTTTTTTTGTTTCAACCAGAAAAAAATTGCGTGATATTTTCCGAGACCCTTCTCTCCAACGTAAGATTAAATGAGATTTGACTCGACCCCCTCCCCCCCCTTAAACACCTCACGTACAGCTTGGCAAAAAAGAGTCTGGATAAATTGAGGGCGCCTTCATCTTTTAGATTGCCACCCCATATACCACGACTAAAATTGACAAGATACTTGATCATTTTAGTCTTCAATATTTATCAAATTAAAAAAGTAAATTGAACATAATTAAAATTAAGAAAGATTTAAACTTTATTTTTTGTAATAGTCATGGTCTGGTAGTAGTTATTGTGCAAGTCCAAGCTGAGTCGTGATAGCCTAGTGGTGGTGACCGTTGACTGGCAAGTCAGTGGTCTCGAGTTCGAACCCAAGGCGCGCACCTCTGACTTTTCGTAAATTATGTGCGTTTTATAAATAAATTATCACTTACTCCGTGCCTCGGAAAGCACGTAAAGCCGTTGGCCCTGCGCCTGATCTCTCTCCGGTCGTGTCGGATTTCCGTCCCATCGGACTATGAGAGTGAGGGAATAGAGAGTGCACCTGTGTTTGCGCACACACTTGTGCACTATAATATCTCCTGCGTAGTTGGCTAATCTCCGTTAAGATTGGCCGCTGTGACCGAAATTCGGTCAGGAAGATTATTATTATTAGTTATTGTACAAAACAGATATCATCCAAATTATATTTAGGAATTTTATTTACATTGGCGGCAATAACTACTTATATGTAATATAAAGCTTGGTGGCATGCTCTGTGGGAGATCTAAGTAGAATAAGAAAAATCTGACAACGCAATGCATAGTCCCATTATGTAAGTACGTAATCGCTATCATTCAGACTCTTGAGAATGGTCATCTCAAGAGTTAGAATTATTGCGAGCCTATCAGAGAGTCATTTATGGATTGTGGATTATGATAATAAATCATCATTATCAACAAGGGAAATTAAATAACATGTTTCATTTTAGATTTTATTAAAATACAAAAAAATAAATGTCATCATCATCAGCCAGAAAACGTCCACTGTTGAACAAAGGCCTCCCCCATTGAACGCCACAACGAACGGCAACTTGCAACATAAATCAAAATCATCAAGTTCTTTCTTCGGGCAACCTTTTCGGTGTTTTCCAGGTGTCGAAAAAATACTCTTACTTTTTTCACCTTCATCGACAATTGCTCTGATTGTATTTTCAGATTTACCTGAAATAAACAATACAACCTGTATTAACTCTATTCTTAAGTTTCAAGTATCAATTTAAACAGTTTAACTACACGCGATTCGTCGAAAAATAAAACATAACCTCAATAATTATTTGTACACAAGACGACAAAAACTAGTGGTACAGCTATCAGAAAGTAAATATAACGACTTAATTACATTCTAGAAGAAAAATTGCATGGAATATACCTGTCATTCGAGCAGTTCTCAGGTAAACATAGTCAATTTCACACAAAATTTGTCCGGCTTTGCTTTCGGCCAAACATCTCAAGAAAACTTGATATATATCAGATCTTCCACTACTGCAAACGGTTTATTCATTACAAACAACTATATCAACTAGTATTATGTAAGAATATCACACGCAAATTACACGAATCTTTTAAATTTTAAAGAAAATTACTTGCACTACGTAAAGATGACAAGGAAGCTACTTGCAGTTGACAAATAAAACAGTGTTGTCATTATTATAATGTTTTAGTTCCAACTGTCACCGCCTCAGACTCTTTTTTGCCAAGCTGTAATTTATGGACGCCCCCAAAGATCATGTTTATGGGAGTAAGCTATGACATGACGGCTTGACGATGAGTCGGATACGTAATGTATTCCGATAGATATTACCACACGCCCTAGGCGTAGAAAGAGATTTGAAATTTCGACTTATTCTGATGGGATACAGTGCCTCTGCGGTTAGAGCGTCAGCACGTTACGCCGAAGATCGTGGGTTCTAATCCCGACTTGAACCATTTGTTTTGCAGAGTTTCTTGTACTTTTACTTATAAAACACTAGCTTTTGCCCGCGACTTCGTTCGCGTGGAATAGTGACTTCGACTCTTGACCAATAAATGGCGCTGTATGTCCGGAATAAATTTTATTTTATTTTTTATTTTATTTTTTGTAATAAAAACTATCCTATGTCCTTTCTCAAGTTCCAAACTATGTCTGTACCAAATTTCACACAAATCGGTTCAGTAGTTTAGGCGTGAAGTAAAGACAGACAGACAGAGTTACTTTCGCATTTATAATATTAGTTTGGATGTACATAAACACGTAAAAAATTAAACTACAATGAACTCTAAACATTATATTTTATTAAAACAACTTAATAACAGTAAAAAGTATTACAAGACCAAAATTTCTACAATAGGCTGTGATACAGTTTTAAATATGTATAATTAGATCTTCTTCTTTATCAAACGGTTGATGAACAACCTGATCTCAGAGTTTAAGCCGCCAGTAGGCCTCTGACAACACTTTACACACCGTTGGAAAATCTCTCAGGTGTGCTGCTTTCCTCACGATGTTTTGCTTCACCGTTTTAGCAAGTAATAATTATTTTTTCATGTAACCCAGTAACTGGGTTGTAAAGGTCTGATAGGCAGTTGCTCCATGTAAAACACTGGTATTCAGCTGCATCCGGTAAGACTGGAAGCCCCAACGTAATTGGAAAAAGGCTAGGCAGAAGATGATGTTCAATGTGCGAGCGAGATAGATTAACCAGTATCTGCCCCGGAATTTAACATAATGGTGCTGATTCTCTTGTACATCCCGCCAAATTAATTTTAGTCTAACTAGGTATATCTCTTTCTAATACACCATCGAAAAAGGACAGCAAATTGAACTATCAAATTAGAGCTGTCAAATTAGTCTACGTCCTTGCAATTGACGTAAAATTAGACGAGAACTATAAAATGCCGACTAAATTCTCGTTGATATCACGCAAATGGACTAGTTTGACAGCTCTAAAAATCTGCTATCCTTTTCTAATGATCCCTGTTAGAAAGAGAGATGGCGAGTCTAAATTAGTTTAGAGCGTGTGCAAGAGAATTAGCGCCATTATATCTGTCAGTCAGATAACTTGGTAATTCAATAAACACTATTCATCATTATCCATCCCTTTATCATCATCCTCATCGTCATTTTCAATCATTTTAGCAATCATTTCTGATGCCTCTTTCAAAAACTTCTCGCTCAACTGAGGGAACTTCGTATCGAAGTCCGTCTTCAAACTTTCTAGGTCAAATCTATCTTTCTCTATTTCTTCTAACGTGGTTTGCGAATGTTCGTACTGTTTAAATTTCTCCATGTCCAAATTAGATTCTTTTTTAATCTGTGCTAAGCCATCGACGGCATCGTTTACAGCGTCAAGCAGTTGTTGATGTCCAGACTGCTTACTGTAGCCGAAATCAACGTTTTTCAAATCAATTTTGTCGAGATGAGCTTGTTCTTTGCTGTATAGGTCTTGGAGAATGGCTTCGGCTTTTGATTTGTCTGTTATTTCGTAGAATTGGGTACAGTCTTCGCTACGTAAGTCTTGTAATCTGTAAGATAAAGATATTCAAATTTATATTATACACAACAAACAACAAAAGACATGTGAATATGCATAGTCCTGGCATGCAAGTTTGCGCCTACTGTAGACGCCTACTATACGAAAACCATCCGAGACTCCCATGGGCGTAGCTATAGCTTTAACATGGTCTTAGTACATTTTTGGATCTTCTGACCCCCCCGGTCAGAAGATCCAAAAATGTACTAAGATAAATTAATTTTTGCCCGAGCTTCACACAGTTAATTTCACAACTTGCGGTGCGCGGGTAAAGGGTGGGGGATGCACTGTATGCGCGTACTTACTATCGCTCGTAGTTGCGTTTGCGTCTAATATTCATAGATTTTTATGTTAGCCGTATGCTAAGGGGGAGTCCGGACCCCCTAACCCCCCCCCCCCTTATATACGCCCATGGAGACTCCGAATAGTCACGCGAAAGCACTCGATCTGCGAGTTCTTGCATAGTGAAAACACGGCTTTACAACAAGTTACAAAAAGGAATGTATTAGTCATAATGTCAGAGAAAACAAACAAATTAATAACAAAGGGAATAACTTACCTTTTCTGCTCCACAACAAAAGAAATATCTTTCAATCTTTTGTTAGTTTTATCCAATTGATTCATTGTTTTTTGAAACCTTTCAGCTAAGAGAGTCATCTGCATTTCAATGCGAGTTTCTTCCCTTTCTATTTTTTCATCTGTAACACATTCTTCAAGCATATCTCGTAGAAATTTACTGTAAGCGATTTGACGTGTTTCGGCATCAAAATCAGGAAGTCCTGGCTGTTCTACGATCGTCGTGTTCTTCTTTGAAAAATTCGAACGCGCAATTTTGTCTTTAGCAACTACTTTTGTGCGTGACGATGACGCGGTAACTGTTGATGGTCTTGTTTTCATTGTTGTTTTAGATCCCGTGGCCGATATTTTCGTTTTATCAGCCATTTTAGTAAATATATTGCTTTGCAAATTGCAGTTGATAAACAAATTGTAATTGACGTTTATTTGAAAATTAAATGGTTGTCATGTCAATTGTCATGGCAACTGAGATTTCGGGTTTCGTTCGGAAACGTGAAAAAAATGAAATTAATTGACATTTTTAATAATATTATTACAAGTTTATAATATTAGATAAATAGTTGTGGATGAATAAATTTATTTTTTACTAAGCAAATGACTTAAAAAGAGTGGTATTATATTGTCTAAATATTCACTCGAATCCCAATGACAATTATATGAGTGAATAAATTGGCTTATAATTGTCATTTGAATAATAATAACCTCTTTTTGGTAAAATTTACGTACAGGAAAAGTAATTATACAATATTATAACATCACATTCTCCCGAGTATAACCGAGTTACACTTTATTTGCACGAAACAAAAAATTGCAGTTTCTGAACGCACAACGGAACACAACAAAATCAATTGACATTTTTAGGTCAATAGTTCATTTTTTAAGTATTTTATTATTTAAAAGCAGGTGTTTCGAGATAAAATAGACATTAATAATTCGGGAATCAATTTATAATAACAAGTAGTAATAAGTAGTAGTAGTAGTATCAAAGGATTTTATTTCTAAGAAGAAACTAGGTTATTTATATTAGGAAGGATTTTATTAGCCAAATAAGATATTTAGTATTAAAATATATATTTTTTTCAATGGTGATGATAGTACCGAGTCATTCATAAAGGATTCACCAAATTTTCTAAGTCATCTTGGAACAAAAGAAATTTATTTAGAGGCACAAACAAAGGTCAACAACCTTTTGACTTTAAAGATACCTTGACACCTCTCACATTTTCTGCGACAAAATCACTTTGTAATCACAGGAAAAATATTTTATAATGGATAGGAACTTTGATTATTTCGAAAGATACTAGGTAAAGAGAAATTTTCTTAAAGTGGTCAACATACCGTTCTCTGTATACCAGCTGCCCGCATGCGAAGCGTTGCGACAGGTCATTTTCGCACTTTTCTGAACAATATAATTATAAATTATGAATAACAAAAAATAAATAAAGATATCGTTCACAATCACAAAAATAATACTTTGACGTTGCGTTGACCTCTCTAGAGATGGGCTAATGTGAATAAATTGAACGATCCATTTGAACATTGAGTGATCGAATAAAATAAATCGATTAAACAAATAATCGAATGTTTTACGGTGTCGTCGGCGACGAGACCACGAGGATGAGCTAAAAGGATCAGTTTTGTATACAAAAAGAAACTTAACATGAAGATTAAGCGAAGATCATTTGAATATAAAAAAATACAAATACATACCTATCTAATTTTCTAATTAAAAATGCGCAGTACTCGAACAGGCGCTTATGTTTGTCTAGATGTATGGATGTAGAGGCAAAAGGAGTATGTAGAAACCATAGCAGGTGGCGATGTGTAGTTTTTGCCTGCCCTCATGGGAAAACAGGGTGAACTTATAATGTAAATGTATGTAAATCTAATTTTCTTTATTTATAATAAATAAACAACACAGAAACAACAGATTACAAACACATAATAAGAATAAATTAACGTACCTATAAAGGCACTGCTAATTTCTTTAAGAAATTTCTTCCAGCAAATCTAGAGTGAGATGATTGGTTCAGTGGTTTAGGCGTGAAAAGCAACAAACAAACAAACTTTCGCATTTATAATATAGGCTACTGCCACTTTCGGAGATATTCGGCATCAAAACGCTGGCCTATACCTAGCTCAAAGGCTTAGCATTGCCATCCATCGTGGCAATGAATGTAGACAGCGTTTTGGTGACATTGCCCACTGGAATCAGTTTTTTAGATTAAGGTTTTCTTTTAAATTTATTGTCAGTTTAGTGTTAATTTTTAATATTAATTGTAGTTGTTAGTTGTACCCAATATATATTCGAACATAGTTTTATAAAACAAGATCTTGCAATTATTGAATTTTATTTAAAACTATTCGGGACGGTTTTATTAGCCGTAAAATCGACCTTTTTACAAGTTGTAGGTCGTTGAAAATGCTCCCCTTGCAATAATATTATTAAAGTCTAAGCAAAGGCTATTACATCACTAATTGAATGAATGAAATACCAAATTCGTTCAATCGCCACCAACTGTCAATTTCAAATGTCATTATCATTAGAATTGTCAGACAGATTGTCAGTTTCCGAATTCCGGCAACAAATGGATTGTGTGCGTGAAAAATTTTGAAATAATATTTAGAAACATCAAACTTATTGCATTTAAAGCATTCGTAATCCTACGAATCAAATTAAACATTCCTGTATAAGTGTCAGTCAATAAAATGCTTACTTCAATATGTAAGTACGAGTGTCCCAATTTTACATTTTCATAAATAAATTTAAAAAGTGTGTTCTCGTAATTACAATACGTAATATTTAAATTAGTTATTTACCTTTTATACTTGAATACAACTGTATCAATAGCCGTGCTGAAAGTGTCATGAAAATATTCTATATGTACCCATAAAATTATTATGTAAAAATTTCATAATCTTTTTTTCGATGAAAGAACTTCGTATATCTTATTCATTAATTACTGTTTTGTATTAATAACTTTGGCTTTATATGCAAATTAGTTTTAAGTGAGTTTGCTGTCATTGAAAATTGGGTATCGTAGTCAATAATGCAATTTTTTTAAACTAAACTTACCTACTTACGTATTTTCGTCCATTAAATTTCATCCCATTTTCAATCAGTTTTAAGTTTTGAATTATTGATTCTTTCTTATTGTGTGGTTGATCAACAACCTGGTGTCAGAGTTTAAACCGCCCCTAGGCCTCTGACATGGCTTTACACACCATTGAAACCAGCACACCATCTCAGGTGTGCTGGTTTCATCATGATGTTATCCCTCACTGTTTAACAACTGATCATTTATTTCTAATACGCACATAACTTACAAAAAGTCAGAGGTGCCTTGGGATTGAACTCGAGACCTCTGACTTGTCAGTCGATGGTCATACCACCAGGCTATCAGTGCTTGAATGATTGATAAAGGTACTTATAAAATTACAACAGTATTTAAGTTTTTAAAAATTATATTTATTTATCATTTGATATAAACACCAAGCCTGGCACAATGGATTGATGGCACCAGCCTAGACAGGTGACAGAAACATTATCCCGTCTTCCTTCTTCATTGTTTTCTCATGACTGAGGGTGGTGGCCACATGACGTTGTAGCTTTTTCCACCACAGCTCTTCATGTGGAACGGCTTACAGCTATCCGGACTGATGTCTGAAAGTCATGAAACAACTTTTTAACGGATATAATTCGCATTTATATTTTGATAATACAATACTGATGTTTCGAGTACTTTGCAGCACTCGTGGTCGCAGGCAGACTGTATTGTCTTTATAGTTTGATTGAGACTATATTGTCTGAAAGTCTAACCTCTTTCATCACATCGGTCCATTGTGTTGGTGATTCACCACTCCATTTTCCTTCCATATGACCAACCACAATAAGCGTTCCCAGGTTATTACGCTCCCAAATTATCCTGTCACAGCTGGATGCGTAGACTTGCGGTTAGCTAGTAAACTTTGTTACAGGTCGTACGCACATTCCTCGGCTGTCAAAGTTAACAGCGAACTGTTATTCATCAACAAACGTGCCAAATAGTCCTCAGTCTTCAATTCCGTATGATTCAATGATTCAAACAGTTCATCCGATGCAAGAAGATCGGCGAGAAGTGAAGACTGCTATTGTGCTGCTAAATATGGGTGGACCGCAAAATACAGATCAGGTGATGCGTCTTCTTTGTCGTATGGTTGATGAACAACCTGGTGTCAGAATTTAAATCGCTCGTAGAACTTTGACATGACTATACACACCGTTAAAAATCTACCAGGTTCACGGGTTTCCTCACGATGATTTCCTTAACTGCTTTAGCAAGTGATAATTAATTTCTAAAATGCACCTGTCGCGGACGCGGTCTATACAAGAAATAACGTCACTTTGAATAGTCCTAATAACGACACTTATGAATAGTCGTAATAACGACACTTATGAAAAGTCTTAATAACGACATGAATGGTCGTTATAACGGCACTTATGAAAAGTTGTAATGGAACATATGAATACTTAGTCACTTATGTATTAACTTATGCTTATGTAATAACGACACTTATGAAAAGTCATATAGGTACATAGAATGTTCTATTTAACCACTAGGTGCTATGTGAAATACAAAATATAACAATTTAACATTAAGTTCTAGTTGCAATTCTTCTTCTTAGCGTGTCGATGGCAGTCTAAATAGTGTCAGCCCAGAACTGGGCTACGAGATTGGCACCTTCAGTAGCGTATAGTTGCAATTAATCAACACATACATAGCATATCTTTGTTTTAAACAGTATAAAGTAGTAATAACGACACTTATGAAAAGTCGTATTGACGACACTTATGAATAAAAAAATTCGTATTTCCAGGTAGGAGAATACCTTCGTAAAATTATGACTGATAGGGACATGATCCAGCTGCCAGTCCAGAGTAAATTAGGTCCCTGGATAGCGCAGCGGAGAACAGAAGAGGTTCAGAGGAAATATATGGAGATTGGAGGGGGATCTCCCATTCTGAAATGGACCCATAACCAAGGTAATTGCAAGTTATTTTTTCATGTAGACTAGCGGTTTCTAATTTGCCTCGGAAAGCACGTTAAGCCGTTGGCCCCAGTTGTCAGTACCCTCATAAAATCCTGACAACTAATCTAATGTTAGAATATCGTATCCCTTTGCGTTGCGGGGTTCAGATAGGCAGTCGCTCTAGTCGCTGTGTGTTCACTACCCTATAACTCTACCCTACACTCCCTACTCTACTCCTACCCTACCCTACTGTACTCCTATCCTACCCTAGGGGTATATTTCCATTGTTTTTAGTATTTATCGGTTATAAAAAATCGGTCCAGCAAAAAAAGAAACAGCTGTTCCATACATTTTGTTGAGTCATGTGAACATAAATGTATGGAACAGCTTTTGTTTTGCGATTTCTGGGTTGGTCCCATAGTAAAAGTTGCTCATAATGATGAGTTTATAACCCCTTTTAAGGATGCTAGTGTTTTACAAATAACTCTGTATATTTCATCATCATCAGCCGGAAGACGTCCACTGCTGAACAAAGGCCTCCCCCATAGAACGCCACAATGAGCGACAACTTGCCGTTTGCATCCACCGGTTACCCGCGACCTTGATAATGTCGTCGGTCCACCTGGTGGGAGGCCTACCAACGCTGCGTCTTCCGGTTTGAGGTCGCCACTCGAGAACCTTCCTTTATATTCCTCTTCTATTACTATCCTATTCTTTATCTTCCTGTATATTTATTAATAAATTATTGTTTCAGGACATTTATTAACAGAGGCGCTAGACAAGATGATGCCTGAAACGGCACCACACCGACATTATATAGCATTCCGATATGTACCTCCATACACTGAAAAAGCATTTACCGACTTAGAACAGTGAGTAAAGATCCTCCGTGCCTCGGATAGCACGTTAAGCTGTTGGCCCCGGCTGTCAATTGTAGATCTTTGACATTCGTTACGGGTAGTCAGAAGCCCGAAAGTCTGACAACCAGTCTTACCAAGGGGTATCGTGTAACCCAGTATCTGGGTTGTGGAGGTCTGATAGGCAGTCGCTCCATGTAAAACGCTGGTATTCAGCTGCATCCGGTAAGACTGGAAGCCGACCCCAACATAGTTGGGAAAAGGATAGGCAGATGAAATAAAATAAATTAATAAATGATTGCCGGGTTGATTATTATTCCATTTATTCATTAATATACATAAAAATACTTACATTTTTAAATATATTATATAAAAAATAAAAATATACATTTAAAAATTAAAAAATATAGTAGCCCACCGGTATCGGGAACAGGGTCCAAGCTACCGGTGGTCAGGGCTCCAGAGAAAGGAACCTCCTGACTATGCGAGCCGAGTCCAGGAGTACCGCCTTCTGCATCAAGCCCTATCCAGCCATCTAACGAGAGCCTCTTAAGGTGTTATTATTATTGTGATTATTATTATTATCACTCAACTGCCTATCAGACTGCCTGAGTCGTTGGTCTAGTGGTAGCAAGCGCGACTGCTGAGCACGAGGTCCTGGGTTCGATCCCCGGGTCGGGCAAAGTGTTATTGGGTTTTTCCATCAGGAAGTTCTCAGTAGCAGCACGGAGTCTGGAATTGTGCCCGGTTAATGGCAATAGGCTCGCCCCCTATTACATGAGACTTATAACATAGTCGGCGAAACGTGGGTGTACTGTACACCTCTGCCTACCCCCTCTGGGGAATACAGGCGTGAGTCTATAAATAAAAATAAAATTATTATCAATTGTAACTTTATTTCAGGGACGGTGTCGATCGAGCGATCATATTCTCTCAATACCCTCAATATAGTTGCGCTACTACTGGGTCTAGTCTCAATGCGATAGCCGACTTCTATCAAATAAGGTAAGTCCCGATAGGGTAAAGTAGCGGACTTCTAGAAGGTCCGATCAGGGTAAATTATCTAACGATTATAAGATTAAGAGAAGTCCGATCAGGGTAAAATAGTGTTATTTTATATGATAACATAAGTAAGGTCCGATCAGGGTAAAATAGCGGACTTCTAAGGATAAGGTATGTAAGGTCCGATCTGGGAAAATAAGTGTCTGTGATAATTATGATAACATAAGGTAAGGTCCGATCAGGGGAAAATAATGGTATTTTATATGATAACATAAGTAAGGTCCGATAAGGGTAAAATATCAGACATCTACAAGATAAGGTAAATATTGTAAGTAAGGTCCGATCTGGAAAAATAGGAGTCTTTTATATGATAACATAAGGTAAGGTCCGATCAGGGTAAAATAGCGGACTTCTATGCGAATGTTTACCCTCACCGTTTTAGCAAGTGATAATTAATTTCTAAAACGCACATGAATCCGAAAAGTCAGAGGTACGCGCCTTGGGATCGAACTCGAGACCTCCGATTTGTCAGTTGACGCTCATACTACTGGGCTATCAGTGCTCTACTAGGCTATCAGAGCTCTACTAGGCTATCAGTGTTCTAAATAAGTTTCTTATTTAAATAATTTTATTTAAAAAGTAAAAACGTGTGCATACATGTAAAAAAAAATTACATAAATTTTTTTTCTTATTTTTTCCTACATTTTTTTTATTTAATGAAACAACTTTTTAACGGATATAATTCGCGTTTTTATTTTGATAATACAATCCCGACGTTTCGAGTGCTGCAAAGTTGTTTCATTATGTTGAGTGTTCGCGAAAGTTTGAGACTATAATTATATATATATTTTTTTTTATTTCAGGCCAATACCTTCACGTATAAAATTCAGTCTGATAGAAAGATGGGCGAACCATCCTCTCCTAGCGAAGGTTTTCGCTGAAAGGATAATGGAAAAACTGGTTCTATTTGACCAAAGAGTGCGTGACGACGTCCTAATATTATTTACTGCCCATAGCTTACCATTAAAGGTTGGTAAAAAATATTATTATCAATCCACTGCTGTGTGTTTCCAATGTGTCGTGGTGGCGCATTGGTTACGGACCCGCTTTGCAAGCGCGTGGGTGTGGGTTCAAACCTGGCATGTACCAATGTGACTTTTTCAATGTCATATGTACTTTCTTAGTTAATCTAAGACACCACTGACTAACGGTGAAGGAAAACATCATGAGGAAACCTGGACTTTAATAGTCTGGAATCGCCAACCCGCAGTGAGCTAGCGTGGCGATTAATGCTCAATCCTTCTCTGTATGAGAAGAGGCCTTTGCCCTATATTGGGACAGTTATAGGCTGATTTATTTATTTAATCCACTGCTGAACATAGGCCTCTCCCAATGCGCGCCACTATTGTGCCCTCATTGGAGGTATTTACCCATAATCGCTAGGCAAGCGGATTGGCGATCGCAGTAGCAGATGATTGCTATTACACAGTAGGATGCTGCTGCCTACCTCCGGATCTTTCCCTTTGTCGGTTCTTACGACACCCGCGGGACGAGTTACAGTAGGGGTGGTTCTATTCTTAGGCCGGAAACCACACGGCACCATATTATTAATAATTTAAAATCGCGTTGAGATATACAGGGTTATTTGTAAAACACCAGCATCCTTAAAAGGGGTCATTAAACTCATCATTATGAACAACTTTTACTATGGGACCAACGCTAAAATCGCAAAAAAAACAGCTGTTCCATACATTTAAGTTCACATGACTCAACAAAATGGAAAAGCTGATTTTTGCGATTTTAGGGTTGGTCCCATAGTAAAAGTTGTTCATAATGATGAGTTTAATGACCCCTTTTAAGGATGCTGGTGTTTTACAAATAACCCTGTATAGCAACAATACTTTTATACACTGTCCGACCCGCCCCGGCTTCGCACTGTAACGCTAATATGCATGTATTATACATATAAACCTTCCTCTTGAATCACTCTATCTATTAAAAAAAACCGCATCAAAATCCGTTGCGTAGTTTTAATGATCTAAGCATACATAGGGACAGACAGACGCGGGAATCGACTTTGTTTTATACTATGTAGTGATTATTATAATCTTGCAGGCCGTATCTCGCGGTGACACATACCCGCACGAAGTTGCAGCAACGGTTGCTAATACAATGATGCAACTCGGTGTAAGCAACCCTTACAGACTGGTGTGGCAATCCAAAGTCGGGCCACTACCCTGGTTGCAGCCCTACACTGACGAAGCTATTAAGGTAATTATACATGGTTATTTGTAAAACACCAGCATCCTTAAAAAGGGTCATTATCAGGGGGACCAACCCTGAAATCGCGAAAAAAAAATCAGCTGTTCCATACATTTTGTTGAGTCATGTGACCATAATAAATGGAACATCTTTGTTGACTAGGAGCGCAAACCAAAGAAAAATGAAATATTTCATTTTGCAAGTGGTTCAAAATAACAAAAAACCTCTTTTATTTTTAAATTTCCCGCCGCGATGGGACCATCACCCTTAAGATAAAAATATAATTAAAGATCATTATAATACAATATCAAAACGTGTCACAAAAAGCTTAAATATGTCGAAAAATCGTCTGTCTGACAAGCTGACTGACATTTCTATCACTGTCACGTTATTTGCCACAGGGTTGCCAACCATTATATCAATATTTTTAATGATCTAGTGTTGCAAGCTCGTTTTATTTCACCATTTTATTTAAAGTCTTTTTGAATGCGTCAAAAAATCATAATACTTATGTTCTTTCACCCTACGTAGTCGTGATAGCCTAGTGGTGGTGACCGTTGACTGGCAAGTCAGAGGTCGCGGGTTCGAACCCAAGGCGCGCACCTCTGACTTTTCGTAAGTTATATGCGTTTTGTAAATTAATTATCACTCTCCGTGCCTCGGATAGCACGTTAAGCTGTTGGCCCCGGCTGTCAATTGTAGATCTTTGACAGTCGTTACGGGTAGTCAGAAGCCCGAAAGTCTGACAACCAGTCTTACCAAGGGGTATCGTGTAACCCAGTATCTGGGTTGTGGAGGTCTGATAGGCAGTCGCTCCATGTAAAACACTGGTATTCAGCTGCATCCGGCAAGACTGGAAGCCGACCCCAACATAGTTGGGAAAAGGCTAGGCGGGTGATGACCCTACGTAGGTCAGATTGTAGTTTATTTTCATTTATTTTAGTTCCAAGCCCCATACATTTTTTTAACGTCAACTTTGGCTGTTCTTTAAATTAGTATGTTAATAAGATCCTTGTTATAATAATTTTTTTTTACAGGCATACGCGAGTCAGGGGAAGAAGTACATGATTTTAGTACCTATAGCGTTTGTCAATGAACATATAGAGACTCTACACGAATTGGACATAGAATATTGTCATGAAGTAGCCAGAGAGGTATGTACTAAATACATTAATATTTTAGTTAAAAAAAAAAACAAAAAACATAACCCTTCCTGGCAGTCGGGTAAAAAGATTATTAAAAAAAAAATAGTCTCACACTTTCGCGAAAATTTAACATAATAACGTCAACTTTTTAAACGAATAAAACTCGCGTATTTATTTTTATAAAACACGCCTGACGTTTCGAGATCTTTAAGATGTGTCAAAGATCTGTCAGGCGTGTTTTATAAAATTAAATACGCGAGTTTTATCCGTTTAAAAAGTTGTTTCATTAGAAAAAAAAAGATTATTTTCCGGGTAAAGGCCTCTTCTCTTACAGAGAAGGATTGAGCATTAGTCACCACGCTAGCTCACTGCGTGTTGGCGTCAGACTATTAAGTCCAGGTTTCCTTACGATGTTTTCCTTCACCGTTAGTCAATGTTTTTTAAGTAAGAAAGTACATATAACGATGAAAAAGTCACATTGGTAGATGCCAGGTTGGAACTCACAACAATGTGCTTGCGTCCGTCACCAATGCGCCACCACGACACCACTTTTTAAACGGTGTTACTTAGCTTGACCTGTTTATTATTTGGTTCAAATGTAGTAATCGATATTTCAGCCCCTTCCTGTTGACAGATTGATCTGATATTTGGTACACAGCTTTAGTTTTGATGACAAAACCGTGTTACGTAAAAAAAAAATTACTTAAGTACTTATATTATTTTTACGATATTTTCCTTCACCGCTCGCAATTTTTTAAAGAAAGAAACAAATTGATTATTAGCGTTAGTCTATGTTATGTTATCTAGCCTTTTCCCAACTATGTTGGGGTCGGCTTCCAGTCTTACCGGATGCAGCTGAATATTTGTGTTTTACATGGAGCGACTGCCTATCAGACCTCCACAACCCAGATACTGGGTTACACGATACCCCTTGGTAAGACTGGTTGTCAGACTTTCGGGCTTCTGACTACCCGTAACGACTGTCAAAGATCTACAATTGACAGCCAGGGCCAACAGCTTAACGTACTATCCGAGGCACGGAGAGTGATAATTAATTAATAAAACGCACATAACTTACGAAAAGTCAGAGGTGTGCGAACCCGAGACCTCTGACTTGCCAGCCAACGGTCTCCACCACTAGGCTATCACGACTCGTTGATATTTTTTTCGAGATTAAAACTGCTTATATTATTTTTCCAGGCTGGCGTAATACAAATCGAGCGTGCAGCGGCACCCAACGTGCATAGCACGTTCATACAAGCGCTAGCAGATATTGTGGCCAACCACATCAAGTATGGACCAGAAATCTCTAAACAATTCCTAACAAGGTAATGTTTTACACGTAAAGAACTCAACATTACATTGGGCACAATTTTACAAGTATCAATACATTGGGCACAATTTTACAAGAATCAATACATTGGGCACAATTTTACAAGTATTAATACATTGGGCACAATTTTACAAGAACCAATACATTGGGCACAATTTTACAAGAATCAATACATTGGGCATAATTTCATAACTACAAATACATAAGGTACAATTTTATAACAACATTTTTATACGGCACAGTTTCAATACGATAAAATGCACCGGGCACAATAACCTAACAAGGCACAAATAGTAAGAGTTTACACCATTTCTCAATAGGAGTTACAAAAATTAATTAAAAACAACGGTTAGAGCGTCGGCCCGGTACGCCGAAGATCGTGGGTTCGAATCCCATCCGTTTCAGTTGCTTTTTCATTTTTTAAAAAATAATTATTTATAATTATTTAATAAGCTAACATGTGCTATAACATGTAAAAAAACCACAAAAATAAAATAAATCCATCGGGCACAAAGTTTAATTGGTATATTATATTGGTCACACTTCTATCTCAACTAAATTGGGCACAAATACAAACTACTATTCGGTACAATTATTTAATTTAAAAAAAAAATAATTTAACGCGAACAAAATCGCGGGAAACAGCTAGTATTCTAATAAAAGGTTTTTTTTCAGATGTCCACACTGTGTCAGTGGAAGGTGCCAGTCATCGAAAGAATTTTTCCGAAACCTCTGCAGCGACAAAACTAGGGAAATGTTACACACATAAGTTATCTTTAAAATATTACTTTATTATGGAAAAGAGCTATGAATGGTTTATTTCCTTGACACCTGTAACTTAGTACCACAGTCTAATAAACATACAGTATGGAAACTACGTACAAACGCTCGAAAACGGCACATTCACGAAACATGCGCAACGACGCATCGTAGATACTTCGATGTTACTGCGAGTGCGAGTGCCGCGATCATAGAGTATTCAAGAAAATATAGAGTGATAACGTCAACCACATTGCCTTGTGCGGAGCGAAAGCAGTCACCATACAAATGTTAAAATGACATTTTTTCAAATTATGGTTTCTAGACGTTTTTCAAAATTTAACTCAGCAGTTAACCATGATATAAGCTAAAATGTAACTTTTTCGCTCGTGGAGCCTAGTTGAACCGCAGTTGATCGAGGTATGATCGCAAACGGAGCTCGCGTCGCGGCCGCGTTGTTCATACCCGTGCTCACAGTTCATACTTCTATAGGGTTGCTCTATATTTTCTTATACTCTAAGGCCGCGATGTTCGCTTAGGAGGCTCGTCGTTACGCAATATTGCGCATGTTTGTGTAAGTGTGCCGTTTCGAGCGTTTGTACGTAGTTACCTTACTGTATGATTTTTATACCGTGTTAGAACCCATCTTTATACAGGGCTGTTGAAAATTAAAAACAATTAACACGAGAACTACTTCGGATAATTGAAACCCCTACACACCTATTTCCTATGATGACTGCCTCGTTGGTCTAGTAGTAGCAAGCGCGACTGTTGAGCACGAGGTCCTAGGTTCGATCCCCGGGTCGGCCAAGTGTTATTGGGTTTTTCCATTAGAAAATTCTCAGTAGCAGCACGGAGTCTGGAATTGTTCCCGGTTAATGGCAATAGGCTCGCCCCCTATTACATGGGACTTATAAGATAGCCGGCGAAACATGGGTGTACTGCACAACTCTGCCTACCCCCTCTGGGGAATACAGGCGGGTGTCTATAAAAAAAATCGTATGAGGCCAAACGCTACCTAAAACTTACCATTGCAATAAAATTATAACGGTATTTTCGCAATGAATAGTGTATTAATATTAATGGCCACATTATCTATATTTATATTATAAAGAGGTAAAGTTGGTGGGTATGTATGTCAGGGGTAATCTCCGGAACTACCGATCTGATCCTAAAAAATCTTTCACCAATAGGAAGCTACTTTATCCCTGAATGCTATAAGCTATTATTTATTCTAAAAAAAAGAGTTTTCAGTAAAAAATAACAATATCTGTGATTCAAGTCAGAAAAAAACAGGCAATCTGGCGGCTTATCAACGTATGTTTACGGGAAAATTTAATTTAACGCGGACAAAGTCGCGGGGAACAGCTAGTTTCCTATATTCTTAATCGTCACAGGCTGATAAAATTATCGTTTATCATACACCCTAACTATAAGTAATTTTAATAAGGCACTCCCCTAAGAGGTCACAGTATTTCCTTCCCTTTCGATGGGAGGTCTATAATAATGTGATAGTAAATCGTCACCCCAGGCAGATTAAATATTCGTATTTTCTATATCCTAACGATACAATAGTATTATGACTTTCGCAATCACATGTTTTATTATCACAAAGGTATCACAGAGATAAAAAGTTCCTTATGTCAGTCTCCGGCCCATAATCAATGTCTATGCAAAAAATCACATCGATTTGTTATTCATCATCATCATCATCATCATCATTTCAGCCATAAGACGGCCTCTGCTGAACATAGGCCTCCCCCAATGACTTCCAGATTGGCCGGTTTGTTATTACATATCAGCAAATACTTTCGCATTATCTATACCTACATATAATAAAATCGTAACAAATACTTTCGCATAATCTTTACATAAAATATAATAAAATCGTAACAAAGTAAAAACTGTACATTAATAGTTTTGGAAAAAAGAAAGTGCTACATGTTCGATAAAGGATACTGAAGCCGAATATGTAGTTTTAGTAACTTTCTCTGTCAGAAATTAAGGCGAAAACTACTGGACAGATTTAGTTGAAATTCGGCAAAAATATTTGTTAAATACCAAGTCAGGTTTTAGGGTACAAATTATCCCAATAATTTTTATAATGGGGGATGAACAGTATTGTAATAAATAGGGTTACCGAAATCCACGAGGACGTAGGCGCGGGCGGAAGCTAGTTCTAATATGTACCCAGTGAATAAAGCCAAAAATAATACGTTTTAACATTTTCAATAGCCCTGTATAGTTTTAATTTCAATACTTATTTTTCAAAGTCGTCTATGAGCCTACCAACTTGGCTTATCGTCATGTAGCCTGAAAAAAGGCTATGCCGTCATGTATCCAGAAAATAGCTTAAGCCTGAAGAAACACAATTGTTGAAGAATATGTCGTCTCGTTTTAAAACGCTGCATTGTATTTTTTTTTTTTTTTTGGTTCATGATCTATACTCGTATATTTTCAGATATATCAAGTTTTCTATACAAATAAATAAAAATGAACAGTTCTTCTATGGTTTCGGATTAACTACCATTCCGCTTATAGTGTTAAAAACCCGTTTTTTTTTGTCTTTCTGTTTGTCCGGAATAATCTCTAAATAGGAATTAATTCCACTGTATCATCTGATGTTGCGTTTTATCAAAATTGGTTTTAAAAGTTATGCCCACATTAAGATCACTACTGTTTTCAAATAACCCATTGTCGAGTATTTCTATGTTGGTAAAAAAAAATCTGGCATAAACTGTAAAAATACATCGTGCTTACGTTTGGTAAAAATACATCTGGCATAAACTGCGTAAAAATACATCGTGCTTAAGTTTGGTAAAAATACATTGGGCACAAACTGGATAAAAATACATCGGGCACAATCTGGGTAAAAATACATCGGGCTTAAATTGGGACTGCCTCGTTGGTCTAGTGGTAGCAAGCGCGACTGCTGAGCACGAGGTCCTGGGTTCGATCCCCGGGTCGGGCAAAGTGTTATTGGGTTTTTCCATTTAGAAATTCTCATTAGCAGCACGGAGTCTGGAATTGTGCCCGGTTAATGGCAATAGGCTCGCCCCCTATTACATGGGACTTATAACATAGCCGGCGAAACGTGGGTGTACTGCACACCTCTGCCTACCCCCTCTGGGGAATACAGGCGTGAGTCTATAAATTAAATTGGGTAAAAATACATCGTACATAAACTCTTCGACATTTCTTATTTAACATTTTAATCTCGCTGTAAGCAATTTTAAGAACTAAGTAGTTCTGTTTATTACTTATTTTTTTTTATACATTTTTTTTAATGTGACGATTTGACAGTTTCCTTTTTTATAAACGCACAGACAACGGCTTTCGTGTGGTAGCTAATTAAACGTCAATCTTCCTGTACACTTTTTTGTATAATTATAATTACTTTATATATATTGTGTTGTATATAAGGTGTACCTATGGTTTTTATGGAAATACATGTGTATTATTTCTTGTTTTTTTTTTTTTGTTTTATTTGTCTTGGACACCTAGATTGATTCTGTGTGAACCTTAGAGTATTTAAGAAAAATATATAGTGATAACAACATTGCCTTCTGCAAAGCGTAAGTAGGTCTCACCATTGAAATCTTAAAATATGTTTTAAATAATATTTACTAGTCATTTTTGCAAAATTTAACACAACAATTATTAACCATGTTATGAGCTAAAATGTAACTTTTTCGCTCGTGAAGCCTAGTTGAACCGCAGTCTATAGATACAGTTCATACTTTTGTAAGGTTGCTCTATATTTTGTTTTATACGTACGAATATAGGTGTAAACCCCTTATCAAACAGTTCAAATGTGACTTACATACTAAATCCGCATTATTTTGACATCCGCTTCCTAAAAATTATAATGTGGAGCTTTTGCGAATGCAGCCTTAATCTAAACAATGGATTATAATAAATTATAATTGGTTTCCGGCCTAAGAATAAAACCACCCCTCCTCGTCCCGCGGGTGTCGTAAGAAGCGACTAAGAAAAATCCGGAAGATGGGCAGCAGCATCCTTCTGTGTAGCAGCAATCATCTGCTACTACGATCGCCAACCCGCTTGCCCAGCGTGAGCGTGGCGGTTATGGGCAAATACAATGAGCGCACAATAGTGGCGCGCATTGGAAGAGGCCTATGTTCAGCAGTGGACTAATACAGACATATCGGCAAACCCATCCCACCCCTCTCTTAGTTCGTTAGAGCTTCTAGATAGCCCTTTTTGAATCGGATATCTCAAGGAGTCAAGGCTCCATAACAAAAATATTATAGCACTGATAGCCTAGTCGTCCACTGACAGATCAGAGGTCTCGAGTTCGATCCCAAGGCGCGCACCTCTGACTTTTCGTAAGTTATGTGCGTATTATAAATTAATTATCACTTGCTAAAACGGTGAGGGAAAACATCGTGATGAAAGCAGCATACCTGAGATTTTTCAATGGTATGTAAAGTCATGTCAGAGACTTACGGGCGGTTTAAACTCGACATCAAGTTGATCATCAACCTTACGATAGTAAGAACAAAAACATTACCCTTTTAACCGGCTTCAAAAAAAGAGGTTCTCAATTCGATTGTATGTTGTCAGTGTGTCAGGGAGTCGTGATAGCCTAGTGGTGGTGACTGTTGACTGGCAAGTCAGAGGTCTCGGGTTGGAACCCAAGGCGCGCGCCTCTGACTTTTCGTAACTTAGGTATGTGCGTTTTATAAATTAATTATCACTCCGTGCCTCGGATAGCACGTTAAGCTGTTGGCCCCGGCTGTCAATTGTAGATCTTTGACAGTCGTTACGGGTAGTCAGAAGCCCGAAAGTCTGACAACCAGTCTTACCAAGGGGTATCGTGTAACCCAGTATCTGGGTTGTGGAGGTCTGATAGGCAGTCGCTCCATGTAAAACACTGGTATTCAGCTGCATCCGGTAAGACTGGAAGCCGACCCCAACATAGTTGGGAAAAGGCTAGGCAGATGTTGTCAGTGTGTCATGTGTTGATATCGTAAGATTGTTACGAATTTAACACACGTAGGTACCTATGAATAACACAGGCGATTCTTTACGTAACTCGCACGTGTTGGAACTGTCAAATGATTCAGTGAAAGTTCTCTAGCGGTTAAAACTATAATATGTTTGTAGACGAGCCCCAGGGATTATGGAAAGTTAACTAAAGTACCTATGTGTAAATTAAACATTTAAAAAAATACCCGCCCCGTTAGAGAAAAACCATAAAATAAAAAAATCGGTCCACCCGTTAGCATACCTACCTACCCAAAACTAAACTTTTAAACTTTTTGTTTGGGGCTGTAAATCGGATACTTGGCCCAGGGGGGCAGATAATTTTCTGTTGGTAGGTATTTTATAATACTGGTATGACCGTTGGCTAGTCAAAGGTCTCAGGTTCGAACCCAAGGCGGCGCACCTCTGACTTTTCGTAAGTTATGTGCGTATTATAAATAAATATTATCACCTGCTCCGTGCCTCGGAAAGCACGTAAAGCCGTTGCGTCGGCCCTGCGCCTAATTTCTCTCGGGTCAAATCCCATGATGTTTCTCTATTAAAAAGTTCGAGATAAAAAAAAAACAGGAATTCAGTACCGCAGTCAGCGTTAAAAATCAACATAAGCATTGAAGTAGGTAATTAAATTATACAAAGCTTGGACACCGAGTCGAATCCATCTCGTCTGAAAAGAACTTATTACAAGTTTGACTCATCAAACGAAATAATAACGCGAATTCTATCAATAATACTGCGCTATTAAATTCGACGAAAGCCATACGACAGGCATCGGATCGTAAATTTTCATCTATATCGGATGCATGCAGATAAAAAATCAATGAATTTAACAATAGTTATTCTCGCGAAACATCGAAAATTGACAAACTAACATGCGTTTATCTCTTTCATTCATTGCTATTGAAGTACGTGTTAGAATGAGACAGAATGGAAAGCAATATGGCCGCTTGACATCAGCTGTTGTTAATGTTACTGACTTCATATCGTTGTAGCTTCCATTCCTTCATTCATTTGAATTAACATTTATTTAGTTAGTTTCGTCGCGAAATTCCGCACGAGAGCGCGCGTGATAACGTTCTCTTAATTTTAAAATGTAAACAAACAGTTTTGTTATTTTTACTGAGTGAAATATCTCTTTTATTAGCGAAAATGTACATAAACATTGATATCGTGTTGTGTTTTGTGGTGTTTATGTGTTTAAATGATGTGTTTGGCGAAACTGTTCATATACATGGTCACGTACATTGCACTCACGAACATCCAAAAGCTGATGAAGTAAGTAATTATAGAGTAATACTGCATTTTTAATCAATACAAATCTGTTTTCTTGAGAACTTTTTGAGGTTATGTAAATTAAAACTACCTACGAACCAGTCTTGAAGTTTTAACTAATAGGTAGGTAGTCAATTGATTAATATTGTTTTGTTATTTTTGTTTATCACTTTTTATTTGCAATTAACTGGCTCGGCGTATCTGTTTATTTAATTGTATTGTTTAAATAGCGTTAAATTACACTTGCTTTATTTATTTTTCTTTTGCCATCGGTTTTGTTACGGTGAATAAGAAATAAGAATTGACTTGAGAAGTTTTGTTTTATTTGTCTAAAGTTTTAAGTGTTCAGCCTGGATAATATTTTAATAGGTTTTTTTAATAAGCACACATTTATGCAATCATGCATTTATGTAAAATATAAATGGTTTTTCATGCGGGTTTTGTTAGTAGTTATTAGCACATCTAGATAGGTACCTAGCAACGTTTTTAGGTACTAGATTTTGGTGCCTACTGTTATCTACACTAAAAAATTTTTTTAATAAAAAATAAAACCGACTTCAAAGGAACTAAAAAGCTTGAAATAACTTAAAACGTCTTGGAGTCGGTTCCTAGTCAATTTCTTAATGAGAAGGTTAAAGAGGCTAGAACTTGACTTGGAACCGACTCCAAGACGTTTTAAGTTATTTCAAGCTTTTTAGTTCCTTTGAAGTCTGTTTTATTTTTTATGAAAAAAAATTTTTTTCATGATTTTTAGTGGTGCCTAAAGTTAATCCCCCGTCCCAGACTTTTGTGACATTCAAAAGATACCTACCTCACAAGATATTTTTAATCTTGGATGATTACAGGAGGGGGGGGGGGTGACCACGTATCCCCCCTCTTCCTTTGTACTCGTCAGCCATTGACTGCACGTATAAACAAAGCAATATTACTTGTTACGACATTTCTGCTATTATCCTACGAGGAGTTCCGTTTCATATCTCGTAAGTCTATGATCAGATCAAGATAATATTTCTATAGGACCACCTCGGGAGTATACCCTTTCGATTACAAAAAGAATTTTGAAAATCGGTCCACGATTGAAGGAGTAATCGCGTAGCAAACATACAAAAAAAAAACATACAGTCGAATTGAGAACCTCCTCCTTTTTTGAAGTCAGTTAATGACACTGACCGCAGTTACTTATAACATTCAATATTCATGATCTTGAATGTTATTGCTCTCGTTATAATAATCACTTTATCACGGATATTACAATAACAAACTATTCAAGAAATTTATAAATTATTCTGCCCCTAAAATTCACGATAAGCAGTGCAGATTTAAAAAAACCTGGCCAAGTGCGAGTCGGACACGCACACAAAAGGTTTTTTGAATGGAGACCCCCTTTAATTATTAAGTTAACTTTATTTTATTTATACTTACCTTATTAGCTACAAACGGCAGGAGGTGTAAACACATGGTTGTTCATTGGTTATTAGCCGATTTTTTGTTATAGGGGCAACAGAAATAGGTACATCATCTGTCAAAATTTCAACTGTCTAGCTATCACGGTTCATGACGTACAGCCTGGTGGCAGACGGACGGACAGCGGAGTCTTAGCTCCCCATAGTCTTTGGTCTTAGCACTAAAGGTTCCCGATTTTACCCTTTGGATTCGGAACTCTAAAAAGACGCGGTACCAAAAAAAAATTTAAAGTTTTTTGTTATTTACCAACTGACAACTGTCTGTGATCATGTTTTAAAAAGAAGAAGAGAGTCTTCTCGTGTAAAAAGAGACATGGCGTGATCATACATTTTATTTACTGAAATATAAATACTAAAAAATACTTGACACTGGCAGAATTAGTAGACTATAAGTCCACTTTGTTGCCAGAAATAAGAAGAAGAAGAGTCTTTTCGTGACCACGGTTAATGCAACTTGACCGAAACGTCGAGGTTAGTTCAATAGGTACCTAATTATTGAAATATCTCAAAATAATATTTAAAACATGATTCCAATTCGCGAAAGTTTAAAAACTTCAACTGTCTATGATTGTATCCACACTATTTTTTTTTTATAATTGCACGTAGCTAGCACGCAAAATAGTGCAATTGCAATTTATTCAATTTAATGTGTTAATGATGCAGTTCAAATGTTCACAATCACGGTACATTTGTCTCGCGTGACTAGGTAAAACGCAAGAAATATCCTTTTATGTAAACTTTGAATACCTAGCCATATACAATAACAGGTTTGTTGTGGCATAATACCTACGAATTCTTTTGCCTTAAAAATGTAACAAAGATGTCTATGACTATAGGTAGGGTTGCCACCTTGTACTAAATTCGGTTACGCCTGTCAGATTCGTGTTCATCATCGACTTTTTGGCGGGAATTCGAAAAGACATGTACTTAGTGCTTTTTTATAGACTCACGCCTGTATTCCCCAGAGGGGGTAGGCAGAGGTGTGCAGTACACCCACGTTTCGCCGGCTATGTTATAAGTCTCATGTAATAGGGGGCGAGCCTATTGCCATTAACCGGGCACAATTCCAGACTCCGTGCTGCTACTGAGAATTTCCTAATGGAAACACACTTTGCCCGACCCGGGGATCGAACCCAGGACCTCGTGCTCAGCCGTCGCGCTTGCTACTAGACCAACGAGGCAGTCCACATCACACATGTATCAATAGCACGTCATGTAAGTAGTGCTATTGATTTTTATTCGCGAAAATATTTATTTCGATCTAAATTTAGATAATTTCGGTGGAATTTTATGATTTGGTTTTAGATTTGGTTTGACTAAAGTGCATTTGTTATATTGAATAGGTATGAATGAATAGTGCGAAATGTGTTTTTCCAGGTTGACACAAATTATCCAATAATTAAGTCTTAGTAAAGTAGCTACCGCTTTACTTTGACGTGAATCATCATATTCATCATCATCATTATCATCATTATAACGGAACAAAATAAAAATAAGACAAGGCTGTATGGTTTAAACCTTTGCCTGTCTTTTGGCGAAATATAATAACAACAACAACGTGTTTATCATCAAAGTTAACAAGGTACGTTGACGGAATAGAATACGCTTAGAGTATCTATATAAGAAAATATAGAGCAATCCTATAGAAGTATGAACTGTGAGCACGGGTATGAACAACGCGGCCGCGACACGAGCTCCGTTTGCGATCATACCTCGATCAACTGCGGTTCAACTAAGCTCCACGAGCGAAAAAGTTACATTTTAGCTTATATCATGGTTAACTGCTGATTTAAATTTTGAAAAACGTCTAGAAAACATAATTTGAAAAAATGACATTTTTACATTTGTATGGTGAGACCTGCTTTCGCTCCGCACAAGGCAATGTGGTTGACGTTATCACTCTATATTTTCTTGAATACTCGATGGGTACAACCAACGTCATTGACATAAATAATTTTAACTTGTATTCTTTTCATAAATTTTGGAACTGACAGCAAATGTCATTCATTGTATTTGGAGGGTATGTTGTAGAAGTTTCAAAGTTGAATTGTAACTAAAAGGCGGGTTTGAGCTTGACTGCTGAAGTTATATTTATTTTTATTATTGCGCCTAATTTCTAAACTCCGTTAAACTAGAAGCTAATTTAATATCTGTGGACTGTGTCTGTAGTTTGACAGATGTGTATTAGAAAAAAAAAACTGAAAAACCACAGACACAAATACTTCTAGATCTTACAAAATTTCATTGATTTAATTTGTGTAACATTCAAATCAAATTTAATCAATCAAACTACGATTGAGTGACACGTTTGAGAACACTCCTAAAAAGATTACACAATACAACACGATACATTTACCTACAAAGGGTTTTCAAAGTTTACTAACACAAAGGTTTTTGTGAGTACAATCGAAGGCAGATTAGGTTACCAAACAGGTTTTATATCCATCAACCAGTTTGCGAATTGCCTTCGCTACAATAGTTCAATTTGAAGTTGTTGTACTTAGTCAATTTATTGATTTTGTCCTTCGCCCGCGTGGTGGTCAGACGACGACGACGGTAGAGACTGGGATCCCACACGGGTTACCCTAGTGTGGGGCTCAGAGAGAGGTGCTGATTCTTTTGAACATCCCGCTGAATTAATTTTAGTGTCTAAACACACTATGCCGAACGTACGCGACCGAAGTTCGGCATGATTACGCCTGCAATGTCATTTTTATTACTGACGGCACATTACGCCGAAGTTTCATTGCGTTATAAACGCAACGTAATTTCGGTCGGGTGTAAGTTCAGCGTAGCGTTCAGCTGTAGTAGACACATTATACGCGACCGAAGTTTATACACACTACACACGCATCAAGTAACGCAACTGAATTTCAGCCGCGTAAGTTCGGCACTTGTAGTGTGTCATATCAGCCGAACACGTCGGAACGTAAAATCAGCCGCGCAACTTCGGTCGCGTACGTTCGGCATAGTGTGTTTAGACACTAAGTCTAACTATACCTCTTTCTAATAAACACCATAGAAAAAGGACAGCAAATTCAACTATCAAAATCGAACTGTCAAATTAGTCTACGTCCTTGCAATTTACGTGAAATTAGAGACCTATATGTCGTGCTGAATAAATTCTCGTTGATATCACGGAAATTGACTAGTTTGACAGCTCTAAAAATCTTCTATTCTTTTCTAATGATGTCTGGTAGAAACAGAGATAGTGAGTCTAAATTAAATTAGTTTAGAGCGTGTGTAAAAGTTTTTTAGAATTAAATAAACATAAAATAAATAAATCAGCCTGTAACTGTCCCAATGTAGGGCAAAAGGCTCTATCTTTTTGCTTTAAATAAACGTACCATTATTATTTATCTAGATCCATCATGGCGCGTACAGCAATACCCTTGAGAATTGTGATTATTTGAATTTTTTAATAAAAATCTTGTCAATAAGTTGTTCATAAATAAAATAACGCTATCCATTGTTTGTTTTCAAATTATATATCTTGTCCGCCATCTTTTTGAAAATGAAATACGAAATTTCTTTTAATATTTGGCGTGGAAACATTTTCAATTGTTGTCTATGAAATGATTGACGTTGAGATATTTAATAACAATATTTGTAAAGACTTTTAAAAAGTTGGGAGTTTCGGAATTAGGGGTGCTAGATATTTTCCACTTTTTTTCTTCTTCTTATCGTGTGGTTGTTGAACAACCTGGTGTCAGAGTTTAAACCGCCCGTAGGCCTCTGACATGGCTTTACACACCATCGAAAAATCTCTCAGGTGTGCTGGTTTCATCACGATGTTTTCCTTCACCGTTTTAGCAACTGATAATTAATTTATAATACGCACATAACTTACGGAAAGTCAGAGGTGCGCGCCTTGGGATCGAACTCGAGACCTGTGACTTGTCAGTCGACGGTCATACCACTAGGCTATCTGTGTGTGTTTCTGTGACTTTTTTTCTTGAGATTAGCCAATAACAAAATGATACTGTCTTCTTTTTTACGCTTTCTATAAAAAAAATCTGTTCATTGTATTTAAGGTGTTCTAAATTATCTGCCACGGCTGCAATGGGAGATAATAATGGTTATTTATATTACAATAGTGAAGTAATTTTTTTTATCTAACGTCATATTTTTTTTCTGTTGCCTGCGTTTTATTGCTTAGGTCTAATTCTGCTCCATGCTCCAATTTTTTTTTTTACTGTTCCGGGGTACGAAATTTCTTCACTATTGTAATCTATATACCCAATACTTTCTCCCATTGCAACCGTGGCAGATAATTTAGTAGCACATTATATACCATTATACATATAATGGTACTTGTCCCACTGCAGGGCAAAGGCCTCTTCTCATACAGAAAGGGATAAAGCATTAATCACCACGCTAACTCACTGCGTGTTAGCGATTTGTGCGCTCAATGAAGGTGTTTGCATAATCACCACGCGCGTTGGGCAAGCGAGTTCGCGATCGCAGTAACAGATGATTGCTGTTACACAGAAGGATGCTGCTGCCCATCCTCCAGTTTTTCCCTTTGTCGCTTCTTACGACACCCGCGGGACGAGTAGGGGTGGTTCTATTCTTAGGCCGGAAACCACACGGCATCCAGAATCCAGACCGACAGTTTTTCCGATTCGCAAGATTGGGATCGATATTTCTTGTATCACATATTACAAAGCAGCAATCTCTACACTCTTTTAAACAATGCTAATCGTAAGATATATGTCGCAGTCAACTCGTTGAATCTGCTATTTTATTGAATGACTAGTACGTTCATTGAATGACAACATTCAATTGAATGACTAGACCATGAAGTTATAGGTAAAAATGGAGGCTACACTTGGAACAACAGCTTGAGTCAAATACCTACGTATTATATCTTACTCTCTGTGGGCCGACCTCTCTTTTTAGTGTATTGCTATCTGAGAGAGATCTGCCCACAGAGAGCGAGATAGAGATTCATAGGTTATGCTTTAAGTAGGTATTCAAAGAGTCATGACAGCCTAGTGGTGGTGACCGTTGACTGGCACCTCTGACTTTTCGTAAGTTACGTGCGTTTTATAAATTAATTATCACTCGCCTTGCCTCGGATAGCACGTTAAGCTGTTGGCCCCGGCTGTCAATTGTAGATCTTTGACAGTCGTTACGGGTAGTCAGAAGCCCGAAAGTCTGACAACCAGTCTTACCAAGGGGTATCGTGTAACCCAGTATCTGGGTTGTGGAGGTCTGATAGGCAGTCGCTCCATGTAAAACACTGGTATTCAGCTGCATCCGGTAGGACTGGAAGCCGACCCCAACATATATTATGTAGTTGGGTAAAGGCTAGGCAGATGAGGTATTTATAGTGTGGTCTCCATTTTTACCTATAACTTCATGGTCTAGTCATTCAATTGAATGTTGTCATTCAATGAACGCGCTAGTCATTCAATCAAATAGCAGATGCAGCCACACGACTGCGACATATATGTATACATGTATACAGGATGTTACAAATAAAACTTCCATATATTTGTATGACATTCACCTATCTGGTTCTCACGATCACCAAGTAATCTCGTTTCATTGTTTGCGGTACCGATTCATGGAATAATTATATTATGGCGTAATAAATTTCATTCATTAACAAGAAAACATTAAAAGAAATAAGTTTTTTTTTTAAAAAAACTACGTTTTTAACCAACTTTTTACATTGGAATATCAAAACTAAACATATAGGTACTTATGCAAAAAGGTGATGGCCGAAATTTGTAGGGACCTGTGCCCCAGAGATAATTGTGTGTGCAGAGTTAAAATTTATGCCATTTAAAAGTACAGATCCTCTATAAAAATAATTTAAAAATTGCATATAGCTATGCAGTCGTGGGTCAGAATTATAATGGTTTTAAAATATTGATTTTGTCACTTTTACCTTAGAGGAATTAAATAAGACAGTAGAAATCGCTAAAATTCTTTTATTTTAATGTTTTCTCAGCACTTGTTATGAAATATTATAAAAAGATAATATTTAAAGTTTTGTTTAATATAGGTAAATAATTTTTTTTGTGATTTTTTTACATGTTATAGCACATGATAGCTTATTAAATATAATTATTTAATAAGAAAATTCGATTGATGCCGATGGGATACGGTGGCTCAGCGGTTAGAGCGTCGACACGGTATGTCGAAGATCGTGGGTTCGAATCCCATCCGTATCAATTGTTTTTTCAAATTTTCTTATTAAATAATTATAGGTAAATAAAATTAAAAGTTGTTTTATTTTTGTACAACTTGGGGCAGATTTCGGCCATCACTTTTGTATCTGCTTTGGTTATATTGGAAATATTGGAATATTAAATCTAAATGAGACGGCTTGCAGTCTTACCGAATGCAGCTGAATACCAGTGTAGGTAAGGAGCGACTGTCAAAACTAAATGTCTATAATGTAAAAAAAATATCTGTGCTGTTGACCGCTGAAGAGTTCCTTTATCTGGAGCTAATCCTGTCGATTCAGATCATGCTTACCATAAAATGCATTGTCATCGAAACTGAACTGACATGCAAAAATTCAACTCCGTAGGATAAAAGGAAGTGGTTCTAATTCAGTTTGCAAGATTCCACCCGAACAAACATACATTGCAAGTTAAATAAAAGCTTGTAAAAAATTAGGTATTGTGTCAAAGGTTTTTAAATTTATTTGCGTGGATACTGTTGCTCCTTCTCACGTGATGGGTTCATCTCGTGAAGCAGGCACAGCGGCCATTGCTGCGGAGAACCTCAAACGGCTCAAATATTCATCTATTGGAGACAATTATATATTTGTGCCGTTTGGGGTAGAGACCATGGGCTCATGGGGTCCATGTGCCCGAAAATTTTACAAAGAGCTTTCCTCCAGGCTGGTGGATACCACTGGTGACCGGAGGGCTGGCAGTTACCTCGGTCAACGCCTCAGTCTGGCTATACAACGGGGTAACGCCGCTAGCATCCTCGGCACGATTTCCCCGGGCAGCAACCTCAATTCAGTTTTTTTATTTATAATTAGGTTAGTCGTTATTTTAGTAAGTTATTTAGGTTTTGTGGTTGTAATAAAAAAAATATTTTGTAAGTACATATTATCGTATTTCGTAAACTGCCCATAATAATTATTGGGTTAATTGGGTAAACACTAGTTTCCTATACTTTCGTCTTAAATTACTTTTGTGAGACACGTGGCAAGAGCGGTTGCTTAGCAACGACCTAGATAGCAGGAAACAAATCCTTCCTTCTCGGAAACAAAAATGATTGTTATAACAAGTCATAAAAACTTATGAGGGTCGTGAGATCTAAGACACTGCCTGCTTGAAGGTGTATTTCACGTAAGAATATGCATAATTATACATACTTATATAATGTGCTTCTAAATTATCTGCCAAGGTTGCAATGGGAGAAAGTATTGGGTACTATCCAGTACTATCCCTATGTGCTTAAATCTTTAAAACTACGCAACGGATTTTGATTGAAAGAGGAAGGTTTATGTGTGAAGCCGGGGCGGGTCGCTAGTCTTTAAAAAATCTTTCAGGTGTGCTGGTTTCCTCACGATGTTTGAAATGATGATGATGAAATTATGTCAAACCAATCATCCGCAATACAAAGTCTTAGCGAAATTTTTTAACTTATTTTTTTTATTGGATTCCATATAACATCTGTTGCCATAGATAATATAGATATAGTTAGTCTATGAAATTGCGCAAAATATTGCCTAGTATCAACCAAATCTGAAAACAGAGCATTTTATAGTTGATATCATTAAAATCATAACTAAAACAGACCGATAATTTGATAAATAAGCTCAGTAAATACGAAGCGTTGATTAATATGTTTATTTACGTCCATGAAACCATAAATTGTTATCGTTTTTGGACGAATCATTTCACGTCATAATTTTGAAATTGGAACCCTGTTTGCTGTTGATTGTAATTCGCAAATTTTAATAAAGAAAGAAAGAAATCATTAATTAATTTACTACACTTTAAATTAATACACTTTAGTCAAACTAAATCTGATAATATTTAACCGAAATTATACAAAATTTAGATCGTAATAACAAAAATCAACAGAACTATATATGTCTTTTCGAATTTCCACCAAAAAGTCCTGTTTGTTTTGAGGTGAATGATCTTCTTTTTTCATCGAAGTGGCGAGTGTTTTTTTTCAAATGTAAATGCGAAAGGATTTAGCCCATACTGCCTGGTTAGTGGTTATCTGAGTTGGAAATGGCAAATGAATGTTTTTGGTTGTTTAAAAAAAGAACTGTCTCCCATCTCCGTCCACTTATTTTTGTTTATTTTCAAGGGTTGTCTTTTTTTACGAGTTGAATGTTTTTTTTTTTCATTTTATAATCTTTTGGGCATTGATATTGTGAAAGGGTTTATTATATCTTAGAGTTTAAAAGAAAAAAGAAAAAATATAAAAATTAAACATGCACTGCATGCCTGTAATGTTTTGCTACGAATGTTTGCAGCTAGGAATAAATCTATTAAGCCATGGAATCAATTAGTACATGCATTTATTAGTTGATGTACCATAGCGTTAACACGTCTCGCTCTATCATTTATGGTATTCAAGGTCGAAATGAAGTGTTTTTTTTCATAGCTTGCCAAAGCAATAGAGTCGTGATAGCCTAATGGTATGACCGTTTGACTGGCAAGTCAGAGGTCTCGGATTCGAACCCAAGGCGCCACGTCTGACTTTTCGTAAGTTATGTGCGTTTTATAAATGAATTATCACTCTCCGTGCCTCGGATAGCACGTTAAGCTGTTGGCCCCGGCTGTTAATTGTAGATCTTTGACAGTCGTTAAGGGTAGTTAGAAGCCCGAAAGTCTGACAACCAGTCTTACCAAGAGGTATCGTGTAACCCATTATCTGGGTTGTATAGGCAGTCGCTCCATGTAAAACACTGTTATTCAGCTACATCCGGTAAGACTGGAAGCCGACCCCAACATAGTTGGGAAAAGGCTAGGCAGATGATGATTTAATAAGCTAATATGCAGCTATATAGCAGCTAACATGTGCTATAACATGAAAAAAAATTCTCAAAATAAAGTTAATAATTTTATGCCGTGCGGTGTGGTTTCCGGCCTTGTCATCGTGGTAAAAAATCAAATAGTAAAAGCGTCAATTTTGCTCTTGAATCATCTAATACGCAAGTAATCTAGGCTAATATCTTTCTCGCAAACGATATGTCATCATTCTCGTCATCACTTCAACTAGTATCACGGAAGTAGGAAAAAGCTTGTTTCCGTTGTCTATGGTGATTTTAAGAATAATGGCGTCACTACACAAAAATATATAGAAGGTTACATTCACATTTTTATAAAGTACTAGCGACCAGGCCCGGGTTCGCACGGGTGCAATATATCTACAAAAACCTTCCTCTTCAATCACTCTATCTATTAAAAAAACCGCATCAAAATCCGTTGCGTAGTTTTAAAGATTTAAGCATACATAAGGATTTAGGGACAGAGAAAGCGACTTTATTTTTATAATATGTAGTGATTTATGCGTATTATCCCAACATTATAAGTAGTTCAAAGTCAAGTAGAAAAATAAGTTTTTCTATAAACGACGGTTTTAACCAAGCTTTTATAGCTTTTGTATGGGAATATCAAAACTAAACGTTTATGCAAAAAATTGTATCTGTACTGTTGACCGCTGAAGAGTTGCTTTATCTGGAGCTAATTCTGAATGTCGATTTAGGTCATGCTTACCATTAAAATGGATTGTCATCGGAACTGAACTAACATGCAAAAAACAACTCCATAGGATAAAAGGAAGTGGTTCTAATTCAGCTTGCAAGATTCCACCCGAACAAACATACATTGCAAGTTTTTGCCCATAATCGCCACGCTGCGCAAGCGGGTTGACGATCGTAGTAGCAGATGATTGCTGTTACACAGAAGGATGCTGCTGCTATCCTCCGGATCTTTCCCTTTGTCGCTTCTTACGACACCCGCGAAACGAGTAGGGGTGGTTCTATTCTTAGGCCGGAAACCACACGGCATCTCTCTTATAATGAGTAGTAATTAACTAATTAGCGGCCGTACTGATCGCCGCTGAATCTACGCTGCCGCGGTATCAGAGTGCAACGAACGTTCTTTTTTAAACCTTTTGCTTCTATTTACCGATTGGCGCCACTGGCGCCATCGTAATCATAGACAATTATTTTCTTATGCAATACTCTTTGACCTTTAGCGCAGTTTAGTAGCAATATTTTTTATTATTATTTTCTAGACGCTTTGTTTTTAATTTGTTATACAAACGACTTCTTGGTAATTGGACACGCTTCAGCGTTCCAATTGGCTGTATTAATTAGTAATCTCTCGTTTAATTGCGTTCTTGTTATTTCCTGATTCAGGTTTAATTTATTTAAGTATTATCTATATACCTAGTTATATTACTATCGCGTCGTGATAGCCTAGTGGTGGTGACCGTTGACTGGCAAGTTGAGTTTTCGTAAGATAAGTGCGTTTTATAAATTAATTATCACTCTCCGTGCCTCGGATAGCACGTTAAGCTGTTGGCCCCGGCTGTCAATTGTAGATCTTTGACAGTCGTTACGGGTAGTCAGAAGCCCCAGTCTGACAACTAGTCTTACCAAGGGGTATCGTGTAACCCAGTATCTGGGTTGTGGAGGTCTGATAGGCAGTCGCTCCATGTAAAACACTGGTACTGCATCCAGTAAGACTGGAAGCCGACCCCAATATAGTTGGAAAAATGAACGGATGTACAAAAGAATCAGCACCAATGTTACGCTTAATTTTTGATTAAAATTTTCAACGAAACACCCACTGATTTCTAATTAGGTATATTGTTGCTGTAAGCTTTTATACTGAAAATTGTAATTAATACCAGTTAAAAGCAATACTTTTGTAAAAGTGTTTACAAATAAACGTTTAGAATTAGAATTTAATATAATTATATTAAATAATCTGATTATAAAATAACGTTAGGTATTCCTACCTTGTATTATTTAATTAAAATGTCTGACACAGAGGGGTATTGAGTTTAATTTCATAGTTATGTACTTTTCGCGGGCTCGAAATTGGACCGCCATTTTGTTTCGATGTTTCGTATTTCGAACAAAGAAAGGGAAATTAAATTACAAAATACAAATAGATTTTGATGGAAAGGTGAAAGGTATATTTTAATTAAGTTTATTTAATTTGTATTGTGGGATGGGAGTCATTCTCTTGGTACAGAATTTCAAAGCATAATATTAGCGTTTTGGCATAACGTTTTCGCATAAATTTTATTAGCATAATAATACTTTATCGCAATGCAAAGGTTTGCATAGCATAACTATCATTTTGTCTTATTATTTTGGCATAATTTAATGTATAAACAAAGCAATATTAGGTACTTGTAACAAAAATTCTGTTAAGTATTATCCTACAAGGAGTTCCGTTCCATATCTCTTAAGTTCATGATCAGATCATGACAGGGCCAATCGGAGAGTATACTCTTTCAAACAAAAAAAAAAACTCAAATCGGAAACTAATCACGGAGTAATCGTTGTATATGTTACAGTCAAAACCCTTAACCGGTCAAAACTACTTTTGTCTGGCAAAATCAGTCAAAAGTACTTTTGACCATAGGCTTTCGTCAATAGTACTTTTGACTGAAATTACAGTCAAAAATGCTATTGCCCAATGAAGCTGGTCAAAAGTACTTTTGACCAACTGATTCCGTCAAAAGTAGTTTTGACTGGTCGTGTCAGTCAGTCGTGTCAGTCAGTCGTGTCAGTCGGTTATTTTATCATACAAAGTCAATTCTAAAAATAATTGAGCAGTCCAATAACTGAATGAGCGGTAAAAATTATGGAATGAGCAGTTCGATAAATAGTTCGGCAGATTACAATTCTGTGTATGGACTTTGGGGCACCCCGAATCGGACAGGTTAGGTTAGAAGGTTCCCCTTCGTTGTTATTTTTTTTAAACCCACCCAGAAGTAGGAGCTCCGCAAAGCGGGGCTCCGTCAATTATATGATAAAGATTATTTTTATTATTTTGTTTATTTATTATTAGCAAATAAAATCAATTTTATAGCTTACCAAAATTATCGTTTAAATGATAGCCTATCACAAAAACTATTTTACCACACGTAACTGCTCATTCAATATTTTGTACTGCCTCTTTAAATGAGTGCCCTTTAATTTCCACTCCTAACGATTAAAAGTAATTTTGACTGACTATCTAGCGGTTAAAAGTAGTTTTGACCAGGAGCGTCAGTCAATTCCACTTTTGACCGCAAATTTACAGTTAAAAGCACTATTAACCAATGATTTACCGGCAAAACTACTATTGACCAACCTGTGCAGTCAAAAGTACTTTTGCCTGATTTTGCCAGTCAAAAGTACTTTTGACCGGCTAAGAGTTTTGACTGCAACATATACAAATATAAAAAAACTGTATCGAATTGATAAAAATTAAACCGACTTAGTTGGAACACATCTGGAAATAATACTATAAGATTTTTCTAAAAACTACGTTTTTAACCAAGCTTTTAAGTAGGAATATCAAAACTAAACGTAGGTATATGCAAAAAACAAGCTTTTATTTAACTTGCAATGTATGTTTGTTAGGGTGGAATCTTGCAAGCTGAATTAGAACCACTTCCTCTTATCCTACGGAGTTGAATTTTTGCATGTTAGTTCAGTTCCGATGACAATGCATTTTTATGGTAAGCATGACCTGAATGGCCATCCAGGATTAGCTCCAGATAAAGGAACTCTTCAGCGGTCAACAGCACACATACAAGTATTACATTATATACATTTAGTTTTGAAATTCCAATATAACCAGAGCACAATTTTTTTTTTTGCGTATCCTACGTTTTGTTTTGATAAAAAAAAAATATTAAAAAAAAATTATCACTCCGTGCCTCGGATAGCACGTTAAGGCCCCGGCTGTCAATTGTAGATCTTTGACAGTCGTTACACCAGTCTTACCAAGGGGTATCGTGTAACCCAGTATCTGGGTTGTGGAGGTCTGATAGGCAGTCGCTCCATGTAAAACACTGGCATTCAGCTGCATCCGGTAAGCCTGGAAGCCGACCCCAACATAGTTGGGAAAAGGCTAGGCAGATGATGATGATGATATCGTTATATCACGTAGTCAAAACAAACGAATAGATTCTAATCCTATACTGAGAGAGGATAATAAATAAGCAGATGGGGCGTGGCATGGAAAATATCGTGAATATGACTCATCGTCTAGCGTCTGTTGGTCCCTTCGTTTAAGTATGGATTACTCCATAACGGCTATCGTACTGTTATTGTGTTTAAAAGGGGTTAGAATAGGGATGGGGAAACTTTCCCTTCGCGTCCCCATTTACTAACGACTTATATTGTGTGGGCCAAAAAATAAAAATATTGATAGATATGTATTTTCTGAAATTTATTTTATTTTTTTATTTATAGACTCACGCCTGTATTCCCCAGAGGGGGTAGGCAGAGGTGAGCAGTAGACCCACGTTGCGCCGGCTATATTACAAGTCCCATGTAATAGGGGGCGAGTCTATTGCCATTAACCGGGCACAATTCCAGACTCCGTGCTGCTAGTGAGAATTTCCTAATGGAAAAACCCAATAACACTTTGCCCGACCCGGGGATCGAACCCAGGACCTCGTGCTCAGCAGTCGCGCTTGCTACCACTAGACCAACGAGGCAGTCTGAAAATGTTACAATATTACAAAATAATTATTATAAAAAGAAAAAAATGCAAATAGTATTATTATTCCTTGGGCAAAGGGTCAGCATTGCCATTCAACGTGGCAACGTGGTTCTATTCTTAGGCCAGAAACCACACGGCACATGCCTTTTTTTATAATAAAAAAAAAAATCTCTGTTATAGAAATCTAAAGTGTGGTGCCGTCATAACAACGTTTAATTTTCGAACGCACCCTTGATGTTTTTGACAGTTCATTGAATTAGAAAACCATCTGACATTGAAAGGAGCGGTGAAAATCATACTTTAATATTTACTACACAATGTTATTAGTAAAATAGATTTTAACTTTTGTAATTAATAACTTTAATTAGTAACTTTTGTTATACCATCATATTTCATTAGTGTCGGTCGCGAGGGACTCATTAGGACTAATTAAAAGGCTTTACAGCTTCACAAATAAATATTTTCTGTCTTTTTTATTTTTATTTGATAGGCTCGCATTTGGCCGCTGTCTTACTATGGATGCACCATAGACTGGTGAGGGAGTTATGTCCGACTCGCATGGACCAAAAACCATGGTGTTTCTCCATGAAGTACGGGTTTTACTTGCGAATTCACCGTACTCCCGCCAGGTTTCGATCAGTCCATGCGAGCGGTTCCATAGATATAAAATGACTACTACTGCCTTGTTTTTAGTTAAATATCTTTGTAAACACCATGATGATGACGGTCCTGATGATGATGATTATTTGTGTCATAGTCAAGCGGTGGCTACTTTACTAAGACTTAACTGGACAATTTGCGTTAACCCGGAAAAACACATTTCGCACTTTACTAAGTATATAAAGTATTTACTTTAATAAATGCACTTTAGGTAAACTAAATCTGATAACATGCCACCGAAATTATCTAAATGTAGATCGACATATTATTATAACAATATTTTTGCCAATAAAAATAAACAGCACTACAAGTCGTTTCGAATTCCCGCCAAAAAATCAAACTTAGAACAAAAGCAGCAGCAGTTTTTGGTTAGCTTTAAAAAAAAAATGACCTTGAATAATACACGTCTTTTCAGTCGAAATATCAAAATCGAAATTGTATAGTTTACAAAATTATATTACATTGAAAAATATCATTTTTTTTATCCACGGCTTAGAAATAAATAAAAAAAAATAATCTTCAATTTAAAAATCAATTCGATTTTCGTAATTTGATTTTTTTTATTCATTTCGCGCCAAATCAACGTAATAATTCTGCAATAAAGAGGGTTTTATCTATTCGGAATCACTTTCGCTGGGAATTAGCTAGTGACGTATAACATTGAAACTCGCTGTAGAATATCTCACATTGCGTAACTAGAGAAAGTTTAAACTATTGTAGATCGTAATTACTATTTACTTTGTTATCTTAACTGTTACGTCTTCGGGACTTATGTCGTACTAGTTTTCGATTGCGTATTCGTCTTCTTTTAAAATTCGAAGCCTTCTTGGTCAGTTCATTAAGCCGCCTCTTACTAATCCGCTATCTCACTCGCACATTGAAGATATAAAATCAATGAATATAGTTATGAAAAATTGAACTACACCTAAAGGAGAACAACATTACTAAGTTTCAGCAAAAAATTCAGCTTGATCGAAACATGTTTTCAACTAAAAAAATAACTTTAAGTTAATTTTTATTTCATTCCATTTCTATGCATGAAAACATATACACATACATACACGTACATACATACATACATATAACGCCCACACTTGTGCACTATAATATCTCCTGCATAGTTGACTAATCTAAACTGATATTCAGCTGCATCTGGTTAGATTAGAAGCTGACCCCAACAAAGTTTGGGAATAATAAGGCTGACTTCCTTTTTAAAATAAAGGAAACATTCTTTTGAGAAATTTTGCTAAGTATCATCAGAATTTGAACAACTTTATTTATCTCTTCAACATCGCGTTCGGAAATAAAATTGTTATCGTATCTTATGTCTTCTTTCCGAACGCGAGGATTAACCTTTTGGAAGCTTCCATTTTGTTTTAAAAATGTTAAATTGTATGCTGTTTTTTGATTGTAAGACAAAATATTACATTTAACGATACAACTAGACGATGAAATCTGGAGTCACTCTTATAATAATATTAGAATGATAACTATTGATAAGTGCCTAAAATGGTCTACGTCATCAGATTGCATTAGTCCACTGTTGAACATAGGCCTCTCACAATACGCGCCACGTTTGTGCGCTCGTTGAAAGTATTTGCCTATAATCACCACGCTAAGCAAGCGGGTTGGCGATCGCAGTCGCAGATGATTGCTGTTAAACAGAAGGATGCTGCTGCCTACCTCCGGATCTTTCCCTTTGTCGCTTCTTACGACATCCGCGGGACGAGTAGGGGTGGTTCTATTCTTAGGCCGGAAACCACACGGCAATAAAAATTAAATGGTAGGTATACATGAAAAAAATTATTTTGTTTTTAAGTAAATGTTCGAATAATTTATAATTAATTTATCTTACAAGTGAAGAGCGACATAGAACCTCATTATAACTATTTGGCTTCACATTATTATGGTTGCAAATACAACCTACGCGAATAGAAAACGTGGACTTCATGACGCCCACTTCAGGTGGGTCGGTCTTCAAAGGACGCTTAAAATTTATTATTATAATAATAATCTATTATATAAAAGAAGTGTGTTAGTTACACTATTTATAACTGAAGAACGGCGAACCGATTTGGCTGAAAATTGGTGAGGAGGTAGCTTAGAACCAGGAAAAGGACATGGGATACTTCTTTTTTTTTAAGAACGGCTGGACCGATTTTCATAGTTTTTGATTTGTAGAGGTAGCGTAGGGTAGGGTAGAGTAGGGTAGGGGTAGAGTAGGTTAGGGGTAGAGTAGGGTAGGGGTAGGTTACCTACCCTGGGGTAGAATAGGCGTTGAAGTAGAATAATCGTGCGTACAAAGTCGCGCGGGGCAGCTAGTTTATGATAAAAGTGCGGTGCCACTGGAAGTAGGTAGAGGTGTATGTAGTACACCCACGTTTCGCCGGCTATGTTATAAGTCCCATGTAATAGGGGGCGAGCCTATTGCCTTTAACCGAGCTCAATTCAAGACTCCGTGCTGCTACTGAGAATTTCGTAATGGAAAACCCAATAACACTGCCCGACCTGGTGATCGTATAAAGGACCACGTGCTCAGCAGTCGCGCTTGCTACTACTAGACCAACGAGTAATTAAATAAACAAAGGAATATAAATAAATTTTGACACCGTTTTAGCAAGTACAGCTTGGCAAAAAAGAGTATGATACGGTGAAAGATGGAGCTAAAAATAATAATATACTTAAGTAAAAAACTTTTTTGCGTAAATGGTTTTGTCATCAAAACTAAAGCTGTTTACCAAATATCAGATCAATCTGTCAACAGGAAGAGGCTGAAATATCGATTAGTAATTAAAACCAAATAATAAACAGGGGGCTTACCACAACCTTTTAAGAAACAGTCTTATTTCAAGAACGTTTTGTTTCAAGCTTATATTAACATTACTCTTATTCGTACCATGAACTATTTTAAGCAGTATTGTTTTAATCCTGCATAGTGCTGCGCAAGAACGAATGGTTCCTAAGTATTGTCTTATTCCTGCTTTAAGTAGAAAAGAAACAAAGCTATATGAGCTGAACAGCGCTATCTCATTCACACTTTGGTCCGAATCGTATTACCGTATTAACGATTGATTTAAAAATAATTACATGTGTATCTTATAGTCTTCATATTTAATAGTGTTTTATTATTTATATAAATTTAATAAAGTACAAACACATATTTCGGAGATTTCGGTGGTAAACTAAAGAAAAACAATTTTAAATGAATAAAATAAGATGAGGATATATGAGGATATATTGTGACATGGAATGAATACGGAACGTTAATTTAAAAGGCTGAATGGTGATTCCTTTGCCTATACCTAACGTATTTGTTAATGTAAAAAAAAACACTTGACGTTTCACTTGACTGACGTATGTTATTAATTTACTACATAGATATTTATAGTATAGATATGGCATAGCCAGTTGGTCATATTTTGTATGTTAGATTTGTTTAGGTATTGAAATACCTCAATAGTCAATTATATTTTATCTTGTGTATGTTTTTTTAATCTTTTGGGTTCCTAAGAAATTTATTAATTTTTATAATGTTTAGGGTGGCTCAGAAGCGAAACAAAATAATTAATATACCTAATTATTGGAACTGAGAACAACAATACTAGAAATTTTAATTTGGTCCTTTCATTTAAAGAACTATGGCAAGCTAAAGATGATTTTATGATTCAGTCAAATCAGTCAGCTTTAGGTAGGTATGCACGTTCCGAATTACCTGCCATATCTAGGTGTACTATAGAATATAATATATCTATGATTTACTAGGTATCGCATTTGGGATTGTGTAGTATGTTTAATTGTAATTAAAGATGTTTCAATCAAGACTTTTCTATATGCTATCAAAGCTTTTAAGCTTAGTTTTGTGCTAAATTTAGAATGTCAAGAAGCTCAGTTCTATCCCTAGCACAAGTGAAGAAGTGGTTATATATTTGGAAAGGGAAAATTGGATAGCTATCAAGCTAAACAGCACTAAACGTACAAGTCGGCTTGGAAGCTAAAGGCGAAGGCACTTTTAGATTGTGGCAAAGGTATGTTGACTATACCTATCTATTAAAAAATCAAAATCTCTCTTCCTTTTATCTGTTTTAAGCTTTTACGATTTTCACTTCAATTATGTGATTCCTCCGATATTTCATTTCGACACTGTTATAGGTGCCATGATCGTGGGTCCTTTATAAAACTTTTTCTATCTAACGTACTTCTAGTAAGAAGTTTGATGCTTGCCTTTGTAGGTAGGCATGCATTTTACTAATTGCCCTTGCATAATCAGAGGCCCTTGTTTATGTCCTTATTTCTTGTTTATAGCTGCATCAAGGCGTCGTGCTATACAAAAGCAGTCACAAATAAATAGCCTGACTGAAAGGTGTATCGTTGTTAAAGAAAGGTTTTGGAAAATAAAGGAATACTCAGTTAATTGACCTGTGGGTCAAGAACTCAAGATGGACCTGTAACCTACACTCCATGATTTCATACAACTTTGTTAATATACTGCGTCGTTGTTGATTTTCTAAATAAATTAAGTATATTAAAATATAAATAAAACATGATTGTGTAAGTAGTAAAAATATGTGTTTAATTTACACACTGCCCATTTATTACACTATCCTATATAGGTAAAACCTACACATTTAAAATAACAAGTGGTCCAGTCAGTGGTCAGTTTTTTTACAGACATTTTTGCTTTCTGCATTTCTACTCCATACACTTTTTCACACTCCTCTGTGCGCGCAATATTAAAAGGGGTCCGAAGTTTTCGCTTAAATCAAAGGGATCACATTCAAGACGTAGCGACATACGACGCCGGTTTCTTGCTTTGTAATCTTCAGCGGTATCAGCGTCCAAAAACTCGAAAATTTTGCATTCTTTAGCCATCAACAATCATAATAGAAATTAATTACAAAGGCACTAATATCCTCACACTCATCACTAATTTGTTAGATTTACGTAACATAACACATTTTACTTGCTTTAAGTCACACAAAAATAATCTTTTGTATTAGAAAAATGCAAAATAATAATAGATCCGTCGCGTCAGAGCAAATTTTTTATGACTGCTAAATTTGACATAAAAACAATAATGCTAGTGGTCTAAAGCCACCTCATGGTACGCATTGACTGAACGAAATAGGTGTGACGTCACCAAAACTGCTAAGAAAACAATATTGTTTCAGGCATAAAGTAAGCTTACTTTTAAGACGTCATGGTGCGATAAGTCAATGTAAGATTAAAATAATACTGCTTTAAGAGGTTGTGGTAGGCCCCCTGGTCAAGCTAAGTAAAACCGTTTAAAAATCTTAAAAACTAAGTATTATGTAAGTACCAAATTACCTACCTGTAATTTTGAATTGTAGTATAAGAAGTGCGCCAGTGGCGCCCCCAATTTTTTTGCAGACTCTTTTTTTGCTAAACTCTAATAATTTATTTTTAAAACGCACATGAATCCTAAAAGTCACAGTAGCGTACCTTTTCGAACCTACGGCCTTTAACTCGGCAGTCCAACGGTCATACCACCAGGGCTATAACTATTAACAAACATCATTAACTTAGATTGTGTTTTTTTCCGAATCCGGTCGCCGTCTGTGTTGACATAGGTGTGATATTGCGTCTACAAGGAGCTATTACACATACTATTATTATTAATTCTATACGTGCGAATTTCCCTTGGAAACTTGACGATTTTGTACCCAAGAATGTACATTCGAAGGTCAGTAATGGCGACACTTAGGCATTGTTTAAATCTTGGAACGAATTCCGATCTTATTTTCGTATTCACATCAAAAGATTCCCGATCAAAAGGCAGGGGCCCGTAAAATTTGCAAAGATTGGGGCGTCTGGTCGAGGCATCTCATGACCATGCCCACGAGAGCCGCAAGGATATCGAAAAAAATTCGCAAGTTAAAGCGCCTCTTCGCGCTAATCTGTGCTATCTTGCTCGCTCGCGAATTGATTAAGTAATAGTTATTTATGCAAATGTTGTATAATAAGGGGTATTAAAACACGAACGATAAAAATATCGAAGAAAAATTTTTAATAAAAAATAAAACCGACTTCAAAAGGAACTAAAAAGCTTTAAATAACTTTAAAACGTTTTGGAGTCGGTTTCAAGTCAAGTTCTAGCCTCTTTAACCTTCTCATTAAGAACTGGACTTGGAACCGACTCCAAAACGTTTTAAAGTTATTTAAAGCTTTTTAGTTCCTTTTGAAGTCGGTTTTATTTTTTATTAAAAATTTTTTTTTCACGATTTTTAGTGGTGCCTAAAATTAATCCCCCTCCCAGACTTTTGTGAGGCTAATATTTGAAATCCTTATGAAAAGCCCATTCAAACGATACCTCACACGATATTTTTTATCTTGGATGATTATAGGAGGGGGGGGGGCTGACCACGTATCCCCCCTCTTCCTCTTTATTCGTCAGCCATCGACTGCACGTATAAACAAAGCAATATTACTTGTTACGACATTTCTGCTATTATCCTACGAGGAGTTCCGTTCCATATCTCGTAAGTCTATGATCAGATCACGATAATATTTCTATGGGACCACCTCGGGAGTATACCCTTTCGAATACAAAAAGAATTTTGAAAATCGGCCCACAACTGAAGGAGTAATCGCGTAACAAACATACAAAAAAAAAAAAGAAAAAAAAAAAAAACATACAGTCGAATTGAGAACCTCCTCCTTTTTGGAAGTCGGTTAAAAAAAAAACATACAGTCGAATTGAGAACCTCCTCCTTTTTGGAAGTCGGTTAAAAATGGCGGGGATTCAAATTGATTCGAATAATCTACTTTTTTTTTCGGCGCGTGGCGTTCTGATAGTCAATGAAAAATTGAAAAATCTAAGCAAATAATTAGTTTTCGAAAATTGAATGATTACATTTCTAAATGTTTTGTTTTTTAATGTGTCAACATAAAATATACCTTAATTGTTAGTTAATAAGGTTTAAAATAGATTATCCTGCAATAAAGGGTGTTAGGTTTTTATTTTCGTTACGGAATTTCTTGATTCGGTCGCCGCGCTCAAAGCCCGCGATAAAATCTATGCAATAGTTTAAAAATCTTAGTTTAACCATTGAAGTTTAGTAAAGTTTAGTTACTTTACTATTAAACCATAGTGTCTATGTCAATTACCTCATTTACATGTTAACCGTCTGTCGAAGCAGGTTTTACAAAGACTTGACTTCTTTAATAATTTATGTTATGCTAATTGTCTCTTACATAAATGTCTGCTAAGTTATACATACTTACATATATCTCGTAGTCTGCCTCATTAAATAAATGAATATTTCAATCCACAGAGGATTAATAATTAATTTCTAAAACGCACATGAAACCAAAAAGTCTGAGGTGAATGTTTGGGTACCTATTCTAATAGGTAAATTTATTTATTTATAAAAAATCAGAACTCTATACACTTACAGTTGCCTAATACGTGTATAGATCAGTTAAAATAGTTACATAACTATACTAGTTACTTAACTATAACATTAGTTTACAAATTTTATTTTTGAATTGCCAAAAATATGCACATCTTGTTGTCGAGCAACCAAATCATTGGCTAGTGCCATTGCCCTGTATGACTGCCCTGCATTACGCGGAGCATTACAGTGCGAATACCGGCCACCGGCGCAGTAGCAGTAGCAGCAGCAGATTTTCGTATCCCTTTGGGTTGCGGAGGGCAGATAGGGAGTGGCTCCGTAGGAAATTGATATTCAGCTCCCAGACAATGTTTGGGAATAATAAAGCTAGGAGGATTATGTTTATGAAATGAGTCCTCCTAGCCTTATTATTCCCAAACTTTGTTGGAGTCGGCTTCTTATCTGACCACATGCAGCTGAATATCAGTTTTCTACGGAGCGACTGTTTATGAAATGAGTATCTATATTTACTTATATCTATTTCTGATTTACAATGCGATAATCTTTTCAAATAACGGAATTGTTCCCAACGGAAAAGGTTGTGATAAAAATTTCAATTGGCGCCAAAACTGGGAATAGTGTTAGCTAATTGGCGCCCAGACTGGGAATAAGGTTTACTAATTGGGGCCCAAACTGGGAATAGTGTTAGCTAATTGGCGCCCAGACTGGGAATAAGGATTACTAATTGGCGCCCAGACTGGGAATAAGGTTTACTAATTGGGGCCCAGACTGGGAATCGTGTTCGATAATTGACATCCAGGATTAGTTACAGATAAAAGACCTTTTAATGGACAACAGCGCAGACATAGTTTTTTGCATTTACGCTAAGTTTTGATATATAAGGTGCTTCTAAATTATCTGCCACGGCTGCAATGGGAGATAATATTGGTTATTTATATTACAATAGTGAAGTAATTTTTTTTATCTAACGTCATATTTTCTTTTCTTTTGCCTGCGTTTTGTTGCGTAGGTCTAATTCTGCTCCATGCTCCAATTTTTTTTTACGGTTCCGGTGTACGAAATTTCTTCACTATTGTAATCTATATACCCAATACTTTCTCCCATTGCAACCGTGGCAGATAATTTAGAAGCACATTATATATAATAAAATATTGTTTTTAATTCATGTCTATTTTGCAATGCAGTCAATTCCCTGTGTAGCAAAGAAGCATTATTGTTTTTGTTATTAAAGGCCGTGTGGTCTGTTGGTCTGGTCAGTTTAAACTCCACTTGTTAAACTATTGAGCGAAGTAACTCGAAACGCAAACAATAATAGCTTCGTTGAGATAACAGAATCTGTTTTGATATCTGACCTATATTGATGATATGGTCAATTAAGTTGGGAAATTATATGTGCGGCAACAAAAGTTTTCTTTAGCACCTGCAACCTAGCGTCTTTTTTTATATGTGGGCGACGAGTTAATAGAACAGCTTCAATTATATTAATTCATCATCTTTACTATTCCAACAGAATATCAAAAAACCAGCGTCAATTTACGAGCGTAAATTAATATGACCGAGCTACCGATAAATATATTTACTTCTGATTTGATAACTCAGCGACTAATGTTGTAAGTGAGCTACTTTATATATTTTAGAGATTCAACATCTGTCTGCTAATAAAATCAAATTCCAGCCTCAAAATTAGCAATCAAAGTTTTTCATTCAACAACTAAATTAATAAATCGGGTGCCCTCTATCTGGCAGAAACTTGTTTCTCCGAAACCTATTTGGCATAACTCACTTGACATAAACTTTTTTAAACGAACATTATTAAGGTAGAAAAAATATTTAATATAATTGTTTTTTGGCCTAATGTTTTTATGTCCGAATTTAAAATGGGATACTTTTAAGATGGCAGAATCATCTTTAGGTATAAATTTCATATCCATAATAATCAATAAGTATAACCATCATATCGTAGAAAGTTCACAACCAGAATCATTTTTTGGCATATATTTTATATCCATAATAATCAAAAGTAGAACCATCATATCGCAGAAAATTCACAGCCAGAATCATCTTTAAATATTCTATGCATGGTCGTAGTCTTGTCTGCCCTACCCCTAGAGTGTAATCTAAACCCGCGAAGGCGCGGAGGGGCGAGGCGGCCCGCGAGCTGAGGAGCAGGTGGTTTTAACGCACACCGCCGCGGCTGAGGCTGGCCGGCGAAGCCGGCCAGCAAGCCGAAGCTGCGGAGGCGAGCGTCATAATATGGTTAACACCCCGACTCAGAGTACCCCGACTCGGATAGGTTAGGTTAGAAGGGGATGGCGGGGTCGAATAGACCCCGCCGTCCCCTTCGTGGTTATTTTTTTATAAACCACCCAGAAGTAGGAGCCCCGCGAAGCGGGGCTCCGTCGACCAAGCCCACCCTCGACCATGCATAGAATATTTAAAGATGATTCTGGCTGTGAATTTTCTGCGATATGATGGTTCTACTTTTGATTATTATGGATATAAAATATATGCCAAAAAATGATTCTGGTTGTGAACTTTCTACGATATGATGGTTATACTTATTGATTATTATGGATATGAAATTTATACCTAAAGATGATTCTGACTTACAAAATTATGGGTTTCGGTGTATGGTAAATGAGTGTATGCCAAACGATTTTCTGCGAAAAGAGGTTTATGCTATCCGTGGCTATGCGAAATAAAATTATGACGTAAAAAGTTCTGCTATAAAGGGTGGACCCTAATAAATCATATTCTTTTTTCGTGAAAGTTTGCAACACAAGCGCGGGAGTGTACCTGACGCTCGTTGGGAATCAGAGGGGCGCGACCGGCCATTTGCACCAATGAGCGAGCTCTATTCGGTGCGTGCAGCAACGAGTTCACGTGTATTTGTTTACATTAATGACACGATTAAGGAGTGCTCGTATTCTTATTTGAAAAACGTTTGTGATAGTGGTTATGATACGGATTTGTATGAAAGTATTTATTAAGCATGTCGTCTAATAATGAAGTCCCTTTGTACTGTTCTGATGAAGACTCGGAAGACGTTCAGGAGGTGAAGAAAAGGCGTGGTGAATCGAGGAATTGGATGTTTGTGGAGAAATATTTGAATGTTCGTGCCGCTGAAGAAGTCGTAAAAGTAGAAAATACTTGGTCAATATTAACTACTCATATGACGCTAGATGGAAAAAAACGCTTTTATAGGTGCAATAAAGTACCACGCAAGGGACAGCAGTTGTATGTTCATTTGGGTAGGTATAATAGTCAATTACTTATGGTAACATTATAAATAGATAGGCGAATACATGAAATTATAGCTTTTATTGACCATTATTTGATGACAATAATAAGGAAATGTTATGTTCAAATATAGTAGATTCACTCATCAATTACTTATGCTAAAGTATAAAAATAAAGGTGACTCTATGAAATTAGAGTACGTTGATATTATTTTATAGATGAAGTTGATACACTTATTAGAAGCTAGCAATGAGTAGACATATCACAAATTTAGTTGCTTAAGAATTATCACCATGTTGCGTCATATTAACAGTAGCTTGTTTTACAATATATGGTCGCTTATAAACCATTTATTAGACGCTAAAAGTTTGTCGCTGACCTATTAATTAATTAGACAACTAAATATATTTGCAGACGAGAATGACATTTTAAAGAAGCTGCCTTAATTAGCACCCAATTAAGTTTGCTAACACTGGCCAAATCTATCTATAGATATACTATAATAACATTGTAAAAGTCGAAAAGTCTGTACCTTAGAGTATATAAGAAAAAAATAGAGCAACCCTATAGAAGTATGAACCGTGAGCACGGGTATGAACAACGCGGCCGCGACACGAGCTCCGTTTGCGATCATACCTCGATCGACTGCGGTTCAACTAGGCTCCATGAGCGAAAAAGTTACATTTTAGCTTATATCATGGTTAATTGCTGAGTAAAATTTTGAAAAACGTCTAGAAAACTTAATTTGAAAAAATGACATTTTAACATTTCTATAGCGAGACCTGCTTTCGCTCCGCACAAGGCAATGTGGTTGACGTTATCACTCTATATTTTCTTGAATACTCTATGGTCTGTAACTTGAATGATGTTTTGCAAAAATTAGTTAGGGAGGCAAAATAAAATCTATATTTTTGAATTTTTGCTATATTATTGTTGTTACTGACGGCGTTTAACGAATAAAAGAAAGGCGCTGGAAATGGTTAAACCACAGTTTATTTTAACGATACTCTTAATCAAACACATATAAAGGTGAACCCGTATGAACTCCTAGTTTTTCACCGTTGTCATTGCTTTTTGAATTTAGAATACAAAATAGAAATCCAAAAAGGTAATCCACAAAGGTAAAATCCAAATGAAGTTTGTAACAATTGTATTTATTATTTTTTTACTATTTGACGATGTGATTGGGTCTTTGTGTCTTGAGAATAAATGATTATTATTATATTATTATTGCTCTCGTTTAACTTAGCCCAATACCTACGCTCACTCACTTACTTGCAAGTTCTGGATAAATACATGGACAAGGTTGTGTTGCCAAACTAGAAAATATCAGTATCAAACTAACCACAAAGACCAAACAATAGCTGACGATATTGATGCCGAAATCAAATCATATTACAAGGTTATGGGTGAAAAATGCGTGTGAAAATATCTTAATTGTATTAATTATAGTGTAATTAGTATGTTTTTTTTGGTATTTTAAACGCAATATCGGATTTACGGTGGTTGGTCAATAAGGTAGATTTATTTAAACATATTAGATTATTAAGATTTTCACTAAAATAAAACCTTAAAATATTGCAATCCGCCATTTTGACTGAAACAGCAATCACAGCGTATGACGTCACGCTTAAGTAAAATCCCGCTGTCAACATTGTTTTGTTATTGTGAATATTATACTGATTCCGCATTTAATATGACATGTTTACAGCGTGACGTCAGAGTCGACGCTATGACACCTGAGAGCTCTTTGACGCACTATTGAAAAAAATAGAAAAATGGCTTTATACTTCGTTAAACTAAAGTTTATTACTAGAATAAAGATTTTTTCGTAAATACTAAATGTGTACCTACATTACGGAAGGAGATTTGAAAATCTTTCGTCACGCCTATTCATTGAAAGCGAGATAGCGAGATGGATCTTTTAACCTGGATTGATATATCTATGGTTTGGCCCTGATGTATCAATTATGTAGCAAACCATTACGGCCTATTTCGTTTTATTACTAGAGAACAATTTGTTCTATGCTCTTGAGCCCAATGGGAATACACAATGAAATAGATCGAGTTTAGCGCAAATCGTTTTTCATCTATGAAGTACTAGTTTTGTGTTTTGAATAGACCTTCCGCCATATTGTAATAAAGCAGAGTGAATAGTGAGTCGTGATAGCCTAGTGGTGTAGACCGGTGCATTCAAGGAGTGCACCTCTGACTTTTCGTAAGTTATGTGCGTATTATAAATTAATTATCACTCTCCGTGCCTCGGATTGCACGTTAAGCTGTTGGCCCCGTCTGTCAATTGTAGATCTTTGACAGTCGTTACGGGTAGTCAGAAGCCCGAAATTCTGATAACCAGTCTTACCAAGGGGTATCGTGTAACCCAGTATCTGGTTGTGGAGGTCTGATAGGCAGTCGCTCCATGTAAAACACTGGCATTCAGCTGCATCCGGTAAGACTGGAAGCCGACCCCAACATAGTTGGGAAAAGGCTAGGCAGATGATGATAATCGAATGATTCACTTTTAAGTTAATTTAGTACTCACAAACTTAGTTTTTAAGATTTTTATTTTTAGTTCCATCTGACACCGCCTCAAACTCGTTTTGCCAAGCTGTAACTATGTTTTTATTAAAACTATTAAAATGCATAATTAATACAACATCGACATCAAATTGCAATTAAAAAAACAAATGTGCAAAAAAATGCAGAATTAGCAATGACAGACGTCAAAGTCAACTTTCGCGCCATTTTGCACTACCATAAATTAGATTTCACATTTTCATAACTGTGCGTGTTGTACGCCTGTAATCTTCAATTATGGCGTACTGTGATCTAGTTAGATAATTAAAATACGATTGTTTAATATGTTTTCGTATATTTTATGTGTATTAATATTTATATAGAGAAGTACTACCTAAATAGGTACTACTTAGATCTTAATAGAACTTTGTAACTTTTTAATTTTTATGTAAAGTTCTGTATTTCTTTTTTCAAATACCATAGATTGGAAGACGTACGTTTAATAGATTTTTAACCAACTACCAAAAAGGAGAAGATTGTCAATTCGATGCGTCTTTTTTTGTATGTTTAGAGACAGATTGTTCTTTTTCTTGCAAGATTGGATCTTTAGGAACCATTATCTAGAGCTTAGACTAAATAGTTTCTAAATAATTCAACCTTTTTTTTCTCTAACCAAAAAATAAATAAAAATAGAGCAGCCCGTAACTGTCTCACTGCAGGGCAAAGGCCTCTTCTCGGAAGGATCGAGCATTAATCACCATGCTAGCTCACTGCGTGTTGGCGATTTCAGATTATTAAATCCACGTTTCCTCACGATGTTTTCCTTCACCGTTAGTCAGTGGTGTCTTAGATTAACTAAGAAAGTATATATGACATTGAAAAAGTCACATTAGCATATGCCAGGTTCGAACCCACATCCTTGCTTGCATTACGAGTTACGACATTATGATTCTTAATACGCAATGATAATTAATTCGTGATGGTTTACTCATTAAAATATCTTATTTTAATTTATCCTCATGGAAAGCTCATATTTTTGCTGTTCTAAATGGCAAATTAGACATTAATGTTGCAATAATAAATGTTACCCAGAAATGGCGAGAAATAACGCGATTACCGGGAAAACTGACAGCTGTCAATTCTCCCGCCAATTGTTTTTTTTAAATATTTTTCTCATTTTTCTAAAGCTTGGGGTTATATAATTATTCCAATTTCTAAATTAAGTGCTTTGTAGAATTGTTATAATTTATTTGAATGATGTTATCGTAATATTAAAATGTAAATTTCGCAATTACCAAACACGACCAGCTATTGAAATAAAATAATATACCTACCTACAATTTGAATAGAGAGGATGGATAATAAATTAAAACCCTTGCATGTTACAAATTATAATAAAATCCTGGAATGTGCCGTGTGGTTTCCGGCCTAAGAATAGAACCACCCCTACTCGTCCCGCGGGTGTCGTAAGAAGCGACAAAGGGAAAGTTCCGGAGGATGGGCAGCAGCATCCTTCTGTGTAACAGTAATCATCTGCTTATGCGGTTGCCAACCCGCTTGCTCCACATGGCGATTATGGGCAAATACCTCCAATGAGCTGAGCGCGCAATAGGCCTATGTTCAGCAGTGGACTAATACAGGCTGATGGTACATAAAATTGGTCTAAACAAATTCATTTGAAGCAATTTTTATGTATAAACATTTTTGATGAAATTTTACATTAATATTTTTCTTCTTAACTTGGTTTTTTGCTATTTTACTTTCACACTTTTTACATTCAATGATTTATCTTCAATGTACAAGTAAGATGGGATATAGATAGATAGATTGGTAGTTTATCGGGTTTCAAATAATAATTCAAAATCAATAATCTTACAAAGAGATCTGACAGATATGTCAAGTGTCAAATGTCAGTCCATTCCAACATGGCGTCTGCCGCCCTGGTAAGAAAAAAAGATCCTGGAGTACTCCCTGAAATTGCGAATTTAATAATATTTCCATTAGAGTGTCGATAAAGGTAGAATTTTTGATCGAAGTAGGTCGAGCTGTCGAGCACAGAATAAAAAGATTCTATAGATTATGTAGCCCGAATGAACGACGTTATTCGAATTTCAAAGCATTGAAAATTCATAGTCATAAAGAACTTTGTAACTTTTTAATTTTTGTGTAAGGTTCTGTATTTCTTTTTTCAAATAGCATAGATTGGAAGAGGTACGTTTAGTAGATTTTTAACCAACTTCCAAAAAGTAGAAGGTTGTCAAGTCGATGCGTATTTTTTTTTGTATGTATAGAGACAGATTGTTCTTTTTCTTGCAAGATTGAATCTAAACAAACATAAAATCATTGTAACTTACTTTTAAAAAAAGCTTAGTCTTCCTAGACTAGAGAGACTAGAGAGTCGTGATAGCCTAGTGGTATGACCGTTTGACTGGCAAGTCAGAGGTCTCGGGTTCGAACCCAAAGCGCGCACCTCTGACTTTTCGTAAGTTACGTGCGTTTTATAAATTAATTATCACTCTCCGTGCCTCGGATAGCACGTTAAGCTGTTGGCCCCGGCTGTCAATTGTAGATCTTTGACAATCGTTACGGGTAGTCAGAAGCCCGAAAGTCTGACAACCAGTCTTACCAAGGGGTATCGTGTAACCCAGTATCTGGGTTGTAGAGGTCTGATAGGCAGTCGCTCCATGTTAAACACTGGTATTCAGCTGCATCCGGTAAGACTGGAAGCCGACCCCAACATAGTTGGGAAAAGGCTAGGATAATAATTTATAGAGTATCGTTGGTGTGGTCTGTGTTAAATCGTACGGAACTCTATGGTACAAGCGTATAATCTTACTCGATTCGAACGGTCCAGTAGTTCTCTGGTATTTATATTGCAGAAGCGCTCCAAATCCCGATGGAAACGAACAATTAATATTGAAATATTTTTCTTTGAGTTGACGTGCAAAATATTTTTGCTTTCAGTCATAACAAGATTGTAATTCAGTCGTGTTGAAGAAAGATTTTAATTAACTGTTAAGCTGTAGCAATATATTGGATTTATAAATTCATTTATTATACACCAAATTAAAACATCAACAAAACATGTTACAAATTAAAAAGATGTTGTATAATGGGCGGCTTTATCGCCCACAGCGATTTCTTCCAAGCAACCTTTGGATGGACAGGAATGTTTGGAAAAGACAATGGGTCGTCTAGTGTACTAGTTCTAATAGGTATATAATACATTTAAATACTAAAATTTTATAAATAAATTATAAATAATCTAAAATATCAAAATAAAATAAAGATCATGGCTTCGAATCCCATCCGTATCAGTTGTTTTTTCAAATTTCTTATTAAATAATTATATTTAATAAGCTAACGTGTGCTATAACATGTAATAAATTCACAAAAATAGTCCAAAATTATTGATCCAACCTAAAAAAATATGTAAGACAGTGAAACGCTTCCCCTTAATAGAAAAAGAAACATGATAAATTGACAGATCGATAACAATCTCGAAAAATCGATTAATTAATCGACAACGACGTTGATTACATTAAGATCGATCATGCGTAATTTATGTTAACGGTTTGAAAGTTTGAATTTTTATTTTCACTAAATTATTGGACATAATAAATCTGAACGTAGATTTCTAAAGAAAATAAAAACATGACCATAAATAATTTCGTTTATGGTTATGATTTGCGTGTCATTGCGAATAATTGATTGACTTTGACATTGACAGCTCGAGTGCTGTGACTCACGACGGTTTTTTTAATGTATTTTTTTTTATTCTAATAAAGGCAAGTGACTGTCCACGAGCCCATCTGGGACTGGTAGTAAACGGTTTTGTAGTCTTCGATTTACCGTGTGGTTTCCGGCCTAAGAATAAAATCACCCCTACTCGTCCCGCGGGTCCCGTAAGAAGCGACAAAGGGAAAGATCCGGAGGATGGGCAGCAGCATCATCCTGTGTAACAGCCATCATCTGCTACTACGATCGTTAACCCGCTAGCCCAGCGTGGCGATTATGGGCAAATACCTCCAATGAGCGCACAATAGTGGGGCGCATTGGGAGAGGCCTATGTTCAGCAGTGGACCAATACAGGCTGATGATTCTTCTTCTTATCGTATGGTTAATGAACAAACTGGTGCCAGAATTCGAACCGCCCGTAGGCCTCTGACATTGCTTTACACACTGTCAAAAAATCTCCCAGGTGTGCTGGTTTTCTCACGATATTTTCCTTTACCGTTTTAGCAAGTGATTTGATTTCTAATACGCACTGAGGTATAATCCGAAAAGTCGTAGGTGCCTGGTTGCCGTGCCTGGGTTTTGTACCTGGTAAACTAACGGTCATGCCACTAGGCTATCGCTGCTTGCTGCTATTTGATGACTTATCTATATTATTAACTAGCGACCCGCTCCGACTTCGCACGGTTACGCGTATTATACATATAAACCTTCCTCTTGAATCACTTTATCTATTAAAAAAACCGCATCAAAATCCGTTGCGTAGTTTTAAAGATCTAAGCATACATAGGGGCAGACAGACGCGGGAAGCGACTTTGTTTTATACTATGTACCTACTATGTAGTGATGATACGTGAAGCGAAAACTGGATCAAATATTGCGCGCACGGAGAGGTGTGAAACTTGGCATAGTAAAAGTTTATATGGAGAAGAAGTGCATAAAGCTAAAACTTATTAAAAAAAATGTCGAATGTCGACCACTGACTGGACGAGAAATCAAATCATTTATTTCCTTGCAAACATGGGTAATTAATAAGTAGGTGTTGTCAAAGTTAACAATAGTTCTCCATATTTTGCCAACATTATGGGCATGCAAATTTTGTCAATAAATATAAGTTAAAATAAATAATTGAATTTATATAAATCAAGTATTATTACTTATTAGCATTAGCATTCAATAGGTAGCAATTTATAAAATGTTAGGTATAGCTAGATGTTACTCGTCTTGTCGCGCGCGACCTCTCGGTGCGTGCGACGAACTGGCGTATGGGGTTATGGCCCCCTGTGCCAGAGTAATCGTCGCGGCCCGCATTAACTACGGGCCGGTCATAAGGGCGGGCAGTATAGCCCTATGGAGTGTATAACCGATGCTTGCGCGTGCGCATTTCGGATTGGTACTTCCTAATTAATGTGTGGTGTATGGGGTGTTTCTGTAGGGGCGCCCGAAGTGTTTCACGCCGATCCGTGCGAGCGGCTCCCGCTGGGTTGACTGGACTAGACTAGTGTATAATGAATATTTATATAGGCTATTATACTTACAGAAAAATTGAACATCGCGCGTTGAAGTTGCGGCTGACAGTTTAAAATTAAATTTTATCATTTAAATGTTAAATATTAGTACAATGTAACAAATTAGTTATGCTACGCGGACTCTGTAACCCATGAAGGTCGTTTCTAAAGAAATTAGTAGGTATTTTTCAAAAACAAATACATTGTTTTGTAAATTTTTTGACAGTTGCGATGGCGGCCATTGCTGTTGTTGTTATCATTCGCCAAACGGCAGGCTAAGGTTTGAACCATACAGCCTTGTTTTATTTTTATTTTCTTTCTACTTTTGACTGTTATGATATGATAATGACGGTCATGATGGTGACTGATGATAATGGTTTTTTTTTATAGACTCACGCCTGTATTCCCCAGACGGGGTAGGTAGAGGTGTGCAGTACACCCACGTTTCAAGTCTCATAGTGATGAGGGGTAGCGTAGGGTAGGGTAAGGGTAGAGAAGGGTAGGGTAGGATAGGGTATAGTAGCGTAGGGGAGTGTAGGGTAGAAAAAGCGTAGAGGTAGAATAAACACGCGTACGAAGTCGCGCGGGGCAGCTAGTTCATTATAATAGTTTCATCCTGCGCCGCCATTTTGAAAAAAAAAATGGCAGCGTATTCTATGCCACAAAGGTTCAAAATTCTTTAAATGATTTTATGTTTACGCTTATTAAATAAAACTCATAAATATCTAATGTATTTAATAGTGAATGAAATTCATAGGTACATATCTCGGCTCATACATAACCTTGATTCATGTTAGAAGCGAGTCATACTTAACTATTCACATGTTTTATAATATAATAACAATTATTATTATGTGGAATTCTACATAATTAATATAATTAAACATACAACTACCTACTTACGACAATTGTTTTCTTTTTATTATGGAAAAAGGCATGTGTTTTACAACGATCACGGCTGGTTGTTGATAGTTTTTAACCCTAGAACCGTACCCATATTAGACTTTAAGTAACAGTACCCTGGGGTACTGGAGTACCCCTGTAAATAAAACATCATTTTTACGTATGAATAAACATTTTTTAATAATCAACTTACTTAAAACTTTTGTGGGGCTTATTTTAGTCTCACTTAATACGATTAAGCATAAATTAAAGGAACTTTTCTTAACAATTTTGGCAAATCTTTGTTTTAGGCTCTAAAACTTATTTGAGTTTTACCTTTATCACAACGAGTGCGTGATTTGCGATTTTTTGTCCTGAGACTAAATGATCATCTTCCAGAATTTGATTTAGAAGGGTTTGGAGTATCAGAAGACCGCTTTTTTTCTATGATGCCGGCAATAATTTTCTGGAGATGCATGGGCAAAGTTGTATATTGAAATCGGTCCTCCAAGTGAGGTTTAACAAGGTCAAAAACTAGAGTCTTTAGATAAGTTAGTCAATTCTTGAAAACTTGATTACCGGTGGCAATAGATAAATGCAATAATATCTTAGAATTGATTCCGACAGTATTCAAAATCCCGTAGAAGACACAAAGGCTCTAACAACGAGTTCAAACAACAAATATCAACAAAAAGTGATAAATATATTAAATAACTACACATTTTTTTTTGAAAAAAGTTATGTTTAAACATATTATGCAATTAAAAAACATTCAAATAAAAAACATGTAGTAAATATCTTAATAACATGTGTTATTTCGAAAATTATAATAATGAATATACTTATTTTAACAGTACCCAGGGGTACTGGAGTACCCCACACTCACGTTTTGCCATGATATCACACAAACAGGAGTTTTGCCCTGTTGATGATTCGACGCAACCCCCCGCCCCGTGTAAATACATGGAAGCGCGAAAAAATCCGTTGAGTAAAAAAAAAGTTATCGCAAATTTACTATTTTATTTTTGATTTGTACCCCAGGGTACGGTTCTAGGGTTAATGTCCCAGCGGCCAATCTCAACGGAGATTAGGCAACTACGCAGGAGATATTATAGTTCACAAGTGTGGGCGCACACAGGTGCACTCTCTATTCCTTCACTCTCATAGTCCGATGGGACGGCAATCCGACGCATGTTTGTGTGAGTATGCCGTTTCGAGCGCTTGTACGTAGTTACCATAAATTAAATAAATCAACCTGTAACTGTCCCAATGTAGGGCAAAGGCCTCTTCTCATACAGAGAAGGATTGAGCATTAATCACCACGCTAGCTCACTGCGTGTTGGCAATTTCCAGGCCCGCCGCTAGCTGTTTCGTCGCCCGCGTGCAATACCAATTATATCTACGACTTAAGTAGTCTCGACTCGACTCTAAGTTTGTCAAAAAAAGGATACCTAATTAATGTTTTAACAGATGTCCTATATGGCGGGGTTAACGTCATTCGGTCGATTTTTTTCCAGGCTATGACATTTCTTATTATACTTATGGTGGGATGGGTATTATGACAATGACTTAAATATGTGATGAGTCCCTCGATTTGCCGCCCCCCTGGGTGTGCCGCCCGCGTGCAGTGCACGCCTTGCACGCCCGCTTGCGGCGGGCCTGGCAATTTCAGATTATTAAGTCCAGGTTTCCTTACGATGTTTTCCTTCACCGTTAGTCAACTAAGAAAGTACACATGACATTGAAAAAGTCACATTGGTACACGCCAGGTTCGAACCCACACCCACGCGGTTGCAAAGCGGGTCCGTAGCCAATGTGCCACCACGACACTTACCATACTGTATGTAGCATACTGTAAGATTATTATTCTGTGGTTCGGAAGCCAGGTGCAAGCGATTCTAACCTTAAGAGTGGTGCACCGGCTTTGTCCTCGATAGTACAGACGCCAGCAGGTCAAGTTACCCGAAACTGTCAAATTTTCCCAATCAAATTTGAACATTATGCTGTAGCTATAAAGTTGAAAATCTATTAAAGAAATCTGACAGATTTTAGTAGCTTGACGTCTGTACTCTGTACATCGTCAAGGTCATTACCCGCGCCTGCAGTGATCTTCATTCGGTTTTATTTGGTTAAAATCTCGTTGCGTATTGCATATTATTATAGTAAGCGTAAAACCTAACGTTATGTGGTTTTTATTAAGAAATCGAAACCGGTTTTCTTCACAACTCGTCTGTACAGTCGTGTACAGTAGTGTTTTTAAGCTATTGCATAGCTTTTATCGCGGGCTTTGAGCGCGGCGACCGAATCAAGAAATTCCGTAACGAAAATAAAAAACCTAACACCCTTTATTGCAGAATAATCTATTTAAAACCTTATTAACTAACAAATAAGGCATATCTTATGTTGTCACATTAAAAAACAAAACATTTAGAAATATAAACATTCGAATTTCGAAAACTAATTATTTGCTTAGATTTTTCAAGACGTGATTTTGTATTAAGTTTTTAGGCTATTGACTGCATAAATAAATAATTATAATTGCATAAGTTGATAAAAAATGCTATGCATTATAATATCATTTTTTAAATTATGTTTTCTAGTAATTTTTGCTAAATTTAACACAGCAGTTACCCAGAATATAAGCTAAAAAGTAACTTTTTAGCTTGTGGTAATAAATAAATAAATCAGCCTGTAACTGTCCCACTGCAGGACAAAGGCCTCTTCTCATACAGAGAAGGATCGAGCATTAATCACCACGCTAGCTCACTGTGTCTTGGCGATTTTAGACTATTATGTCCTGGTTTTCTTACGATGTTTTCCTTCACCGTTAGCCAATGGTGTCTTAAATTAACTAAGAAAGTATATATGACATTAAAATTGTCACATTGGTACATGCCAGGTTCGAATTTACACCCGCGTGCTTGCAAAGCGGATCGGTAACCAATGCGCCACCAAGACTTTTACTTTTAAAGTAATTTTGCGAAATATTTGGAATGTTCAACGAAGCAAAATGGTTTTACCTTGTTAACAAGTTTTTTCTCGAAATACCCGCCTACGCTCGTGTTTTTGGAAGTAAAACCGTTCGCCCACAAATTCGTTATTTAGTTTATTCTTTCATTCTTTCTGATTCGGCTTTGAACGTGTGAAATGTTAAAAAAAAATTGATAACATGTGGCGCCATCTGTTATCAACTTATCATAAAAACTTTATTGTTGTTTTCCTCGGGAATAGTATTTTTTATTGGGATGAAAGGTACCATATGTCTGTTTCTGTATACCTGACATCGTATATGAAAATTTTCAGGACGATCGGACAAGTGGTTTAGGCGTGAAAAGGTCACAAACAAACTAACTTTCGCATTTATAATATTGTATGTAAGGATGTGTGTTCTGTTCAATCATCAGATTCCTATTGACTATGGGACCACTTATGTAGGAAGTATACTTATTCAAAAGAATTTTCAAAATCAGTCCAGGCTCCAGGCGTCTTTGAGTAATCAGGTCTTCTAGGCTTATTATTCAAAACTTTGTTGGGGTCGGCTTCTAATCTAACCAGATGCAGCTGAATATCAGTTTTCTACATACGACTGCTTATCTGACCTCAACACAAAGGGTTCCAATATTCTAAGGTTAATCGGGGAACATATACATATAAAATAAGTACTTAAACATTTTTTTTTAAGTAAAACGGTTTTGTCATCAAAACTGTTACCAAATATCAGATCAATCTGTCAACAGGAAAAGTGTGAAATATCGATTACCAAATTTGAACCAAATAAACAGGTCAAGCTAAGTAAAACCGTTTAATAAAAGATTCCGGCGAATTGAGAGCCTCTTCCTTTTTAAATCGGTAAAAAAACATGAAACCGATATTATTTTCATTACAAACGAGATAAACAGCAAACTATTGTTTTGTTATTTAATTAAATTGTCGTAAATAACGCAGTGCATCGTCATGATAAATAAACGATTGTTTTAAAATAAAATAACACAAAATATTTACTTTTTATGAGAGGAATCCGGAGGATACTCTTACATGTTGTCATTCCATTCCATTCATCATCATCATCCTTAATCCACTGCTGAACATAGGCCTCTCTCTTCCAATGCGCGCCACTTGTATGGAGGTATTTGCCCATAATTGCCACGCTGAAAGCGGGTTGGCGATCGCAGTAGCAGATGATTGCTGTTACACAGAAGGATGCTGCTGCCTACCTCCGGATCTTTCCCTTTGTCGCTTCTTACGACACCCGTGGGATGAGTAGGGGTGGTTCTATTCTGAGGCCGGAAACCACACGGTCATTTCATTATTTGTGGTTAGTAATTACTATTGTTTTAATTGAACCAGAACCAAAGAGTATAGAACTTTATGGAATGTTGCCACACAAAACATTTTGTAATTTACTTTTTTAAATTGGTTTTCTCTTTTTTTAATTTCGATGTATGCCTAAAATATTGTTGTTGTGTTCTTTTATATTCTGCTGTGAATAAATGGTTTCTTTCTTTCTTTCTTTATTGAAAGTCGATGAATTTGTTTATTTCTCTATTTTGTCAAGTACGTATATTACTTAAACAACTGTCAGTATTCACATAATCTGCAAATTCGTACTAGGCTTTAAGAGTTTTGTTCGCGCCTGTACTCGGTTCGGTTAATCTCGGAAAAGTGACATTTTAGAGGTCATTAACATCGCACTGCGCATGCTCACGGCCCGTTACCTGCTTACCTTATTACTTGCATTCAAGTTTAATGTTATTTTTTTATTTCTTCCGGTTAAGTTACGAAAATAGACGTAATTTATGTTGAGTTTTGGCCATATTTGAAGGGCATTGTTATAATGACTTTTATGAATATTTAGCCTAAATAAGTATATTTTATGTATGGTTTTTACATGTTTGGTTTATTTGATGAAATTTTACATAGTCGGGTATAGCCGACAAATGAAAATGTGCAACTCGGGTCAAATAAAATAAAATAATGATGTTAATGTTGTTTATAGGTTAATCATTATTTTATGTTTAAGTTATTTAGGTTTTTCGTTTTATCTTTAGTTAAGTTTATATATCTTTAATGTTACAAATAATAAGTATTTTATTGCAAAAATAGGGGTTGAAAAAGCCATGACTAATTGGCTATCGATAAGGTATTGGAATCCCTATTCTTTTTTGTAGGAATTTGTAGGCATCTGTGGCTTGGCGTGGGAGGGATGTCCATGCGTTTTCGCTCTGGCGGTCAAAAGGTATATTAAGAAACTCGCAAAAAGAACTGACTCTGGCGGGACTTGAACCCGCGATCCCTGACGTGCAGTGCCATGGAAGCCGAACCCAGAAGAAAACAAAAATTCAATGTCAATAAGAATTGTTTGTTGGTTGCTTAGCAACGGTTGTTTAATTATGGTTGGTCAGTGACCTTTGAATAGTATTTGCTTTTAGTCTTACCGCAGACGGACCGCTGCTATTGAAGTTAAAAAAAAGTCTCGTGTCGAAACAGAATGTGAATTTTGTGAATTTTTTACGTTATAGGCACATAATTATATTATTAGCTTATCTGTACTAATATTATAAAGAGGTAAAGTTTGTATGTAGGTATGTACGAGTATGTCAGGGGTAATCTCTGGATCTACTGATCCGATCCTAAAAATTATTTCACCAATAGGAAGCTACTTTATCCCTGAGTGCTGTAAACTATTTTTTATTCTGAAAAAAAAAAGTTTAGTTTTCAGTAAAAAAAAAACAATATCTGTGATTCAAGTCAGAAAAAAACAGGCAATCTGGCTGCTTTATCAACGTGTGTTTACAGGAAAATTTAATTTAACGCGGAATGCTTATTATTCGGTTCAAATTTAGTAATCGATATTTCACCCCCTTCCTGTTGACAGATTGATCTGATATTTGGTACACAGCTTTAGTTTTGATGACAAAACCCTTAGAGGAAATTTTTTTCTGTTGACAAAACCGTTTTACGTAAAAAAAATATACTTATATTATTTAAAAATCGTTTTTCAATGTCATTAACGTGAAATTTTGTTATTACCGGTTGCTTAGCAACGGTTAGTTATTGGTCAATAACCTCTTTTCACTCGGTCTGCTAATTTAAATGGTTATTACAACTGTTTTAGAGAAATCAGTATTTTGTGCTGTTACAAATTAACAATCAATTGGCCTGAAGTTAAGCAATTGTTGCAGCGGACACTTTTAAGATGGGTAACCTTAGAGTATTTCTATAAATACTCTAAGTGGGTAACAGATTTTTTTATGTTTTCCGTACTGATGATTTTGTTTTTAATTTCCCTTATCTGACAATGAGAGTACACCTGTGTTTCGCTATAATATCTCTTGCGTTTACTAATCTCCATTAAGATTGGCCGCTTTCACTAAAATGTGATCAGAAGGAATTTTTTTTACATTACCTATATTCTACCGATATCGGGGCGTCTAGTCTATAGGTCTATTATAGCCTATAGGCATCTCGTGACCATGCCGTGCCTCGGATAGCACGTTAAGCTGTTGGCCCCGGCTGTCAATTGTAGATCTTTAACAGTCGTTACAGGTAGTCAGAAGCCCGAAAGGCTGACAACCAGTCTCACCAAGGGGTATCGTGTAACCCAGTATCTGGGTTGTGGAGGTCTGATAGGCAGTCGCTCCATGTAAAACACTGGTATTCAGCTGCATCCGGTAAGACTGGAAGCCGACCCCAACATAGTTGATGCAGATGATGAGTGTTAGTTTTTAATATAAGTATAAGTTTAATGTTAGGTGCATACAACCAATTCTCGAGTCACGATGTCGTCTAACCTAGACCCCTTTAGGTGCTACACAGAAAATTGCATGTTGATTATAAATTACAAAATCGTCACCAACCGTGACAAATCGAGTATTCATTGGACGATGCATCGCTTCTGTTACGCATAGACAATTTATCTAGAATCACGCACTAGGTTGAAAAAACGTAGCAGGTGATTAATAGCATATGCAAAAATGTGTTTCTGTAAATTCTGTGTTTGTCAAGAAATGGGGCAAAGGAATCACGTGATCTAAAACGGACTTCCGACTTGACTTTGAAAAAAAAAAACTTTTTAACAAAAAAAAATAACCGACAAAAAGAAAACTAAAAATTTATTTATTTATAGACTCACGCCTGTATTCCCCAGAGGGGGTAGGCAGAGGTGTGAAGTACATCCACGTTTCGCCGGCTATGTTATAAGTCCCATGTAATAGGGGGCGAGCCTATTGCCATTAACCGGGCACAATTCCACACTCCGTGCTGCTACTGAGAATTTCCTAATGGAAAAACCCAATAACACTTTGCCCGACCCGGGGATCGAACCCAGGACCTCGTGCTCAGCAGTCGCGCCTAATACCACTAGACCAACGAGGCAGTCAAAAAGTAAAAAATAATTAATGATTTTTAACTAAGTACCTACACATTTATTATTTATTTAAATATTTACAAAAAATAGTTTTTTTTTGGAGTATTTCATCGCCTTAATTTTAATTACCTATAAATAAAACGTTGAATATTATTGAACTGTCGATATCGCTTTTACAAACGGCCTTTTAGCTTGTCAACCGCAGCCGCCAGCCCTCCCAGTGCGAAGATATTATGTAATTTGAAGATAATTGCGTGTGTTACTATGATCTGACACAATTGTTTTAATAAACAGGCACACATTACTTCATTTGTTAAAACCTTGAAGGGTTTATACGTAAAGATATCAGCAGAAGAATAATGTTCACAAAATATAATATTACTAGCGACCCGCCCCGGCTTCGCACGGGTGCAATGCTGATTCTCCACTATTTAATGGAAGTTATTATATACACATAATATATATTACATATAAACCTTCCTTAAGAATCACTCTATCTATTAAAAAAAACCGCATCAAAATTCGTTGCGTAGTTTTAAAGATCTAAGCATACATAGGGACAGACAGACGGCGGATAGCGACTTTGTTTTATACTATGTAGTGAAGTCCTATAAAATATAAATAAATCAGCCTGTAACTGTCCCAATGTAGGGCAAAGGGCCTCTTCTCGTACAGAGAAGGATCGAGCCATAGAAATATCTTTCCAATATCTTTGGATCGAGCACTAATCACCACGCTAGCTCACTGCGTGTTGGCGATTTCAGACTATTAAATCCAGGTTTCCTTACGATGTTTTCCTTCACCGTTAGTCAGTGGTGTCTTAGATTAACTAAGAAATTATGACATTGAAAAAGTCACATTGGTTCATGCCAGGTTCGAACCCACACCCACGCCCTTGCAAAGCGGATCCGTAACCCATGCGCCACCACGACATAATTATATATAATATAAAAGTTTTATAATCCGCGTGCCGTGTGGTTTCCGGCCTAAGAATAGAACCATCCCTACTCGTCCCGCGGGTGTCGTAAGAAGCGACGAAGGGACATCCTTTTGTGTAACAGTAACAGTAACGTTACCTCTGACTTATCGTAAGTTTCGTGCGTTTTATAAATTAATTACCACTTACTCCGTGCCTCGGAAAGCACGTAAAGCCGTTAGCCGTGAGCCTGATCTCTCTCCGGTCGTGTCGGATTGCCGTCCCATCGGACTATGAGAGTGAGGGAATAGAGAGTGCACCTGTGTTTGCGCAACACTTGTGCACTATAAATATCTTTGGCGTAGTTAGCTAATCTCCATTGAGATTGGCCGCTGTGACCGAAATTTGGTTAAGAGGACATTCATCATCTCATCTGCCTAGCCTTTTTCCCAACTATGTTGGGGTCGGCTTCCATTCTTACCGGATGCAGCTGAATACCATTGTTTTACATGGAGCGACTGCCTATCAGACCTCCACAACCCAGATACTGGGTTACACGATACCCCTTGGTAACACTGGTTGTCAGACTTTCGGGCTTCTGACTACCCGTAACGACTGTCAAAGATCTACAATTGACAGCCGGGGCCAACAGCTTAACGTGCTATCCGAAGCACGGAGAGTGATAATTAATTTATAAAACGCACATAACTTACGAAAAGTCAGAGGTGCGCGCCTTGGGTTCGAACCCGAGACCACTGACTTGCCAGTCAACGGTCACCACCACTAGGCTGGCTATCACGACTCACTACTCGGTCGGGAGGACGTTATTAGGTATTCATTATTTGCTTCGTGGATTCTAAGAAAAGTAAATAAAAATTAACTGTATTTGTAAAGTTTTATAAATTGACTCTGCGTGATACACAGTCACGTTGATAAGTTTAATTGAACTGACGACCTCACGAGAGCCACGAGTTGCCATTGCTAAAGAAACTGCACATGACTTGGCTGCGCACGCGCCGACGGACTGTTCGGTAAAGGATTTTAATTTATTAAATGTATCTCATTGAAATAAAGAAGATATTTCAGATGGTGTTTGTTTAGTAATACTGGCGGCAATTAATTTTTTTTTTTTAAGTCAAGTTCTTAATGAGAAGGTTAAAGAGGCTAGAACTTGACTTGGAACCCACTCCAAAACGTTTTAAAGTTATTTCAAGCTTTTTAGTTCCTTTTGAAATCGGTTTTATTTTTTATTAAAAAAAATTTTTCGCGATTTTTAGTGGTACCTAAGATTAATCCCAGACTTTTGTGAGGCTAATATTTGAAATCCTTATGAAAAGGCGTTTCAAATGATACCTCGCACGATATTTTTTATCTTGGATGATTATAGGAGGGGGGGGTGATCACGTATCCCCCCTCTTCTTCTTTACTCGTCAGCCATCGACTGCACGTATAAACAAAGCAATATTACTTGTTACGATAATTCTGCTATTATCCTACGAGGAGTTCCGTTCCATATCTCGTAAGTCCATGATCAGATCATGACAATATTTCTATGGGACCACTTGGCAGCTATTTTGCGTCGAACAAAAAAAGAATCACGCGAATCGGTCCATTAACCGTGGCGTAATCGATGTACATACTTACATAGAAAAAAAACATACCGGCCGAATTGAGAACCTCCTCCTTTTTGGGAAGTCGGTTAAAAATGTAATACCAAGAAATACCACTAGATGGCGTTAAATCGAATTTTAGAAAAATGGCCTTTGATCATGATATTGAGAGCATTAAAGCGTCTGTAAAGCAATATGGCCCACGGAAAGTAACCGGGAGTATTGACAACTTATTTTTTAACTAAATACTCTAAAAATCCGTTGCGTAGTTTTAAAGATTTAAGTATACAATATAGAGATATAGGGACAGAGAAAGCGACTTTGTTTTATACTATGTAGTAATTGTATGTCCGATATGTTATCATTGCGTAATATTGGAATATCTATAAAGAAGTTTTCTAGAAAAACATTCAAGATAAATAACTGTTTTCCTTCCTCATACAGATGCTTCGGAGAATTTCCTGATGACCACAGCTGTCAATTTATAGTTTGGCTAAAAAGAGTCTGTGAAATTGGGGGCGCCACTGGCGCACATCTCATGCTACAATTAAAAATTATAAGTTTTTCGATACCTACTTTGTTGTTTCTATAATTAATAGAAACAACAAAGTACCGAAAAGCTTATTAAGCTATTGCATAGCTTTTATCGCGGGGCAGTCCCCGAGTGCCACACTTTTTTTTGTCATCACTACATAGAATAAAACTAAGTCGCTTCCCGCGTCTGTCTGTCCCAATGTATGCTTAGATCTTTAAAACTATGCAACGGATTTTGATGCGGTTTTTTTGAATAGATAGAGTGATTCAAGAGGAAGGTTTCTATGTATAATACATGCATATTAGCGTAACCGTGCGAAGCCGGGGCGGGTCGATAGTCAAATATAATCAAATGAATTCTACTCATAAACTTAGTTTTTAAGATTCAAATTTTTTTAGTTCCAGCTGTCACTGGTTCAGACTCTTTTTGGTAGGCTGTTGCCAAGAGTTTTTAATTTCTGTTCTGTAGTCTATGTATATAACAGATAATCTACTAGCGATTTATGTATGTAACAGCATCCATAACACCTCAGCAAAAAAAAAACAGTTACGTCAGCAAAATCACATAGTACCGCATCTTATATAACAAGGAAAGTTCTATCGCATAGGTAACATAGATTACACTACTTTTTTCTATCACGCAATGCGCTCTAGGAAGGCATCTATGGTTTGTAGACAGAAAACTCGACTGACATACAGTCGGCTTTTGTTTTTAGACATAGCGTTATTTTTAAACGGTTTTACTTAGCTTGCCCTGTTTATTATTTGGTTCAAATTTAGTAATCGATATTTCGCCCCCTTCCTGTTGACAGATTGATCTGATATTTGGTACACAGCTTTAGTTCTGATGACAAAACCGTTTTACGTAATTTTTTTTTAACTTGTATTATTATTTTCATAGTAAAGATCTGACTTTCATTTGATATTTATTAATAAAAGATAATATATTTGGATACAAGGTGGGGCACAATAGTATCTAATATCTAAGTATATACATATAAACTTAAGATAAACTTAATCTAAAAGACCGCTACCTGTAGGCAACGTTCCCAAAATGCTGGCTGCGCTGCCTCGCTGGATATATATATGGCTATACTTAGCATTGGGCAAGATACAGGCCAGCATTTTGGTCCCGAGATACCTCGACCAGACGCCCCGATAATTCCGCCGTAGCGTCTCGACCCCCAAAAAGCTCAAAAACACTTGACATTTAATTAGTAGAAGTTCACATTGTTGCCAAAAAAAGACTAGTTGTTTGTTGTTAGTTAACGTGGTGTTGTTAGTTAACGTGGTTGTTGTTAGTTAACGTGGTTGTTGTTAGTTAACGTGGTTGTTGTTAGTTAACGTGGTTGTTGTTAGTTAACGTGGTTGTTGTTAGTTAACGTGGTTGTTGTTAGTTGAGTTGGTATTACTAATTTTGTTAGCTCTTGTAATTTTCGGAGTGTTTTTTTAGTTTAACTTTTCGCTGTAATTAGTCTATCAATACTTTTATGCGTAACAACGAGATGCGGTAAGCGTAATATTGCGTAACGACGAGACTCCTAAGCGAACGTCGCGGTACTCGTAGTATCAACGAACGCGTCGTCGCATGTTTGTGTGAGTGTGACGTTTCGAGCGTTTGTACGTAGTTTCCGTTCTGTATGTTTATTATACTGTGCAATTAGCGAGTAGCACTGCAAAGAATGCAGTATCATCATCATCATCTGCCTAGCCTTTTCCCAACTATGTTGGGGTTGGCTTCCAGTCTTACCGGATACAGCTGAATACCAGTGTTTTACATGGAGCGACTGCCTATCAGACCTCCACAACCCAGATACTGGGTTACACGATACCCCTTGGTAAGGCTGGTTGTCAGACTTTCGGGCTTCTGACTACCCGTAACGACTGTCAAAGATCTACAATTGACAGCCAGGGCCAACAGCTTAACGTGCTATCCGAGGCACGGAGAGTGATAATTAATTTATAAAACGCACATAACTTACGAAAAGACAGAGGTGCGCGAACCCGAGACCTCTGACTTGCCAGTCAACGGTCACCACCACTAGGCTATCACGACTCTTAATGCAGTATTATTATGTATCTTTATTAAAATCAAATCAAATGACATAACACGATTGTCATTCATACTTTCAAATAAATCTGAATAACAACCACAGAGAAAGTGTTTTTTTTAAAACACAAACTGAATGAACGGTTGACCTTTGCCTCGCGCGGTATTTATAAACATATCTTAAATAGTGTGGTGACACTTGTGACGTAAATTATCGATTTTTGTATATTTAATCTTGTTGGATGTGATCTAAGAATTAATTTATTACTTATACTATAATGAGATGTTATGTAAAAGGGGCTGAGTGATGGGTTATTCAAACCCTGTTCTTCTTCTTATCGTATGGTTGATGAACAACCTGGTGTCAGAGTTTAAACCGCCTGTAGGCCTCTGTCATGGCTTTACACACCATTGTAAAATCAGGTGTGCTGGTTTCATCACGAATTCACGATGTTTTCCCTCACCGTTTTAGCAACTGATAATTAATTTTAGGCTCAAAATCAAAATCAAAATATTTTTATTCATGTAGACTATTGTAGACCATTTTAGGCATTTATGAATAGTCATAATTCTAATATTATTATAGGAGTGACTCTAGCTGCCAGTTCCAAGGGCAGCCTACCCTTCATGGAGAAGAATCTGGCAAGAAACTCCATGGTTGCTCTTTTAAATAATGGCTTACAATATTTTTGGATACATTGTTCTGAGATGTGGCTATCAGTGTTGTACTTATATTTAGGTATCAAGGCCGGTCACCCTACATTATTTAGGATTGTCTATGTCAGTATTAATAGGTACCTAATAACTTGAGTAATTAGAGTCGATATAAGTGGTGGTGACCGTTGACTGGCAAGTCAGAGTTCTCAGGTCCACCTCGGACTTTTCGTAAGTTATGTGCGTTTTATAAATTAATTATCACTTACTCCGTGCCTCGGAAAGCACGTACAGCAGACTGCGCCTGATCTCTCCGGTCGTGTCGGATTGCCGTCCCATCGGACTATGATATCAACAATATCCTATATTTATGTTCTGAACTTTACTAAGTAGCAAACTAGCTAAAGGTCAAATCCAATAGATATGGCCCAGAACCGCACCCAATAATACTATTTTGGTATAAACTTGAAATTCACTGTGAACTTTTGAGACAAACTTAAGTGACTTTTAATTTACTTCCAAAAGAAAAAAGGTTTTAATTCTATGCGTTTTTAAAAATGTTTCTACATCGATTATTCCTTAGAGTATATAAGAAAATATAGAGCAACCCTATAGAAGTATGAACTGTGAGCACGGGTATGAACAACGCGGCCGCGACACGAGCTCCGTTTGCGATCATACCTCGATCGACTGCGGTTTGAACTAGGCTCCACGAGCGAAAAAGTTACATTTTAGCTTATATCATGGTTAACTGCTAAGTTAAACCATTCGACATCGTAGGAACACTCGGATATTGTGTCTTTTATTCAATATCCTTCACAATCCCACCTATCCCTCCTATCTGCGTGAGAGATTCTCCTATGCTCGTCCTTCCAGTGCTCCCTGTAGGTCTCACCTTAAAACCCTCCTAAAATTCCCATCCCATAAATCTGACTTTTATTCCTATTCCTTTACTGTCCATGCAGTGAGACTGTGGAACTCGCTTCCGCCTAGCATACGAGACTCCAAAACTGTATGTGCTTTTAAGAAACGTGTTAAGGATCATTATCTATCCCTTTAATTATGATATTGCTTATATATTTATATGTATATTTACTTATTTAGTGTATGTATGTGTATTATTATTATTATTTTTTATATGTATATATTATTATATATATTATGTAGTTATACCATATAGTAGGTATTATACTTTAGTAATATAAGTAGTAGTAGTAATTATAGTCTATCTTACACACTGGGTCTACATTTTTTAAATCACTTTCTCCTATCGCGGGTGTGCTGGAAGAAATTCCATTAGGAATAAGCATCACCCTGTACATCGCCTTACCTAATGCCTTATTTTGTTATATATTTTGTTGTGTGTACAAATAAATTAAATAAATAAAATTAAATTTTGAAAAACGTCTAGAAAACATAATTTGAAAAAATGACATTTTAACATTTGTATGGTGAGACCTGCTTTCGCTCCGCACAAGGCAATGTGGTTGACGTTATCACTCTATATTTTCTTGAATACTCTATGGATTATTCCGTGATTTGTATGCCGATTCTTTTTTGTTTGAAAGAGTATGTACCTTAGAGTATATAAGAAAATATAGTAATAACGTCAACAACATTGCCTTGTGCGGAGCGTAGGCAGGTCTCACCATTGAAATGTAAAAATATCATTTACTAAATTATGTTTTATGAGCTAAAATGTTTAAATGAGGTGCGCACCTCCTTTTCGTTAGTTATGTACGTATTAATTATCAGTTGCTAAAAAAACGGTGAGGGAAAACATCGTGATGAAACCAGCACTCTTGAGAGATTTTTCAATAGTGTGTAAAGCCATGTTAGAGGCCTACGGGCGGTTTAAATTCTGACACCAGGTTGTTCATCAACCATACGATAAGAAGAGGAAGAGCCAAATATCTGTATAAACTGGTTGGTCTCTCCAGCTATGAGGTGTGGCGTCTTTATTCGCGGACGAAATCGTGAGCAAAATGCTAGTAAATTAAACACTAGTTATCTAAATATAAAATTTACGACATAAGTTATCAGACGGGGTAGTAAACTTCGTGACCTTAAGTCATACTTTGATTTATTTAAAAAAAAACCAGTTAAGAAACGATATCTATGGTAAGTTAAGTACTAATTAATATTTATAAGATTACACAACTTTTTCGCTTCATAGATTGTAGATTTATTTAAATTTTATACCAGGTATCGATAAAATAAAAAAAGTAAGAGTGATTTCGTAATATGTTATCTAAATAATTAAATTATCTAAGAAAGACTTTCGTTAGTATTATTACGAAATAATTAAAATTCTTTATTAATTTCTAGCTTTTTTTTCTTATTATATGTACACTATTAGCATTTGTTGCCCCGAAAGCCGAAAGTATGTTCAATCAGTAACAGAATCGATTGCAATAGTTTCTAACCTAAGTTATATTTTTGTCCCAAAACATGTTAAAAATTATTCAAGTTACATTAAGTTATTATTATTAAGTTAGTTTTTCTTTTTTATTACGAAAATTGGCGCGTACCGAACAGGGAGGTCAATCACTTGCCGCCTGGCGGCACCCGGCACGGTTTCTGGGCGCGTTTGCGTTGTTTCCCTGGTTTATTGGTAAATAAGGACAACTTTTGGAGCTCGTCTCCATGTCAATCAATCAATCAATCATTTATTTTTGTAAACAGAGGTATACAGAAGATGTTTATATTATCATAGATTATAATCTAGTTCGCTATGTTTTGCCATTATTTGGCGTACAAATTCAATTAAGCAATAAATAATACATAATGTTATGTCAGTTTTTTTTATTTTTGCGGTTTTTAGACGCGTTGTTTCCCTGTATTATTGGTAACTTTTGAAGCTCGTCACCACGTCAGTTTTTTTATTTTGTATTTTTTTTACCTTTTAAATCAAATTCAAGTGGGGGTGTTTCGACTTTCGGGTCACAAAGTTCTAACGTTGTATACCTTCTCTCGGGTCATCTAAGTGGTTGTTTGTTATGTCGTTGTGTTTAACGACGTTGTTTCCCATCATCCCATCCTTTCCCAGCCTTTTCCCATCAAATTGTAATGTTTGAGCTAATTTTTCAATCATAATCGCCTGTTTTTTAAGTACACTTAGAATTTGAGTATTTTCCAAGTAATTTGGATAAGCGTATTGATATTTCTCTGGTAATTCTTTGTAATAAATTTCATCATCTATATCTGTTCTTAGTCCATTTGTTTTATCGTTTTTTGTATTGTAACTATTAGTATTAAATTTCTCAATATTATCGCCATTAAACTTTGATATGCCTTTATGAAAACGGCAAGTCTGATGGGAGATATCATTTTTTTTAATGATTGCCGTATCTGGAATAGTAAAGTGTGTTTTTTTTCTAACCATAGTGAATTCGTCTAGACTTTTTTTGACCATATCATTGTCCATTCTCATTTGTATTCGAGGAATAACATTTTGATGTAAATAATCTGCGTAATAATCGTTGTTTATTTCTTGTTTGTTATTTAAGTGTGAATTCTTGTTATTTTTATTATTATCTGCATAATAATTAAACATTCTAGGTACATTTGTATTGCTTTCGGAATTATTATATTTCATTTCCTTATTCTCATGCCTGTGTCCATTATTTTCTCTTAATATACGTTTCTGGTTAAAGTTTTCAAGAGCTTTCTTTTGTGGTGTTAGGTTTTGGTTTAAACCATCATAATATTTGATTATAGGAACTTGTTTATTGATCATTTTAGGTATAATACTGTTTCGTTTATCAGAAATAGTAGGGACCACATTGAGACCTGAATTTACTGAATTTATTCGAGGCTTGTTATTGTTTCGAAATATATTTTTGTTTATATCAATATTCTTAGTATTATTTTTGTGTACAGCATGAAAAACAATTGTTGGTTTTTTATACACTTCTTGTTTATTGGTATGACTTTTCATTTCGTATATTAGACCTCTGTTATCTGTTAAATGTTCATTTTTTCTTTTATTTTCAGCAGTTCTAATTTCATTGGCATATTCAAATTTTTCAGTGCCTTTTATAACTTTTTTTCCGGGATTTTGTGAATTTATAGTATTTGCATCAATAATATAATTATTGCAGAGGCAAACATCTGAAACAGAATGAACTCTGAATTATAAAGCCGGTATAATATCAACATGCTATCTCACTGCGTGTTGGCGATTTCAGACTTAAGTCCAGGTTTCCTCACGATGTTTTCCTTCACCGTTAGTCAGTGTGTCATTAACTAAGAAAGTACATAAGACATTGAAAAAGTCACATTGGTTCATACCAGGTTCAAAACCACACCCCGTGCTTGAAAAGCACCCATTGACTGGTAAGCCAGAGGTCTCAGGTTCGAACCCAAGGCACATAACTTACAAAAGTCAGAGTTGCGCCTCTGACTTTTCGTTAGTTATGTGCGTATTATAAATTAATTATCACTTACTCCGTGCCTTGGCTGCACGTTAAGCTGTTGGCCCTGTGCCTGATCTCTCTCTGATCGTGTCGGATTGCCGTCCCATCGGACTATGAGAGTGAGGGAATAGAGAGCGCACACACTTGTGCACTATAATATCTCCTGGGTCGATGGCTTATGTCCGTTGAGATTAAGCGCTGTGTCCGAAATTCGGTCATTTATTATTATTAACAAATAGCTTCCTCTCTTTTCTAAATTCTGTTACAAATATTACTTACACAATATTGAAGAAAAACAAATCAAAAACTGATTCGAAAACATTACGAAATAAAAAATGAAGAATTGTATTAAAAAAATAATGTTTTATAGCTTCACAATCTATGGTAATACATTTTGTTTTATTTTACGCTTGATTTGGATTATATTGATGTATGTTTTGCCATCGAATACTTGTGTTAAGAAGAAAAACTTTACCTTTATTTTCTCTCTTTTATTGCTCTGTTCCCCTTTGTCCGTGTTAAATGTGTTTTTAATACAGTTGCTCAAAAAGTAGCGTATTTCAGGGACGTATAGCGTTCGGGATGTGGGCTATTACATACTTGTGCTTTTTTTTACCTTTCCCGAACTCGTGCGTTCTCTTTCCCAACTGTCAAAATAATGTCTATTAAAAAGAAAAACCAACCATGAAGATTTTACTAAAACAAAATAACAGAAGTTTTTATGATTCATGCAACTACGTATATTTCTAAAAAAAGCCACTAATTTGTTTCTATATTAGATTTAATGATTTGATTGAATGAGTTTTAGGTTTCATTTCATTTCATCTCATTAAATTTCATTTTCATTTCATATCAATAAAAAAAATCTACTGAAGACTTGGCTGTATGGCCATAGTTCCCTTTGCCTACCAGAATAGGTGAAGAAAAAAAAACTCAATGTCAATGTATATGTGAATTATAACTTTTATAAGAATTAAATGATTAGTTAAGTAGTTGAGTTTATTGTGTTTTTATTATTTTATTAAATTGCTTAATTTTTTCGCAACTGTATTAAAAATAGTCGTTCAGTACACGTACGGAACCTTTCCGAACTTGCAATGAAATAATAATAATAATACTATAAATAAAATAAAATAAAAATAAAAAAGCCTTTTATTTCCAGTAAATTTTGCATTTTTCTTATAATCTATGCATGTGTTAGTTTAACTGTTTATTTTATGTTTTTAATTTATTTATTTGTAAGTATCTAAATTAAATATTTATGTATCAAAACTAATTTGTACTTAATCTAATTAATTTTATATATTATATCTACTATTGTTTTTTTTATTTTATTTTTTTTTATTAATCTACCGGAACCTCAGAAATAATACTATATTATTGTCTAATTACAATACAAGATGTCAAATTATAAAAAATAAGTCACAATAAGTACAGTCGTAGAAAAATATTTACAATTTGTAGTCAATTATACTTTTAATTGAATAAATTCGTCATAAGTGTAGAACGCTTGTTCTCTTATAAGCAGTTATTAAACTATAAAATTTTTAGGAAATCTATTTAGGAAATAGGAAGATGTAATTGAAGTTAGAGCTGACTGATTCTGATTTAGTGCGATTAGAAGCTCCTGAGTCCGACCGCACTACTTCCTAAATTGTATACGATTTAGGTGAGTGTAATCACAGCGCTACGGTTCAAAATCAAAATCAAATATTTTTATTTTTGTAGACCATTAGGCACTTATGAATAGTCATAATTCTAATATTGTTTATTATAAGAGTGACTCTAGTTGCCAGTTCCTAGGGCAGCCTACCCTTCATGGAGAAGAATCTGGCAAGAAACTCCATGGTTGCTCTTTTAAATATAATCCTCCAGAATCCAGTTCCTTTTCTATATTTCGGGGAATGCCTGACTATTCAAACTCAAACGGAGTCCATTTTCAAGAGCGTGTACACAAGGTGGCAGCGGCGTCGTAGGTTAATATAATATAAGTATTATTTTTTTTACGTAAAATGGTTTTGTCATCAAAACTAAAGCTGTGTACCAAATATCAGATCAATCTATCAACAGGAAGGGGGTAAAATACCGACTACTTAAACCAAATATCAAGCTAAATAAAATCGCTCAATAAACAGGTCAAGCTAAATAAAACCATTTAAAAAAGCCCATATTTAATAATAAGAATAACGATTATAATTATATTGATTGTCATAATACTTCCGCGCATTCTTCAAGTACTTTTCCCGCTGTCGGGACGCCATCTTTAATATCCTTCTGACATGAGGATCATTTCTCAAAGCATTTCTAACTTCTGTTTCATCGAAAAGTGTTAAAACAGTAGTAGGTCTAGCGGTCGTGGTAGAAACTGTAGTAGTTGTGGTAGTGGTCGTTTCAAAAGTAAACGACGTGTAGTTAGGAGATTTTTTATAAATTTCTTGTTTAATTTTCATCTCTGCCATCAGTTCGTCGAATTCATTACCGGTCGTAGTTTTTGCTGTGGTGGTTTTGGTGGTGGGTTTGGTGGTAGCCTTAGTCTTTTTATCCTTAGCTTTTTGGTCCTTAGCCTTCTTTTCATCGGCTTTTTTATCCTTAGCCTTATTATCTTTCTTAGCTTCAGCTTTTTTAGTAGTTTTATTGTTATTAGCTTTGTTGTTATTAGCATTGTTGTTATTAGCTTTGTTGTTATTAGCTTTGTTGTTATTGGCTTTGTTGTTATTAGCATTGTTGTTATTAGCTTTGTTGTTATTAGCCTTGTTGTTATTTGTTGTTGCCTTGTTATCTTTGCCTTTATTATTAGCTTTGTTGTCTTTAACCGTGTTTTTCTGTCTAGCGAGTGTTTGAGCTAGTTTTTCTATGATCACAGTCTGTTTTCTAAGTAGATTAAAAATTTTAGAATTTTCAACGTAATTTGGATATAATTGATATTTTTCTGGTGATTCGTTGTAGTATGAAAAGTATTCTGTGTCAGTTCTCCCTCCATTAGTTATAGGTTTTTTTATGTTGATATTGTCAGTTTCTAGTTTCTCGTTATCATCTTCATTAAACGTTGAAATATCATTGAAAGAGTTATATTTAGAAATATCAGGTTCTTCAACGAAAATTGGATCTGGAGTAGTGAAGTGTGTTTTTTTTCTAACCATAGTGAATTCATCTAGACTTTTTTTGACCATATCTTTGTCCATTCTCATTTGTATGCGAGGAATAACATTTTGGTTTAAATAATCTGTGTAATAATCGTGTGTCATTTCTTTATTGCTATTTGTAACGATTGGGTGTGAATCCACGTTATTTTCGTCATCATTTTCTGTGTGTATTGCATTCCTATCTTCAAAACTATCTATGATTTCTTTATTATTTTCAAGATCTGTCTCTTGGCGTGTTGTGTTTTGGTCTAAATCTTTTTTATATTTGATTATAAGAACTTTTTTCGTAGACATTTTAGGCTTAACGTTATTTGGTTTGTTAGACGTAATAGGGACCATATTGATCTCTGAACTTTCTAAGTATTGACCAGGCATGTCATTGTTTTCAAGTATGTGGTTGTCTATATCATGATTTTGTCTTTCGGTATTATTTTTAGGTATAAAATTAATATCAGATTGTGAAGGTTTTTCATACCCTTCATAGTTATTATCAGCTTTTATTTCAAATAGTTCTTTGTTTGACGGATGTTTCGGTATTATCTTCTCAGCAATTATATTGTGACTCGTATGTTCTATTATTTTAGAGTTTTCTGTTACTTTCACAATGTTGCTCTCAGGATTTTGTGAATCTACAGTGTTTGTATCAATAATAGTGTTACTGCAGAGGCAGTTATCTGAAAAAGAATTAATTTCAAAGTATTAATAGCCAATAAAATCTCGTTGGAATGTAACTAGTGGCTTAGAGATTCTTACGATTTTCAAACATCAGCTTTCATTGCTGATTTTATAGCAGATTTTAATTTGCTACATTTTATCCTAAGATAAATCAAATATAATAAAATTATTATGATAATGCTAAAAAATAAACTGCAGGGAATTATTCTTCCCAAACCTTGTTGGGTCGACTCCTAATCTAACCAGATGCATCTGAATATCAGTTTTCCACGGAGCGACTGCCTATCTGACCTCAACACAAAGGGATACGACATTCTATAGTTGGATCTTGGATCAGTTGTCAAGAATTTATGAAGGTACTGACTCATTATCGACTGTCAAAGATCTTCATGACAAAATCAAAATATTTTTATTCATGTAGACCATTAGGCACTTATGAGTAGTCATAATTCTAATATTGTTTATTGTAAGATTGACTCTAGTCTAGACAACTGGGGCCAACAGCTCATCACGCTTTCCGAGGCACGGAGCATGATGATTAATTTATAATACGCACATAACTTACGAAAAGTCAGAGGTGCGCGCCTTGGGTTTGAACCTTGGGTAGATTTGGCAGTCTAACGGTCATACCTAAAATTTAACCTCACAGAAACATGTAAATATTAATCTCCGACTGAATTCAAGTCATCGCCTAGCCTTTCCCCAATTATGTTGGGATCGGCTTCCAGTCTTACCGGATGCAGCTGAATACCAGTGTTTTACATGGAGCGACTGCCTATCAGACCTCCACAACCCAGATACTGGGTTACACGATACCCCTTGGTAAGACTGGTTGTCAGACTTTCGGGCTTCTGACTACCCGTAACAACTGTCAAAGATCTACAATTGACAGCCGGGGCCATCAGCTTAAAGTGCTATCCGAGGCACGGAGAGTACCGGAGAGTCCGACAGAATACAAGTATTGAAAGTTAAATAAAGGCTTGTAAAAATCTGCTTCGAGCGTGCACTGTAGGAGTTGAATCAGAAAACTAGCGCTGAGTGTTGCGGCGTCCCGTCTAATGCTGGAATCGTGACTGTTGTTGCAACGCTGTGCTTACCGACTTAGTTTTTGTTATTTTTTCTATAGTTTTCATTTTAGTATTGTTTATAGTTTAGTTTGAATGTCGTGGTGGCGCATTGGTTGCGGACCCGCTTTGCAAGCGCGTAGTTGTGGGTTCGAAACCTGGTATGTACCAATGTGACTTTTTCAATGTCATATGTACTTTCTTAGTTAATCTAAGACACCACTGGCTAACGGTGAAGGAAAACATCGTAAGGAAACCTGGACTTTAATAGTCTGAAATCGCCAACCCGCAGTGAGCTAGCGTGGTGATTAATGCTCAATCCTTCTCTGTATGAGAAGAGGCCTTTGTCATATATTGGGACAGTTACAGGCTAATTTATTTATTTATTTATTTTATAGTTTCCTTTAAGGAATATTTATTTATTTACAAAGATTCAGAATAGTTAGTAACAAAAATAGACTTGACTCTCGCCAGTATTTTCCAGGGTAGGAGGTGTATGCAGTACACCCACGTTTCGCCGGCTATGTTATAAGTCCCATGTAATAGGGGGCAAGCCTACTGCCATTAACGGGGCTCAATTTAGACTCTCAATTTTAACACCTTGCCTGATCTGGGGAACAGTCGCGCTTGCTGCAGTGCAGTGGACTTGACGGTTCCTGGCGTACCGTGCCATCGCTTTACCAACTAAGCTACCGAGTTCTACCCGCTTCAGTTGAAATTATGAATCTCTTTCGACTTGGTACGACTAGGTAGCTTAGTTGGTAAAGCGATGGCACGGCACGCCAGGGATTGCCGGTTCAAGTCTCACCCGAGTCAGTTGTTTTTGCGAGTTTCTTATTAAATAATTTCATTCAATTATTAATACTTTTTATGATGTTTACTTTTTACCGACATTGCGGCTTCTGGTTTATATTGTATTCTAAGTTAGTTACATAGTCATCGCTAATGAAGATTTTCCTTCTTCCCAAAGGCAATGTTTATTGAAAAATTTTCCTGTTTTCTTAGAATAGGTACTTATTTTTATTTTTTCTTTGAGGAATAGTTGCCTCAAGCTATTTGGTAACTCGTATAATCATTGTTGTTTTATTATAACAAGTTATTTTTTTTTGGAGTAACGAAAATTTGAACCATTCAAGGATTTAGCGTTCATTCACAGCGTTTAAAAACTTCTGCTGGTTTTATTTCTTGAATATTTTTGACTTGTTGGTCTAGTAGCAAGCGCGACTGCTGAGCACGAGTACCTGGGTACAATCCCCGGGTCGGGCAAAGTGTTATTGGGTTTTGTTACATATTATAAATATAAGTGGGTAGATTAAGGTAAGCGACACATTCGCGCCTTATAATGTCAGTCCAATATACACTTCAATATGGTGCGTCTTTTATTTATCAGGTTTTTCTATTAGGAAATTCTCAGTAGCAGCACGGAGTCTGGAATTGTGCCCGGTTAATGGCAATGCTTGGCCCCTATTACATGGGACTTATAGCCGGCGAAACGTGGGTGTACTCATGTATACTGCATACACCTCTGCCTACCCCCTCTGGGGAATACAGGCGTGAGCCCATAAAAAAAATGCCCTATACTATGTATATATAATGTGCTTCTAAATTATCTGCCACGGTTGCAATGGGAGAAAGTATTAGGTATACTCGTACCTATAGATTACAATAGTGAAGAAATTTCGTACATCGGAACAGTAAAAAAAAATTGGAGCATAGAGCAGAATTAGACCTACGCAATAAAACGCAGGAAAAAGAAAAAAAATTATGACGTTAGATAAAAAAAAACCTCACTATTGTAATATAAATAACCAATATTATCTCCCATTGCAGCCGTGGCAGATAATTTAGAAGCATCTTATATAAAGTTTCATAACCAAAGAGTCTAAGACTCCGCTGTCTGTCTGTCTGTATAGGCTGTATCTCATGCCGTGAACCGTACATAAACCGTGTTAGACAGTCGAAATTTTCACAGATGATGTATTTCTATTGCTGCTATAACAACAAAATACTAAAAACTGAATAAAATAAATTTTTAAGTGGGGTTCTTAATAAACGTGATATGTTTGCCGTTTTTTGCTCGATATTATAATAACGATATAATAAATATATAAATAATAATAATATTTACAGAATATTTAGTCCATACCTAATCTCTTTAAAAATGAATAAATAATTTATTTTTTTAATTCCAAGTCAAGTTCTTAATGAAAAGGTTATAGAGGCTAGAACTTGACTTGGAACCGACTCCAAAACGTTTTAAAGTTATTTGTGTTTTCTATGTACAATAAAGAATCAAAGAACAAATATTACTTACACAATATTGAAGAAAAACAAATCATAAACTGAATCGAAAACATTACGAAATAAAAAATGAAGAATTGTATTAAAAAAATAATATTTTATAGCTTCACAATCTATGGTAATACATTTAGTTTTATTTTACGCTTGATTTGAATTACATTGCATATGTTTTGACTTCGGCTTTGCTTGTTAACACTCCCACAACAGTCCTCGGTGTTGGATAGTGTAGTTAGGTGAATTTTATGAATCAAGTTCAAAATCATCAACATCTGCCTAGCTTTTTCCCAACTATGTTGGGGTCGGCTTCCAGTCTTACCGGATGCAGCTGAATACCAGTGTTTTACATGGAGCGACTGCCTATCAGACCTCCACAACCCAGATACTGAGTTACACGATACCCCTTGGTAAGACTGGTTGCCAGACTTTTAGGCTTCTGCACGAAGCAAATACTAATGCTTCGTGGGCTTCTGACTACTCGTAACGACTGTCAAAGATCATATTGACAAATTGACAGCCGGGGCCAACAGGTTAACGTGTTATCCGAGGCACGGAGAGTGATAATTAATTAATCAAGTTCAAATCAAAATATTTTTATTCATGTAGACCTTTAGGCACTTATGAATAGTCCTAATTCTAATATTGTTTGTTATAAGAGTGACTCTAGTTGCCAATTCCAAGGGCAGCGTACCCTTCATGTAGAAGAATCTGGCAAGAAACTCCATGGTTGCTCTTTTAAATATATTGGCTTACAATATTTTAGGTTACATTGTTCTGAGGTCTTATATGGGAACAGTGTCAGTCGACTAAACATAAGTACTTACACCTTAAATATATTATGCTTTTGATAAAATTACCGTAACAGCTATGAGCTGACCAGTCCCAACAGACGGCACCCGTTCACGAGTATGACGCATGCATGCATCGCGTAACTCAAAATTTAGCATTAACAAAATATTTTTTTAATAATTTTATCAATGAAGATTACGGAAAAAAAACGTTTTAAAGTACCCCTAATAAAATCCAATTCACATCTATCCACGCCTTAAACCGCCCGTAGGCCTCTGACATGGCTTTACACACCGTTGAAAAATCTCTCAGATGTGCTAATTCCTTACGATGTTTTTCCTTACGTCCGTACGAGTACCTCTAAGATGCTTCAATTTATTTATTTATTTTTACAACAAACTAAATTGAAAAGCTGTTAAGGGTGATGGTCCCATCGCAGCGGGAAATTTAAAAATAAAAGAGGTTTTTTGGTTTTTTTAACCACTTTCTATATGAAATATTGCATTTTTCTTTAGTTTGCGCTCCTAGTCAATAAAGATGCTACTATTTATAACTTTGTTTTATCTCAAAATGTTACCAATTTTGTATATTTATGTAAAATACTAAAAAACAGTTTCATGTTGAATCTTACATAAACATGCAAAATTGGTAACATTTTGAGTTAAAACAAAGTAATAAATAGTAGCGTCTTTGTTGACTAGGAGCGCAAACTAACGAAAAATGAAATATTTCATATTGCAAGTGGTTCAAAATAACAGAAAAACCTCTTTTATTTTTAAATTTCCCGCCGCGATGGGACCATCACCTTTAAATTACAACACGTATTTTGAAAGCGAGAAATATCTAGACTAGATTGGACCTTGGCCTTCGAATTGATTACAAAGTTTCGTCAAAACAGTTTAGAAATTCTAACGAAATTTAAAAAAAAATGTATTCAAAAAAATCTATTTAATTTACTAAACAAACATTATTTGCGTAGTCCGATTTCACGCTACAACGGACCGCTAAAATGCTGAAAAGTTCTTCACGATGCGCAAGCGCATCAAATTCAGACACGGTAACTTGGAGTTAGTTGAAATTGGAACGAATTTATCGGCGATCTAATGTTCTTCGAGCGTATCGCTGTCTGAGACGTGTGTCCATTTCACTCAATGCAGTCTAACTGCAGAGAGATTATTAAATTTAATGAATATGACATGTATTGCTATATTGGTAACAGTAACATTTGTAACATTTTTTAACCGACTTCAAAAAAAGGAGGAGGTTCTAAATTCGTCGGAATCTTTTTTTTATTTATGTATGTTCACCGATTGCTTGAAGACACGTTGGGCAGATTTAAAAAAAAATTTTTTTGTTTGTAAGAGTATTCTTTCCAGGTGGTCCCATAGAAATATTGTCATGATCTGATCAAGAGGGGGGATACGTGGTCACCCCCCCTTTCTCATTTAATCATCCAAGATTAAAAATATCGTGTGAGATATCTTTTGAATGGGCTTTTCATAAGGATTTCAAATATTAGCCTCACAAAAGTCTGGGATTAATTTTAGGCACCACTAAAAATCGTGAAAAAATTTTTTTTAATAAATAATAAAACTGACTTCAAAAGGAACTAAAAAGCTTGAAATAACTTTAAAACGTTTAGGAGTCGGTTCCAAGTAAGTTCTAGCCTCTTTAACCTTCTAATTAAGAAGTTGACTTGGAACCGACTCCAACCCGTTTTAAAGTTATTTCAAGCTTTTTAGTTCCTTTTGAAGTCGGTTTTTTTTTTTTAAATTTTTGTTTTATATTTTTGAATTAAATAATTTAAAATGCTATCGCTTTGCTTCTACTTCATATTTGGTAGCTTTTAATAAACTTCTTCTATGGTGGATGAAATCAAACAAAAATCCGTAGATTTGCGACTAAAATCCGTATTTTTGTGAATATTTTACATGTTTATAGCCCATAACAGCTTATTAAATATAATTATTTAATAAGAACATTTGAAAAATCAACTGATACGAATGGGATTCGAACCCACGATCTTCGACGTACCGTGTCGACGCTCTAACCGCTGAGCCACCGTATCCCACCAGCACCAGTAGGCGTGTAAAATTTGAAATTTCGACTGGTGCTGGTGGAAGTAGAAGTACGTCGAAGATCGTGGGTTCGAATCCCATCCGTATCAGTTGTTTTTTCAAATTTTCTTATTAAATAATTATAGTGTAAAATCCGTATGTCCGTAGACAAGACCTAAAGTCCGTAGATCTGCGGACAAATCCGTAGGTCTGGCAACACTTTTATACTATAAACATAGATTACACTAAAAATACTGGAATCGTGTGGAAAGTTGTGCTTCCAAAAATATTAACTTTCTTTACAAAAAACATATAAAGAAGTTTTATTATTTCGGTCAATATCACGAGGAAAGCATTTCGCTTGACTGCACAATTTGTTTTGCTAGCCACGTTTTTAAATAAGTTTAAAAAATAAACAATTAAGTACCAACACGATCGATTTTACGTGTTTAACTTTTTTGAGACGTGATAGCCAGGTGGTGACCGTTGACTGGCAAGTCAGAGGTCGGGTTTGGGTTGCGCACCTCTGACTTTTCGTAAGTTATATGCGTTTTATAAATTAATTATCACTATTTTTTTTGTGATATTTTTAGCACATGTTAGCTTATTAAATATTTAAATAATATAATTTATAATTTAATAAGAAATTTGAAAAAAAAAAGTAATAATTTCAAATTTCTTATAAAATATTTATTAATTATCACTTTCCGTGCCTCAGATAGGTTCGCCCCCTATTACTTGGGACTTAACATAACCGGCGAAACGTGGATGTACTGCACACCTCTGCCTACCCCCTCTGGGGAATACAGGCGTGAGTCTATAAAAAAAATATGGCAATCTAAAACCTGAGCTCCTTTGTTATCTAGGAAATACTTAACTACAAGTTTATGGACTATACATAGAGTATTCAAGAAAATATAGAGTGATAACATCATCCACATTGCCTTGTGCGGAGCGAAAGCAGGTCTCACCATAGAAATGTTAAAATGTCATTTTTTCAAATTATGTTTTCTAGACGTTTTTCAAAATTTAACTCAGCAGTTATCCATGATATAAGCTAAAATGTAACTTTTTCGCTCGTGGAGCCTAGTTGAACCGCAGTCGATCGAGGTATGATCGCAAACAGAGTTCGTGTCGCGGCCGCGTTGTTCATACCCGTGCTCACAGTTTATACTTCTATAGGGTTGCTCTATATTTTCTTATATACTCTAAGGGACTATATTATGGAAATCTTCTGTCTGCGCTTTGTTATCTAGGAAGTACCTAACTAATATTGTTTTTTTTTTGTCCACAGGTGGTCCGGGGAGTACATATAGAGCCGGCGCACATGGTCAAAAAACGAAGCATAGACCAACCACTAAGAATTAGCTTATTTTATGACCATTCGGTCTACAGGTAATGTTTTAAAGTTTCTAAAACTGTGAAATTTTTACATGTTATAGCACATAAAGAAAGAAAGAAAGAAATCATTTATTACACGCAATATTGCGCAAGGCGCTACATAATATAAGTATTCAAGAAATAAAATTAAAAAATAAAAACACACACACGAAAAAAAGAACTAAAAAAAAAACAAACTGAATCTATGCCCAATATTGCCCACAGACACAAGCCACACAAGACACATGATTGTTAGCTTATTAAATATAAATATTTAATACGGAATTCGATGGCTAAGCCATTAGAGCGTCGGCACGGTGCGCCGAAGATCGTGGGTTCGGATCCCATCCGTATCAGTTGTTTTTTAAAATTTCTTATTAAATATTTATATTTCTGAAACCTTTTTACCACAAGAAAATTTTTTGAACAAAAAATAAAACTGACTTCAAAAGGAACTAAAAAGCTCGAAATAACTTTATAACGTTTTGGAGTCGGTTCCAAGACAAGTTCTTAATGAGAAGATTAAAGAGGCTAGAACTTGGCTTGGAAATGACTCCAAAACGTAAAGTTATTTCGAGCTTTTTAGTTCCTTTTGAAGTCGGTTTTATTTTTTACAAAAAAAATTTTTCTCGATTTTTAGTGGTGCCTACGATTAATCCTCCTAGACATTTGTGAGGCTCATATTTGAAATCCTTATGAAATGCCCTTTCAAACAATACCTCACACGATATTTTTAATCTTGGATGGTTACAGGAGGGGGAGGGGGGTTGACCACGTATCTCTCCTCTCCTCTCTCCTTATTACTCGTCAGCCATCGAACGCACGTATATACAAAGCAATATTACTTGTTACGATAATTCTGCTATTATCCTACGAGGAGTTCCGTTCCATATCTCATAAATCCATGATCAGATCATGACAATATTTCTATAGAACCAATCTGGAAGCACATCCTTTCAATTCAAATCCAAATCAGTTAATAAATGATCGAGTGAAGTAACAAACATAAAAAAAATCGAATTGACAACCTCCTCCTTTTTTTGTAGTCGGTCAAAAATCAACAACGTACAGACAAAGATAGTTATTAGTAGCTAGATCTTGTAAATTAAGAACCTCCTCCTTTTTTGAAGTCGGTCAAAAATCAACAACAACACAGATAGGTATTAGTATCTAGATCTTGTAAGCAAACATTAATTTTAATTGAGAATTATTCAAATTAAAATCAATTTGTGAGTACGCGGCGCGCTTTGATACACTTCTTAAAACATGAGCAAAATAAGGATATATCTTAGAGTATATAAGAAAATATAGAGCAACCCTATAGAAGTATGAACTGTGAGCACGGGTATGAACAACGCGGCCGCGGCACGAGCTCCGTTTGCGATCATACCTCGATCGACTGCGGTTCAACTAGGCTCCACGAGCGAAAAACTTACATTTTAGCTTATATCATGGTTAACTGCTGAGTTAAATTTTGAAAAACGTCTAGAAAACATAATTTGAAAAAATGACATTTTAACATTTGTATGGTGAGACCTGCTTTCGCTCCGCACAAGGCACGTTCACGTTATCACTCTATATTTTCTTGAATACTCTATGGGATATATAAACATGTAATTGACATTCAGATTTAACCAAATAACTCATGAATGATATTAATAAAAATTTATTTATTTCCTTTTGATATTGTCAATCGAATACAAGATTGACTCGACAAAAGTTGACAGAACTCAAAACATAATTTTATTTATTAATTTATAGACTCACGCCTGTACTCCCCAGAGGGGGTAGGCAGAGGTGTGCAGTACACACACGTTTCGCCGGCTATGTTATAAGTCCCATGTAATAGCGAGCCTATTGCTATTAACCGGGCACAATTCTAGACTCCGTGCTGCTACTGAGAATTTCCTAATGGAATAACCTAATAACACTTTGCCCGACCCGGGGATCGAACCCAGGACCTCGTGCTCAGTAGTCGCGCTTGCTACCACTAGACCAACGAGACAGTCTTAAAACATACATTTAATATAAATGCTGTCTAGACACCAGATATTTATAGAATTAAAACATATTTGAATCTTTCTTTATTGTATGGTTGATGAACAACCTGGTGTCAGAGTTTGAACCGCCAGATAGACCTCTGACATGGCTTTACACACCGTTGAAAAACCTCTCAGGTGTGCTGGTTTCATCACGATGTTTTCCTTCACCGTTTTAGCAAGTGATAATTAATTTATAATACGCACATAACTTACGAAAAGTCAGAGGTGCGACTGCCTATCAGACCTCCACAACCCCCAGATACTGGGTTACACGATACCCCTTGGTAAGACTGGTTGTCAGACTTTCGGGCTTCTGACTACCCGTAACGACTGCCAAAGATCTACAATTGACAGCCGGGGCCAACAGCTTAACGTGCTATCCGAGGCACGGAGAGTGATAATTCATTTATAATACGCACATAACTTACGAAAAGTCAGAGGTGCTTTAGGATCGAATTCGAGACCTCTGACTTGTCAGTCGACGGTCATACCACTAGGCTATCAGTACTTGTAGCATATAGTTATTATTGTATGGTTATACCACAAAACACCGAGAGTACTCTCGGTGTTTTGTGGTTATACATTGTATGGAAGTCGACAATATTGACCATTGCCGGCCACTATAAACAGAGTCGGTTCCCAGTAATTTCAAGTAGGATTAACTCCGCGAAGCTTGAAGCAGTGTGGAAACTTTAGTCTTAAAACACACGACACGACTACGATACGATTTCTAGAAGCTCTTATTTAACTTGCAATGTAATAAAAATGTCCTGGCCGAATTTTGAGTACAGCACCCAATCTCAACGGAGATTAGCTAACTACTCTGGAGATATTATAGTGCACAAGTGTGTGCACAAACACGGGTGCACATATTTTTTCCCTCACTCTCAAATTCCGAAGACCTCCTAAAATAACAGGACTAGAAAGAGATTAGGTTCAGGGCCGACATGTTTTCATGGTGTCCGTTGCTCGATGCAAGTGATAATAAATTCATTATAAGCACACATAACTTACGAAAAGTCATAGGTGCGCCTTGGATTCGAGCTTGAGAGCTAAAACTCGCATGTCAGCGGTCATGCCACTAGGCTATCACGGCTCAATAACTACATTAACTTGCAATATAAGTATGTATGTGTATTGTGTATGTTAATCTAAAAGACAGCTACCAGTAGGCAACGTTCCCAAAATACTGGCTGCATTGCCTCGCTGAATAGCTATATAGCCTTTGGGTCAGGTACAGACTAGCATTTTGGTCACGGGTTGCCTCGACCAGACGCCCAGATAGGTCTTTCTAAATAATGTCTTTAGTCTAGCCATGGGCGTAGCCATAGCTTTCACGTGGGGGGAGTCCGAGGATCCAAAATGTACCAAGATAAACTAGTTTTTGCCCGAGCTTCACACAGATAATTTCACAATATGCGGTGCGCGGGTAAAGGGTGGAGGATGCACTGTATGCGCATAGGGCATAGGGGTCCAGACCCCCTAAACCTCCCTATACGCCCATGAGTCTAGCTTTAGTTTTGAAAGTGAATGCTAAAGGTATCAATGCTTCAAAAGAGGCCTGATAGAAATCGTACACGTGTCGTTGTCGTCTCGCGTAGTCAAATAAAGGATCTAAACTTTGACGTTTGGAAACTTGGTCCGTATTAAAGTACTGTATTAATTTCCTGCTTGTATTAGTTTAGGCTTCTTGTTTGGACTTAAACACAATAGACTTCCAAGTACCATTGTCTGTGCGTCTTTTTTCATAGTTAAGAAAAAAAAATGTTATTATGTAACAAAATCACAATTCTCATTTATTCAGTTAAATTACATATAAAATACATTTTAAAAAATATATACATTTAAAAATATAAAATGTAGTAGCCCCGTTATCGTGAGCAGGATCCAAGCTACCGGTGGTCAGGGCTCCAGAGAGAGGAACCTCCCGACTATGCAAGCCGTGTCCAGGAGTACCGCCTTCTGCATCAAGCCCTTTATCCAGCCATCTAACGAGAGCCTCTTAAGGTGTTGATCGAGGCTCTTGGGTATTAAACCATGGACTGAAACGACTATCGGCACAATGTCAGCTGAGTCCACATCCCACATGTCGATAATCTCGCGGGCTAAATCTAGATATTTTAAAATAATCATGATAATTATCACTACATAGTATAAAACAAAGTCGCTTTCTCTGTCCCTATATCCCTATGTATGCTTAATTTAAAACTGCGCAACGGATTTTGATGCGGTTTTTTTAAATAGATAGAGTGATTCAAGAGGAAGGTTTATATGCATATTGCACCCGTGCGAAGCCGGGGCAGGTCGCTAGTGATTTATAAATGCATGTTTACAAAGGTGGGTCTAGCTTTTAAGTCAGGAGGGAGGATATTATAGTCTAGGTCTAGTCAGCAGAGACTTCAATTCGATTACAATGATATCGGCCGTGCTTATCTGTGCCGTGTGGTTTCCGGCCTAAGAATAGAACCACCCCTACTCGTCCCGCGGGTGTCGTAAGAAGCGACAAAGGAAAAGATCCGGAGGATGGGCAGCAGCATCCTTCTGTGTAACAACAATCATCTGCTACTGCGATTTCTCAGGTCAATATTGTGGACCGATTAAAAAAAAATCTTTTGAAAGAGTATATTCCCAAGTTGGTCCCATAGAAATATCGTCATGATCTGATCGTGGAGTTAGGAGATATGGAACAGAACTCCTCGTAAGATAATAGCAGAATTGTCGTAACAAGTAATATTGCTTTGTTTATACGTGCAGTCGATGGCTGACGAGTAAGGAAGAACATGGGGATACGTGGTAGTCACCCAAATATCACCAATTTCAAGCTTTTTAGTGCCTTTTGAAGTCGGTTTTAATTTTTTATTGATTGATTGAAAATGTTAACTATTTTCTTTTTGTTTTTAGGTTAGAACCAGAGAAGTTTGACATGATAAATGTAAGTTATTTTGAATTAATTTAACTAAGTTTTTTTATCGTATGGTCGTGATGGCGCATTGGTTACGGACCTGCTTTGCAAGCACGTGGGTGTGAGTTCGAACCTGGCATCTACCAATGTCATATGTACTTTCTTAGTTAATCTCAGACACCACTGACTTACGGTGAAGGAAAACATTGTAACAAAACCTGGACTTAATAGTCTGACGCCAACACGCAGTGAGCTAGCGTGGTGATTAATGCTCGATCCTTCTCTGTATGCCTTTGCCCTGCAGTGGGACTGTTCCAGGCTAATTTATTACAAGCTTTTATTTAGTTTGCCCTGTCCCGTTGTCTGTAATCAAATCTTGCAAGTTAAAAGTTAAATTTGATCCACTTCCCGGTTTCCGATTGAGCTGAAATTTTGACAAAATTGACAATGCAATATAATTATGACATAGAGCTGATCTGATGATGGAACTGAAGGGTGGCTATAGGAACTCCGTAATTAAATGACGCAACCCCATCGAGTTTGGGCTCATTTGATTTGTCTTGACAACCTACCTTGTTTTTATAATAATATAAGTTTTTTTTTTCGTAAAACGGTTTTGTCATCAAAACTATAGCTGTGTACCAAATGTCAGATCAATCTGTCAACGGAAAGCGGTAAAAATATCGATTACTAAATTTGAACCAAATAATAAACAGGTCAAGCTAAGTAAAACCGTTTAGAATCTTATTTATTATTGCACAATATCTTATTTAACGTACCAAAGTATAATTGACGCTTTTTTTTTCAGAATACAATATTGCCTGAAGCCGTCAAGTTTTGGGAGCAAGCTCTAAAAGTTAGAAAAACCGGAGGTCCAATCAAATTAAACAGGTGAGTGCTAACTGAAATAATTTAATATTTTTAAGCTATTGAAAGAAGAAAAAAAAGACGTTTATTTGGACACATCACTTAGAGACTTAAAATCTGTGGACTTGTTCACAAAAAAGCCGATGTCGAATGCCGCCAGGCGGTTTGATAGAATCACGATTGTAGCTGTTCATCATGTTAGTTTTCTTGGCTAATTCTAATCATCATCTGCCTAGCCTTTTCCCAACTATGTTGGGGTCGGCTTCCAGTCTTACCGGATGCAGCTGAATACCAGTGTTTTACATGGAGCGACTGCCTATCAGACCTCCACAACCCAGATACTGGGTTACACGATACCCCTTGGTAAGATTGGTTGTCAGACTTTCGGGCTTCAGACTACCCATAACGACTGTCAAAGATCCACAATTGACAGCCGGGGCCAACAGCTTAACGTGCTATCCGAGGCACGGATTAGAGACACTAACAAATATAAACACATTAAAAAAAAATTAAAAATCCAAACTTAAAACTAACATATAGTACCTATTTAGGTATATTAACGTGGGCAACTGTCTCACGGCTGGACCAAATGGGTGTCCAGATCAGCTTCATGTGATTGCCTCGTTGGTCTAGCGGTAGCAAGCACGACTACTGAGCACGAGGTCCCGGGTCCGATCCCCGGGTCAGGCAAAGTGTTATTGGGTTTTTCCATTAGGAAATTCTCAGTAGCAGCACGGAGTCTAGAATTGTGTTCGGTTAATGGCAATAGGCTCGCCATTTTACATGGGACTTATAACATAGCCGGCGAAACGTGGGTGTACTGCACACCTCTGCCTACCCCCTCTGGGGAATACAGGCGTGAGTCTATAGAGATAAGAAAATATTAACGAATTTCTTAGAATTGCTCACCGATGTCAAATCTCTAACTTCGTACGAGCTATATTCTTAAAAAGGGATCCGAAGTACTTATTTATAATTTATAGAAGTTTCCTGGGTGCCTAAAATAGTAGGGTAGATACTAAATAATTGACAACAGTTTGACAATCTGAAGTGACATTAGGCAGGTACAGTTGGCCAAAAAAGTGGTGTAACACCCTAAGGTTGAATGCCGCTTACAGGTTCATAGGTTATAAAGATTAGTTTCGCTTGCATATCGATGTGACACTTCTATTGCCATCTTTAAATAGTTTTTATAATTTTAAATTCATAAACATTTAAATTTTCTTTGTAGAAATTAATGTCTTATCCACTTATAATAAAGGTTAAAATGTCTTGCACTTATAAGTGACTTATGACGTATGAATACTTTTTAGTGATATCTTTTTAGTAGATATGAACCTTGTTGTCATTTTCGATGACTAGGATACTAAATCAAAACTGATACACCACTTTCTTGGCCGACCGTACCAACGTTCAATTGTTTAAATATATGCTGTGTGGTTTCCGGCCTAAGAATAGAACCACCCCTACTCGTCCTGCGGGTGTCGTAAGAAGCGACAAAGGGAAAGATCCGGAGGATGGGCAGCAGCATCCTTCTGTGAAACTGCAATCATCTGTTACTGTTCGCAAACCCGCTTGCCCAGCGTGGTGATTATGGGCAAATACCTTCAAAGAGCATAGAAAAGTGGCGCGCATTGGGAGAGGCTTTTGTTCAGCTGTGAACTAAAACAGGCTGATGATGATTTAAATATTATGATGTTTTTTACCCGACTACGGCGAAGCAAAAAGGAGGGTTATGATTTTGACCTGTATGTATGTATGTATGTGGGTATGGAAATTCATCTGTTCCCTCATAACTTCTAAACTAGTTATCATAATTAGACAAATGAGTTAGTTGTTGTTGGAAGCCTCCTAATTGTCCGCTGGTTATAGGCTACACACTACGTCACATTAAACTGACGTTAGCGCCCTCTAGGGGACTTAAAGTAAAGAACTAAAAAAAAAAAAACTTGGCAGTGTCGTGTGGGGTATCAAATGAAAGAGCTTTATTAGCACATTTCAAATATGTAAACATTATTAGAATTCACATACCTATCTCCAAAATATAAGTTAAATAAAAATATAGTTTAAAAACTAAAACCCGACTACTTAAAATCTAAAAACAAGCTTCTTAGATTTGAAATAAAATTCTGTAGTCGGAGGCCACCAAATTTACAAAGTATTTACCTAATAATACATTAAGACCTCCGACTACAGAATTTTATATCAAATCTAAGAAGCTTGTTTTTAGATTTTAAGTAGTCGGGTTTTATTTTTTAATTATATTTAGCAGCCTTTTACCGGCATTGCAAATGTTGAGGCCTACAAACTAGGTACTTAAACTATTAACTATCACTACATAGTATAAAACAAAGTCGCTTCCCGCGTCTGTCTGTCCTATGTATGCTTAGATCTTTAAAACTACGCAACGGATTTTGATGCGGTTTTTTTTAATAGTACAGTGATTCATGAGGAAGGTTTATATGTATTATAACATGCATATTAGCGTAACCGTGCGAAGCCGGGGCGGGTCGCTAGTAATATTATAAAAGGTAGTAAGGTATGTGTAAAAAAAACAACTTTATTTAGTCTCATATTTTATTTTACTTTAACACTTGGGTTATTGTTACTTTTCAATTAAATTTTAACAATTAAGTACTTAGTTATTGTTATGAATGGTACTTATTTTTAGCTCAGAATATAAAACAAGCCAGAGCGCGCGTTCTATCGTATTTAATTGCCGCGCACTTAGCAGTGAGAGCATAGTAATATGACTGTTGAACTTCCAAGACAAAGGAAACTTAAAAGGAGAGGCAGTGAAACCAGAAATAATATAATATTATAATACAATGTGTATTTATCAGTGGAAGGCGACCCCAACATAGTTGGGAAAAGACTAGGCAGATGATATGTGTCAGAGGCGAAGGCTCAAAACTCGATTCCTACCGGCTTCCCATTAAAAAAGGGCACAAAGGCACAGTCAATAAAGCCAACAATGCTAAATTAATACTCTACAAGTACCTTAGTAATGTCCATAAAAATATATAATAAATTGCCCGAATTCATTAAAAAAGAAGAAAAATGTATATATCTGCCTAGCCTTTTCCCAACTATGTTGGGGTCGGCTTCCAGTCTTACCGGATGCAGCTGAATACCAGTGTTTTACATGGAGCGACTGCCTGTCAGACCTCCACAACCCAGATACTGGGTTACACAATACCCCTTGGTAAGACTGGTTGTCAGACTTTCGGGCTTCTGACTACCCGTAACGACTGTTTACAATTAATTTATGACGTAACTAATTTTGTTTCCTCCAAAAGGCGCTTCGAAGGCTATGATGCGGTTGCAGTTTGGACAGTAATGGTTCTTGTATTTGAACAGGTCCGAGAGGTAGACGAAAATGAGTAACGGGAAACTGAAACAAAACACATGATCATCATCAGCCTGTATCAGTCCACTGCTGAACATAGGCCTCTCCCAATGCGCCACTATTGTGCGCTCATTGGAGGTATTTGCACAAATTTCCCACGCTGGGCAACCGGGTTGGCGATCGCAGTAGCAGATGATTGCTGTTACACAGAAGGATGCTGCTGCCTACCTCCGGATCTTTCTCTTTGTCGCTTCTTTAGACACCCGCGGGATGAGTAGTGGCTGGTTCTATTCTTAGGCCGGAAACCACACGGCATTTAATACTATTATTTATCGCCCCTACTCGTCCTGCGGGTGTAGTAAGCGACAAAGGGAAAGATCCGAAGGATGGGCAGCAGAATCCTTCTGTAAACAGCAATCATCTGCTACTGCGATCGCCAACCCGCTTGCCCAGCGCACTATTTGATTTAAAAAGTTGGCCAAAATTATTTAAGCACTGATTTAGGTTTATAAGGTATCCTATATGCATTTCCAAATAATATTTATAATATTTGCATATAGAACATAATACGGGTATTTGAAACTATTTGGCCAAAAGTCAATTTTTTTATGCGAGAGTCTCTCTCTTTGCATCGGTTTCCTCATTACTGAGGTTCGTGGTCATGTGTTGGGGAACAATTTTTCCTTTGTGATGCGTCGCCATTGGTTCCTGTCCGTTGCCGAGTATAAGGCATCGTGGGTGGAGGTTTCTAGGGCAGTACGGATCTGGTCGGTCCAACGCATAGGGCTTCTACCTTTTGGTCGCTTTCCCTCGATTTTGCCAGTGACTATTAACCTTTCGAGGTTGTCACCGTCTTTTCTGGTCTTTTATGCGAGAGTAGTTTAAATATTATTGTCCTATAGCTTAATGATGGCTGATGGTGATGATGACGAATAAGTATTAAAAAACTTACAATACAACTAAAAAGAAACCAGCGAAAACGTGCGTCAGGAAGCCGTTTTCCTTGATGACCAGGGTTTGGACCCTCATTCCGCAGTGATGGCATGTCAAGTTCTTTCTATCTAAGTCCTGGAAGTCTGTTACTGGATTTGAGGTATCTGAAATAATAATAACATTCGTTTTTAGGCAAGAATTCAAATCCAAAAATTACTACATATTATAAAACAAAATCTTCCGCCACGTGAGTGCGTGCATTTGTCTGTTCGCGATAAATTCAAAAACCACTGCACTGATTTTCATGCTGTTTTCACCAATGGATAGAGTGGTTCTTGAAGAAGGTTTTAGTATATAATTTGTCAAGTATTTTTTATGCATTGGCTAAAATATAATGATATTTGTTGGAGGTGTCGGAAAAAATAAGCCAGATTGCGAGAAGTCAGTTTGTATACAACCAAGTTCTAGCCTCTTTAGCCTTCTCATTAAGAACTTGGCTTGGAACCGACTCCAAAACGTAATGTTATTTCAAGCTTTTTAGTTTCTTTTGAAGTCGGTTTTGTTTTTTTTTATTAAACTTTTTAAAATCAGTTAAAAAACCTTACTTACTATGACTCGGTAAAATAACTTGAGTCCTAGGGGGCTCTTCTTGTCTTTGAGGCTCAATCACAGGCTTAGGTTCACGGCTCGGAGGCTCCTCTGAATATGCTGGAGGTGGCTCTGGGAACTCCGATATAGGAATAGGCGATATTGGGAACCCATCCGCTCCCTCGCCTCCGTATAATTGGCTTTCTTTCGTCATGAATCCAGGGACTGGCGTGGGTCGGATGTAAGATGAAGATGGTCCTAGAATATTTAAACAATTTAACAATTTTTTAAAAAAAATTATGTAAGTTTTGCTGTGCCCAATCTGGGTCCATGATGATACCTATTTTATAACTACCAACTAATTTACATTGTGGAACTGCAATAAAGAATATGAATATGAATATGAAACATTTTATGTACTCCTGATCAAATTTCGGTCACAGCGGAAGAAGAAGAAAGAATTTAAATCACTGCCTCTTGGCCTAGTGGTAGCAAGCGCGACTGCTGAGCACGAGGTCTTGGACTCGATCTTGGGTTAGGTTAGAAAACTCTCAGTAGCAGGACGGAGTCTGGAATTGTGCAGGGTTAATGGCAATTTACAGCACTGATAGCCTAGTGGTATGATCGTCAACTGACAAGCCAGTGGTCTCGCATTCGATCCCAAGGCGCGCACCTCTTACTTTTCGTAAGTTATGTGCGTATTGTAAATTAATTATCAGTTGCTAAAACGGTGAAGGAAAACATCGTGATGAAACCAGCACACCTGAGAGACTTTTCAATGGTGTGTAAAGCTATGTTTGAGGCCTACGGGCGGTTTAAACTCTGACACCAGGTTGTTGATCAAACATACGATAAAGAAATAAGAACTCTATTTCGGCGTGATAGTGTCATTTTTTGAGATTGACAGTTTCTGGTTCATTCTGTATTCTGAGATTTTTTTTTGTATTTTTTTACTATAAAATTTATATGACATACTTGTTTTTTGTAGGAAAATTATTGAACTAATATCTTAACCTATAATATTACATTTATCTATTGATCAACCATATATGATAAGAAGAAGAATGGCAATAAGCTTGCCCCCTATTACATGGGACTTCTAACATGGCCGGCGAAACGTGGGTGTACTGCAGACACCTTAGCCTACCCGCTCTGGGGAATACATTCGTCTATGATATTGTATGTATTTCTGACATCAAAGATTTGGTCAAAAGAAGTTTTTAGTTACCTGAATTGGCTGACGTTCCTGGTGAACCTACATTCAAGGAGTTAGGAGGATTAGGTCTGATGGCTGGAGAGGACCTCCCAGGAATGCCTGATGAGGAGTTTTGTGAACTCGAGTCATCTTTCGGTACGTTAATTCTTCGGTCATCGAAGGGATCGTAGAGAATTGTGTTCTGGAAAGATTTGTCATACAATTATCCAATGACATGTGCCGTGTGGTTTCCAGCCTAAGAATAGAACCACCCCTACTCGTCGCGGTGTCGTAAGAAGCGACAAAGAGAAAGATCCGCGCTGGGCGATCGCAGTAGCAGATGATTGCTGTTACACAGAAGGATGCTGCTGCCCATCCTCCGGAACTTTCCCTTTGTCGCTTCTTACGACACCCGCGGGACAAGTAGGGTTCTATTCTTAGGCCGGAAACCACACGGCATTTAATTCTATTACTGTTACGGTCAGAACTGGATGATGGGCAGCAGCATCCTTCAGTAACAGTAATCATCTGCTACTGCGATCGCTAACCCGCTTGCCCAGCGTGGCGATTATTACGGACAAATTCCTCCAATGAGCGTACAATAGAGCCGCGCATTGGGAGAGGCCTATGTTCAGAAGTGGACTAATACAAGCTGATGATGATGATGATGATAATGTACTATTGTGACCTTTTTCGAATACCCATAACTGTTAGTTAATCTAAGACACCACTGACTAACGGTGAAGGAAAACATCGTAAGGAAACCTGGACTTAATAGTCTGACGCCAACCCGCAGTGAGCTAGCGTGATGATTAATGCTCGCTTCTTCTCTTTCAATTGAAAATTGACTTTTCATCCAAAGCAACTGGTCACGTGACTCACTTTTGTATGAGAAGTTAGAATTTCGTTGTCAGATTTCGAACTATGTTCCTTGGGGAAAGTTGTTCAGTTTCATGGAACTTTTTACCTCCTAAAATTTGGCAGGTCTTTAAAACGACAGGGTATAGATCTTTAAGAGAAACGTGTGGCACTCGGGGACTGCCGCGGTAAAGCTATTGCATAGCATTTTTTATCAACTTATGCAATTATAATTTTTTTATTTTTTATTTATGCAGTCAATAGCTTAAAAACTTAATAAGTACACAAAATCACGTCTTGAAAAATCGAAGCAAATAATTAGTTTTCGAAATTCGAATGTTTATATTTCTAAATGTTTTGTTTTTTAATGTGTCAACATAAAATATACTTTATTTAAGGTTCTAAATAGATAATTCTGCAATAAAGGGTGTTAGGTTTTTATTTTCGTTACGGAATTTCTTGATTCGGTCGCCGCGCTCAAAGCCCGCGATAAAATCTATGCAATAGCTTAAAATACTTACCTCAACAAAACTAGATTGGTCGCTGTCGGGGGACGCGATACTTTGAGAGACTTCACTCCCGCCTTCTGGTATATCAACAAAGATAACTGCATCTAAGTCTTCTTTGGGAGGTGTTGGTCTTTTAGACCCCTGGGCTTGTTGACTATCCTGGAATTAGAAGAAAATAATATATTATCATCATCTGCCTAGCCTTTTTCCCAACTATGTTGGGGTCGGCTTCCAGTCTTACCGGATGCAGCTGAATACCAGTTTTTTACATGGAGCGACTGCCTATCAGACCTCCACAACCCAGATACTGGGTTACACGATACCCCTTGGTAAGACTGGTTGTCAGACTTTCGGGCTTCTGACTACCCGTAACGACTACCAAAGATCTACAATTGACAGCCGGGGCCGACAGCTTAACGTGCTATCCGAGGCACGGAGAGTGATAATTAATTTATAAAACGCCTTGGGTTCGAACCCGAGACCTCTGACTTGCCAGTAAACGGTCACCACCACTAGGCTATCACGACTCTTCCGAAGAAAATAATATTGTATAAGTAAACTTTTTTTACGTAAAACGGTTTTGTCATCAGAACTAAAGCTGTGTTTCAAATATCAGATCAATCTGTCGACAGGAAGGGGGTGAAATATCGATTACTAAATTTGAACCAAATAATAAACAGGTCAAGCTAAGTAAAACCGTTTAAAAATATCCTACTACTATTATAAAGGCGAAAGTTTGTAAGTATGGATGTATGGATGTATGGATGTATGGATGTTTGTTACTCTTTCACGTAAAAACTACTGAATGGATTTGAATGAAACTTCACCACAATATAGCTTATACATCAGAATAACACATAGGCTACAATTTATCAACATATCATGCGGGCGAAGCCGCGGGAGGAAGCTAGTTATAATTATATAAGTCGTGATGGCGTTTCGCAAGCACGTGGGTACGAACCTAACATGACTTTTCAATGTCATATGTACTTCCTTAGTTAATCTAAGACACCACTGACTAACGGTGAAGGAAAACATCGTGAGGAAACCTGGACTTAATAGTCTGACGCCAACACGCAGTGAGCTAGCGTGGTGATTAATGCTCGATCCTTCTCTGTATGAGAAAAGGCTTTTGCCCTGCAGTGGGACAGTTACAGGCTGAATTATTATTATTTTTGAAAGAAACAACTGATACGGTCAGGATTCGAACCCACGATCTTCGAAATACCGTCTATCTTATATCTTATTTTCAACCACTTGTGTAATGACGGTAGTTTAACATACCTGTGAAATACCCGATCCACCAGGTACCGGGTTATTCCAGTTTTGCCCCGGCGCCTGCCCAATAGGCCGACGGGGCAAGTTCGCCCATCTTGAAGCGGTTGCTGAGTCCACAGTTGGCACATCTATGACCACAGGGTTGACGTAAGGGTAACCTTGGTACCCTCGGTACCCCTGGTAGCTCTGGCTTGAAGCCATGGTCTGAAATCTTAGAAGAAACATGATCTATACTAATACTAATATACTAATAATACTATAAAGAGGTAAAGTTTGTATGTATGTCGGGAGTAATCTCCGGAACTACTTATCCGATTCTAAAAATTATTTCACTAATAGGAAGCTACATTATCCCTGAGTGCTATAGGCTATTTTTTATTTTGAAAAAGATAAGTTTTGATTAAGAAATAACAATATCTGTGATTCAAGTCAGAAAAATACAGGCAATCTAGATGCTTTATCAACGTGTTTACGGGAAAATTTAATTGAATGCGGACAAAGTCGCGGGGAACAGCTAGTATAGTCATAATAGTAATAGTTTTAAATGATAGCCTAGTGGTCTGACCGTTGGACTGCCAAGTCAGAGGTTTCAGGTTCGAACCTAAGGCGCACTTCGACTTTACGTAAGTTATGTGCGTATTGTGAATTAATTAGTTGCTAAACCGGTGAGGGAAAACATCGTGATGAAACCAGCACACCTGAGAGATTTTTCAATGGTGTGTAAAGCTATCAGAGGCCTACGGGCGGTTTAAACTCTGACACCAGGTTGTTCATCAACCATACGATATGAAGTAACGATTATGAAGCTAGCTAATAATAATAATCCTCCTGACCGAATTTCGGTCACAGCGGCCAATCTCAACGGAGATAAGCCAATTACGCAGGAGATATTATAGTGCACAAGTGTGTGCGCAAACACAGGTGCACTCTCTATTCCCTCACTCTCATAGTCCGATGGGACGGCCTTCCGGCACGATCGGAGAGATCAGGCGCAGGGCCAACGGCTTTACGTGCTTTCCGAGGCACGGAGTAAGTGATAATCAAACTAATATTATAAATGCGAAAGTAACTCTGTCTGTCTGTCTGTCTGTCTTTGCTTCACGCCTAAACTACTGAACCGATTTGTGTGAAATTTGGTACAGACATAGTTTGGAACTTGAGAAAGGACATAGGATAGTTTTTATTACAAAAAATAAAATAAAAAATCAAATTTATTCCTGACATACAGCGCCATCTATTGGTCAAGAGTCGAAGTCACTATTCCACGCGAACGAAGTCGCGGGCAAAAGCTAGTTAATTTATAAAAACGCACATAACTTACGAAAAGTCAGTGCGCGCCTTGGGTTCGAACCCGATACCTCTGACTTGTCAGTCAACGGTCACAACCACTAGGCTATCACGACCATAGAGTATTCAAGAAAATATAGAGTGATAACGTCAACCACATTGCCTTGAGCGGAGCGAAAGCAGGTCTCACCATAGAAATATTAAAATGTCATTTTTTCAAATTATGTTTTCTAGACGTTTTTCAAAATTTAACTTAGCAGCTATCCATGATATAAGCTAAAATGTAACTTTTACGCTCGTGGAGCCTAGTTGAACCGCAGTTGATCGAGGTATGATCGCAAACGGAGCTCGTGTCGCGGCCGCGTTGTTCATACCCGTGCTCACTGTTCATACTTCTATAGGGTTGCTCTATATTTTCTTATATACTCTAAAATCACGACTCACTACGAAGCTAGCTAACTAGCTTTACAAATGTAACAAAATGAGTAGATTTGAATATGAATTCGTCGCGTACTGAAAAGCATTAATTTCACCGTATTATTGAAAGACGTACGTGATAGACATGAGTGGAATACATATTGCTTTGTGTTTATCATATGTGTTACAGGCTCACGGCTGTATTAAACACTAGCACAGCTGTTCCCCGCGACTTTGTCCGCATTAAATTAAATTTTCTCGTAAACACACGTTTATAAAGCAGCCAGATTGCCTGTTTTTTACCCGACTACAAAAAAAAGGAGGGTTATGATTTTAGCAGTCTATGTATGTATGTAAGTTTGTTCATCTGTTCCCTCGTAGCTCCTAAACTATTTGTTGTAGTTCAATAAATAAGGTATCTATCGATGCGTCTTAATGGTCTGCGGGTTATAGGATATATGAAATTTCGTAAAATCAAATAAGGTGGATTTTATTTTCTTACTTGAATCACATACATTGTTATTTTTTACTGAAAACTAAACTTTTTTTTTTTCAGAATAAAAAAATAGCTTATAGCACTCAAGAATAAAGTAGCTTCCTATTGGTGAAAGAATTTTTAGGATCGGATCGGTAGTTTCAGAGATTACCCCTAACATACATACATTATTACATACATACAAACTTTACCTCTTTATAATATTAGTATAGATATAGATAAAGTGTGACTGTCAAAGATCTACAATTGACAGCCGGAGCCAACAGTTTAACGTGCTATCCGAGGCACGGAGAGTGATAATTAATTTATAATACGCACATAACTTACAAAAAGTCAGAGGTGCGCGCCTTTGGTTCGGACCTGAGACCTCTGAATTGCCAGTCAAACGGTCATACCATTAGGCTATCACGACTCTGCGTTGACTATGCGTTGAATAAGTAATAAATTATCAGTCAATGAAACATTTGTGACGTCATCACACTATCATTTTAGATTAACGATTATAATGATATGGTAACAACAGCTATTTTGTGAGGCTAATATTTGAAATCCTTATAAAAAGCCCTTTCAAACGATATTCAATATAGTTTACCCGGAAGCTTTGCGCTAAAGTATTTTCATTCTATAGGTACTTAAGCCTCATGTGAACGTGATCTAAACAATATTACCAATACATTAACTTAATAACACACAAGGAGTTACACGCTGACGGAGTCGCAGGCACAGCTATCTATACTTTTCTGCCGGAAGTCACTATTCCACGCGGACGAAGTCGAGGGCAAAAGCTAGTATATACAGCGTGTAACAGAAGTCCGAAATAATACATTAAGGGCGTATAAGGTACCCTATAAACAATCCTTGAGCATAGGTTTTGGAACCGAACCCCAAACAATACTTGAGTAAACCACGGTCAAAGTTTTCGCCAAAATCTTTCAAATACAGCCCTAGACATCAGCTGAAAGGTGAATCAACATGAATCCGGTTATTTACCTTCAATTAATTCTTTAAGTAAGCACTAGGCACGCGTAGGATAATGAAATCTGTCATTATTGAAGAAAATGAAAGCAAAAGAATTATTTTGTATAAAAAAAAAATGCCGCTTTTGCATTCAATATTTTCACAGGTGATTCTCTTCATGATATACATACACGCCCTTAAGTATTATTTCGGACTTCTGTTACACGCTGTATATAAGGCCTTTGCGTCTATTGCAGACGATTTATGGCGTAATGTCTGCGAGACAGCGTTTTTTCAAACGATACCCCACACGATATATTTCATCATGGAAATTGATAGAGGTAGAGATGGTCGACCCGTCCCCCTCCTTTTTGTTAGTGGTCAGTCATCGACTACACGTATAAATATCACCACATAGTATAAAACAAAGTCGCTTCCCGCGTCTGTCTGTCCCTATGTATGCTTAGATCTTTAAAACTACGCAACGGATTTTGATACGGTTTTTTTTAGTAGATAGAGTGATTCTTCAGGAAGGTTTATATGTATATACTGCACCCGTGCGAAGCCGGGGCGGGTCGCTAGTAATAAATAAATCAACCTGTAACTGTCCCACTGCAGGGCAAAGGCTTCTTCTCATACAGAGAAGGATCGAGCATTAATCACCACGCTAGCTCACTGCGTGTTGGCGTCAGACTATTAAGTCCAGGTTTCCTTACGATGTTTTCCTTCACCGTTAGTCAGTGGTGTCTTAGATTAACTAAGAAAGTACATATGACATTGAAAAAGTCACATTTGTACACGTATAAACAAAGCAATATTACTATTATCTTGGATGATTATAGGAGGGGGGGGGGGGGGCTGACCACATATCCTCTTCCTCTTTACTCGTCAGCCATCGACTGCACGTATAAACAAAGCAATATTACTTGTTACGACAATTCTGCTATAATCCTACGAGGAGTTCCGTTTCATATCTCGTAAGTTCATGATCAGATCACTATAATATTTCTATGGGACCACCTCGGGAGTATACCCTTTTGATTACAAAAAGAATTTTGAAAATCGGCCCACAACTGAAGGAGTAATCGCGTAACAAACATACAAAAAAAAAACATACAGTCGAATTGAGAACCTCCTCCTTTTTGGAAGTCGGTTAATAAGTAATCAAATATTTCTTCATCATCCTCCTAGCCTTATTATTCCCAAACTTTGTTGGGGTCGGCTTCTAATCTAACCAGATGCAGCTGAATATCAGTTAAGTTAACACGACTGCCTATCTGACTTCAACACAAAGGCATACGATTTTCTAGAAAACCTAAACTATTAATACTTAAAAATAAAGTACTTACTTTTTAATTTTTAATTCGCAAATAAATCCAAATAGACACTGGCACTTTTTAAAACTTATTTCATCATATTTTTTGTTTTTTTTATCACTTTTTTTCATTACGACGCAGCCATTTTGTCCGAATGATACGAACGCTGCCGTTTATCTGCTAGATAAGGTATCAGTAACGTGTTAAGGGTACTATCTAAACAGTTAATACATAATGTTTTTATCCTTAACTGTTTTCCTATTACTTGATATTTATTTTCAATAATTTCAGTTTCACTTTATTTAAAAAACCTCCTTCTGGTGCAGTCGGTTAAAAACAGTATTTTTAAGCTATTGCATAGATTTTATCGCGGGCTTTGAGCGCGGCGACCGAATCAAGAAATTCCGTAACGAAAATAAAAACTAACACCCTTTATTGCAGAAATGTTTAAAACCTTATTAACTAACAAATAAGGTATATTTCTTAATTGACACATTAAAAAACAAAACATTTAGAAATATAAACATTCGAATTTCGAAAACTAATTATTTGCTTAGATTTATCAAGACGTGATTTTGTATTAAGGTTTTAAGCTATTGACTGCATAAATAAAAAATAAATAAATAATTATACTTAATTGGAAGTTGATAAAAAATGCTATGCAATAGCTTTACCGCGGCAGTCCCCGAGTGCCACACGTTTTTTTATGTTTTTAAATATAATATATTTAGTTATTTGTCTTTACAGAAAATGTCCGACTCGTCAAGTATTCGTCCGAGGAGGCCGGTCACATTGTATCGACGCCTGCAATGTGGCAACCATGTGTGGAGAAGTACGGGTTCCTGAGGAACACCTAAATGTAAGTCCTCATCATCCTCCTAGCCTTTTGACAAGCTTTTATTTAAATTTAAACAGCGTGGTAAGAGAACGGTGTGAAAGAGGATGTAGTCAGAATCTCTTAGGTGTGCAGGGGGCTTAGCCAAGTTGACTATCTACAATCGCTAACGTTATAGAAAACGAAAGAAATGTATAGGATTAGAATCTATTCGTTTGTTTTGACCACGTGATATAACGATATCATCATCATCATCTGGGGGGTTAGCCAAGTTGATTATCTACAATCGCTAACGAATAGAATACGAAAGAAATGTATAGGTTCCCTGGTTTCCTAACTATGTTGGGGTCGGCTGCCAGTCTTACCAGATGCAGCTGAATACCAGTGTTTTACATGGAGCGACTGCCTATCAGACCTCCACAACTCAGATACTGGGTTACACGATACCCCTTGGTAAGACTAGCACCACGTGATATAACGATAATCCTATACATTACTTTCGTTTTCTATAGCGTTAGCGATTGTAGATAGTCAACTTTGCTAAGCCACAATGTTTTCCCTCACCGTTTTAGCAACTGATAATTAATTTATAGGTAATACGCAAATGAAACTAAATTATTAAAAAAATCTTTATTATAACCACGACTTTCTTTACGAGTTATCGCCATCAAATTCCATTTCCCGCTTCTTATCGTTTGACATATTATTATCTAACGACTCAGATCCACTAGCTACGGGTGTACTTGCAGAAAAAGTTGGATTGTAATACTGGTCGTATTCTAAAGTTTTCTTAGTCGTCAGATTATCCATTGCCTTTTCAAGTTCATGAAATTCATGTTCGTTCTCTTCCAAAGTCATATTGGTATTAGACACCATGTTATCTTGTACAGAATTCATAGACAGAAGTTTATAAGGATGCCCTTTTATTTTCCTCGGTATTTTAGTATTTAAAAAGCTTTGCAAATCCAATTTTGTTGTTTCAAAGCGATCTAAATATTTGCTTTCTTGCTCTTTTAGTTGCTTGCTTTCTTCTTCGTACTTTTCGTCTTCTAGACTGATTTTTGATGCTTTCGTCGTGGTTTTAGCTTCATCGGTCATAGGATATCCTTCAACTACATAGAGGCTAGGACCTTCTAATCTTCCTACGCTTATTTTGTTAAGTTTGTCGCTCTTTGCAGTTTTTTTCGGTTTTTCTGGACGTTCTGTTCTTTTTTGCCTTTCTTGGGATATATCTTTGTGTGATTCTTTTTCTTGTGTGCTATCGGATTTATCATCATTATCTACGTCATTCGACTGATGTTCCAATGTTTTATCTTTATTATTTTCTTGGACCTCATCGTCACCTTGTCGCCCAACATGAAATATGCTGTTCTCTTCTGATACCCGCTTAGAAGATTCTTCAGAAGACTTGCTCGATTCTACTATCTTCGTAGACAGTAAGCTTGCTGACTTGAGGAATTTTGCAATTTTTTTAGCGACGTCGTTTGATACGAATTTGCCGGCTAGTTTTTTTACGTCATCTATGTTGGCTGTTAGGAGGACAAATGTGTGTGCTATGTGGCATAACAGCAGAAGATGGAGGCCTGTGAAATAGAAATTAAACTTTAGATAGGTACTATCGATAACAAAGCCGGTGCTCCACTCTTAAGGTTAGAATCGCTTGCACCCGGCGTCCGACCGTAGCGCGAACCTCGCCTCTACGGACGTAGCATCGTTCAAAGCATTTTGATCGCAAAGTGGTGCACTGTTCGTGTCCGCGATAGTACCTAAAAAGCTTGATGATAGCTAGTGGTAGTAGCTTGGGATCCCAGGCTGCTAGATCACGGGATTTTGGTGCGAATTAATCTTTGAACTGCTTTCCAAACATTATGTGCTGTTTGGAAAGCAGTTCAATTATTCAGTCCATGTATGTTCTAGGGGCTTAGCCAAGTAGACTATCTACAATCGCTAACGCTATAGAAAACGAAAGAAATGTATAAATGTGTAGAAATGTTGTTTTTGGAAAAACTTATTTTAAAGCCTTGTCAGAGGCCTAAGGGTGGTCTATGACAGCAGGTTTTCACTTACCAATTGTAGAAAATCGACATAATATCAACATTTTCGTTCGAAAGTAAAATCTTTGTACATAAAATTTATTGTATTTTGTGATAAGGTATTAATGTTCTCGGAAAATATGATATAGTTATTTTTATTTTTATTGTCCTAGTTTGAACTTGCGTTGCGACCTGGTTTTGCATGATTTTTACGACATTTATTGCTTTCAATGTTTATATGTATGTATGTATGGTGCCGTGGTATCCGGCCTAAGAATAGAACCACCCCTACTTATGCCGCGGGTTTCGTAAGAAGCGATAAAGGGAAAGATCTGGAAGATGGGCAGCAGCATCCTATTGTGTAACAACAACCATCTACTAATGCGATCGGCAACCCGCTTGCTCAGCGTAGCGATTATGGGCAAATACATGGAGCTTTGTAGGTATATGCTCCATGGGCAAATACCTCCAATAAGCGCATAATAGTGGCGCGCATTGGGAGAGGCCTATGTTTAGCAGTGGACTAATACAGGCTGATGATGATGATGATGATGAAGTATTGCTTGTATATGCCATTAACCGCAAAGTTTCAGACTCTGTGCTCCGTGAAATACCCAATGGTAAACCCAATAACACTGCCCGATCGAACCCGGGGATCGAACTTAGAACCTCGTGATCAGTAGTGGCGCTTACTACCACTAGACCAAAGAGGCTGACTATTCATAAGTGCCTAAACTGGTCTACATGAGTAAAAAATATTTTGATTTTGATTTTGCAGGACAATAATATTTTTTAAATTATTTGTTCTTTTTTTCAGCCCTGTTACGTCTGTAATAGCACAGGTCACAACTGCAGGGCACTGCCCCGTCAGAGCGGAGTGGATGACGAAACACCCACAGAGTTCAGCGGGAACGTCATCAGTGATGACACGGAAGCTGGTAGTAAGATATCAAAATATAAATACACTTAAATAAAGAATAGAACCACCCCTCGTCCCGCGGGTGTCGTAAGAAGCGACAAAGGGAAAGATCCGGAGGATGGGCAGCAGCATCCTTCTGTGTAACAGCAATCATCTGCTACTGCGATCGCTAACCCGCTTGCCCGTGGTGATTATGGGCAAATACCTCCAATGAGCGCACAATTGTGGCGCGTATTGGGAGAGGTCTATGTTCAGTAGTGGATTAATACAGGCTGATGATAATGATGGATGATGTTGAAATACATTTTTACAAGCTTTTATTTAACTTGCAATGTATGTATGTATGTTAAATGCAAGCTGAATTAGAACCACTTCCTCTTATCCTCATCATCCCCCTAGCCTTATAATTCCCGAACTTTGTTGGGGTCGGCTTCTAATCTAACCAGATGCAGCTGAATATCAGGTTTCTACGGAGCGACTGCCTATCTGACCTCAACACAAAGGGATACGATATTCTAAAGTTAGATTAGTTTTCAGGATTTTTTGAGAGTACTTTACCTTTAACGACTGTCAAATATCTTCATGACAACCGGGGCCAACAGCTTAACGTGTTATCCGAGGCACGGAGAGTGATAATTTATTTAAAATACGCACTTAACTTAGGAAAAGTCAGAGGTTCTTTGGAGTCGAACCTGAGATCTCTGCAGGCTATCACTGCTACTTCCTCTTATCCTATAAAGTTAAATTTTTGCATGTTGGTTCAGTTCCGAAGACAATGCATTTTTATGATAAGCATGACCTGAATCGACATCCAGGATTAGCTCCAGATAAAGGAACTCTTCAACGGTCAACAGCACACATACTAATTTTTGCGTTTAGTTTTGATTTTCCAATATAAAAACCTTGTTAAAAACTTATTTTTTTAAACGGTTTTACTTAGCTTGACCTGTTTATTATTTGGTTCAAATTTAGTAATCGATATTTCACCCCCTTCCTGTTGACAGATTGATCTGATATTTGGTACACAGCTTTAGTTCTGATGACAAAACGGTTTTACGTAAAAAAATCTAACTTAGGTATATTATTATAAAATCTTATCTACTTTTTCCATGGACTTCTGCAACTGGTATTAATTTATTCTTCACTTAATCAGCCTCAGAAGAAGATGAAGAGTCCCTAGGAGTGGAAGACACCGACTTCGTACTGTACGTCAGCGCGGTCGAGACTGAGAGATGTCGCCGAGGGCTCACCGTGGCGTACGCATCGCATTGCCAGCAGGAATCAGCTTTGGACAGGTCATCCATCCATTTCTATGACTTAAAGTGTGACGCTTAACTTTTGTTGGTTTTTTTTTTATCTTACATAGCAACAGATGGCAGCGTAAACTGTTTTACTTACAAAGCATTGTACGAAAAATGGCTACATTTACAATACAATACAAATCCTCTTTATTGCATACAAAAAAAAACATTTAAAATATACATTTATAAATAGAAAAGAGTACAATTGGCGGTTTTATCGCAGCATGGCGATCTCTTCCAGACAACCTTGAATGGACATTTACCCCCTGGTTCAAATTATTTCAAAGCAAATTGAACCGTCCTAATTAGCATTAAATTACAAAGTTAGTTACATTTAGTTGGACGTCACGTTTACGAGATTGAGTCTTAAAGACTTCAACAACAAAAGTATTTTAGATGGATAGCTACATTTTTATGGGGCAATTATCGGGGGCAAATGTGATTATCGGGGCTATAAGAACGAATTTGTGAAATTTAACATTAATTTTGACTTTACATCGGTAGAACTCGTGTACACGATCATTAATACATTCTTAACTAAAATATTTCATCTTTGCTGACTTGTTATTAATAGAAAAAAAATTAAGTTAAATCGGGTTAATCGTGGGTTCGAATCCCATCCGTATCAGTTGTTTTTTCAAATTTATTTATGAAATAATTATATTTCATAAGCTATCATGTGCTATAACATGTAAAAAATTCACAAAAATATTAAGAAAAATTGGTAATATCGCATCGGTTACTACTAAAACTGCAAAGTTTGGAGCACTGAGTCGGGATACGTAATGTATTCCGATAGATATTACCACACGCCCTTGGCGTAGAAAAAGAGATTTGAAATTTCGATTGATGCTGGTGGGATACGGTGGCTCAGTGGTTAGAGCGTCGACACGGTACGTCGAAGATCGTGGGTTCGAATCCCATCCGTATCAGTTGTTTTTTCAAATGTTCTTATTAAATAATAAATTATAACTAAGTTAAACTTTCTAGTAGCTACAATAGCCCCGGGTGACCTTTTTTTTTGCAGGCCGGTGGCTGGTCACGCCAATTTTTGTCCAGGGGAGCTATCAACCAAGTACAGGGACCTGCCCTCGGTGTTGTCAACTGTCAAGCACGAAATGCTCCACGCTTTGGGATTCAGCGTGTCTTTGTTTGCATTTTATAGGTATTTATTATTTCTTTATACATAATATTTTGTATATAAGGTGCTTCTAAATTATCTGCCACGGCTGCAATGGTAAATAATATTGGTCATTTATATTACAACTAGCTTTTGCCCGCGACTTCGTTCGCGTGGAATAGTGACTTCGACTCTTGACCAATAGATGGCGGTGTATGTCCGGAATAAATTTTATTTTTTATTTTATTTTTTGTAATAAAAACTATCCTACATCCTTTCTTAAGTTCCAAACTATGTCTGTACCAAATTTCACACAAATCGGTTCAGTAGTTTAGGCGTGAAGCAAAGACAGACAGACGGAGTTACTTTTGCATTTATAATATTAGTTTGGATTGGATAGTGAAGTATTTTTTTTCGAACGTCATTTTTTTTTCTTTTGCCTGCGTTTTATTGCGTAGGCCTAATTATGCTCCATTTTTTTTTACTGTTCCGGGGTACGAAATTTCTTCACTATTGTAATCTATATACCCAATACTTTCTCCCATTGCAACCGTGGCAGATAATTTAGATGCACATTATTTAAGCCGTGTGGTTAGTCTGATCTGTCGTGTAACCCAGTATCTGGGTTGTGGAGGTCTGATAGGCAGTCGCTCCATGCAAAACACTGGTATTCAGCTGCATCCGGTAAGACTGGAAGCCGACTCCAACATAGTGAAAAGACTAGGCAGATGATGATCTGCCGTGTTCTCCGGCCTAACAATAGAACCACCCCTACTCGTCCCGCGGGTGTCGTAAGAAGCGACAAAGGGAAAGATCCGGAGGATGGGCAGTAGCATCCTTCTATGTAACAGCAATCATCTGCTACTGCGATCGCTAACCCGCTTTCCGCGTGGCAATTATGGGCAAATACCTCCAATGAGCGCACAATAGTGGCGTGAACTGAGAGAGGCTTATGTTCAGCAGTGGACTAATACAGGTTTTAATACCTACTTATTAATTGTATCTGTGTTTTTAATAAAGTATTTTTATTTCCTCTTTCTGTCCTATTATTAAGTAAGATAAAAAAGTTTAATAAGTATGTACCTTTTTGTGAAATTTTTACCTATTAGATTTTTTAGATATTACCACACGCCCTAGGCGTAGAAAAAGATTTAAAATTTCGACTGATTCTGATGGGATACGGTGGCTAGCGGTTAGAGCGTCGGCTCGGTACGCCGAATATCGTCGGTTAGAATCCCATCCGTATCAGTTGTTTTTTCAAATTTCTTATTAAATATTTATAAGTATGTATTTTTAATGTCGTGGTGGCGCACTGGTTACGGACCCGCTTTGCAAGCGCGTGGTTGTGGGTTCAAACCTGGCATGTACCAATGTGACTTTTTCAATGTCATATGTACTTTCTTAGTTAATCTAAGACACCACTGACTAACGGTGAAGGAAAACATCGTAAGGAAACCTGGACTTTAACAGTCTGAAATCGCCAACCCGCAGTGAGCTAGCGTGGTGATTAATGCTCAAATGCTCCTTCTCTGTATGAGAAGAGGCCTTTGCCCTATATTGGGACAGTTACAGGCTGATTTATTTATTTATTATTATTTACAATATTTTGCACATTTCAGAGATGAAAATGGAGAACCTTTGACTGAACGGCGGCAAGACACTGGCAATCCTCCGCTTGATGAAGAGTGAGTATCAGAATGTAATCTATTTTAGGCACCTGTCTCTGTCTGTCATGTTTCGTGTCCTGAGGAGTAAATTAATTATCACTCTCCGTGACTCGGATAGCACGTTAAGCTGTTGGCCCCGGCTGTCAATTGTAGATCTTTGACAGTCGTTACGGGTAGTCAGAAGCCCGAAAGTCTGACAACCAGTCTTACCAAGGGGTATCGTGTAACCTAGTATCTGGGTTGTGGAGGTCTGATAGGCAGTCGCTCCATGTAAAACACTGGTATTCAGCTGCATCCGGTAAGACTGGAAGCCGACCCCAACATAGTTGGGAGAAGGTTGGTTTAAGAAAGGTACTTGAGTGGCGACCACGAACTGGAAGACGCAGCGTTGGTAGGCTTCCCACCAGGTGGACCGACGACATTATCAAGGTCGCGGGTAACCGGTGGCTGCAAACGGCAAGCTGTCACTCATTGCCGTTCTATGGGAAGCCTTTTTTGTTCAACGGTGGAAGTCTTCCGTCTGATGATGATGAGGTTCTAAAGTTGCATAATTTTTCAGGTTACAAATCCACAAATGGTCTGACCGCGTGGTGAAGAACATAACGAGGAAGAACTGGATGATTCGCGGCGGCTACATTGAGAGGACATTCCATATGATTGTTACCCCTAGAGTTGTGAAGGAAGTGAGTTTTATAGTTTAAACCTGGCCTAGTCAGGATTGTTTTTACGTGAATAACTGTATCGATCTTCTTCTTATCGTATGGTTGATGAACAACCTAGTGTCAGAGTTTAAACCTTTAGGCCTCTGACATGGCTTTACACACCATTGAAAAATCTCTCAGGTGTGCTGGTTTCATCACGATGTTTTCCCTCACCGTTTTAGCAACTGATAATTAATTTATATTACGCACATATCTTACGAAAAGTCAGGTGCGCGCTTTGGGTTCGAACCTGAGACCTCTGGTAGTTTTGATATTCCCATAAAATATCTATAAAAACTTAGTTAAAAACGTTGTTTTTACAAAAACTTATTAAAATTACGTTTTCTAGTCATTTTTTCAAAATTTAATACAGCAGTTAACCATGTTATAAGCTAAAATGTAACTTTTTCGCTCTTGGAGCCTAGTTGAGCCGCAGTCGATCGAGGTATGATCGCAAACGGAGCTCGTGTCGCGGCCGCGTTGTTCATACCCGTGCTCACAGTTCATACTTCTATAGGGTTGCTCTATACTTTCTTATACAGGGTTATTTGTAAAACACCAGCATCCTTAAAAGGAGTCTTTATGATCACGTGACTCGACAGAATGTATGGAACAGCTGATTTTTTTGGCAAGTCAGGTTTCGGGTTCAAATCCAAGGCGCACCTCTGACTTTTCGTAAGTTATGTGCGTATTATAAATTAATTATCACCCTCCGTGCCTCGGATAGCACGTTAAGCTGTTGGCCCCGGCTGTTAATTGTAGATCTATGACATTCGTTACGGGTAGTCAGAAGCCCGAAAGTCTGACAACCAGTCTTACCAAGGGGTGTCGCACCCAGAACAATCAGCTGTTCCATACATTTATGTGCACATGACTCAACAAAATGTATGGAACAGCTGCTTTTTTTGCGATTTCAGGGTTGGTCGTATAGTAAAAGTTGTTCATAATAATGAATTTAATGACCCCTTTTAAGGATGCTGGTGTTTTACAAATAACCCTGTATCTAGGGTGGGTCACTTATGTATGGAGAAAAAAAAAAGTTTAGTTTTTATACGGGCACAGTGATAAAACGGTGCTAAATGACGAGCGTAAATAGATTATGAAGTTTCACTGCAATCGGAATCAATCTTCTGCCTCCGGATTCATGTGGTAATAGTCAACAAATATGGTTAAAAAGGGTTTAATAGAACGGCATACAAAGTTATACCAATGTGCACTTTTTATAAATAAAAGTCTTAATATCGATAGTAATTATAGGTTTTTTCAAGAACAAACAATTTTAGATACAATAATAGTAAAGAATAATTATTTACGTGAATGGTTTAGTTTGTGGCGAAATCCTTTTTGCCGTCGAATTTTGGTACCTTTTTTCTTGAGTCAATCTGGGATTTGATGAAACCGTCTGTCATTGTTTTATAGCATTAAATGGCTTATGTTTTAGGCAGAGCTTTATCTGCTCTTTCTACTGCTTGTGTGTGACACGGAATGCGTAATAAATCCAATTCTCCTTCTCCTTTTTGTTGAATAAGCGATCGGAGATTTTCTTCGGTTCCAGACTTTAAAAGGGTGGATCAGTGATATTTTCTTACTTATTTAAAAGGTTATAATACTTTGATTCATTAAAGCAATTAGTACGACAATGTTTTATTTCAGAAATGGACAAATAATAGGACCAGAAGGACCCATTACTAAAATGACTTATTCCTAAAACGACTTGTTCCGAAAATGATCTATCCCGAAAAGAACTTACTTCTATAAGGACCTATTCTTAAATGGACTCATTCCGGAAATGGCTTAAAATCTAGACGACTATTTAATAAAAATCTTGAAGTAATAAAAATATTGAATCATCATAAAAAATATTGATTTTTTCCAACACCTTCAACTATAATTTTGCTTACAACAAAGATGAAAACAAAACTAAGATAAACCTTTGTTATGTCCTTTTTTTTATTACAAAATGGCAATACTGTGGAAATAGTAGATTTTGCCCATATTTGTATTATTTTACAACAACAATTCCTTCTATTTCTTTATAATATATTGGCTCCTTTCTAGTTTCGCTCCCAAATTTTAACCTGTTTCGAGTCCATTCATAAAACTTCATTACATCTTCGTAAGTTGGCAATATATTTTCTTATTTAATCGCATAAAACACCAAACAAGGTACGCTTCCAACTATTTCAAGTGCGTTCTATTTTTCTGATGAGTTAAACCAAATTACTGCATTCTAATGCGCAACGCGCGAAACTGATCGTTTTACCAATAAATCGCGCGTAACTTGTCTCACCTTTCCCTTCACCCCACACTTCTTAATTCCTTTGTAATTAAACTGGACCAAACAATTTCTTATTAATAATTATTTAAAACTATTACGCATAAAATCTGATATCAATAACTTAAGAAAAGTATCAGGAAAGTAACGTCAAAAATCAACTTTTCTTAAATAGTTCTATGACAATCCGGAGGCAATAAAACTAAATGTAATCTAATGAAACTTTACATATCAATTAACGACACCATTTGGCACCTTTTTAAAGCTGAGCACTTTGGAAAAACGAGAAAAATTTTTTTTGACCCACCCAGTGTATACTCTATGGTATAGTCTTATTATAATTTTTTTATAGATTATTTTGTAATTTTTTAATATTTTCACCAGGTACGAGAACATTTCAACTGTTCTCTGCTGGAAGGCGCTGAATTAGAAGACCAAGGGGGCGATGGTACTGCTCTGACACATTGGGAGAAACGAGTATTTGAAGTAAGTTATACCAGATAATAATATTATTCTCCTGACCGAATTTCGGTCACGGCGGCCAATCTCAGTGGAGACTAGCCAACTACGCAGGAGATATTATAGTGCACAAGTGTGTGCGCAAACACAGATGCACTCTCTATTCCCTCACTCTCATAGTCCGATGGGACGGCAATTCGACACGATCGGAGAGAGATCAGGCGCAGGGCCAACGGCTTTACGTGCTTTCCGAGGCACGGAGTAAGTGATAATTAATTTATAATACGCACTATACTTACGAAAAGTCAGAGGTGCGCGCCTTGGGTTCGAACCCGAGACCACTAACTTGCCAGTCAACGGTCACCACCACTAGGCTATCACGGCTCAAAATTTTTATAGTAAGCATGACCTGAATCGACATCCAGGATTAGCTCCAGATAAAGGAACTCTTCAACGGTCAACAGCACAGATACTAATTTTTGCTTTAACGTTTAGTTTTGATATTCCAATATAACCAAAAACATAGTTTAAAAACTAAAACCCGTCTACTTAAAATCTAAAAACATTCGAGCTGACTTATTTATTTTTAAAATCCGCCATATTTGATTTTAGATTTCATAAATCCTATAACCCGCGGAGTAATGGACACTTTATTTTTTGAAATACAATGAATATTTTAGGAGCTACGAGGAAACAGATGAACAAACTTAAATACATACATAGACTGCTTAAATCATAACCCTTCTTTTTTTGTAGTCGGGTAAATATAAAAGCTTGGCTAAAAACGATGTTTTTTTAAAACTTATTTGTTTTATTCTTTCCAGAACGAAGCCATGACGGGCACTCATACGCAGAACTCGGTGTTCTCTAGAATAACCTTCGCGCTGATGGAAGACACAGGCTGGTATCGGGCCAATTACGACCACGCTACCCCCTTGGACTGGGGGAGGGGGCTCGGCTGCAAATTCTCTATGGTATCCTGCAAACAATGGCTTAATACCCAAAGGTTCAGGTAATTTATATTATTTTGGGCGTGGTAGTGGACTAATTTCTAGATGGACTCATGGGTAACGTTAATAAGGTGCTACAGTGGGACAAATGGGCCTTATATGGACATGGTGGGCCTTACTATACGTGTACGGACTTGGGCCAAATGTGCCAAGTTGTAGATACTTGTCAAAATACTCTTTATTGCACATTAAGACACTTTTTAATTATTAAAGTATTTAGAAAAATGTACTATGGGATGTCTTATCGCTTTTTGCGGTCTCTTCCAGACAACCCTTGGATGGACTAAAATAGAAAGGGCAGACTATCGTATAATATTTGTATACTTACTTAATAAATAAAAATGTTCTGCAAAATAATATACGTACCTAATTATAAAAAACTCATTGCCTGTCCTGTGAATCACATATGATTCATGCTGTTGTTCTTTTTTGTGTCAGTAGTCGGGACAGCGTACCTGTCAAGATTGAAATATGTATGTAAATATATCATAGATAAACGACGTACAATACAATATATACTTACAATATTATGTATTATACATAAAGAATTAAATGAGTACTTTCAGTGCTCAGTGTGTAATGTTCTTTGACATGCTTTCTGTAATAAACCACGTATTTTAATTCAATGGTCTGCTATGACTATAATTGTTGAGGGTAATTAATCAAATCCATAATGATGTTGTCCCACTGTGGCCCTTGTTTTATTTAACTAAGTTTGGATTAAGTTTAGCTAGGCTGCAATTTCTTTTGTAAAACAATGGTTTAATTCACATATATGTATAAGTAGTTATTTAATTTGCGGTGTCTAGGTGGAATAATATGGGTAAACGTCGATTATTGGGACATTATTAGCTAAACGGGCCATTTAATTTCCATGATCAAGATCACGGTTAATATGGCCCATTTGGCCAAACGGGCCATATTAACCGTGATGGATTTTTTATATCTAGGTGTACTTTTTAAACATACGATGGGTGTTTTGGGTTATTCTTCTTAAACATGTGCAGTGTGGATTTTCTTTTTTTTTTTTAAACATTTAAGTGAATTGCCTAATGGGCTAATAAAAGCATATTAACCATACTATCTAGCATGAATTTTAATTGGCTTCTAATTTCGCGAGAGGTTTCAGGTCATATCTATATTTTAAGGTGCAATGCATGGTGGGATATTGTATCAAACATGGCCCATTTTGATGACATTACGGACCGATCTGTTTTCATTACGGTCCATTTTGACAGCGTGATGGCACATTTTGTTTCAATAAGGTTTACTTTTGCATGATGGTCTATTATGATCACATTATGGCTGATTTTGTTCACATTATTGACCATTTTTATTGCATAATGGACCATGTTGATTGTATTATGGACCATTTTGATTGTATTATGGCCCATTTTTATTGTATTATGGCCCATTTCGATTGTAATATGGCCCATTTTGACTGCATCATGGCCCATATTTGCTTGGTTTTCAATATGAGATAGTTAAAAGGGATTATTTAAGAGAATAATTTTTTTTTTTGATTTTTTAGAATTTTTTGACTGCCTCGTTGGTCTAGTGGTAGCAAGCGCGACTGCTGAGCACGAGGTCCTGGGTTCGATCCCCGGGTCGGGCAAAGTGTTATTGGGTTTTTCCATTAGGAAATTCTCAGTAGCAGCACGGAGTCTGGAATTGTGCCCGGTTAATGGCAATAGGCTCGCCCCCTATTACATGGGACTTATTACATAGCCGGCGAAACGTGGGTGTACTACACACCTCTGCCTACCCCCTCTGGGGAATACAGGCGTGAGTCTATAAAAAAAAAAAAAAAAAACGATCACATTATGGACCATTTTGATTGCATAATGGACCATTTTAAATGTATTATGGACCATTTTGTCTGCATTATGGCCCATATTTGCTTGGTTTTCAATATGAGATAATTAAAAGGGATTATTTAAGAAAATAATTTTAGATAGATAGGTAGTAATTGCATGTCTTCAAGGTACTCATTTATCAAAATTAATATTTTCTTGCAAGCAATGCCTCGGACAATTCTACAGAAGAGTAAGTATGACCAAAAATTATAATCTAAGACTGTATTTAGACTAGACAGTGGTGTTGATTCTCTTTTATATCTCGCTAAACTAATTTTAGTTTATCTATATCTCGGGACCACCTTTTAAAATAAAGTTGTGCAGAATAGTTTCCTTATTTGTCCTGTGTATTATTTTATATTTGTGTACGTATAAGTACACAAATATAAAATAATATACAGGCAATCTGAGTTCGGGAAGTGGGGGGGAAGGGGGGTTAAAGGGTAAAAAACGGTTTATCTCGATTTCCGGCATAACTACAAGTCCTATGGTTGCCCGTAAATTATTTTCCTTTCATTTTAATAATATTCTCCTCCTTTTCCAATGGGCTTCATTCTATTTTTTTTTTCGTTTTTTATTATTTTTAAGGGCTTCTAAGGCTTCTACCCTGGGTTATATTTAATTCTGTGACTTTCTTGACAGTATTAACTTTGAGAAAGTAGCGTAGCGGGCCCCGTATAAAAATGTATTTAGGGGACATTTTTTAAACGGTTTTACTTAGCTTGACCTGTTTATTATTTGGTTCAAATTTAGTAATCGATATTTCACCCCCTTTCTGTTGACAGATTGATCTGATATTTGGTACACAGCTTTAGTTTTGATGACAAAACCGTTTTACGTAAAAAAAATATTTACTTAGGTAAAAAAACTTATTGTGTTTGAGCAATACAATCACCAAGATAATGATGTCTAAATTTAAATTCTTTACAGGCGAAAGAATCCGGCGCCATTTTGTGAGAGGATCAAAGGCAACCCGCTGCGCACGGAATGTTCACCGCGACGTTCCGCTGTCGTGCTGTGTAATCTTGTACGACACGACAATATATTACCCAGGGCTTATCAGGTAAATGTATAATTGGAGAATGTTTTACCACGCCGGACTTTTGAGCCCCCAGTTTTACCACGCCGGACTTTTGAGCCCCCAGTTTTACCACGCCGGACTTTTGAGCCCCCGATTTTACCACGCCGGACTTTTGGGCCCCCGGTTTTACCACGCCGGACTTTTGAGCCCCCGGTTTTACCACGCCGGACTTTTGAGCCCCCGGTTTTACCACGCCGGACTTTTACCACGCTGCGCCGGACTAAATCTACTTACTATAAATACTCTGATTATCATCTTCCTGCCCTTGTCCTAAATTTTTTTTGTTTTACTAACTATTCACAAATTAATTATCACTCTCCGTGCCTCGGCTAGCACGTTAAGCTGTTGACCCCGGCTGTCAATTGTAGATCTTTGACAGTCGTTACGGGTAGTCAGAAGCCCGAAAGTCTGACAACCAGTCTTACCAAGGGGTATCGTGTAACCCAGTATCTGGGTTGTGGAGGTCTGATAGGCAGTCGCTCTGACTGGAAGCCGACCCCAACGTAGTTGGGAAAAGGCTAGGCAGATGATGATCGATAATCCATATTAATATTTGTTTTAATTAGCCTTTACCATTACTGTAAATATACTTATAATGTAAATGAACTTTATGTAATGTATATTGTAAAAGTATTTAATAAATTATTTTTTATTCTGATTCTTATTAACACCTGCGTTCAATTCCAGCACTTCGACACTCTGCCCAACGTGGCTCCAGGTGAAGAGGCTCACTACGGTGGCTCCGTCTCCCTGGCAGACTACTGCCCTTACCTCCAAGAATTTACCTGGAGACACAAGAGCGTACTGGTGAGAGGCAGTCGATGTTCTTATGAAGAGAATACTCCTAGTAAGTAGCTGTCTTCTTTATGGTATTGGTGTCAGAGTTTAAACCGCCCGTAGGCCTCTGACATGGCTTTACACACCATTGAAAAATCTCTCAGGTGTGCTGGTTTCATCACGATGTTTTCCCTCACCGTTTTCGCAACTGATAATTAATTTATAATACGCACATCAGAGGGAGAGGCCTTTGCCCAGCAGTGGGATGATATGGGCTGACAGTAACAGTAACGCACATAACTTACGAAAAGTCAGAGCGCGCCTTGGGATCGAACTCGAGACCTCTGACTTGTTAGTCGACGGTCATACCACTAGGCTATCAGTACTACTAAGTTTTAGTAATTGACTATTTTTTGCCCGCGACTACGTCTGCATGGAATTCGGTAACCCTACTTATTACAATACTGCTCATCCCCCATAATTATCGTGATAATTTGTACCCTAAAACTCGACTTGGTATTTAACAAATATTTTTGCCGAATTTCAACTAAATCTGTCCAGTAGTTTTCGCGCCAATCTTTAACAGACAAACAGACAGACAAAGTTTTTAAAAACTACATATTTGGCTTCAGTATCGTTCATCGAACATGTAGCACTTACTTTTTTCAAAAAATATTTAGTGTAAAGTTTTTACTTTGTTACGATTTTATTATTATTATATAATATGCTTCTAAATTATCTGCCGCGGTTGCAATGGGAGAAAGTATTGGGTATATAGATTACAATAGTGAAGAAATTTCGAACCCGGAACAGTAAAAAAAAATACCATGGAGCAGAATTAGACCTACGCAATAAAACGCAGACAAAAGAAAAAAAATATGACGTTAGATAAAAAAAATTACTTCACTATTGTAATATAAATAACCAATATTATCTCCCATTGCAGCTGTGGCGGATAATTTAGAAGCACCTTATATTATGTATAGATAATGGGCTTACTGATGCTGCGGATCTGCACACTGAACTGTGTCGATTATTTGTACCCGATAAGTACAATCGGTCTCGCAAACATAAACTGTTCTTTGAGCCATATTGCAGAACTGTGGCAAGATCCGAGTCTCCTATACCACGCATGCTGGCAATGTTTAACGCGCTCGTGGCCAGAGTTGGATCTGTTTGTTGACGAACGGGAGACAATAATGTTAGAGTGTCTGAGGTTCTGTGAGAAGATTGAGTGATTACTTATATTTAAATAATATTGTTTTATCTTACTATTTAGTGTAAATGGAAAACTCTGTACTAAGTAGATAAATAATAAATTTTACAGTTATAATATTTCTTTTTTCTTTTAGAAACTGATGTGAACTTCGCGCTAGAGAACTACGGCGCGCACTCCAAATGCTTCGATCACAGCGACCGTGTTTGGGAACAAAAATCCTGTCGACAAGTAAGTAAGACATACTAGCCGTCTCTTCGCGCTAATCTGCTATCTCGCTCGCACAATGAAGTTGATTGAAGATATAAAATCAATGACTATATGTAGTTATGAAAAATCGAACTAATCGGTTACGGTTATTTGTAAAACACCAGCATTCTTAAAAGGGGTCATTTAACTCATCATTATGAACAACTTTTACTATGGGACCAACACTGAAATCGAAAAAAAAATACCCCTTTTAAGGATGCTAGTGTTTTACAAATTTCAGCTTGATCGAAACATGATTTCAAATAAAAAAATAGCTATAATTGTTTAATAAGAAAATTTGAAAAAACAACTGATACGGATGGGATTCCAACCCGAATCCGAAAATTTCGAATTAAATAATTATATTTAATAAGCTATCACATGTAAAAAAAATCACAAAAAAAATTGCTTTAAATTAAGTTTTATTTTGTGCGATTTTTATGTCTGAAAACAAGTTTCGATCAAGCTAAAATTTATGCTGAAACTTTGCGGTATTACCATACCATAATATCAAAACGATTACTTACTTTGTTTTAGTAATTAATTCTTTTTTTCCAGATTCGAGAATGGCAACACTGGGGTTCTGGTTGTTATAAATATAAGTGTGAAAGTGGGAGATTACATATAGTGGTAATTTATTTTATTATTTTGTACACAAAACAGATCAGTAGTGTATTCTATGTATACTGTATATAGGGTTATTTGTAAAACACCATAACGAAAGGCTTTCCCACTAATCCTTGATTCTATAGCTTATATAACAAAATATAAAAAATAATAATGTTACGTAGTTGCGTTTATGAGCGCTCCTAGCGCCATCTATTATCGAGTGGTGACACTAAATTCTCGAGTAGAAGAGTCTAGAAATTACTAGAACTTTGTAGACCCTTCTAGTACCTAATTTCTAGTATGTTCGAGAATATTCGGAGACCCTGTATATAGGAAGTGCGATCGCCGGACGACACAGTATTGTTCTACGATACAGCGCTCTTCGAGGGGTGTAGTGGATTTGTGATTGTAAGAAAGTTGTACATAATTAGTCCAGAATATTGTGTTCTTTTTTAATTTAGCTCGACCTGTTTATTATTTGGTTCCAAATTAGTAATCGATATTTCACCCCCTTCCTGTTGACAGATTGATCTGATATTTAGTACACAGCTTTAGTTCTGATGACAAAACCGTTTTACGTAAAAAAAATATTTATTTATATTATTTTTTCACATTAAAACACAAGGGACCATAAGTATACAGAGTGTTTCCTTTATTATTTTTTGTGATATAAAAAAAAAAAAACATTTTTATTTTGGATAAGAATATTTATTGCAAAGCTATGAGCCATCATTGCAAACAAAGTTATAATTACAAGATAATTTCTATTCTAGGTGGGCAACTACTCATACACTTGCTTCCACGCCGGTCAAGTTTTACAAGTAAGGATAATAAAAAGAGGGTGGCTACATAAAGGGGGCGTGGTTTGCCCCCCTTGTCGAGAACTTTGTGGAGAAGAATTCGCTGTAAGTACTTATCAAATCTTAAATTAAAGAAATATAAATCGATACCACAAAAAAAAAAAAAATATTTTTTTTCTAAAAAAAATAATTTAATTTTTTTCTAAAAAAAAATGTAATTTGATAATTTTAACCTCCCACGAAAAAAGAGGGGTGTATACAGGGTTATTTTTAAACCACTGAGTACCTGAAAAGGGGCCATTAAACTCATCATTATGAACAACTTTTACTATGGGACCAACCCTGAAATCGCAAAAAAAATCAGCTGTTTCATACATTTTGTTGAGTCATGTGATAGTCATTGGAGGAGGCCTATGTTCAGCAGTGGACGTGTTATGGCTGAAATGATAATGGTATGAACATAAATAGCTCAGCAGATTCGTAGTTCTTAAAGAAGGCCGTATGGTAAACCACAGCAGTACTGTATCGTAAAATTGTGTTTTTTTTGGTTTCAGTCAAGAAACGAATACTGCAAAGGCGGTGAGGAGCCGCTACCACCAAACCTATACCCCAACGATGTCTTAACTTGCAACGCTATTCATGTAATACCCACCACCATTTTGTTAGCTACTATTATGATTCCGTTATATTTATTAAATTAAGACTTACTGTACTTTAATGAAAATTAACTATGATGACATGTTCCATGATATTCATCATCATCATCATCATATCTCCACGCCGTGTCTGCTATGGCGACTCCTTGCATGTCTCAACGCTCGGTGAATATCATTAATATAATCATAATAAAGCAGTTATTGATCAATGAAATCCTATAGTAGGTATAAAGACATAGATTTGTGGTTCTAGTGGTCGCAGACGTCAGACAACCGGTCGTTGATAGTCAGATAAGTTTTGGCAGATTGTCAGACAGTTTTGTCAGTTTGTCGGACAGTTTTGTCAGATTGTCAGACAGTTTTATCATATAAACTGGCATTTTTGTCAGATAAGTTCAAGTCAGTTTTATAAAATAGTCAGACAGTTTCGTCAGATTTTCAGACAGTTTTGTGAGATTGTCAGGCAGTTTTGTCACATAATCAGACAGTTCAGTCAGATTATAATCAGACAACTTTGTCAGATTATAATCAGACAACTTTGTCAGATTGTCAGACAATTTTGTCAGATAGTTAGACAGCTTTATCAGATAGTTAGACCAACTAGAGAGCGCACTCATTTTATAGGCCTATAAGATGTGTGCGTTGGTTAACGGGTTTCTTATGTCCTAAAATTCTCATCGAAATAAATTCAGCAACCGATTGTCTGACGTCACATGGCTCTAAATTAATGACTCCTAAATTTTATGGGACATTACAGTCATAGTAATTTTAATATTGTGATGTTTATATAAAAAAAATTGTATTATTAAGGCGATATTTGTATTCAATACAAATTTTGTATTGCTTGAGTCTGTTTAGTAAAAAAAAGTTTTGATATCAATTCTGATTTTTTTTAAATCATAGATAAAAAAAAAAAATTCACATTTTTTTTTTGAAAGATTTGTTTTGATTTCAGAATTGATGTCAAAAATTATACTTAATTATGTATGTACGTATCAAAATTTTATATCGCTTGAGTCTGTTTAGTAAAAAAAAAAAGTTTTGATATCAATTCTGAAAATATTTTTAATCATAAGAAAAAAAAATTTTTTTGTCTGAATTTTTATTTGAAAAATTTGTTTTGATTTCAGAATTGATGTCAAAAACTATACTTAAGTGTATGTACGTATTCAAAGTCAAAATTCTTAATTTTTTAGTCCATTTATTTACGTAAGTGATGTGATTTGTGTGTGTGTAAGAATGAAAATAGGTACCTAATGTATTTTTTAATTCTCTCAATCAATAATAAATAAGTTTGTATTAATGTTATCTATATGTCAAAGTTATAATGTTATTCTGGTTTTACAAAAGAAAGGACTTGTCCGCTTTATGGAAAATTCTAACCAGCATGAAACTACCTGATGCCGAAAGACACAAAAATATGTAACCTGGAACCGCTGAAAAAATAATTTTACACCCCTCCATTTATTTTAATATTTAGAAGGGCTTGTTCGTAATTTCTTCAGAAATATACGATAATTAGAAAGTGATTTTCTCAAAATTGGAGGGATATAAAATTAAATATTTTATATCAAAATGCTAGTTTTCAGAGCCTCTATCCAAATATATTTAACACATGCTGGTTAGAATTTTGGTCGAATAACAAACCAGTTCAGGACAACTCTTTTGCTTACAGCTTGGCAAAATAGTCTGGGGCGGTGACAGCTGAAACTAACAAAAAAATATCTTGAAAACTAAGTTTATGAGTACTAAAATAACTTTTAGGTGATTCATTTGATTATATTATTGACAAAAAATTCGTCATAGAAATATTTTTCTACCAAATAACTTGTAATTTTGAATATATAAAATGCTTCTAAATTATCTGCCACGGTTGCAATGAGAGAAAGTATTGGGTATATAGATTACAATAGTGAAGAAATTTCATACCCCGGAACAGTAAAAAAAAATTATACCATGGAGCAGAATTAGACCTATGCAATAAAACGCAGACAAAAGAAAAAAAAAATATGACGTTAGGTAAAAAAAATACTTCACTATTGTAATATAAATAACCAATATTATCTCCCATTGCAGCCGTGGCAGTAACTTAGAAGCACCTTATATAGTGGCGCCCCCAATTTTGCCAAACTGTACTACCCGTGTGGATCAAAGTGTTATATCTCAAGGGATTCAAGTATTTGGGATTCATTTTTAAGTTTTCTTCTTGTAAAACCAGAAAGACAGTCTACAAAGTTAGAATTTTGTGCCCCGAAAGCCGAATTACCCCACTTGAATTTAATTTGAAAGTAAAAAAAAAATTAAACTGACGTAGTGACGAGCTCCAAAAGTTCTCCTTATGTACAGTCAACCGCATGACAGTAGTGACACACAGTAGTACTACAAAAATAGCCTTTCATCATCATCATCATTTCAGCCATAAGACGTCCACTGCTGAACAGCCTTGAAATAGCCTTTACTGCTACGTAATAAGGGTGCTGTCAATGTCAAATTGTTACCACTGATGTGCGGTTGACGGTACCAATAAATCGTGTAAACAACGCAAACGCACCCAAACACCGTGCCGAGTGCCGCCGAGCGGCAAGTAATTGATCTCCCTGTTCGGTGTGTGCGCCGATTTTCATAATAAAAATGGAACAACTTGAATAATATTTGGCATGTTTTGGGACAAAAATATATCATAGGTTAAAAACCATTGCAATCGATTCTGTTACTGATTCTGAACAAACTACTTTCGGATTTTGGGTCATCAAATTCTAACGTTTTATGAATTATACAGGGTTATTTGTAAAACACCAGCATCCTTAAAAGGGGTCATTAAACTCATCATTATGAACAACTTTTATTATGGGACCAACCCGGAAAAAATAGCAAAAAAAAAATCAGCTGTTCCATACACTTTGTTGAGTCATGTGAACGTAAATGTATGGAACAGCTGATTTTTTTTTGGGATTTCAGGGTTGGTCCCATAGTAAAAGTTGTTCATAATGATGAGTTTAATGACCCCTTTAAAGGATGCTGGTGTTTTACAAATAATCCTGTATATCCATGGTATGACTTTCCGTGGCATCTAATTGACAATAGGTTTTATAAAATATACTTACAAGTCGTTGATCTTTAACCGTGCTATATTCAGGAAGTTTAAATCACTGGTACAGAACACGAATCATTAAAAAAAATGATAAAAAAATATTTATAATATTAGTAAAAATATTTTTTACGTAAAACGGTTTTGTCATCAAAACTAAAGCTGTGTACCAAATATCAGATCAATCTGTCAACAGGAAGGGGGTGAAATATCGATTACTAAAGAACCAAATAATTAACAAGGCATTTTTACTTATTTTATTCTATTAGAAAATTTTCAGTAGCAGCACGGGGTCTGGAAATTGGAACCCCTATTACATGGGACTTATAACATAGCCGGCGAAACGTGGGTGTACTGCACACCTCTGCCTACCCCCTCTGGGGAATACAGGTGTCTATGTTATATTTTGTTTTTAATGATTTCGTGTCCAGTATCAGTGGTATAGTCACCTCCTATAGTAGGTTACAGATCAACTACTTGTATAGATATTTTACTTATTTTTTTTTTACAAATAATAGAAAATCTCGTAGCTATTAAAACTTGCTTTATTCTGTATTCGAACCTGTGTCCCCGACCAAGGATTGTAAATATAAAATAGTAGTTTAAGCGTAAATACTTAAAAATTTAAACTTATTCTGTATCTTAAATGCCATAATTTAAATTATTTCTTGTGAAGTAAACAATAGGCATGACGACAGTATCAAAAAATCGTCGATTTAATGATGTTAGGGGCAACATTATACAAAAAAAAAAAATCAAAACACTGCTTCAGTTTTATTTAAAAATAAGATTATAAGATTTTCACTAAAATAAAACCTTAAAATATTGCAATCCGCCATTTTGACTGAAACAGCAATCACAGCGTATGTCGTCACGCTAAGGTAAAATCCGCTATCATCACTGTTTTGTTGTATTGAATAAATAGTTAATGTGTACCTACATTACGGAAGAAGATTTGAAAATCTTTCGTCATGCCTATTACTTATTCTTAATTTAGTGAACTTTTTTTTTTGATTCTGAATACTGAAATACTAATAAATTATATTTGACGAACGCATAAAATTGAAAAATTAAAATGACAATCACAAACTACGCATAGATAAAAATGACAATTTAAAAAATTACAATGTCATTTTGACGTTTTGCCCATAAATTAAACATCACGATTGACAGATTAAATTTTTTTTTTTTTTTAAGTTTCACTTAACAGCAATTAACGTTAAGACCTGGTCGTGAATTGCAGTGGCCAATATGGAAAACTCTTAGCCGATTGCGTACCCAAGTTGGCCGCTGCAAACACAATCTAGCGAAATGGGGGATAATAGATCCATCCCTCATTCAATGCGAATGCGGCGCTCCAGAACAAACTATGTCCCACTTGCTGGAGTGCCCCAAGTGTCCAAATGCCTGCACTTTGTAAGACCTGATGACTGCCACTGAAGCCGCGATCAAAGTGGCCACCTACTGGGCGCAAACTATTTAGGATAGACGTACGGTACCATCGAAACTAGTTACGCTCCCTCTCGTATCTCCAAGATCCGCCGTCCGAGCCACGCGCTCACCTACCCCGACGATGATATCACCATTTATCAGGTACAGACCGCCGAACGAGCAAAAGCTCTAAACACTGCACAGAACCGCCCGATTTTTCGTCCTCGCCGACGAGGCCCGTCGCGAAGACCCAGTAATTGTCCTCCCCGACCCTTGCTTATGCCAGCCCGGGCTGAGCCTGTAGCCATAAACATGTCCCTAAATAATCAAAATCAGATCCAGCTAGTCCCTAGCATGTCCCCAAGCAACGCCCTAAGCCGAGGCCCGAGTCCCATTAGGGGGCGCCCTTAGCTGCAGTTGCTTTAGGTTTAGTTTAATTGCTTTAGCTGGAGGCCTTTAGGTCTCGCCAGAAGTCCGGTTAATCAGTCTGAGCTCCCTAGAGCTATAACTGAGAGTGACCACGTAGAAAAAAAAAAAACCATCGAAACGAAAAGAAGAAGAAGAAGTTCGTTAAGACAATTTTTTTTTGTGATTACATTCAAATTAAACGTCAAATGAATGAGTTAGAATTTCAGTATTCAGAAGCTAGTCGTATGACGTATTTGTGATTTACTATTCTTCTTAACTATAACCTGTCCAGAATACGAAAAAAATAAACGTAAACAATCTTGACATGTCTTTTTTTATACAGCGCGTAACAGAAGTCCGAAATAATACTTAAGGGCATGTATGTATATCATGAAGAGAATCACCTGTGAAAATATTCAATGTAAAAAAGCATTCTTTTTGCATACAAAATTTGACTTTTGATTTCATTTTCTTCAATAATGACAGATATCATTATCCTACGCGTGCCTAGTGCTTACTTAAAGAATTTATTGAAGGTAAATAACCGGATTCGTGTTGATTCACTTTTCAGCTGATTTCTAGGGCTGTATTTGAAAGATATTGGTGAAAACTTGGACCGTGGTTTACTCGAGTATTGTTTGGGGTTCGGTTCCAAAACCTGTGCTCAAGGATTGTTTATAGGGTACCTTATAAGCCCTTGATGTATTATTTCGGATTTTTGTTACACGCTGTATATTTCTTTGAAACATTAATTTGACGTGATTATAAATGAAATTACTACGTTTAATTTCCATAAAACAATGAATTACATTTTTTTTTGTGAATTTACAATTTATAATTTGCATATTAGTAATAAAAGACGTATCAAGATTGTTTACATTTATTATTTTGGTATTCTGGATAGCCTATAGAAGGATTATTTTAATAAGGATTATACAGTAACATTTGACTTAATTTGTTAAGAAATTCTGAGCAGAAATTGACATTGACATTACTTTTGCAATTAAAAATTTGGAACTCGAATAAATAAATTTATTCATCATCATCAGCCTGTATTAGTCCACTGCTGAACATAGGCCTCTCCCAATACGGGCCACTATTGTGTGTTCATTGAAGGTATTTGCCCATAATCACCACGCTGGGCAAGCGGTTGGCGATCGCAGTAGCAGATGATTGCTGTTACACAGAAAGATGCTGCTGCCCATCTTCCGGATCTTTACCTTTGTCGCTTTTTACGACACCCGCGGTTACGCCGCGGGTGTCGTAAATTTATTTCGTTTACAAAAAAAAAAATCAAATCTACGGTTTCGAACCCAAGGCGCGCATTCTGACTTTTCGTAAGTTATGTGCGTATTATAAATTAATTATCAATCTCCGTGTCTCGAATAGCACGTTAAGCTGTTGGCCCCGGCTGTCTATTGTAGATCTTTGACAGTCGTTACGGGTAGTCAGAAGCCCGAAAGTCTGACAACCAGTCTTACCAAGGGGTATCGTGTAACCCAGTATCTGGGTTGTGGAGGTCTGATAGGCAGTCGCTCCATGTAAAACACTGGTATTCAGCTGCATCCGGTAGGACTGGAAGCCGACCCCAACATAGTTGGGAAAAGGTTAGGCAGATGATGATGAGCTGTAGGTGTATTTTTTAATAGATATTAAAATTTCTGCTCGAATTCTTTTTTCCTGGTGTAAATAATAGTACTTAAGTGCATTGGTGCTTTAAACTTATTAGTTTTTATTTCTAAGTTAAATTACATTTTATTTAAATTATAAAATAATAAATATATATTTTATATAAAGGTATGTTTGAATCTGAATAAGTTAAACTGTGTTGGTATTTTAATTTCCTTTAAAAATGTCATACTTCAGTGAAAAATGTCAACAGTGTCAAATAAACTAGGCGTCGTCCTTATACAACGCGCATGCGCGATCGTCGCGCGAATTATCGATGGGAACATCGCGTAGTCGCGCTTAAGACTAGAAAAGTTGGCAATCCTTCCTGCCCCACCCTGCTTTCCTTTAGTCGCGCGATCGCATCGCGCGAACGTCAATTACCACACTTAGTCGACACCAGTATGTTTGATCGACAAAGTTCGCGCGAATTTTCGATGATTCGCGTTGTATTAGGACGACACGCCTTAAGATTGGCTAGTGAAAAAATACCCCTTAATTTTTTTTATAGTTAACATAGTTTCTAGCTTTCTTAGATCCAAATGTACTAGGGGGTTAGCCAAGTTGACTATCTACAATCGCTAACGAATAGAAAACGAAAGAAATGTATAGGATGACATTACCTTCGATTGATATGTCACGTGACAGGTAATGTCATCCTATACATTTCTTTCGTTTTCTATAGCGTTATCGATTGTAGATAGTCAACTTGGCTAAGCCCCCTGTAAACTTTACTTGTATATTTTTTTGTTTGATTATACTCGTTTGCTAGAAATTTAGTCAAAGACAGTCAGTAATTAGGTAATTAAGGAAAAAAAAATTAGGTACTTAAAATTCTTGGAGTATAGAAGAAAATATAGAGCAACCCTACAGAAGTATGAACCGTGATATGAACAACGCGTGCGCGACACGAGCTCCGTCCGCGATCATACCTCGATCGACTGCGGTTCAATTAGGCTTCACGAGCGAAAAAGTTACATTTTAGCTTATAACATGGTTAACTGCTGTGTTAAATTCTGCAGAAAGGTCTAGAAAACAATAAAAAACAAATCATTTTAAAATTTCAATGGTGAGACCTGCTCACGCTCCGCACAAGGCAATGTTGTTGACATTATCACTCTATATTTTCTTATATACTCTAAGTTAAAATTATTTAAAAAATCTATCGAGAAAAAATAAGTTACTTAATTGATTTGCAAAATGTTACGATAAAATATTACGTAACGAATAAAATGTGTATATAATATTATGGTTAAAACCCGAAGAACGATTATTCCTAGCTTTAGCCGGCTACAAGGCATTTGATAAGGCTGTCGTTGTTGAATAGTGTAGCCGTTAGATAGGCTATTATTCATAGACTATCGATAGTCTATTGGCCACACTTTTTCTCATAATTTCCGGATAATGTAGGCAATGCTTTTGCTCATTTAATAAATCCAAATTTATAATGTTGCTTTCGTCGGATAGCCGTGATAGCCTAGTGGTGATGACCGTTGACTGGTAAGTCAGTGGTCTCGGGTTCGAACCCAAGGCACCTATGACTTTTCGTAAGTTATGTGCGTTTTATAAATTAATTGTCACTCTCCGTGCCTCGGATAGCACGTTAAGCTGTTGGCCCCGGCTGTTAATTGTAGATCTTTGGCAGTCGTTACGGGTAGTCAGAAGCCCGAAAGTCTGACAACCAGTCTTACCAAGGGGTATCGTGTAACCCAGTATCTGGGTTGTGGAGGTCTGATAGGCAGTCGCTCCATGTAAAACACTGGTATTCAGCTGCATCCGGTAAGACTGGAAGCCGACCCCAACATAGTTGGGAAAAGGCTAGGCAGATGATGATTATAATGTTGCTTTCATTATTAAAACATACATTTTATTCTACAGCAATGGTTCCCAATTAGATTTTTCTACGTATCACTTCAACAAAGACTTCAAAGCGTACCCCTTATTTCAGAAACGTTAAATATATTTTTAAGGGTTTAATATTTTAGTTAAGAGATTGCTGCGCGTAAACCCCTTGATGTAATCTCGCGTACCCCTGGGGGTAGCGTACCACTAATTGGGAAACACTGTTCTATAATTTACTGACTAGTAAAAACTAGATAATTAGATTAGGCTTTGATAGGCGAATCTAGTTTAAGCTGTGAATAAGATAAATCTAACTTTGACCAACGACACTTGGCCACAACTAGTTTTAGCCGGCTAAACCGTGGTTGTACAGTTCAGCTTTTAGTCTTAAAAAGTAACATTTGTAAGATATTGAAATTTGTAAAAATAAAGAGTATTTTTAAACAAATATATTTGTTTTATTCATTACATTACGTCCGTGTATCCAAAATATATTGTGTACTAGCGACCCGCCCCGGCTTCGCACGTTTACGCTAATATGCATGTAATATACATATAAACCTTCCTCTTGAATCACTCTATCTATTAAAAAAAACTGCATCAAAATCCGTTGCGTAGTTTTAAAGATCTAAGCATACATAGGGACAGACAGACGCGGGAAGCGACTTTGTTTTATACTATGTAGTGATATTGACTGTGCAGGGTGTCCAGTAATATATAAAACAATAAAATATCCTCCTGACAAATCTCAACGGAGATTAGCCAATTACGCAGGATAATTAGTGCACAGGTGCACTCTCTATTCCCTCACTCTCATAGTCCGATATGACGGCAATCCGACACAACCGGAGATAGATCAGGCGCAGGGCCAACGGCTTTACGTGCTTTCCAATGCAGGGTAAGTGATAATCACAACATAGTATAAAACAAAGTCGCTTTCTCTGTCCTTATATCCCTATGTACGAGTACCTATGCTTAAATCTTTAAAACTACGCAACGGATTTTGATGCAGTTTTTTTAATAGATAGAGTGATTGAAGAGGAAAGTTTCTATGTATATTGCACCCGTGCGAAGCCGGGGCGGGTCGCTAGTTAATTTACAATACGCACATATCATAAGATCAGAGGAAAGTATCCTATAGGTTTTGGTGATAGGACTTTTGATAAGGGAATAAAAAACAATTATTTTTGGAAAAGGAATAGATTTTTAATAAAACTCTGAAAAGAAAAGTCGAGCATTTATATTTTTTTAATTATTTGTCCGTTTTTTTTAATTTATTAAAATAAACATTTTACAATAAAGATTTAGGATAAATGTGTAGTTTCGTGTGGACGTGGACATCATAAAAAACTAGATTCGTCATGCCCTGGTATCCGAAGCAAAAGTGCATGGAGAAAAATAATAAGTATCTAGTTAATTGTAAAAACAATGTTTTTAACGAAACTTTTATATTGGAATATCAAAACCATGGGTGTATATAAGGGGGGGTTTAGGGGGTCCGGCCCCCCTCTTAGCATACGGCTAAAATAAAAATCAATGAATATAAGATGTAAACGCAACTACGAGCGATAGTGAGTACGCGCATACAGTGCATCCCCCACCCTTTACCCGCGCACCGCATATTGTGAAATAATATGTGTGAAGCTCGGGCAAAAACTAGTTTATCTTGGTACATTTTTGGATCCTCGGACCCCATGTGAAGACTATAGTTACGCCCATGATCAAAACTAGTCGTTTAAGCTAAATTTTGCGAGGTTCGATTCCAAAACCTATGCTCAAGGATTGTTTATAGGGGATTGTTTTATACGCCCTTAAAGTATTATTTCGGACTTCTGTTACACGCTGTAGATTAAATTAAAACTTACTCCATGAAGCATGTCTATACTTTTGTATGCTAAACTACAATTGGAACTATAAAATTATGCGCAAAAATATTATATATATAGTCGATATGCTGCAATGTGGGGCGCTTAGGGACCAAAATGAGACACGTGTTTACTGTTCTAAGTTGTATGTAATAATGCCTTAATACACACTAGGTTATACAAAGTATAAAGGTATAATGGGTAGAGGCGCGTCACACACTACACCTCCCCCGTTTTTTTTTTTAAATAAAAATATACCAAATATTTTTATTTAAACTACTAAAGGAATTTAAAAAATATTTTTACATTAAAAGTACTATAGAATTATATCCAGAATACAATCCAATCCTCTACTAAAGTTACAATTACGTGTTTTGATTAAAAACAAAACTTTTTCCAAATCATTAAACATTTATGGAACATGAACTCACTATTTATTAAATTTCTATAAAAGGATTAATTACTTATGCAGCATAATATTTCAGGGCAATTAATAACAGAAAAATAAAATAACTAAACATTTTGTTTACCATGCAAATGCACAAATCTTATTGCTAAAACATAACGGTTTGAATGCACTGTTGACAATATTGTCTATTTTTTGTTTCATTTAAAATAACAAATTGGCATATAACTAGGTCACTAACAGAATACTTTTTATTTATTTTTTGTTGAGTGTACCTATATTTTTTTTTTGGTCAAATTAAAACAAGCACTTAAAGGAGTAATCAAGAACGTTAACAAACATACTTAATCTTTTTTTTTTCTTAGTAGGTATAAATCCATCATCATGATTCTTACTGACAAATTCTTACAATACAATACAATACAACACAATTCTTTATTATAATTCCTAGGCAACCTTTTCATCATTCACTTTTCAGTAGGTACACTATTTATCATTTCCACCCGGCCGGGGCTTATTTTCATCATTAATTGGTACATTTAACACTTTTCAGGACTCTCGGTACCTGCATTATTCATATAACATTATTATTAGGGCCATATTTAAGACATCTTTCATCTCCAAAAATTCTCACAGAGAGATCTCGTCTACACTATGATCGAATTAAGGACATGATCCCTAAAATGTACCTTGTGTACCTATATTTAATACATTTATATTCATATCAACCATTCATAGCAAACCTGCAATAAACATACTTATCCTAATTGAATAATAGGGCACATAAAATTTCTAATCGCTTTTGGATGATCAGACCAATTACGTATCTGAAACCTTATTTACTAAATTATTCCCAACTGCCTAAATTACAATACTTTAACACACCCCAAAACCTTCTTGCTATTCCATTTCTAATCCTCACAAAACTATAACCATAACTCTAAATCCATTTCCCAAAATCTATCCAAACATCTTAAAATACAAACTTAACTTGATCAAATTTCATTCAGACAATATAATGTTAGAACTTCACAAATCACAAGTGACCATAAATAAGTAGCCAGATGCATTCCTTAATTTGTCGAGTCAGGTTTCGGATGACTCGAACTATAACAACATCGAATAACTTAGGTATGACATCATCCTACAGTCCTGGGAACGCAAAGATTTCTAGGTAACTATCTAATTTGACATATGGGTTTTTTTTTAAACTCTTAATTATAGCTGTAAAATTTAAATGATTAAGTACTTACATAAAAACGCTACAATCACTGATGCAGTTTTATAAATTGGTTAAAAAAAAATTTTAGATAATTATGTATATACTTTTCCGCAGACTTTTCCGAAAAATAATTACTATTATAAGATCACAACTATTGTCAACAGGCAATCTAAAAATTATCTACTACATAATTTCTTATCCATTATTACCTAAAAAAAAATTACTACTAAGACATTGTTCGCGGCAACGTAGAAAACACAAATTTCACGAACCACTACACCCTTTTCACTTTCATACTATCAAAACGAAGATACAACTCCGCTTTCGTTGTCGCCGGCGAAACCATTTTGCCTGCGCCATCATCGTGAACTCGAAGGTGTGGGTCCCAGCGCCATGGTCCTCGTGGCTCCTACCATAGCGGGCCGCATCACTTCTCGTACAATTGTTGTATTCACTCTTTATATAGTTTCCACTTTCAGAAACCAAATTTTCAATTCCTTTATTCAACTCATAACCACCAATAAATTTAACGCCGAGCGCTGCCCACGAGGCAGCACTGGCAGGGTCGCCATGCAATGTGGGGCGCTTAGGGACCAAAATGAGACACGTGTTTACTGTTCTAAGTTCTATGTAATAATGCCTTAATACACACTAGGTTACAAAGTATAAAGGTATAATGGGTAGAGGCGCGTCACACACTACAATGCAATTAAATGGTAGTGTTTCATAAATTTTACGCAATAAAATAATAAAATATGCATTTCTAATTTTATGTCTCACTAGCTGTCGCCAGCGACTTCGTTCGCGTATAATTTAACGACCCCGTTTATCTCCTAGAAATATTATAGCTTGTATTAGCCAGGGACAGTGTAGCTTTTTGACAATAAAAAATCTAATTTATTAAACAAGTTTAGTACTAAACATGTTGAAATTCTATTTTTTTTTGTGGCCGGGGGGAATAAAAAATGCCTTCCACATACCGCACGTCTGAGGACGTACGGTTATGTGGGGCTCGCATCCACTAAAAACGTCTCCCCCCTGCGTGTTCCGCGCACTGTATTGGACGGGGCCGGGTACCGCATACCGGGATCAGCCGCCCGCCAGCTCTCGTCAGCATTCTATATCCCTCATAATAGTGATATTCCACGTGAAATATCCAGGACAAATTATAGGATCTAATATGGATAATACGAAATATTTCAGGAGGTACACCTAAAATGATTTGCAATAGGAAAAAAAATTTGAATTATTATAAACGTACCTATGACATTTCTTATTTGTATGTATATGCATATTATGCTCTAGAATCTAGATTATATGAAATTTCTATATCGAAATTGGCTTTTTATATTAAGATTGGATTTGATAAATTTATTGTTTTAATTTCATTTTGAAATACTAACATTTTTATAACTTTTCTAAAGTAATTCAAATTTTTATGTTTATTGTTATTTTCATTGTGTAAGATCATCATTTTATGCCATTAAAATCACAAATAATCTTATTAATCTTGAATATATGTTATGCCCGTATGAAAAATGAGAAAAATAAAAAAAAAGATCGGATAGGAAAAATATAAATTTTTAATTCATCAAAAAACAAATTAAATTAATTATCACACTCGCGGGAAAAAATTAAATTAATTATCACACTCCGTGCCTCGGATAGCACGTTAAGCTGTTGGCCCCGGCTGTCAATTGTAGATCTTTGACAATCGTTACGGGTAGTCAGAAGCCCGAAAGTCTTACCAAGGGGTATCGTGTAACCCAGTATCTGGGTTGTGGAGGTCTGATAGGCAGTCGCTCCGTGTAAAACACTGGTATTCAGCTGCATCGGTAAGACTGGAAGCCGACCCCAACATAGTTGGGAAAAGGCTAGGCAGATGAACTTAGTAGTTAAAAATTTGTAGTTTAAAATTGTATCGTTTGTAAAATAGTTTTATTATTAATTGGTGCTGACTGTGCATTACATAATAAAAAGAAATAATAATAGAGGTCAGTGTGTAGGTAAAATAAAAAAAATCTTTAAAGTTACATGTGTTTTATTTTTATATATTTTTTTATAAATTTCTTACCCTTTCTAAATTCTCGGTTATTAAATTTTAGTGTAGAAAAAATCTTAAATCTAATAAAATGTTTTATAAGATATTGTTCTAATATGTACAGTTTTGATTTAGTATCCTAGTCATCGAAAATGACAAGGTTCATATCTACTAAAAAGATATCACTGAAATAGATGCAAAATAATGACTTAACCTTGAAAAGTATTCATACGACATAAGTCATTTATAAGTGCAGGACATTTAAACCTTTATTATAAGTGGATAAGACATTAATTTCTACAAAGAAAATTTAAATGTTTCCAAATTTAAAAGTATAAAAACTATTTAAAAAGATGGCAATAGAAGTGTCACATCGATATGCAAGCGAAACTAATCTTTATAACCGATGAACCTGTAAGCGGCATTCCACCTTAGGGTGATACACCACTTTTTTGGCCAACTGTACGCCTACGAAAGAGTATGGCACGATTAAAATTGAACAACGTACGTGCGCTTCGCGTGCGACAGCCGCACTGAATTTGCTGCAGTGTTGCAAGATCAATTTTTAAAAAATCCGTAGCGCTACGCTCAAAAATCCGTAGAAGTCCGTCGATTGCCTTTACAAAAATCCGCAGATCTACGGACATTATTTAAAGGCATTACTTTACCGGCAAGCAATTAGGTTTACTAATTCCTTGCTAGTAAAGAAATTGAACTATAAATTATTATTACTAGGTACCTAAATTACATAAAAAATAACCATTCTCATAACTTAAATTTAAGAATTAACTAATAAAATAAATATATAATAAATATATTATATAATAATTTAATAAATATAATAAAAGTACCCAGTACCTACATACCTAATGCTGAGTACTTAAATAATTAATATTTAATTTATTAAGGAGAACAATGCATAAATGTATACCAAATACACAATGTATTGTTTTTACTTTGCTTAAATGTGTCATAATTTTAATTTTATAAATATTTGTTTTAGGTTGTATATTTTAAAATAGTTTTATTAGTTCATGAAAAAAAAAAAAAAAATTATGTAATCTTAAGGCCTCATTCTCTCTCCTACTTTTGCTGTGCCCGACAGGGTCCATGATGATCTCATAGTTAATAAGTTACCATCTAAGATTCACATTGTGGAATGCAATAAAGATTTTGAATTTGAATTTGAATTTGAAAAATCTGCCGGAAAATGGCCAAGACAAAGGAAAAGACAATTTTTTTAATAGTCGTTTTTCATTTATATTGATCAATCATTATTGCTGTCGATGTCACTCTCACGATTCTCACTATTCTTAGTAACTAACATTTATAACCTTTTTTTTTGTTTTTGAATTAAATAATTCAAAATGTGTTTCTCTTAGCTTCTACCTCATAGCAGGTAGCTTTTATTGAACTTTTGTAAGGTGGATGAAATCAAACAAAAATCCGTAGATTTGCGACTAAAATCCGTATGTCCGTAGACAAGACCTAAAGTCCGTAAATCTACGGACAAATCCGTCAAAATCAAAATCAAAATCAAAATCAAAATATTTTTATTCATGTAGACCATTCTAGGCACTTATGAATAGTCATAATTCTAATATTATTATAGGAGTGACTCTAGTTGCCAGTTCCAAGGGCAGCCTACCCCTCATGGAGAATTATCTGGCAAGAAACTCCATGGTTGCTCTTTTAAATAATGGCTTACAATATTTTTGGATACATTGTTCTGAGATGTTATGTGAGAACAATGCGAGTCGACTAAACATAGGTACGCGCCTTAAATATTCATATATACTTTTGTTAAAATTACTATAACAGCTATGGGCTGACCAGTCCCAACAGACGGCACCCGTTCACGGGTATGACGCATGTATCAGCCATCGCCCTACTCAACCATATTGTAGGGAAACAAACGACCCGACACATAACGCCACCGCTATCAGAACATTTCCGTGAGCATGACATACCCAAGCTGCATAGCAATCATCACGTTAATAGTAACTGAAATAGAGGGACTACATGGTGCTCACATAATTACAACCGTGCACATATTATTATTATATGTAGGTCTGGCAACGCCTCTGATTCAGTCCGCACGCGGATTGAGACAATCGGTAGGAAAGCGCGCAAGTACATAGCGTGACGGAGGCCTGTTGATGGTACTACACCGTAACCATTTCTGGAATTCAATGCGGCCGTTTAGTTTGTTTTTCACCATCATTTAGTATAAAAGTTTCGAAGTCTATATCCTTATCAGGAGCCACATTTGAGCGTCGATCTTGCTTGTGTAACAAATTGTAAATACTTTTCATTTTCATATCGAAATATTCTCTTGCTTTGCCTTCTGGTTTGTGACGAGTTACTTCTTCAGTTAATGCATCAAATAACAAGGTTAGGTGTGCCACGGCTTGTTTTTGAAGTACTTTGTCTGAATCAGGACTTCGTCTCAAATTTTTCTGCTGTCGTTTTTTCTCCTGAAACGAAAGGGAAAAAAATTTAAGGCCTTAATGTCGATGACAATGAGTTGTGATAGCCTAATGGTATGACCGTTTGACTGGCAAGTCGGGTTTCGGGTTCGAACCCAAGGCTTATCGTTGCATTAAATAATATTCATGTAACTTGCGTATCATTTATTTTTCAATGAGTCACATGATGACAGATGTCCTACATAAAAACATAATGAATGAAGAAGAGGATTGATATGGAGGCCTCTGACTTTTCGTAAGTTATGTGCGTTTTATAAATTAATTATCACTCTCCGTGCTTCGGATAGCACGTTAAGCTGTTGGCCCCGGCTATCAATTGTAGATCTTTGACAGTCGTTACGGGTAGTCATAAGCCCGAAACTCTGACAACCAGTCTTACCAAGGGGTATCGTACCCAGAACAAATCAGCTGTTCCATACATTTATGTGCACATGACTCAACAAAATGTATGGAAGAGCTGTTTTTTTTTGCTATTTCAGGGTTGGTCCCATAGTAAAAGTTGTTCATAATGATGAGTTTAATGACCCTTTTAAGGGTGCTGGTGTTTTACAAATAACCCTGTATGAGGGTCAACTTCAGATAATTCTCACTTACTGCAAGAATTGCATATTTGTCTTCTCCATACCGAGTGACTACTTCATACGAATCTGGTTCAGCCCCGAGACTCAAGTTGAAAAACCTGCGAAATATTATTGTTATCAGAACTAAATACTTTAATATTTTTTGTGAATTTTTTACATGTTATAGCACATGATAGCTTATTAAATATAATTATTTAATAAGAAAATTTGAAAAAACAACTGATACGGATGGGATTCGAACCCACGATCTTCGACATACCGTGTCGACGCTCTAACCGCTGAGCCACCGTATCCCATCGGCATCAATCGAAATTTCAAATCTCTTTTACACGCCTAGGGCGTGTGGCGACATCTATCGGAATAAATTACGTATCCCGACTCAGTGCTCCAAACTTTGCAGTTATAGTAGACACCGATGCGATATTACCATTTTTCTTAATATTTTTTGTGAATTTTTTACATGTTATAGCACATGATAGCTTATTAAATATAATTATTTAATAAGAATTAAATATAATTATTTAATAAGAAAATTTGAAAAAACAACTGATACGGATGGGATTCGAACCCACGATCTTCGACATACCGTGTCGACGCTCTAACCGCTGAGCGTCAGCGGTTAGAGCGTCGACACGGTATGTGAAAAAAAAAAAAAAAAAAATTCACAAAAAATATTAAGAAAAATGGTAATATCGCATCGGTGTCTACTATAACTGCAAAGTTTGGAGCACTGAGTCGGGATACGTAATTTATTCCGATAGATGTCGCCACACGCCCTAGGCGTGTAAAAGAGATTTGAAATTTCGATTGATGCCGATGGGATACGGTGGCTCAGCGGTTAGAGCGTCGACACGGTATGTCGAAGATCGTGGGTTCGAATCCCATCCGTATCAGTTGTTTTTTCAAATTTTCTTATTAAATAATTATATTTAATTCTTATTAAAAAATTATATACTTAATAAGCTATCATGTGCTATAACATGTAAAAAATTCACAAAAAATATTAAGAAAAATGGTAATATCGCATCGGTGTCTACTATAACTGCAAAGTTTGGAGCACTGAGTCGGGATACGTAATTTATTCCGATAGATGTCGCCACACGCCCTAGGCGTGTAAAAGAGATTTGAAATTTCGATTGATGCCGATGGGATACGGTGGCTCAGCGGTTAGAGCGTCGACACGGTATGTCGAAGATCGTGGGTTCGAATCCCATCCGTATCAGTTGTTTTTTCAAATTTTCTTATTAAATAATTATAAATACTTTAATTTAAAAGCAATCTTTCTCTCTTAGCTAGATTTAACTGGTTTTGAAGGAAATAAAGAATCCTTCCAGGTATTTTAGTGAATTGTTGGCCCCGGCCGTCAATTGTAGATCTTTGACAGTCGTTACGGGTAGTCGGAAGCCCGAAAGTCTGACAACCAGTGTTACCAAGGGGTATCGTGTAACCCAGTATCTGTGTTGTGGAGGTCTGATAGGCAGTCGCTTCATGTAAAACACTGGTATTCAGCTGCATCCGGTAAGACTGGAAGCCGACCCCAACATAGTTGGAAAAAGGCTAGCCAGATGACATACATGCATAGACTGATAAAATCATAATCCTTCCTTTTTCATACTTACCTATCAATTAACTCCTTTCTCTCTTTCTCCTCTAATTCCTGTTGTGTTGGTTCTCTTTTCTTTCCAACCTTCATGTCATTTTGCGTTGATGATACTTCAAATGCTAGTAAAAAGTATGGCTGGGATGTGGAGTGCCGTAATGATATAGTTTTGGTATGTGCATTGTGGATGGATAGCTCAGTGGCTTGGATAACTGGTTCTATGGTAGTTAGTTGTGTTTCAGTGACCGTGTCAGTAACTACATCGGCTACTAGTGCTTCATTCAATTCATCAGCTACTACATTAGTTACTTGTGATTTAGTGACTCCAGCTGTTACTTCATCGATGTAGATTTCGGATATTTCATACTCCAATTTACCCTCTTTAGAGAAAAAAAAAGGTTAATTTTCGTCGAATACCTAAACTTCGAATAATATAGTTAAGTAACAATTTTTTTTTACGTAAAACGGTTTTGTCTTCAAAACTAAAGCTGTGTACTAAATATCAGATCAATCTGTCAACAGGAAGGGTGTGAAATATCGATTGCTAAATTTGAACCAAATAATAAACATGTCAAGCTAAATAAAACTACTCATGTGGTAAAACCGTTTAAAAAAGGCGTCAATTCAGTTGTATTGTTGTTTTTTGTTACCTTAGAACTCTATTATTTATGAAAAGTATGACGTATGACCATTGACTGTCAAGTCAGAGGTCTCTGGTTCGAATCCCATGCACCTCTGACTTTTCGTAAGATATATGCGTATACGTAACGTCGTGGTGGCGCATTGGTAACGGACCCGCTTTGCAAACGCTTTGGGTTAAAACCTGGCATGTACCAATGTGACTTTTTCAATGTCATATGTACTTTCTTAGTTAATCTAAGACACCACTGACTAACGGTGAAGAAAAACATCGTAAGGAAACCTGGACTTAATAGTCTGACGCCAATACGCAGTGAGCTAGCGATTAATGCTCACAGTGATTAATGCTCAATCCTTCTCAGTATGAGAAGAGGCCTTTGCCCTACATTGGGAAAGTTACAGGCTAAATTCTTTTAAACTATGTATTATATGCGTATTAGTAATTATCACTTACTCCGTGCCTTTTTTTGTGTAGAGGGAAAATGCGCATTATCTCTTTCGCACGACGGGAACGTGGGAACGCTGATCGCAAGCTTCCACGACCCGACTTAGGTACTCCGTGCCTGGGAAAGCACGTAAAGCCGTTGGCCCTGCGTCTGATCTCTCCGGTCGTGTCGGATTGCCGTCCCATCGGACTTTGAGAGTGAGGGAACCGACATGCACCGGTGTTTGCGCACACACTTGTGCACTATAATATCTCCTGCGTAGTTGGCTAATCTCCGTTGAGACGGGCCGCTGTGACCGAAACTCAGTCAAGAGGACAGCACTGATAGCCTAGTGGTATGATCCCACTAAGTCTCGAGTTTGATCCCAAGGCGCACCTCTGACTTTTCGTAAGTTATGTGCGTATTATAAATTAATTATCAGTCGCTATAACGGTGAGGGAAAACTTCGTGATGAAACCAGCACACCTGAGAGATTTTTCAATGGTGTGTAAAGCTATGTCTGAGGCCTACGGGCGGTTTTAACTCTGACACCAGGTTGTTCATCAACCATACGATAACAAGACATCAAGAGGATTACTTAATATTTTAGTTAATGACAAAATATTTACCTATGGCTGGAATTAATTTGTTTGCAGTTCCAAAGTAGGGAATAGTCGATTTCGTTACTGGGAATAATTAATAATAAAATTAATTAATTAAATTAATGTTGATGTCACCATCCCGCATGACGGGAACCTCGTAAAAGCCGAGAAAGATAAACAGATAAAATATCTAGACTTGGCCCGCGAGGTTGTCAACATGTGGGATGTGGACTCAGCTGTCATTGTGCCGATAGTCGTTTCAGTCCATGGTTTAATACCCAAGAGCCTCGGTCAACACCTTAAAAGGCTCTCGTTATATCCCTATGCGTGTGGCGACATCTATTGGGATCCGGTGGCTCAGCGGTTAGAGCGTCGACAAGATACGTCGAAGATCGTGGGTCCGAATCCCATCCGTATCAGTTGTTTTTTCAAATTTTCTTTTTAAATAATTATATTATGCGACTCATTAAGGAACCTAACACCAAGACCTACTTACCATAGTCTTTTTTTTTTACGCAGAGACACCCTGGAGTCTCCACCCAACCAGGATAGCAGCCACATGTAGCCGAGTGTCCTTTCGGTATGGATAATAAATACACAGGCTTTCCCCTTTCCAACGCACTCGACAACACACAATAGTAATATGTTCTCTGTGAACAAAAAAACAAATAAATCACGGCCAATCTCAACGGAGACTAGCCAATTACGCAGGAAAAATTATAGTGCACAAGTGTGTGCGCAAACACAGGTGCACTTTCTATTCCCTCACTCTAATAGTCAGATGGGACGGCCTTCCGACACGATCGGAAAGAGATCGCAGGGCCAACAGCTTTACGTGCTTTCCGAGGCACGGAGTAAGTGATAATTAATTTATAAAACGCACATAACTTACGAAAAGTCAGAGGTATCCGAGACCACTGACTTGCCAGTCAAACGATCATACCATTAGGCTATCACGACTATTTAGCTAGTTATGAACAATAATATGAGAAAATACTTACGTTATCGGATTCCCAAACGGTCGTGAAACAGCCAACAGCCTCTGCCGTGTGCCATAGAAACGCGAAACAGAAAAAAATATCACCAATCGCGTAACTTGTATCTCCAGGAGTAAATTTAAAACTAATAATAGAAACAGATCATTTATTATTATAATTATTTAATAAAACAATATAAGTACCTAACATAAACTAAGGATGACATTCGAATTTACGATCTTCGGCGTACCGTGCCGACGTACTACCACGGTATGCCACCAAAATCAGTTGAAATTTCAAATCTACTATACTAACTATACCTTTGTGTAGACCGCCATTTGGTCAACGCCGATTTTATTGAATACTAGCTCGATGCCCGCGGCTTCGCCCGCGTGGATCGCGACCAAAGTAATCATGAAATTTTGATTCCGTTCTCACAATCCAGCTTATTTTTTTCCCTCACCTCCAACAAAAATCATTATATTTTCAAATTAAACAGGGTTATTTGTAAAACACCAGCGTCCTTAAAAGGGGTCATTAAACTCATCATTATGAACAACTTTTACTATGGGACCAACCCTGGAATCGCAAAAAAATAATCAGCTGTTCCATACATTTATAACATGACTCAACAAAATGTATGGAACAGCAGATTTTTGCGATTTCAGGGTTGGTCCCAAAGTAAAAGTTATTCATAATGATGAGTTTAATGACCCCTTTTAAGGATGCTAGTATTTTACAAATAACCCTGTGTACTTACTCTGTTTGGTTGTCAAAGGCAGATGTATAATTACTCAGTCGACTTTTAGGGATGATGCAATTGTGAAAAGCAACTGTTTCTTGCAAGAATGGTGCTGAAATATTTGAAGGATTGATCACGGCTAATAGATACGGATTCGGGAAATTATCTGCAAAATAACGAATAATAATTTTCTTTCACCTGTCCCGTTGTCTATACTCTACATTATACTACATACATACTATCTGAAATCAAAATCAAAATCAAAATATTTTTATTCATGTAGACCATTTTAGGCACTTATGAATAGTCATAATTCTAATATTATTATAGGAGTGACTCTAGTTGCCAGTTCCAAGGGCAGCCTACCCCTCATGGAGAAGAATCTGGCAAGAAACTCCGTGGTTGAATGGTGGCTGAATTCGTGTAGTCCCTGTAAACCATAAGTTCTATTGAGGATATAGATTGGCCCTGCACAGGTTTTAGTTTGCATAAAAATAAAAAAAATTGCAAAAAAACTTTTTTTGTCTTGCAATAAGTTCAAATACATATTATTACCATCTGGTACGATTTTAATTAAAAAATATGGTTCTATTCTTAGGCCGGTACCACACGGCACTTATTCAATCATGTAATTATTTAAAAATTATTAGGTTATACCTATGTTGATGCGTTGTGCGTGGCTGTGGGTTCGAACCTGGCATGTACCAATGTGACTTTTTCAATGTCATATGTACTATCTTAGTTAATAAAGACACCACTGACTAACGGTGAAGGAAAACATCGTAAGGAAACCTGAACTTTAATAGTCTGAAATCGCCAACCCGCAGTGAGCTAGCGTGGTGATAATTGCTCTATCCTTCTCTGTATGAGAAGAGGCCTTCGCCCTATATTGGGACAGTTACAGGCTGATTTATTTATTTAAGTTATATGTTGATTACCAATTGCTAAACATTTGTCCAATGATTTTGCTTTCGGCATACAATGCATTGCAATAAATTCAGCTATTTTCGCCAAATCCTCGTCCCAGTGCTGCAATAATAGTAATATACATTTTAAAATATTAAATATAGTAGCCCACCGGTATCGGGAACAGGGTCCAAGCTACCGGTGGTCAGGGCTCCAGAGAAAGGAACCTCCTGACAATGCGAGCCGTGTCCAGGAGTACCGCCCTCTGCACCAAGCCCTTTATCCAGCCATCTAACGAGAGCCTCTTAAGGTGTTGATCGAGGCTCTTGGGTATTAAACCATGGACTGAAACGACTATCGGCACAATGACAGCTGATTCCACACTATCGGCACAATGACAGCTGATTATATATATATTGGTGCTGTTTATATGTATTGGTGTGAGTCGTGATAGCCTAGTGGTGGTGACCGTTGACTGACAAGTCAGTGGTCTCGGGTTCGAACGCAAGGCACGCACCTCTGACTTTTCGTAAGTTATGTGCGTTTTATAAATTAATTATCACTCTCCGTGCCTCGGATAGCACGTGAAGCTGTTGGCCCAGGCTGTCAATTGTAGATCTTTGACAGTCGTTACGGGTAGTCAGGAGCCCGAAAGTCTGACAACCAGTCTTACCAAGGGGTATCGTGTAACCCGTATCTGGGTTGTGGAGGTCTGATAGGCAGTCGCTCCATGTAAAACACTGGTATTCAGCTGCATCCGGTAAGACTGGAAGCCGACCCCAACATAGTTGGTAAAAGGCTAGGCAGATGATATAAATTGGTGCTGATCTTTCTAATAAACACCATCGAAAAAGGACAGCAAATTGAACTATCAAATTAGAGCTGTTAAATTAATCTACGTCCTTGCAATTGACGTGAAATTAGACGAGACCTCTATGACGTGCCGACTAAATTCTCGTTGATAAATTGATAACACGCAAATGGACTAGTTTGACAGCTCTAAAAATCTTCTATCCTTGTCTAATCTAATCTAATCTCTGTTAAAAAGAGAGATAATGAGTCTAAATTAGTTTAGAGCGTTTGCAAGAGAATTAGTGCCAATGACAGTTTACTAAGTTTAGAAAGAAAGAAAGAAAGAAAAACCATTTATTCTCCCTTGGGCAGACTAAAATTAAACCCAAAAACAAAAACATCTTCAAAATAAAAAAAAAACAAATCCAAAAAGTAAATAATAAAAACAATTTAAGTGAGGCAACATTTCATAAAGATCTATTGCCAATACTCAGACAAAAAGAAAAACATGGAGACTCTAAAGACAACAATGAGTTTTAGTTTTGTATTGCGCCCGCGCATCATCACCGCAGCGCGAGTGAGAGTTATCTCATTGCGCTGCGATGATAATGGTTTTATCATAATGATTATGATTCTAACATACCATTCGAGCCATCCCATAAGCTCTTGGGTACAATTCTTTTTCTTTATTTAATTGCATACCGAGAGCCACCTGAATCCTTTGCCTGAAATTTAAAAAAAAATACAGTATCTAAAATCATCAGCCGATTGCCATAAACAAGAAACGTACAACGTATTGGAAACATTACAACGCCACGCGCCCACTTTGATGTCGTCTCATTATCTCGAGTCGTGATAGCCTAGTGGTGGTGACCGTTGACTGGCAAGTCAGAGGTCTCGGGTTCGAACCTAAGGCGCGCACCTCTGACTTTTCGTAAGTTATGTGCGTTTTATGATTTAATTATCACATACTCCGTGCCTCGGAAAGCACGTAAAGCTGTTAGCCCTGCGCCTGATCTCTCTCCGATCGTGTCGGAAGGCCGTCCCATCGGTATATGAGAGTGAGGGAATAGAGAGTGCACCTGTGTTTGCGCACACACTTGTGCACTATAATATCTCCTGCGTAGTTGGCTAGTCTCCGTTGAGACTGGCCGCTGTGACCGAAATTCGGTCAGGAGGATATTATTATTATTATTATCTCATAATTTGCGCGCTCATTGCTAAAATACAATATATGACGTTGCCTTATTTATATTTTTATATAAAATGAGTACCAATTCCAATCATCATTAGCCTGTATTAGTTCTGCTTAGAAGCACTGATGACCGTCGACTGACAAGACAGAGGTTTCGAATTCGATCCCAAGGCGCACCTCTGACTTTTCGTAAGTTATGTGCGTATTATAAATTAATTATCAGTTGCTAAAACGGTGAGGGAAAACATCGTGATGAAACCAGCACACCTGAGAGATATTTCAATGGTGTATAAAGCCATGTTAAAGGCCTACGGGCGGTTAAACTCTGACACCAGGTTGTTCTTCAACCAAACGATTACAATAAGTCCAATGTTGAACATAGGCCTCTCCTAATGCGCGTCACTATCGTGCGCTCATTGTAGGTATTTATCTATCGCTAGGCAAGCGGATTGGCGATCGCAGTAGCACATGATTACTGGGAGGTTAGCCAAGTTGACTATCTACAATCGCTAACGAATAGAAAACGAAAGAAATGTATAGGATGACATTAGTTACCTTCGATCGATATGTCACGTGATATAACGATAAAGGTAATGTCATCCTATACATTTCTTTCGTTTTCTTTAGCGTTAGCGATTGTAGATAGTCAACTTGGCTAAGCCCCTTGTTATACAGAAGAATGCTGCTGCCCATCCTCCGGATCTTTCCCTTTGTCGCTTCTTACGACACCCGCGGGACGAGTAGGGGTGGTTCTATTCTTAGGCCGGAAACCACAAGGCACATCGGAAGGTATAGAGAAATTAATATCATACGAATTCCATTTGTAGATCATGATATCTATAAATGCCTTGGTCCACGGGTAGGAGACTATTTTTCCATTGCACCACTTGCCCTTCGTTAGATTCTGTAAGAAATAATTCAATTTAAATATTTAATAAGAAATTTGAAAAAACAACTGATACGGATGGGATTCGAACCCACGATCTTCGGCGTACCGTGCCGACGCTCTAACCGCTGAGCCACCGTATCCCATCAGAATCAGTCGAAATTTCAAATCTCTTTATACGCCTAGGGCGTCTGGTAATATCTATCGGAATACATTACGTATCCTTACATTACGTTTTTTAAAATTTCTGAGCTAAAACATGTAAAAAATAAAACAAAAAAAAAAATTCATTTTACATTGGTCACACTGGTCTGTTTATACACAATTATAAATTTATAATACACTTGCTGTTCCCTTGTTGACTGCCTCGTTGGACTAGTGGTAGCAAGCGCGACTGCTGAGCATGAGGTCTTGGGTTCGATCCCCGGATCGGACAAAATGTTATTGGGTTTTTCCATTAGGAAATTCTCTGTAGCAGTACGGAGTCTGGAACTGTGCCCGGCTAATAACAGTAGTAGTACGGTTAATAGCAATAGCCTCGCCCCCTATTACATGGGTCTTATAACATAGCCGGCGAAACGTGGGTGTACTGCCTACCCCCTCTAGGGAATACAGGCGTGAGTCAGCAGTGAGAAAAATAAAAGTATACATGGTTATTTGTAAAACACCAGCATCCTTAAAAGGGATCATTAAACTCATCATTATGAACAACTTTTACTAAGAAACCAATCCTGAAAACGGAAAAAAAATCAGCTGTTCCATACATTTTGTTGAGTCATGTGAACATAAATGTATGGAACAGCTGATTTCTTTTTGCGATTTCAGGGTTGGTCCCATAGTAAAAGTTGTTCATAATGATAAGTCGTTACCAGCCCACGTGTTTCCGTCCACTTATGATCCTGGGTCCTTTAAGCGGGACGTTTCACGGATGTCAAACAGCCAATCGTCTTTCCGTGTTGAGTATATGTGAAAAGTGTGTGTGATGACTCGATATAATAAAAACTAAGTATATGTACTATGGGACTCGACTGACTGCTTTCTATCAGGCAGCATGGAGTCAATTTGTGCGGCAGTAATAAAAAAAAAGAGTTTAATGACCCCTATTAGGGATGCTGGTGTTTTACAAATAACCTTGTAGAGTTAAAATTAAAAACAAAATAACATCTCACCCCATAAACACACAATAAATGTGTGTCCTTTTCACACCCCTTTTGCTTACAATATTTCTTAAAATCAATTTGGCATAACACTGCTACAGCGGCTAACAACAACATAGCCTGGAATCAAACAATATTAAATTAAAATAATACTAACAACATTCTGTATAACGACTGTGATTGCTTTTTATCATCATTTCATCATCTGCCTAGCCTTTTCCCAACTATGTTGGGGTCGGCTTCCAGTCTTACCGGATGCAGCTGAATACCAGTGTTTTACATGGAGCGACTGCCATCAGACCTCCACAACCCAGATACTGGGTTACACGATATCCGTCGGTAAGACTGGTTGTCAGACTGGGGCTTCTGACACTCTCCATGCCTCGGGTACCACCGACCACGTTAAACTGTTGGCCCCGGCTGTCAATTGTACATCTTTGACAGTCGTTACGGGTAGTCAGAAGCCCGAAATTCTGACAACCAGTCTTACCAAGGGGTGTCGTGTAACCCAGTATCTGGGTTGTGGAGGTCTAATAGGCAGTCCCTCCATGTAAAACACTGGTATTCAGCTGCATCCGGTAAGACTGGAAGCCGACCCCAACATAGTTGGGAAAAGGCTAGGCAGATGATGATGAAGGTGTGTGCGTGTGTGGTGTATGTGTATGGGTGAGTAGTTAGGATGTGTACCTGTGTGGGGGCCTTACAAATTTATTAAAATTCAAGGGGGCTTAGTCAAGTTGACTATCTACAATCGCTAACGCTTTAGAAGTCGAAAGAAATGTATAGGACGTGTCACATCAAAATCAAAATCAAAATCAAAATATTTTTATTCATGTAGACCATTAGGCACTTATGAATAGTCGTAATTCTAATATTTTTAATAAAAGAGTGACTCTAGTTGGCAGTTCCTAGGGCAGCCTACCCTTCATGGAGAAGAATCTGGCAAGAAACTCCATGGTTGCTCTTTTAAATATAGTGGCTTACAATATTTTAGGTTACATTGTTCTGAGGTCTTATGTGAGAACAATGTCAGTCGGCTAAACACAAGTACACCTTAAATATATTTATGCTTTTGATAAAATTACCGCAGCAGCTATGAGCTGACCAGTCCCAACAGACGGCACCCGTTCACGAGTATGACGCATGCATCAGCCATCGCCTAACTCAACCATATTGTAGGGAATCAAACGACCCGACACACAACGCCACCGCTATCAGAACATTTCTGTGAGCATGACATACTCAAGCCGTACAGCAATCATCACGTTAATAAAACTAAGTTAGAAGGACTACATGGTGCTCACATAATTACAAACATACTAGTATTCAAAAATATTAAGTATTCTATAATACGTATTCAATATGATGTCAAAGCACAATAAAATTTGATTTTGAATATTAGTAAAGTTCAATCAGCGCTAGTGGGTCGCAGTGTGCAGGAGGGGAGTAGTATGCCACACATCTTTATCTTCAATGTAATCCTTCAACTTATAGTACATACATGACATATCGATCAAAGGTAATGTCATCCTATACATTTCTTTCGTTTTCTATAGCGTTAGCGATTGTAGATAGTCAACTTGGCTAAGCCCCCTTTATCGTTGTCACGTGACATATCGATCGAAGGTAATGTCATCCTATACATTTCTTTCGTTTTCTATTCGTTAGCGATTGTAGATAGTCAACTTGGCTAACCCCCAAAGGCTCTCTTTTAAATACCTAATTAATTAATAACTTACTACTTTATTCGTCATCATGTTGCAGCGTGCTGAATTTCACTTCGAACTGTTTATACAATAAGTTTAATAAAATATGTTTATAGTCGGCAAACAATTTTGTGAAATTGCTTACGAGGATTACGAAATATATAACATGTTACTAAGGCAACTTTCTATGTAATAAGGTTCAGTATAAAGTACATTGGCATAGTGCAAGTAAGGCGCTGTCCTAAAATAAACATCAGTAAAACGTCCAGTTTTTCGTCACACAGTTAACCGTAATTATACATAACTAGCGACCCGCCCCGGCTTCGCACGGGTGCAATATACATATAAACCTTCCTTAAGAACCACTCTATCTATTAAAAAAAACCGCATCAAAATCCGTTGCGTAGTTTTAAAGATCTAAGCTTACATAGGGACAGACAGACGGCGGATAGCGACTTTGTTTTATACTATGTAGTTAAAAGTTCAAAGAAAAGACTTGTTCAAAAATATTTTATAGAAATTATCTAGAATATAAAAAAACATATTCGCAAGAATGATCATAAAAAATATTTTTCGTCTCAAAATGCTCAACATTTTGAACGACAACTATGTTTTTTTTTTTTAATTTTATGAAGGAAATTTATGCAACTAAAGACATATGATCTAACTTTTGTACATCATATTGCAGTAATTTTTTTTTAATAATTAATAACTGCGAAATAGCGTACGAATTGGCAGACATGAGATCAACTAAAGCCAAACGTACCGCCATTTTCTTTCTTATTCCTATGTAATATTCCTTTATTCCTATAACCTTATAACTAGGGCCCGGAAAAATATGTATTAAAAAATTCAAAATATGTACATATAATATGGACGAAAAAATGTTAAATATGGTATAAATATGGAGTAAAAATATAAAATATGGGATAAATATGGAGTAAAAAATAACAGTAGGTACCTTTAAAGGGAGGTACTTTGCCTTTTTCATTGCCTTTTTGCATTAAAGACATTGAAATGAGTAAAGTACTTAACACATACTTTAAAAAAAATATAAAAAGATGTTGAACTATTTATTTTATGTAATACAAATAAAAAAAATAAGTTCTATTCAAGAATAGGAATCATTTATTTGCTTTGCATTTATCAACTTCCACTACATCAGCCACTACACTACACTACATGGTTGCAGTAGACAATCAAGTGCTTTTTTTAAATGATCAAAATTAAATCTGACGATTTGGTCTAAATATTTATAGATTTATTTATTAATTCATTCATTTATTGCATACATGTGGTATATGTGGTATAGCTTTATATTGGCTGAAAAATCTTTCCACGTGACATGACGTAATGAGAGCATACATAATGTGGAATGAACTTAGAATCAAAAATCAAAATACGACGAATAAAACGCGAGAGAAATGAAATACGCGCGGCCGGTCATGGTGGCGAGAATGTAAACAAGTAAAATTATATCAATTTTTGTGAACTAACACTTGTTCTATGATATAAAAATGGAAAATATTGGAGGATTGTGATATATTTTTGTAAAATATGGACTTAACCTTGAAATACCTTAAAATATGGAAAAATATGGAAAATAAAAATTAGTTTTTCACATTGTAAATATGATAATCGATGTAGAGAACACATTCTAGACCGAAAATCGTGTAAATTAAAAATATGTATTTACATATTAATCCGGGCCCTACTTATAACTAAAAGATCAGCTTCTAACCGCGCCTTAAGCATAAAGTTACGTTTACACTAGGCAACAATTATCGCGCAACATGTTGCACAACAAGTTGCCCAACATGTTACATGGGACCCCTATTACATGGGACTTATAACATAGCCGGCGAAACGTGGGTGTACTGTCCACAAAAAAAAAATCAGCTGTTCCATACATTTTGTTGAGTCATGAACATAAATGTATGGAACAGCTGTTTTTTTTTTGCGATTTTAGGGTTGGTCCCATGGTAAAAGTTGTTCGTAATTCTGCGTTTAATGACCCCTTTTATGGATGCTGGTGTTTTACACATAACCCTGTATAATTATTATCTCCAATTATACGTTACCAGGTACACCAAAAATGGACATAGGGTACCTTTCATCTCGCAAACAGTATTTCCCGAGGAAAACAACAACAACATTCTTATGATAATAGATGGCGCCATGGATCTTTCGAATCATGATTGAATTTTATATTAAAAAAAACAACATTTGGTTTGATTTAGACTTTTAATTGACCAAAATAAAATCTCTTTCTGAATGTCTTAACCTCATTGTGTCCCAGGACAGGAACTCTTTTGAGTCGTGTTAGATTAGAGTGGTTCTAGCAACCGTATTAAAGTTAGTTCGTCGGAAGTCTTACAGCTGTAAAATTAAGAGCACCTGGAGTGCACCTGACACCTGGGGTGCTGACGCCTGGCACCTAGAGTGCAGATGCCTGGCACCTGGATTGCAGACGCCTGGCACCTGGAGTGCAGACTCCTGGCACCTGGAGTGCAGACTCCTGGCACCTGGAGTGCAGACTCTTGGCACCTGGAGTGCAGACTCCTGGAACCTGGAGTGCAGACTCCTGGCACTTGGAGTGCAGACTCCTGGCACCTGCTGGAGCCACCTGGAGCGCAGACGCCTCCAATTTCTTCGTAGAATTCCAATGTAACAGTATCTCATCAATGCGTGGTATTACAATAATAACGTGTGGCACTCGGGGACTGCCGCGGTAAAGCATAGCATGCATAGCATTTTTTATCAATTTATGCAATTATAATTATTTATTTACTTTTTATTTATGCAGTCAATAGCTTAAAAACTTAATACAAAATCACGTCTTGAAAAATCTAAGCAAATAATTAGTTATCGAAATTCTAATGTTTATATTTCTAAATATTTTGTTTTTTAATGTGTCAACATAAAATATACCTTATTTGTATGGCAGCCAAAATCTGCTGCCGTCTTTTGAGTGAATCTTATTTGTTAGTTAATAAGGTTTTAATTACATTATTCAGCAATAAAGGGTGTTAGGTTTATATTTTCGTTACGGAATTTCTTGATTCGGTCGCCGCGCTCAAAGCCCGCGATAAAATCTATGCAATAGTTTAATAAATATTTCTTTAATGAATTATTTATTGTAACTAAGTAGTTTTATTTGGTTTCCTTCTTACAGCGACGGTTTCTTTAATTACCCGACTGCGGCGAAGCCAAAAAGGAGGGTTATTTGTATCATTATTGGATGGATAGCATACCGTTACTTTTCTATCAACATTTTCACTAGTGATGTGCCGGATCGTCAAAAATGTATATCCGCGGACACGGATCCGGATACGGATCACATTGTAATTACAATAAAAAAAATTAAGATAGACAGAGTCAGAAGGCAGAGTCTGCCTGTAACCACGAGTGCTGAAAAGCACTCGAAACGTCAGGAGAGTTTTATCAAAATAAAAACGCGAGTTATATCCGTTAAAAAATTGTTTCACTATGTTAAATGTTCGCGAAACTTTGAGACTATATTTAAAAAATCAAGATTTAAGTTTATTGATCTCATAAGATAGTTGATTTAGTACATACATTTGAGTGTTAAACTATTGGTACTTAACTTAACTTAGGTTACTTACTAGAATGTTTGCAATTAAAGGTGCCAAATATTTGATTTTAACAAATAAAAAAAAATACTCTGAATGTTTTTTTAAAATTATACTAGGTACTTAATCACATAATCTAAGTCATAACGCAGCATTTTATCCTGTTAATTAATTATAAATATTTAATAAGAAATTTGGAAAAAAAAACTGATACGGATGGGATTCGAACCCACGAACTTCGGCGTACCGTGCCGACGCTCTAACAGCTGAGCCACCGTATCCCATCAGAATCAGTCGAAATTTCAAATCTCTTTCTACGCCTACGGCGTGTGGTAATATCTATCGGAATACATTACGTATCCGACTCAGTGCTCCAAACTTTGCAGTTTTCTGTTAATTAAATTTGAAAATTAATAAAAGATCCGTAAAAGTTCAGCGAGAAAAGTGACGGATACCTTATTTCTCCCGCGGATATCCGCGGATACGGATATAATAATAATAATAATCTTTATTTCACAAATACAAGTACAATGGTTTACAAACAATTGCTTTAAGTAACAGACAGTGTTTGCACACTAAAGTTTTAGCTTCTGAAGCCGAACTAGGAAGGTCCTGTGTTCAGCGTTCAGCGCCAAATCCCTCGCGATACAAATAAATTAAATAATAATTCTTAAGCACTAGCATTTTTAGGATATAATCTCTAGATACATGATAAGTACTTAAATTTGATCAATATTAATACAATATTAGCCAGAATTACGGTGTGGTGTGGTGTGAAAGAGGATGTAGTCAGTAAGATAGAGAAAGGAATGCTGAGGTGGTTTGGACATGTAGAAAGGATGGATGAAAGAAGACTAACGAAACAAGTGTACATGGGTAGGGTGAATGGTACAGTTGGAAGGGGAAGACCTAGACGAACATTCTATGACCAAGTCGGGGATGTCCTTGAGAAAGGTCAGGTCAGGAGTACCCTAAACCGACGAGCATGTATGAAGAACGTGATGAGAGTGAATGAGGCAAAAAGAGGTATGCAAGGATCGTAGCAAGTGGAAATCCGTTGTCTCTGCCTCCCCCTCTGGGAAACAGGCGTGAGTCTATGTATGTATGTATGTATTAGCCAGAAAGTATGACTACATCTCTGGGTTTGCGTGTATATCCGGGACACCACTAATTTCAACCTTGTTTATTTATGGTTTCCGAAAACCTAAAACTCTTCGTCATCTTCAAGCGGCACGGGCGAATGTCGATCTTCTTTGTGTAATAAATTGTAAATTCTTTTGATTTTCATATCGAAGTATTCCCTCATTTTACCTACTGGTTTGTTACGGGTGACTTCATCAGATAAAGCATCGAATAACAAAGTCAGGTTATAAGATTTTGAATTGTTTTCTTGCAATTCTGTGTTGGCAATTCGTCGGATGTTGTTTCGTGCTCGTTTGCTCTCCTAAAACAAAAGTAAGTAGGTTCTTAATTACACTATTTTTAAACAGTTTTACTTAGCTTGACCTGTTTATGATGATGATGACCACGGTCAACGCAACTTGACCGAAACGTCGAGGTGAGACCTGCTCACACGCTCCGCACAAGGCAATGTTGTTGACGTTATCACTCTATCTTCATCTGCCTAACCTTTTCCCAACTATGTTGGGGTCGGCTTCCATTCTTACCGGATGCAGCTGAATACCAGTGTTTTACATGGAGCAACTGCCTATCAGACCTCCACAACCCAGATACTGGGTTGACACGATACCCCTTGATAAGACTGGTTATCAGACTTTCGGGCTTCTGACTACCCGTAACGACTGTCAAAGATCTACAATTGACAGCCGGGGCCAACAGATTAACTTCCACAATCCGATTAACAGATCCGAGAGTGATAATTAATTTATAAAACGCACATAACTTACGAAAAGTCAGAGGGCGCAGCTTGGGTTCGAACCCGAGAGCTCTGACTTCTCTATATTTTTCTTAAATACTCTAAGCTCGCAACTTACCGCAAGATGTGCGTTCTGATCTTCTCCATACAGAGTAACCATCTCCAAAGAATCTGGTTGAAACATGACACTTGAATTGAAGAACCTACAAAACATTAATATCTATATAATTATTTAATAAGAAAATTTGAAAAAACAACTGATACGGATGGGATTCGAACCCACGATCTTCAACGTACCGTGTCGACGCTCTAACCGCTGAGCCACCGTATCCCACCGGCATCAGTCGAAATTTTAAATGTCTTTTACACGCCTAGGGCGTGTGGCGACATCTATCGGAATACATTACGTATCCCGACTCAGTGTTCCAAACTTTGCAGTAGTAGACACCGATGCGATATTACCAATTTTCTTAATATTTTTGTGATTTTTTTTACATGATAAAGCACATATGATAGCTTATTAAATATAATTACTATTTAATAAGAAAATTTGAAAAAACAACTGATACGGATGGGATTCGAACCTACGATCTTCGACGTGCCTAACCGCTCCATATCCCACCAGCATCAGTCGAAATTTGAAATCGCTTTTTCTTATTAAATAATTATATTTAATAAGCTATCATGTGCTAGTGCTACATGTAAAAAATTCACAAAAATATTAATATCTATGTACCTACTCCTGACCGAATTTCGATCACAGCGGCAATCTCAACGGAGATTAGCCATCGACACAGGAGGTTAAAGTACACAAGTGTGAGCGCAAACACAGTTGCACTCTATTCCTTCACTCTCAGTGGTATGACCGTCGACTGACAAGTCAGAGGTCTCGAGTTCAATCCCAAGGCGCGCCCCTCTGACTTTTCGTAAGTTATGTGCGTATTATAAATTAAAATTAATTATCACTCTCCGTGCCTCGGATAGCACGTTAAACTATTGGCTCCGGCAGTTGTAGATCTTTGACAGTCGTTACAAGTAGTCAGAATCCCGAAAGTCTGACAACCAGTCTTACCAAGGGGTATCGTGTAACCCAGTATCTGGGTTGTGGAGGTCTGATAGGCTGTCGCTCCATGTAAAACACTGGTATTCAGCTGCATCCGGTAAGACTGGAAGCCGACCCCAACATAGTTGGGAAAAGGCTAGGCAGATGATGATATACAATTAATTCTATGTTTGAATAATATACCTAAATACTTACCAGTCAACAACATTCTTTCTTGTGTCATCTAGGTCTGATGGCTTCGGCGTTGGAGTGACTTCGAATGCTAGAATAAAGTAGGGACCCTTCGGTGTGGTCGAGGAATGTCTCAAGTGTAACGGCGACTCGATGATTGATGGCTCATTCCCATATAGCAGTACTTGTGGTCCTAAAATAATATAAAAAACATTTAAAAATATTAAATATAGTAGCATGAGGTGGTTTGGACATGTAGAAAGGATGGATGAAAGAAGACTAACGAAACAAGTGTACATAGGAAGGGTGAACGGTACAGTTGGAAGGGGAAGACCTAGACGAACATTCTATGACCAAGTCGGGGATGTCCTTGAGAAAGGTCAGGTCAGGAGTACCCTAAACCGACGAGCATGTAGGAAGAACGTGATGAGAGTGAATGAGGCAAAAGAGGTATGCAAGGATCGTAGCAAGTGGAAATCCGTTGTCTCTGCCTACCCCTCTGGGAAACAAGCGTGAGTCTATGTATGTATGTATGTATGTAAATATAGTAGCCCACCGGTATCGGGAACAGGGTCCAAGCTACCGGTGGTCAGGGCTCCAGAGAAAGGAACCTCCTGACTAGGCGAGCCGTGTACAGGAGTACCGCCTTCTGCATCAAGCCCTTTGTCCAGCCATCTAACGAGAGCCTTTTAAGGTGTTGATCGAGGCTCTTGGGTATTAAACCATGGACTGAAACGACTATCGGTACAATGACAGCTGAGTCCACATATAATATTATTGTTACGAGCTGGGGTTTCAAGAAAGAAAATAAATAAAGAAATAAATGAAAGGAAAGAAAGAAAGAAAAGAACGGAAAGAAAGAAAACAAAGAAAAAGAAAATAAAGAAATTCGTAATTTCAACTGAAACTGTTAGGATTCAGTAGCTTAGTTGGTAAAGCGATGGCACGGCACGCCAGGGTTCGCGGGTTCAAGCCCCGCTCGAGTCAGTTGGTTTTGCGAGTTTCTTATTAATTTTTTTTTTTTAATAAGCAAAATATAGAACATGTAAAAATTATACATAGATTATGATAACTCTTGTTCCAGAAGAAAAAGAATACATACATACCCATAATATCCTCCTGACCGAATTTCGGTCACAGCGTCCAAATTAGCCAATTCAACGGAGATTAGCCAATTACGCAGGAGATATTATAGTGCACAAGTGTGTGCGCAAACACAGGTGCACTCTCTATTCCCTCACTCTCATGGTCCGATGGGACGGCCTTCCGACACGATCGGAGAGAGATCAGGCACAGGGCCAACGGCTTTACGTGCTTTCCGAGGCACGGAGTAAGTGATAATTAATTTATAAAACGCACATAACTTACGAAAAGTCAGAGGTGGCCTTGGGTTCGAACCTGAGACCTCTGACTTGCCAGTCAACGGTCACAACCACTAGGCTATCACGACTCGGTAAAAGCATACAAACATACCCATAATAGGTTTCTATAGTAGGTACATACCCATAAGAGGCTCATAGTTACGTGCAGGTCCAAAATAGGGTTTAGTAGATTTCGTAACTCCTAAAAATAATAATAAGAACTATATAAAGTAAAGTAAATTACATAAATATAAATAGTTTAATCAGAAATTTGAAAAAACAACTGATACCGATGGGATTCGAACTCACGATCTCCGGCGTACTGTGCCGTTTTTTCAAATTTCTTATTAAAATATTTTATTTAATAAGCTAACATGTGCTAACATGTAAAAATTTCACAAAAATATTAAGTAAATTTGGTAATATCGCATCAGTGCCTTCTAAAACTGCAAAGTTTGGAGCACTGAGTCGGATACGTAATGTATTATGCCCTAGGCGTAGTAAGAGATTTGAAATTTCGACATGTTCTGATGGGATACGGTGGCTCAGCGGTTAGAGCGTCGACACGGTACGCCGGAGATCGTGAGTTCGAATCCCATCCGTATCAGTTGTTTTTTCAAATTTCTTATTAAATTATTATATTTAATAAGATACACATTTAAACAGCTACAGCTAGTTACACGATACCCCTTGGTAAGACTGGTTGTCAGACCGGGATTCTGACTACCCGTAACGACTGTCAAAGATCTACAATTGACAGCCGGGGCCAAGTTAAACGTGCTATCTGAGGCACGGAGAGTGATAATTAATAAGTTACATATTTCGTAACTTTTAGATATTTTTTCAGTGCACATACTTACCGAAATTTTTGTTTTTCATGCAGAGACAACCTGAGGTATCTCTCCATCCAGGCAAGCAGCCGCATAAAGGTGTCCCGCCTTTAGGTAGGGACAATAAATAGACTGGTTTCCCCTCAACCAATGACTCCGAAAATATGCATACGTAATACGATCTCTGTTAGAAAAATCACACATCATCATCATCAACCTATAGCAGTCCACTGCTGGACATAGGTCTGTGGCGACCACCGCCACCTATACGCTACGACGAGCATTACGCAGACACCCAAGAGACGACTAGCGCCATCTCTCCACAATGACGAAACAACTCACGACAATCCTACATCGCGCAATCAAAGTTCGCACAACATCTGAACTTAATTACAACAACCCAACTACCACCGTTGGGCAAGTGCCCTCCCTTTTAAATGGAGGAACGCCTCACCCTGTTCCTCCATAGGTCTCTCCAATTGCACGCCATCGAGCACGATTTTTGGCTACTCTCATCCAGTTCGTGGCAGCCACCTTGCGAAGATCGTCACTCCACCTAGCCTGAGGGCTTCCTACAGCATAGTTTACACGGGGCCAACACTGGCTGCCAATAAGACTGGCAGCCAGTGCTGGCTTGGTATTGGCCTTGTGTAAACAGTTTTTCAAGCCAAGCCAGCGCTGGCTGCCAACGCTGGCGAGAATAGAGCGACCGTCTATTTTTCTAGCCAGTGACTGGCGCCAGCATTACTGGCTTCGTGTAAACTCTGCTTACACTACGTTTGCCGATCCATGGTCTCCACTCAAAAACTAGAATTCTTCTTCGAGTAGTGCCAGGTGCTCGTCAAGCGGTAACGAGCGTCCGTTGGCATGATCATGGGCAGCAGGGCGACCGGGAACTAGGGGCCGTGGTTTTATTTAGCTTGCCATAAGAGGTGTTGCCCATAATCGCCACGCTGGGCATGCGGGTTGGCGATCGCAGAAGCAGATGGCCGCTATTACACAGTAGGATGCTGCTGCCCATCCTCCAGATTTTCCCAACTATGTTGGGGTCGGCTTCCAGTCTTACCGGATGCAGCTGAATACCAGTGTTTTACATGGAGCGACTGCCTATCAGACCTCCACAACCCAGATTCTGGGTTACACGATACCCCTTGGTAAGACTGGTTGTCAGACTTTCAGGCTTCTAACTACCCGTAAAGACTGTCAAAGACCTTGACAGCCGGGGCCAACAGCTAAACGTGCTATCCGAGACACGGAGAGTGATAATTAATTTATAAAACGCACATAACTTACGAAAAGTCAGAGGTGCCGCCTTGGGTTCGAACCCGAGACCACTGTTGCCAGTCCACGGTCACCACTAGGCTATCACGACTCTACATACATCCATCATACAACATGCCATCCATAATGAGCCTAAATTTTTTTTTACTTTAGAAATGTATTAAAATAGGTACATACTTTCTCAGCTGCGACGAAGATAGAATGACAGCCAATAGCGTCTATTAAATGCCCCATAAAACCAAAACAAATTCTTGTGGCAAATTTATGTGTTCCTTTAAAACTAAAAAAAAAAAAAAGATTCCGACGAATTGAGAACCTCCTCCTTTTTTTTGAAGTCGGTTAAAAATAGGAAATGGTTACTGTGGAACTTTATTCCGACGAATAAAATAGAGAATAGGGAAGAATAGAGTCGTGACAGCCTAGTGGTTTTGACCGTTGACTATCAATTTAGAGGTCTCAGGTTCGAACCCAAGCGCACCTCTGACTTTTCGTAAGTTATGTGCGTATTATAACGGGTCGCGTCGAACGCTAAATTGGGTATACTCGGCTCTAGTCGGTCGGCGACGCGAATTTCAATTACCAGTGGATTATTTTATAAGAAACTCGCAAAAATAACTGACTCTGGCGGGACTTGACCCCGCGATCCCTGGCGCGCCGTGCCACCGTTTTTCACCAATAAAATAAAAAAGAGGGTGACTTTAAACTCTTTCTGAAGGCATCAAAAAATCATCACTTCACTATCACTAGGTACAAAGTCGCTATCCGCCGTCTGTCTGTCCCTATGTATGCTTAGATCTTTAAAACTACGCAACGGATTTTGATGCGGTCTTTTTGAATAGATAGAGTGATTCTTAAGGAAGGTTTATATGTATATTGCACCCGTGCGAAGCCGGGGCGGGTCGCTAGTAATAAATAAACTATGTAGCAAAAACCCTATGTACGTCAGATTTAAGTTCAAAATCTCTGGGTTACACGATACCCCTTGGTAAGACTGGTTGTCAGACTTTCGGGCTTCTGACTACCCGTAACGACTGTCAAAGATCTATAATGACAGCCGGGGCCAACAGCTTAACGTGCTATCCGAGGCACGGAGAGTGATAATCACTACATAGTATAAAACAAAGTCGCTTCCCGTGTCTGCCTGTCCCTATGTATGCTTAGATCTTTAAAACTACGCAACGGATTTTGATGCGGTTTTTTTTTAAATAGATAGAGTGTCAAGAGGAAGGTTTATATTATGTGTAATACATGCATATTAGCGTAACCGTGCGAAGCCGGGGCGGGTCGCAAGAACGTGAGACCCCTAACTTGCCAGTCAACTATCAAAACCAGGCTATCACGACTCACCCTGGATATTATATGTGGTAAAAAAGTTGGTAATCTTACTCTTTTACATTTTTTGAAAAGTCTTGATACTTTTCTATTCTTTTTTTAGGAATAATACAATTCTTCAATGACCCTGAACTCCAATAAATAGCGTGCGGAATACTATCCACAAGTATGTTTGATCCTGTAAAAGGCTTTGGGTAAGTATCTGAAAAATAAAAAAATAATTATAATTATTTAATAAGAAAATTTGAAAAAACAACTGATACGGATGGGATTCGAACCCACGATCTTCGACGTACCGTGTCGACGCTTTAACCGCTGAGCAGCACCAGTCGAAATTTCAAATCTCTTTTACACGCCTAGGGCGTGTGGCGACATCTATCGGAATACATTACGTATCCCGACAGAGTGCTCCAAACTTTGCAGTTTTAGTAGACACCGATGCGATGTTACCAATTTTCTTAATATTTTTGTGATTTTTTTTACATGAAAGTCGAAGATCTTGGGTTCGAATCCCATCCGTATCAGTTGTTTTTCCAAATTTTCTTATTAATTAATTATATTTAATAAGCTATCATGTGAAAAGAAAACATGTAAAAAAATTCACAAAAAAAAATTAAGTAAGTACCTAATATTTTTGTGAATTTTTTACATGTTAGTACATGATAGTAGAAATATAATTATTCGATGACACATGACTCAACAATATGTATGGAACAGCGAACAGCTGATTTTTTTTTACGATTTCAGGGTTGGTCCCACATTAAAAGTTGTTCAAAATGATGAGTTTAATGACCCCTTTTAAGGATGCTGGTGTTTTACAAATAACTTGTATCCCATCCGTATCAGTTGTTTTTCCAAATTTTCTTATTAATTAATTATATTTAATAAGCTATCATGTGAAAAGAAAACATGTAAAAAAATTCACAAAAAAAAATTAAGTAAGTACCTAATATTTTTGTGAATTTTTTACATGTTAGTACATGATAGTAGAAATATAATTATTCGATGACACATGACTCAACAATATGTATGGAACAGCGAACAGCTGATTTTTTTTTACGATTTCAGGGTTGGTCCCACATTAAAAGTTGTTCAAAATGATGAGTTTAATGACCCCTTTTAAGGATGCTGGTGTTTTACAAATAACTTGTATAGTAAAACTAGATTGTCTAAAAAGAGTTGTCCTGAACTGGTTTTTTATTCGACCAAAATTCTAACCAGCATGTGTTATATATATTTGGATAGAGGCTCTTAAAACTAGTATTTTGACATAAATTATTTAATTTTATATCCCTCCAATTTTGAGAAAATCACTTTCTATTTATCATACATTTCTGGAGAGACTACGAATAAGCCCCTCTAAATATTTAAAAAAAATGGAGGGGTATAAAATTTTTTTTTCAGCGGTTCAGGGTTATATATTTTTGTGGCTTTCGGCATCAGGTAGTTTCATCTCATCTGCCTAGCCTTTTCCCAACTATGTTGGGGTCGGCTTCCAGTCTTACCGGATGCAGCTGAATACCAGTGTTTTACATGGAGTGACTGCCTATCAGACCTCCACAACCCAGATACTGACTGGGTTACACGATACCCCTTGGTAAGACTGGTTGTCAGACTTTCGGGCTCCTGACTACCCGTAACGACTGTCAAAGATCTACAATTGACAGCCGGGGCCAACAGCTTAACGTGCTATCCGAGGCACGGAGAGTGATAATTAATTTATAAAACGCACATAACTTACGAAAAGTCAGAGGTGCGCGAACCCGAGACCAATGACTTGCCAGTCAACGGTCACCACCACTAGGCTATCACGACTTTCAGGCATCAGGTAGTTTCATGCTGGTTAGAATTTTCTCAGAATAAAAAACCAACGTCCATACAAAAAGCGGACAAGTCCTTTCTATAAAGTCAAGATTGATAGCCTTACCAGTAGCTAAGCAGCCTTTGAATGTTTCCACATTTATGCATTGAGTTACCAAAGCACCTGCTATTAGTGCCAATTCACTATTCCAGATCTGTAAAAATATTAAAATACAATATGTTTCGGTATATACGACATTAAATTAAAACGAGAACAGTACTAGTCCATTTAAACATTTTAAAACCTAAAGATCAGTAGTTAATAGAAGATTAAAAAAATTAAATTTTCATGAACAAAATAAATAGCAGAATGCAAAATGCAGTTGGCATAACCTCTGACTTTTCGTAAGTTATGTGCGTTTTATAAATTAATTATCACTCTCCTTGCCTCGGATAGCACGTTAAGCTGTTGGCCCCGGCTGTCAATTGTAGATCTTTGACAGTCGTTACGGGTAGTCAGAAGCCCGTAAGTCTGACAACCAGTCTTACCAAGGGGTATCGTGTAACCCAGTATCTGGGTTGTGGAGGTCTGATACGCAGTCGCTCCATGTAAAACACTGGTATTCAGCTGCATCCGGTAAGACTGGAAGCCGACCCCAACATAGATGGGAAAAGGCTAGGCAGATGATGATATGAGAAAAAATATCTAATTTGAATTTATCATACCAGTCTCGCCATTCCATATGCTTTTGGATATAATTTTTTTTCTTTATCTATTTCCACACCACGGACTAAACGCATACGTTGACTGAAATTTAAATGTTCTTGTTATAGTAGGTATGGTGGTATTTTTTCCGCAGAAGGGGAAATGCGTCTTATGCAAAGATATTGGAAAGAAGACGCAGGCGCGGTCCGAAGGGGGGGTCACAGGGGACAGGATCCCCCCCAAAATCCAAGATCATATTGAAAAATCTCAAAAATTTGACAAATAATAAAAGGAAATTTCTCGCTATCCCCCTAACAGCGATAAATTTATAGTTTGCTGACATCTAGTGGTGTTTTAATGAACTACGTACGATGTTTTAGTAATGTATAAAATAAAATTGTGTCTTGTGCAATAATGTTTATTTTTTTCAAGATATCTATTTTTTTTATTAGTGTCGTGAGTGACCCCCTCCAAAATTTCAGGCTGCGACTGCGCCTGAGAAGACGGCGTAGACGTGGGAACGCCCCCTTGCCACTTCTCCTTATTTAATATTTCTATGGTCTTAAGCATACCGTCCCGCTCGGGGATGCGAGACGGTTATGTCGGGCTCTCCGGCCTAGGGATGGTGGGCGGCCAGCATACCGACTAAAAGTGACGGGAACGCCAGACGCCCCGAGTCTGACGCTCATGATCCTCCTGACCGAATTTCGGTCACAGCGGCCAATCTCAACGGAGATTAGCCAAATACACAGGATATATTATAGTGCACAAGTGTGTGCGCAAACACAGGTGCACTCTCTATTCCCTCACTCTCATAGTCTGATGGGACGGCCTTCCGACACGATCGGAGAGATCAGGCGCAGAGCCAACGGCTTTACGTGATTTCCGAGGCACGGAGTAAGTGATAATTAATTTATAAAACGCACATAACTTACGAAAAGTCAGAGCGTCAGAGCGCCTTGGGTTCGAACCCGAGACCAAACGAGGAAGATGAAGAACTTACCCATTCCACATGTTTAACATGTTCGTGCGTGTTGTATAGTCCCAAGGTATGTCGGTTATTTTGTGCTTACAATTCTTCCCTTTTGCTAAGTGCTGTAACATGTCATAAAAGACTGATAAGACCTTAGAGTATATAAGAAAATATAGAGCAACCCTATAGAAGTATGAACTGTGAGCACAGGTATGAACAACGCGGCCGCGACACGAGCTCCGTTGGCGATCATACCTCGATCGACTGCGATTCAACTAGGCTCCACGAGCGAAAAAGTTACATTTTAGCTTATATCATGGTTAACTGCTGAGTTAAATTTTGAAAAACGTCTAGAAAACTTAATTTGAAAAAATGACATTTTAACATTTCTATGGCGAGACCTGCTTTCGCTCCGCACAAGGCAATGTGGTTGACGTTATCACTCTATATTTTCTTGAATACTCTATGGATAAGACTCATTCCGTCCGTTTGTGCAAAGATGACGTTTAAAAAATGGAACTAATAAATGAAAATTTGAACTGCAATCTGACTTTTACGAGAGAGACAGAGCATAGCATAAGCTGTTGGCCCCGGCTGTCAATTGTAGATCTTTGACAGTCGCTACGGGTAGTCAGAAGCCCGAAAGTCTGACAACCAGTCTTACCAAGTGGTATCTTGTAACCCAGTATCTAGGTTGTGGAGGTCTGATAGGCAGTCGCTCCATGTAAAACATTGGTATTCAGCTGCATCCGGTAAGACTGGAAGCCGACCCGAACTTAGTTGGGAAAAGGCTAGGCAGATGATGATGAATGAATTATTATTATTATAAATTAACTAGCGACCCGCCCCGGCTTCGCACGCTTACGCTAATATGCATGTATTATACATATAAACCTTCCTCTTGAATCACTCTATCTATTAAAAAAAACCGCATCAAAATCCGTTGCGTAGTTTTAAAGATCTAAGCATACATAGGGACAGACAGACGCGGGAAGCGACTTTGTTTATGAAGTATATAATCTCTCACCCCATGTGTACACAATACGTGAGTCTTTGCCTTACACCCCTTTTGGTTACAATATTTCTTGAATCTCGATTGGCATAGGGCTAACATTGTCAGTAACACCACCTGGAATCAGACATAAATATAAGAATAATTTATGTATGTAACTTAAAATACAAATAAACAATACTAAATAAAACTATCTAGGTATATATATTTACAAAACTAACTACATCATCTGCCTAGCCTTTTCCCAACTATGTTGGGGTCAGCTTCCAGTCTTACCGGATGCAGCTGAATACCAGTGTTTTACATGGAGCGACTGCCTATCAGACTTCCACAACCCAGATACTGGGTTACACGATACCCCTTGGTAAGACTGGTTGTCAGATTTCGGGCTTCTGACTACCCGTAACGACTGACAAAGATCTACAATTGACATCCGGGGCCAACGGCTTAATGTGCTATCCGAAGCACGGAGAGTGATAATTAATTTATAAAATGCACATAACTTACGAAAAGTCAGAGGTGCGCGCCTTGGGTTCGAACCCGAGACCTCTGACTTGCCAGTCAACGGTCACCACCACTAGGCTATCACGACTCTCCTTACAAAACTAGGTACCTACCTTAAAAATAAATAAAGAAAAATAAAACCCTTAATCTAAAAGGCCGCTACCAGTAGGTAACGTTCCCAAATAAAAATAATAATAAATCAGCCTGTTAATATCCTCCTGACCGAATTTCGGTCACAGCGGCCAATCTCAACGGAGATTAGCCAACTACGCAGGAGATATTATAGTGTGTGTGCGCAAACACAGGTGCACTCTCTATTCCCTCACTCTCATAATCCGATGGAACGGCAATCCGACACGACCGGAGAGTGATCAGGCGCAGGGCCAACGGCTTAACGTGCTTTCCGAGGCACGGAGTAAGTGATAATTAATTTAAAAACGCACATAACTTACGAAAAGTCAGAGGTGCGCGCCTTGGGCACTATGAGAGTAAGGGAATAGAGTGCACCTGTGTTTACCACACTTGTGCACTATAATATCTCCAGTGTCCATATCTCTAATCAGGGAACTTCCGTTACGAATATTCAAATCTAAACTTAAGGCATGGCTTCTTACAAAGAGTTTTTACACAATTAAGGAATTTTTAAGTTGTAAAAGTTAAGTAACATTTTTTGTGGTATTTATTAAAATAAAAGTTATAGTTTATAATTATAAGCACTACTTATTAGAATAAATACTTAGTTAAAAAATTTCATTACACAATAAGATTGTTCATTACATATTATAGTTTATATTATTTTATTTGTTGTACCTAGTACAATATTTGCATGCCTTTTAAAGGCGAATGTGTGGATTTAAATATTTTGTAACAATTTTTGTACCATATTCTTGGCAAATAAATGTCTTATGTATTATGTGTAGTTTGCTAATCTCCGTTGAGAGCCGCTGTGACCGAAATTCTATCTGGGGGACATTATTATTTTAATTAAATTAAAACTCACTCCTTGAAGCTTGTTCATATTCTTGATTGCTAAACTAAAACTCAAACTGAAAGAGAAATAACGATAAAATTATGCGATAAAATATTATATTTATAAGTCTATGGTCAATACATGGAACAGTTTCATAAGATTTACGCAACAAACAATAAAAAATATACTTCCAATTTTATATAACACTTGCCCTCGACTTCGTTCGCGCATGTAACTTATTTACAACGCAAAAAAATCAGCTGTTCCATACATTTATGTGCACGTCAACAAAATGTATGGAACAGCTGATTTTTTTTGCGATTTTAGGGTAGGTTGGTAGTAAAAGTTGTTCGTAATGATGAGTTTAATGACCCCTTTTAAGGATGCTGGTGTTTTACAAATAACTCTATACATATACTTCAGTTCCCTTGCAACACTATTACATAATGAGATCCCTGTGAAATCAAAACAACTTGCTCAGCTGTCGCGTTGAGCGTGTGCAGCGCGCGCATCATCGGTACATGCTTCAAGTAATAAATATGAATAAAAGCGTAAGTATTTTTTTATCCATATACTTATTTCAAAGGGATAGGAAGGCTATTGGCCTATAACGAAAGAAAGAAATCATTTATAATTATTTAATAAGAAAATTTGAAAAAACAACTGATACGGATGGGATTCGAACCCACGATCTTCGACGTACCGTGTCGTTTTTTCAAATTTTCTTATTAAATAATTATATTTAATAAGCTATCATGTGCTATAACATGTAAAAAATTCACAAAAATATTAAGAAATCATTTATTTACACGCAATATTGCGCAAGACGCTACTTAATAGTTATATGTCTACAAGAAATAAAATAAATACACAAAAAAAAGAACTAAAAAACCAACTAAATCTATGCCCAATATTGCCCATAGACACAAGCCGCAGTTTTAGATTGAGATCTGAGATCAAAAACATAATTTAATAATTCATAATTTAATTTAATATAAAAAGAAATTTGAAAATACAACTGATACGGATGGGATTCGAACCCACGATCTTCGGCGTACCGTGCCCTAGGCGTAAAAAAAGATTTGAACTTTCGACTGATTCTGATGGGATACGGTTAGAGCGTCGGCACGGTATGCCGAAGATCGTGGGTTCGAATCCCACCCGTTACAGTTGTATTTTCAAATTTCTTATTATATTATTATCATAAATTTATGTTTATCCAGATGTTATTATTGTCAATGGCGGCTTTATGCATCAGCCAGCAGTATAAGAAATATTGTTACCAGAAGGGATGCGACGCGAATACTCACATGTTGTGCATATATGGAGTAAGAATACTTTAATATTATCTATAGTAATCATATTATAAAGAGGTAAAGTTTGTATGTATGTATGTCAGGGGTAATCTCCGGAACTACTGATCCGATTCCAAAAATTCATTCATTAATAGAAAGCTACATTATTAGAATATCTGTGATTCAAGTCGGTAAAAAACAAGCAATCTGGCTGCTTTATCAACGTGTGTTTACGGGAAAATTTAATTTAACGCGAAAAAAGTGGGGATATCTAGTAAATGATATCATTTAATAAGAAACTCGCAAAAACTGAGTCGGGTGGGACTTAAACTCGCGATCCTTGGCGTGCCGTGCCATCGCTTTACCAACTAAGCTACCGAGTCCTACCAGCTTGAAATTACGAATCTCTTTCTTAACGGTTTAAAGGCGTTTTAAATTCTGGCATGAAATTTTAAGGCCTAATATTGTTTAACATAACGTTTTTACAGGATAAACCTGTAAATGAAAAATGCGGTAAAATAACAAGAATTCCGTGGGATCGGGAAACGATAAAATCAATGATTGACCAGTCGAATAGGTACGTAAGACACTTCAGTACCTACTCTGTGCTATTCGGCTTTGATACCACACGGTAGAACTAGACAATCGTCATCATCATCCTGCTGTAGACTCACGCCTGTATTTCTCAGATTTTTCAACGATGTTTAAAGCCATGTCAGAGGCCTGCGGGCGGTTTAGACTGACACCAGGTGGTTCATCAACCATACGATAAGGAAAGACCATCATAAAATTATATTGAACTAGCGACCCGCCCCGGCTTCGCACGGTTACGTTAATATGCATGTATTATACATATAAACCTTCCTCTTGGATCACTCTATCTATTAAAAAAAAACGCATCAAAATCCGTTGCGTAGTTTTAAAGATCTAAGCATACATAGAGACAGACAGACGCGGGAAGTGACTTTGTTTTATACTATGTAGTGATGTATTTTGACGCCAATAATGTGATTATTAAGACTATACTGTTTAACATTTCAGAGAAAGAATTAGCATAGCTAATGGCATAGAAACATTATCTAATGGTAAAGTTTTACCAAAAGCATACGCAATGTCTAAAATGGTGAGTTTGTTTTGTTTTTTAGGGGTCTGTCTTTCTGTCAAGACCCTTTACCTTGAGAACGCGTGGAGATATATACGTGGGTACCGTTTGTTGGAACTGGTCAGCCCATAGCTGTTCAGTAACTTTATCAAAAGTATAAGGCGCGTACCTATGTTTAGTCGACTCGCATTGTTCTCACATAACATCTCAGAACAAAGTATCTAACAATATACAAAAAAATTTTTTACGTAAGTACCTAAAACGGTTTTGTCATCAATACTAAAGCTGTGTACCAAATATCAGATCAATCTGTCAACAGGAAGGGCGTGAAATATCGATTACTAAATTTGAACCAAATAATAAACTGGTCAAGCTAAGTAAAACCGTTTAAAAATATTGTAAGCCAATAGTAAAAAGAGCAACCGTGGAGTTTCTTGCCTGGTTCTTCTCCATGAAGGGTAGGCTGCTCTTGGAACTGGCAACTAGAGTCACTCCTATAATAATATTAGAATTATGATAAGTGCCTAAAATGGTCTTCAAGAATAAAAATATTTTGATGTTATCGAGTTTAAATTAAAAACCATACTCAGACTTTTAATACTTGACACTTAATAAGTTAATATTATGAACATTATTCTTACAGCATTGGGACGAGGAATTGGCTCAAATCGCTGAAACTTGGTCTCTTCAATGTCTCAACCCCTTCGACTTTTGTATTGCAACTGGTAAGTGACGCTCCCGCTCCCGCTCCCGTTACCGCTCCCGCTCCCGCTACCTCTCCCGCTCCCGTACCCGCTCCCGCTACCGCTACCGCTACCGTTTGCGTACCCGCTACCGATCCCAATATCGCTCCCGCTAACGCATCTGCTACTGCTCCTATTACCTCTTCCAGTACCACTACCTCTCCTACTACCGTTACCACTTCGGCTCCCGCTACCATTCCCACTACAGTTCCTACTACAGCTCCCGCTACCACTACAGCTACAGCTCCCGCTACCACTCCCGCTACAGTTCCCACTACAGCTCCCACTACAGCTCCCGCTACTACCACAGCTACAGCTCCCGCTACCACTCCCAATACAGCTCCCGCTACCACTCCCGCTACCACTCCCACTACAGCTCCCGCTACGACTACAGCTACAGCTCCCACTACCACTCCCGCTACCACTCCCACTCCAGCTACCTCTTCCACTACCGTTACCGCTACCGCTCTAAACAGTGTTTGGTTTTTCAGATAAACACCGGTTTGCCAATTCTATCAACAGATGGCACCACGGACATATAAAGAATGGTTATATCGATGGTACCGATTGGTACAACATAAACAAATGCGGCGCCACTCAACAACAACTTTCGCGAAAATTTACTAAACCACTCACTAATGAAAGGTTAGTACTAGGTTCGAACCTTACGGCCTCGCCACGAACTCGACATTTTACTAAAATGTTCAACGACGCCACGACTCGCGCTCTCCATTCGGCGGCGGTTTCTCCATTCTCCATATTTAAAATGATTTGTATTGATTTCGTGCACTCCATCCGTCGAATTTAAAATATCATTAGAAAATATACGTCCACCTCGGTCGCAGCGGCACACGCTACTACGCGGTACGTGGCATGGCCATCGCGCCGCTCGCAGACCTAGCCCGTCGCGGCCGCCTTAGACCGAAGTCGTGGCCACTAGGTTAGAGTATGTAAGAAGGTATAGAGCCTATAGGAGTATGAACCGTGAGCTCGTTTATAAGCAACGCGGCCGCGACACGAGCTCCGTCCGCGATCATACCTCGATTGCTTGAGGTTCAACTAGGCTCTACGAGCAAAAAAGTTACATTTTAGCTTATATCAATTGAAATTTCGCCTGATGCTGGTAGGTTACGGTGGCTTAGCGGTCAGAGCGTCGACACGGTACGCCGAAGATTATGAGTTCGACCCATCCGTATCAGTTGTTTTTTTCAGATTTTCTTATTAAATAATTAAATTTTAATTTGTTTTTGTGGATCTTTCTGTAACTTATATTCTTCTTTTTGTTCTAACAGAATATTTCCATGCATTAGTAATGTTTGGCATACCGCGCAAGCTATCGGCTGCTACTCAGTATACGAGCATTCTAAAGACGTGAGTACTCCAAACTACATTCTGTTACAAGGGTCGTAAGTTCACAATTGCTATTGAAGGAACATTCGAAGCCCGAGCAACGTAAAATATACATAATTATATGTATAAATGTTATAATATTCACATGTTTACATTTAAGTAAGTATATTTTGTTAAGCTATGTATCTAAACTAAATGTATGCGTATAATTTTTTATTTATCTATATTTTCTTTTTATATCGTTTTAATCTTAAGCACCTGCTTCTTCATCTCTTCACCACCCTATGGATGACTGGTAGAGAATGCCCAAGGCATTAAGTCCGCCAATGTACATGTTGCATGAAGATTCATCTGCCTAGCCTTTTCCCAACTATGTTGGGGTCGGCTTCCAGTCTTACCGGATGCAGCTGAATACCAGTGTTTTACATGGAGCGACTGTCTATCAGACCTCCACAACCCAGATACTGGGTTACACGATACCCCTTGGTAAGACTGGTTGTCACACTTTCGGGCTTCTGACTACCCGTAACGACTGTCAAAGATCTACAATTGACAGCCGGGGCCAACAGCTTAACGAGGCACGGAGACTGATAATTAATTTATAAAACGCACATAACTTACGAAAACTCAGAGGTGCGTTGGGTTCGAACCCGAGACCTCTGACTTGCCAGTCAACGGTCACCACCATTATGCTATCACGACTCTGAATGTTGCATGAAGATTAAATAAATAAATTATTATTTTGAAATGTATTGCATTTGAATAAATGAAAGTAGGATACTTGTTCTAGGCCACAAGGTACAGATGCATAATATCGGATGGTTACAGAAGAGGCAACACGGCTCTAATATTTATGCCTCCGAAAGGGGGCTCTCCAAAATGTGGCTGTCACCCAGGCTGGAGAGAGGTAGAAGGATGCCTTTGCGAAGAAAGCAAGTATTCACAAAGTTTTTAAGCTATTGCATAGCTTTTATCGCGGGCTTTGAGCGCGGCGACCGAATCAAGAAATTCCGTAACGAAAATAAAAGCCTAACACCCTTTATTGCAGAATAATCTATTTAAAACCTTATGTTGACACATTAAAAAACAAAACATTTTGAAATATAAACATTCTGATTTCGAAAACTAATTATTTGCTTAGATTTTTCAAGACGTGATTTTGTAATATAGTCTCAAACTTTCGTGAACACTCAACATAATGAAACAACTTTTTAACGGATATAACTCGCGTTTTTATTTTGATAATACAATCCTGACGTTTCGAGCGCTTTGCAGCACTCGTGGTCGCAGGCAGTCTGCCTGAATTAATATCCGTTAAAAAATTGTTTCATTACGTGATTTTGTGTTAAGTTTTTAAGCTATTGACTGCATAAATAAAAAATAAATAAATAATTATAATTGCATATGTTGATGAAAAATGCTATGCAATAGCTTTACCGCGGCAGTCCCCGAGTGCCACACCACGCCATATATAGGACACCTTTGTTCATCAACCATACGATAAGAAGATAAGTAATATATGTATTTATATTTTTTCTAGTACCAAAATTTATAACAACGCCATCTGTGATTTCTCCGTACTATGAAGTAACTTACAATGAATTTAAAGGTATGTTTTGATCAACATTTAAAATTGGCTGTCTCGTTGGTCTAGTGGTAGTTAGCGCGACTGCTGAGCAAACGGTCTTGGGTTCGATCCCGGGCAAAGTGTTATTGGATTTTTCCATTAGAAAATTCTCAGTAGCAGCACGGTTAATGGTAATAGGCTCAACCCATATTACATGGGACTTATAGCCGGTGAAACGTGGGTTTACTGCACACCTCTGCCTACCCCCTCTGGGGAATACAGGCGTGAGTCTATAAAAAAATAATAAATAAAATTTAAAATCACACCGAACTCTGTCTAAGATCCGGAACGCCGAAAGAAGGAGACGAAGCTTCGTTTGTTAATTTTTACTTTAAGTAATGGATAGATTTGAATTGGTCTTTATTTCCGTAATCTTTATTGATAAAATTATTTTAAAAAATGGTTTATCTATAGGTACTAGTTAGAGCAAATCCCCTTCGGCTCAGTTTTTTTTTTGCCTTTTGTAAATATCAGAAATAAATATGTAAAGTACCCTCTTTTTAAAGTAGTTTCTATCATTTTTCTCCAAAACTAAATAGATAGTTTAGTAATTATAGATAGTTTTAGATTTTTTTATTGCCATCAGCATAAAATAAGCAACACCGAGGAAGCCTTCGGCATAGATTTTCAAATAACTTTTCCAATTATTTTTTAACGATTTTTAACAATTATTTTCAATACCTCGCCGCCAGTATAGGCGGAAAGGCTTTAATAAAACATTCGTAATTCCTACTAAAGCGAGCAGGACTCGGTAGCTTAGTTGGTGAATCGCATCACCAACTAAGCTACTGACTCCTGCAGTCGTGCGGCACGGTACGCCAAGACTGCGACGATTCAGTTGTGTTTGCCAGTAAAATAATTTAATTTACTCTGCAAAACATGTAAAAATACATATACCTACTTATTATAATTATATTGGTGCTGATCTCTTGTACATCCCGTTAAAATAATTTTAGTCTAACTATATCTCTTTCTAATAAACACCATCGAAAAAGGACAGCAAATTGGACTACCAAATTAGAGCTGTCAAATTAGTCTACCTCCTTGCAATTGACGTAAAATTAGACGAGAGCTAAGACATGCCGGCTAAATTCTCGTTGATATCACGCAAATGGACTAGTTTGACAGCTCTAAAAATCTGCTATCCTTTTCTAATGATTCCATGTTAAAAAGAGAGATGGCGAGTCTAAATTAGTTTAGAGCGTGTGCAAGAGAATTAGCACCATTGTCTATATATGTCATTTACCTTCTAGGACCTACTGAAACCGTGATTTTTGTGGATGACCCAGGCGAAGTATTTGAAGTAAATGATATACGATTCACAAAATCGACAACAAAAAAAGATCAAACGAACAAATTCAATCCCTTCTTTTTGTTCATGGACTCCGACAATTATCAGACACAATTATATCAGTTTAAAACGTTCACAAAATCGCCGAAAAAAAGGAATTCTAAATTCTCTAAATTCACGCCTTATTTTTTATTTATGAATCCAACGAGTCCATCTATTTCACACAGTCTCTTGGACTCTGATGGAGCAGGCAGTTCGGCGGAGTAAAGTCCTAATAGAAGGACATTTGTTGAAAGGTACGTAAAAACATGCTAAAAGTATTTATAAATGATAGTATTTTGACCTCTGACTTTTCGTAAGTTATGTGCGATTTATAAATTAATTATCACTCTCCGTGCTTCGGATAGCACGTTAAGCTGTTGGCTCCGGCTGTCAATTGTAGATCTTTGACAATCGTTACGGGTAGTCAGAAGCCCGAAAGTCTGACAACCAGTCTTACCAAGGGGTATCGTGTAACCCAGTTTCTGGGTTGTGGAGGTCTGATAGGCAGTCGCTCCATGTAAAACATGGTATTCAGCTGCATCCGGTAAGACTGGAAGCCGACCTCAACATAGTTGGGAAAAGGCTAGGCAGATGATGACCTACTGAAATCTCTGAGTTGAGGTTAGCACTATTCAATTGGTATTGGTTCATACAGCTATTCTCTAGGGTTGCTCTATATTTTCTTCTATACTCTAAACATTTATCTGTGTGAAACTAATAACGATAACATTTTACAGATTTTTCAACTCAAGTTTACAATTAAATTCGTTCGAGACGATTCGGTACGGGGATAAACAGGTAAAAAGCCACATAATATTAATATAGTACCGTGTGGTTCCCGGCCTAACAATAGAACCACCCTCGTCCTGCGGGTGTCGTAAGAAGCGACATAGGGAAAGATCCGGAGGATGGGCAGCAGAATCCTTCTGTGTAACAGCAATTATCTGTTACTGTGATCGCCAACCTGCTTGCCCAGTGATTGTTATGAGACCCGAGTGAGCGTCTCCTATATATATAAGAAAATTGCTCGGAGACTAGTCGACAGCACACGTGACCAGAAGGCTGGCTATTTCTTTGCCCAAAGAATCAGCATTGCCATCCAGCGTGGCAATGCTGCCAGCCTCCTGGACACGGCCTACAGAGGACGGTGATGGGGAGGATTTCTTTGACGCATTCGCGTGATTTTTGTATATAAAATAATTTTCCTTAATTTTTTTACTTTTATTTATTACCTTTAAGGCGTTTATTACATTCGTAATTTCAACTAAAGTGGACAGAACTCGGTAGCTTAGTTGGTAAAAGCGACAGCACGGCACGCCAGGGGCTTAGCCAAGTTAACTACCTACAATCGCTAACGCTATAGAAAACGAAAGAAATGTATAGGACATAGAAATATTAAATAAGGAGAAGTGGCAAGGGGGCGTTCCCACGTCTACGCCGTACGATTCCTCGAGTTGTACGTGGCTAAATAGCCGTTACCGGCAGCCAGTACACTTTTGACCGCGACCGAGTAATTTTAACGAAATGACGCGTTGTTTACTGGAATCTTATAAAAATCGATATAAAACAATAAACTTAATTAGTAAAACAATCATTTACCATATTAATTATATTAGATTTATCTTTAAATTCATTAAAAACAACAAATCTAAAAATATTTGCTGTCTTTATTATGTTATTTTGGTTTTCATGGAGCTCAACGACTTTATTATTTTTGTACGAAATACATTGCTTTTTAAGTACTATCTCAGTTCGATACTGTGTTAATAAACGAAGCAATGTAAAAATAACATAACGATATTTTCAACATTAGAATTTATGTCGTGGTAGCTCCGCAGGTATCGGTCGCGAAAGTACTCGCTGTAGATCCATGTGTGAGTAAGACCGAGTAAGGGCAGTGCATGTTGCATGTGTATAAAGTAATAAAGTGCATATTTGTTTGTGCAGCATGCACGGAGTTGTTGTATGCGAGAATGTCTGAGATTGGTCCGAGACATTGCGTTTATTGAATTGCGTGTGTAGTTGTGGCGAGTGGTAGGGACAAACTGGAGACACTAGGTTCCTGTACATTTTATACCAGACGGGCATATCTCCTTCTTTCCAATATCTTTGGTATAGGATGACATTACCTCTATCGTTATGTCACGTGGTCAAAACAAACGAATAGAATCTCATCCTACACATTTATTTCGTTTTCTATAGCGTTAGCGATTGTAGATGGCTTGGCTAAGCCCCCAAGGATCGCGGGTTCAAGTCCCGCCCGAGTCAGTTGTTTTTGCTGGTATCATTTAATAAGCAAAACATGTGCTTATGCAGGGCCGTCTTTAAACTATTTGAGGCCCTGGGCACATTAGGATCATGGGGGGGGTATGACCTTGAGAAAACACTATTTAGTTACAATAGATAAAGAAAGACAAACAAGGTTCTAAATTTATTTTTATTTAGTTACTAGCTATAAAAAATAGGAAATATAAAAAATAATCTACAAAAGTAACTCGCTTAACTTAAAATCCTTAGATTAATTCTATGTAGATTGCAAAGGTACCCTTCTAGATTTAAGATGAGCAAAATCGTTAATCACTTCTTCAAAATCTATGGTATTGAGAATATCACATTCTATGGACATCAGCGACAAACTATTTAATCTCTCTTGAAGCATTGTACTTCTTAATTCATTTTTTATTCGTTTCAATTTGGAGAAGGAGCGTTCTCCGCTGCAGTTAGTTACCATCATGCTTAAAAATATTCTCAATGCAATTTCTACGTTAGGAAATGTGTCTTCAATTTTGTTTTGCTTTAATAGATTATATACTTCCTGTACACTGTTAGATGCTTCATTTTCACTCTTAACATTTATTAAGTATTCTTTTAAATGTTGACATTCTATTTCTAACTCTTTTTCATTTACATCTTCGTGATAGATTTGAGAAAATTCTTTGCATCCTTGTCGTATCTCTTCGGAATTCAGAGTTTTTAAGTGAAAAAATAAACTAAAACGTTGACTGACGATCTCATATGAACTTTGTCGCTGTTTTAGATGAACACTCAAGGTATCGATTATTGGGAGAAAGGTTTCTACGTTGAATCGCTCTTTTCCATTCAATTGGACTGATGGCGCAGAGCCATCAAAAAAACTCTGCCGTGAGCTTCTACGTCTTGTTCTTTGAGATAGATCCTTGTAGTCAGATTCTGGGTTATTTTCTTTGGCAGATGATTCGAAGTTATCAAATTTATCCCTGAGGTTAGTAATAAAATCATAAAGTGAAGTCAACAAATTGGTTGCAACGTCCAGTGTTATTGTTTCTTTCTGAAGATAATTACTTGTTTTGTCTATTCTTTCCAATATAGTGCTCCAGATTTCCGTCAGTATAATAAATTCTAGATTTCCCATTTTTCTAGACAGACTAAGGGCTTCGTCTCTTGTTTCTCGTGCCTGTTCAGTATCGTTTGCGATGGTGATTAAAGCTTCTAATATTCTTTTATAACCCCCATGCAAAGCACTTACTGCATCAGCTCGGGCTGACCATCTGGTTTGTGAAAGACTCTTAACAACTTTTTTTGAACCTAAATGTTCTGTTAACATATTCCATCTGTGGGTAGAGCCCGAAAAAAAGTTGTACACTTTCTGAACTATTTCAAAAAACTGTGATGCCTCCGGTACACACCCAGCAGCATGGACACCTACCAAGTTTAGTGAATGTCCTGCACATGGTATAAAGGTGGCAAATTCACATTTTTCCTTGATTCTTGTTTGTAGACCACTATACTTTCCCGACATATTTGAAGCATTGTCGTAGCTTTGTCCTCTGCAATCTTTTATGGGAATATTATGTATCTCTAAAAAATTTAAGATGGTCTCCGCTAAATACTTAGATTTATGTTCTTTAATAGGTATAAATTTCAAAAACCTTTCAACAGGAACACAGTCTTTTAAGTATCGAATGATGAAAGTTAGCTGGTCAATATGAGACAGATCGGGCGTACTGTCAACGCTTATGGAAAAATATTTTGCTGATTTAACTTCATTTATAATTTTTTTTAGAACCTGTTTTCCCATTACTTCAATAAACTCATTACAGATATTTGCTGATAAATAAGAAATGTTACCCTTTCCAGGATTCCCAAATTTTTTTAAGTGATCTGCAAGAAATGGATCAAATTCACTCAATAATTCCACACAACCCAAATAATTTCCATTGTTTGGAGATCCTAGGATTTCATTGTCGCCGCGAAATGGAAGCCCTCTCGATGCCAAAAATTTTACAACAGCTACAATCCGTTTAAGTACGTTTCTCCAGTAATCCACTTCCTTTTGATGTTGAGATAATAAGTCTATATCTACTCTACCAACCGCTTTACTTCGTGCCAGATAAGTCATCATAGATTGCTTATGCGCTGGGCTATTTTCATGTGTTAAAATTATGTGATTAATATGCTTCCAATCATTACATCCATTCCGAGAGCAAAGATTAACATCAGTTGGGTTAAATAAGCAGCATGAAAAACAAAATACAGAGCATTTGGAAGGCGAATACAGCAACCATTTTCTTTCGACGCTTTCATTGTTCTTTAATTTGCGAATAAATAATGCTTTGTTGAAATATCTCGTTACTAATTTATTACCATCTTTGTATGTTCTGGATGCCTCGGAAAAGTCAGAATCTTTATTTTGAAAATATACTGGTCCCTTACGAATTAAAATTTCGCGATTTATTTCAACAAACTTTTCGTGAAAATAATCGGCGGGATCGTGCGATATTAATTCTTCTGTGTTGGAAAACTGCTGTTCAATTGACACAGTTGGAGTTGTCGGTTTTAGTGAAGTCACTGAAGTCGTTGCACTTTCGTCGTAGGAATAGTCGCTTTCTGATTCAATCTCTTTTTCAAAATTGGAACATGAAGGTTTAGAAATTCCCGCAATTTGTAATTGAGCTGAGTCATCATGTGGAACATTTATGAGTTGATTGCTACTTACAGAAGTTTCTCCAGTAGTAGTAGTAAAATATGATGTTAATTTTGGTAACTTTTCAATTACTTCTTTCTGATGTAGAGCTTTTTTCCTTTTTTCAGATCCACTAGGATATGACCGTTTCGACATTTTATATTATAATTCACTATTTAATTAATTTTATAACGAAAATATTCGCTAACACAAAACAGACAAAACGACGATTTAATCAAACAATACTATTTTTTTTATCAGAGCTCGAGCACAGTCAGTAACAAACTAACAACTACAAACAAAACAAACGCCACAACATCGCAGACAAATACTTGAAGGGAATTCCCGTTCGTCAAGCCAAACGACGATCGGGAGTCGGGAATTCCCCTTTTTTGTCTTTGGTATTACGAATGACGTTCGAATAGAGTCTGGCTACCGAATGTTGAACCCAGCAAAACGCGGCAAATTTAAAAAATCTCGATGAGGTATCACTGACTATAGTAGGAAAAAACGGTTTTGATGCTTTATTATTTAATTGTTTTTTTATGAGATAAATTAAATTACCTATCATGTGCGTAATCGAGGGGGGGTTGAGGGTTAAACCTCCCCCCAGCAGTGTCATTATGCCGTCTTATGTATTTATATATCTGAGCATATTCTAGGGTACATCAACATAGACGGATTAAGGCAAAAGTTAATCTGTCTATGTTCATGAGATCGTTTCGTTCACGAGATCGTTTTGTTCATGATTCATGATTCACTTAGAAATCTCGAAAAAACACACTCAAAATATAACGATAATAAAATTAACAACCCGATCACAAACAAGTAAACAACATCAGATGTCAATGTCACTTAAGACAGTTTTCAAAATTTCTATGGTTGCAAATCAATAAATCACTAGGTTCAAAGGAGACGTTTCACGAATGTATGGAGCTCTGGCCTGGACATTGTACACCTATAATTTGGAAAGTCCATTAATAAATAATGATGTTTTAACTAACAATTTAGCCCATTTTGGCGTAGAAAATTTGTTCAAAAGCATTAAATATTCATAACACAGGCAACACGATCCGCCATATTTACGTTGCGAGGATGACATTTGATTTGACTTTGACACCGCGGAATGATGAATTTCCTCATGAATTTCCGTCCTTTTCGCCATGTTGACAGTGACATTTCACGATTTTGACGTTTAAAAGAGCGTGCGTTCAGAAATCGTAAATAATTATGTATTCAATAAAAGAAATAAAATTTTTATTTCTTTTATTGAATACATAAGAAGGTCATTAATGTGCAGCCTGCACATTAATGACCTTCTTACATCTGGCATTATTGGTTATGCCGATGACAGCACCGTTGTAGAGAGATATATGTCCAATGTCCGTGCAAGCCAACAAGAAATACAGTCTCTGAGAAAGTCAATGGTTCAACGGGTTAACTCAAAGTTACGTGGGTGTCCGATTGGGGTGACGCCAATCTTGTCAAGTTTAACCCGTCTAAAACCCAGGCGTGTCTCTTCTCCGCAAAAAAGAGTGCCTTCCAACTGGCACCCATTTTCCAGGGTGTTTCCTTAGCTGTGATTGACCACCTTGAGCTTTTGGGCATAACCATCACGTCCAAACTCAATTTCGGCCAACAGATTGAATCGATGGCACTAACTGCTTCCAGAAAGCTGGGCATCATCTCAAAGGTTCGGCGGTACTTCAGCTCTGAACGGCTGCTCAATCTTTATACAGCCCAAGTTCGCTCTTGCATGGAGTACTGCAGCCATCTCTGGGACAGCTCAGCCAAATACCAGCTTGAAGCATTAGACTCTGTTAACAGAAGAGCCCGCAGGATTGTAAACAATGACATGCTTTCGAATAGCAAATTACAATCCCTGGAACATCGTCGCAAGGTAGCTTGCCTTTCAGTCTTTTATAAGATACATTTTGGAGAGTGTGCGAAGGCGCTCTTTGAGCTTGTAGGACCCTCACCATTTCTTCACCGGACTACACGACGCGGACAGGGGTTTCACCCCTATGTCGTAGAAATACCATTGAGTCGAACCAAACGCTTTAGCGATTCATTTTTGGTTCGCGTGGCTAAGATGTGGAATGCACTGCCTGCGTCTGTATTCCCAGACAAGTACAGTCCCGGAACTTTCAAAAGCAGAATAAACAGGTGTCTCTTGGATACGCATGTAGGATCCTCGTCTTCATCGTCACTTAACATCAGGTGAGATGGGAGACAAATGCCTATCCAATACGAATAAAAAAAAAAAAAAAAAAAAGGAACTAGGGGGCCCCATTCGATCGCGGGGCCCTGGGCACGTGCCCATAGTGCCCAGTGGGGAAGAGGGGCCTGTGCTTATGGAAAAAGCGTACATAAAATATATTTTTAATTGTTTCAGGATAATAGACGTGATGTTAATCATCAGAAGGAATCAGGACGTGCTGTTGTACCCAATACAGACAATGATTTCTACGATTTACTAAAACATTTGAAGACTAAATCAAATATAACTTATTTAAAACCACTACCGCTTGAAGTTTAAACCAAAATAACCATGGGAAGCCGTGAAAATCAATCATAATTTGGAGGTTTACTGTTTGTAAACTGGCCACTTGAGGTGACAGCCTCTTTAAATTAAGATTAATATAAAAAAAAATATAGAACAAGATGTAAATATTTAATAAGAAATTTGAAAAAACAACTGATACGGATGGGATTCGAACCCACGATCTTCGGCGTACCGTGCCGACGCTCTAATCTTGTATGTATGTCTGTATCCCATCAGAATTAGTCGAAATTTCAAATCTCTTTATACGCCTAGGGCGTGTGGTAATATCTATCGGAAAACATTACGTATCCGACTCAGTGTTCCAAACTTTGCAGTTATAGAAGGCACCGATGCGATATTACCAATTGTCTTAATATTTTTGTGAAATATTATTAAATATTTATATTTAATAAGCTAACATGTGCTAAAACATGTAAAAATTTCACAAAAATAGAACAAGATGGTCTGACAACCAAAATAGATTATAGAAAAAAGATGTATAAAAAGTGTTCAGAAATTATATTCATGATTAGTCTTCGAGCTCTTGATATAATTTACTATGTAGTCCCACTACTTTTACTGTATGACACGCGAATTTCAGAGGATTCAATCCTGAAAATAAAAAAGGTTGCGCTGGCAACACTACCCAGCTTACGTCATTCACTATTTTTTCGCCGTGATCACGCGCACGTTATTTTTTCCCTAATTTTTATTTGGGTGATAAAACTGAATATTATTGTTATAAATACAATTACATTACAATATTTCCAATATGCAACGTGAAAGACGGGTCAAGGAAAGAAATAATATGGAGAATACTAAGGAAAGCAGCGAAAAAACATGGACGTCGAAACCGGCTATTATTTATTACACCAGGCACCGTTACTGGAACAAAAATGTCAATAAAAGAAATATCATCATATCAGTATATTTCTGAGAAATAGATTCAGGTATGTTATCTATAAGAAAAGTTTCTTAATTTTCAGCAGAGGACCCATCGGTGTCGTGCTTTTTGTACATGTAAGTTCATGTTACAAAGTTTTCTCTAGTTGAGAAAATAGCACAATAAACTGGTATATCTAGAAGTTCTATGATATACGCGTACCTTATTATCCCACGAGGGATATATTGGATACGTTTAAGATCAGTGATCTTGTAAGTTGTACATCAGACTACGATATAGTTATCTAATAATGTCTGTTTTATAGAAGTTCAGTCGAGTAATAGAATGGAACGAGTCCATATTACTAGCATTGGGCATAGGTTGCCGCTGCTGACTGATATGATTTATGTAGAGGAAATTCACTCAGAAGTGATTTAACAAATGTAGAAAATGTATTTACATGTTGCTAATATACTACTTAATACCTACTACTATTAACTAATAAATGAACATGACACTGGCGGTGCCAGATAAAAAGAAATGTACAATTCATTTACTTCAAAGTTTACATAAGAATTATTGTATTTACCGCTACCATAGTCTAAAGAGAAGACCTCTTTATACTGTGCCGCTACCATAAGAGAGTTTGCAAAACTGTTGGGACCTGAACATCTTGTTGTCTTGCTGTGAGCTATTGTTTTATTTATATCAGCCCCTAAATGAACACTGACAAGATCAAAGTATTAGAAGAACAAATGGTATAAATTATTTGATCATATTGACTTTCTCAATTATAAAAATAAAATTATAGTGTGGCAATGACTATAAAAACTGCAAAAAACCCTATTTGACAGTTTAAGTGGTATAGAAAAGAGTGTAAAGGATATCATCTTATAGAAATATAATATAACTTACCCAAAAATGTATACTGTTAGAAGCGCCTAACTCAATATCAAGCCTGCTGATTGATAATATAAAGGGTAAAGACAAAGGAGTAGAAGAAAGTCAGCAACAGTTGGGTTTAGCTCTGTCAGCAGTGCTGAAAGTAGTAAATAAGTTGGTATTTAACCAACAAAAATGCTGATGTCTCTAACATTGAGATATTATTAATCAAGATGTCTTGAGAAGAATCAGTGTTTACATTTGCTGACACAGTCATTCGCAGTAAATTGATTCCAATTAATTTGGATAAAGACATAGTAAAGAAATAAATTTAATAGAGCGGGATAATTATCTGTTTAGTGAAAAATTCAATGAAAATGTTAAATCTATAAACGCAGTGTCAGAGGAAGATTCTTTAATGTAAAGAAGTCTATTATTACATGGAGGCTTATTAGCCTGTTATATTGTTTCTGCTGTAATCAGCAGGAACAACATTGTTACAAAAATAAGAATAACTTCCATGCCATGCCTCCTCCCATGTGTGAGTAGACTCTAAACGGGGGGGGAGGGGGGGGCAATATCATCAAGAGTACAGGAAAGGAAAGGAACACCAATCCAGGACCTCAGGCAAGCGGACAGGCACATCATCACAGGTCTGTGAGACAGACTTAAAGGTAAAGGCTTTTACAGGCCGCCTTATATATTATTATTCTTGTTGGCAAAAAATTACACAGGGTAAAGTTATCCTATCATAACAACAAGGTTATCATAAAAAATATTCCATAATATTTTACATGTTCAGTCTTAACTGAAAATATGGACTTTTTAAACAAATAGATAGACTATTGAGTTTAAGTGTTTTTAGCTTACCAAGCTGTTCAGAGTACTTAAATTGTTAAAAAACATTACAGTGACTCCTATTGGCAGTATGAGACTTATATTAGTATTAAATTTAAAGTGCCTTAATAAGTTTATTAATTTTGAACATTTTAAATGACATACAAACGCCTTGTAAACTAATCTTAAGTTTGAATCTTGATAATCTTGATCACATCACCATAGATTGGAAAGGTGTAGGTATATTTTTAATACCTATTGACAGTATACAGGTATACTTTGGTTTTTACTATCATAATATTATTTGTGAGTTCAATTGCATGTGTTTTTAGCTTATGTATTGATCCACTGACTTTCACTAAGATACTTACCTACTAAAATTAGTAATATCCTATCTTCAGAGTAGGGATATTTAAATCAGTTATCATGGTGACAGTATTTGTATTTTAATGAATTTACAGAAACACCATTTAATGAATGGTTAGAAAATGGTAGTTAGACTATGTTCCTGTTAAAATAGGTATCTTGTTCTTTGCATAAATATGGAAAAATAGTAAAAAATATTCAAGTGCATCTTGTATTGTTGAATATTTTATAATGATCAAGTACCTACCTGATTAATGGTTTTTGGACTGAGGAGGATAAGAAAGATCACATGAATATTTAGAACTTTTAGCTGCAATCATTATGTGGGTTTACAATGTTTTGTCAAAGAAATTAATTCTTGCCACAGCAACGCTTATATATTAATAGGATAGATGGTATTCATTTCATGAATTTTAATAGTTTGTGGTATCTTAATGGTGTAAGGCTCGCAATATTTGTATATTTGCATCTTATGTAAAGTCTAAAGACAAAAAAGCTATCTTAGTCTAGAAATAGAGGTGTTGATTATGAGTGAGAACTATTCTATGGTTTTATGTGAGATAGTTACAATTTGGTACTGTCAGCCCATATCATCCCACTGCTGGGTAAAGGCTTTCTGTTTTATCTGAGGTAGTATCCTCCCACAGATTTATTTGTTTCTAGAGCCAGCACAAATGTCATAATATCAGTCTTTGGTTAAAGATCTATAATTATGCAGAATGTAGGGATACTTTTTACAGTTAACTGAAAAAATTACCCATTGTTTTATGCACTACTGTTTGCATAATTTCAAGAGTTAAAATTAAAGAAGATAATGGCATTTGACTAGTCAAGACAATTATTATTGTCACCTCCCAAAAAACCACATCCTTTTGACAGCAGTCTTTCTTTTGGGCAGGTGTATTACCAGGGAAGCATTAAGAGACTACTGATATAAGATGACTTTATTCAGGTTATGATATCTTCATTATCGCATTCACAATACAATATACAGTGACATTAAAAAAGTGGTAGGTTTTCTCTGTAAGGATGAAAACAAATTTGAATTATTTGTTTCAAAAGATAGTAGAATTTCTCACAAAGCATTTTTATAATATATAGTTCAACATACACTTCCTTTATTACTATTAAATAAGCTAAGTATATCATTGATCATAAGTTATGATATAGGCACAGATTCACAGATAAAAAGATTTTGAAGGAATTTTCAAATAAAGAGCGGCTCATCCTAATGATACTTAGGATCCGTCGCTAGTAATGAACTTTAAAAAAGGTAATTTTATATAAGGTAATTAATAAATGAACAAGAGTTATACTCAAAAAATTCTGTTAGCGTTTACAAGTACACAGAGAATACGGGAATCTATATAATGAGATGCATAAACATAGAATTCAGTGATTCATTTGTAAAGATGATAATTATTGATTTAATTAGGACATCAAAACAGTAAAAATAAGAAATTATACTTCCTTAATTTTTCAAAAAATCTTCTATTTGTCCTGTGATTACTTACTCTGCTATATTGTATAAATGATAATTAATCATTTAAAAAGCTTGAATTAAACACTGAAAGATTATATTGTTTAGTTATAATTATGTCAGTAGGCAAACAAGTCGTTAGCTAAAACAAGTAATGTTGAACAGGGGGTATACATTAATAAAAATTAAAAGATTCACACCTCATTTATAATGTGACACTCATCCACCTCATTAGCAATTAGAGGTGCAATTTTTAAAACTGCTGGTTACTCTCAGTGGGATCTTAAGTTTTCTTTTGCTAATCATTATAATAAACCTTTAGCTAGGGAAACTGATAATTACCTACCTACTATTTATTTGCAAAGGCTGTTTGAAATGTTCAGACTGATTAATGTGATTATTTAATAATAACACAAATGATTGTTCAGTACTGTTTGTTAATGAGGATTGTGATGTTTAAAGGGGGTTTGAAAACACTGATATAATTATTCAGTATTATTTTAATTTTCATAAAAAAGATTCATGTACTTAATTGAAATGTTTTCTTGTCATAGGAAGGATTGTACCTATTTAATTATTTTCTTTTTCAACTTCTTCTCTAAACATCTACATAGTAAATTATATCAAGAGCTCGAAGACTAATCATGAATATAATTACTAAATTAAACGAACTTACCTTAAGTGAAGTTCTATTGTAATTATATGAAATGATTAGTCTTCGAGACTAACAACCCTCCCAAGCCCTAAAACAATTGAAGTTTGTTTTACCCTGGAATTGAAGTTGAAAAAGTATTTTGTATCCTAAATATATGACCATACATGATATATATGTGTATATATTTAGTATTTATTCCAGAATTGCTCTAAATAGAATGACGTAAGCTGGGTAGTGTTGCCAGCGCAACCTTTTTTATTTTCAGGATTGAATCCTCTGA